>JBANRG010000024.1:0-720597 GCA_037954225.1 Stygiomarasmius scandens
TCCTCCCGAATAAAAGTTGTCATAATGCATGGATATCGGACATGTAAAAATATCCACTTTGAATCAATTGTGATACGCAAATGCTGAGTTCGAATGAAGATAGATATATTTCAATCGACGTGACTTCAGAGCCAGAAGCTCAGCCCACCATGTCAAACGATAGCGGTCGCTATGTTGTGCTAGGGAAAGGTGAGATTGAACGCAATCGGTGAGGAAGTTTTCTCCATACTGTAAATAATGGGATTAACTGATCGTTGTCGTCCAACAAGGCTGAATGAAGGCTATCTGTACTTCAAGAACTACGCCCGCGACAGCAAAGTCATTTACAACGATGCCGTCGTCATTTCAGATGATGCTTTCGTTTTGGATCTTGCAACAGGTTCAGGTAAATACGCGAAGAGATTTTTGCAACGACGAAAGCCAAGTTAAAACCCCTTTGCAGGTGCATGGCTCCTTGACTTGGCCGAAACGGTTCCTCCATCCGTGACGATATACGGTGTCGATATTTCTTCGGCCTTCTTTCCCTATATCAAGAGCGAAAAGAATCAGAACATTCATCTCCTTGCACAATCGTGTACCTCGCTTCCAGAAGACTGGACTGGTCGTTTCGATCTCATCAACCAGAATCTAGTTCGTGGGGCTTTGACTAGGGATGATTGGCAGCAGGAATTGAAGGAGATGTTCAGGATACTCAAGCCAGGAGGTCATGTTCAGCTTTTTGAAGGAGACTGCGATGACTGGAAATGTCGTCCCGGTTCCGCGCATGAGAAGATGAGGGAGCTGTATAAAGCTTTGTTGGATAAGAACTCGTTGATGTTTGACTGTGGCAAACGATTGCCAGAGATGTTGGCAAAAGTTGGGTTTGAGAATGTCCACTCCGAGGTCAAGTATTATCCGGTAAATGTTAATGAGGGTGAGGGTGGAAAAATGGGTTCAAACATTATTTCTCGTTTCTTACGGAGTCTCAAGCCAGCCATTCTGCGTCATTCGGGCTTTGGCATTGTTGGCAGCGATGAGGAGTACGAAACTTTGATTGCGGAGGTGCAACGAGAATGGAATGAAGGGACACCTTTCTTTGATCTGGTTCTTATATATGCTCAAAAACCAGTCGTGTAGATCTACGTATTGTGTATTGTTATTAAGTATCAACTTGTATATTACAGTTTACGGCCTCTTCACCACTCGCCTGGCATATGAGGTCCCGACGGGGGACGAGCAGGTTCGTTCGCCAAGTTAAGCTCCCTATCCAACTGCCTTGCTAATTCTAAATCCTTCTCTTCCTGTTCCTGACGGCGTCTACGAGCTTGCTCAGCCGCACTTATAGGGGCAGGTGAAGGAGTTTTAGGAGGAGGACGAGGAGGCGAATCGTGCCTGGGTGGAGGTGGGTCTCTAGAAAGTTGTTCATCAAGCTGCCGTGCCAATTCCAAATCTCGCTCTTCTTGTGCCTTGCGGCGTTTGGCTTCTTCCTCTGCTTGGCGCAATTGACGAAGTCGGCTCTCGTCTATTGGTGTGTGTGAACGACTTGGCGATGTGGATGTGGGTCGAGGAATGGGGAGGGTGTTTTCATTCTGATGATATCTGGGTGGCTGGGGCTGAACCTGGGGTGGTGTTGGGTATGGTTCTGCACCAGGAGGAAGAGGGAGTGGGGATTGGTATCGAGCGAGGAGGTATGGGTCTGGGAGATTGGCGGTCGAACTTGGAATACTCGGTGGTGAGGTAGGATACGACGAAGTGCGATAGTGATGATGTGAAGGGGCGGGAGTGGGAGTCTGATATGGAGGCTGGTAGTGGTTGGGAGGCGGACTGTAGTCGTATGATGCAGTGGGTAACGATGATGCAGCTGGAACATCAGGCACAGGGAATGAGAAAGAACTTCCTTCTTGGCTAGTCGAGTGCGCGAAAGAAGCACTCGGACCCTCCTGAGAGTGATTCCAGCTTGGCACAGGTGTGTGAGCGGGACGTGCAGCAGGAGGGAAACTCGAGACTGCAGGCGGGGGAGAGATACGGGCAGGATTAGATATGTATGCTGAAGTTGATACATGAGCGTCCTGAGGAACTGCACTCGACAAATTGTACTGCGAAGAACCTGCAGGCGGCGTGTATGGATATGAAGCTCCAGCAGACGAATGGCGAGAGTGGTGATATGATGAATGAGGATCCTGCTGTGGTCGAGCAGAAGGTCCTGGTCTGAGAATGGCTGGAACTGGTGCGGATTGCTCTGGTCTTTCAGCTGGCGGAATTGGAGGAAGATTTTGAGGCTGATGATATGGACTATGGCTTGGACTAGGACGCTTTGGACCAGGTTTAAGCGCACCGGGGACAGGCGCGGGTGCAGGCTCGGGTATGGGAGGGAGTGGCGCCTCTGCCTTTCTGGGAGGAGTGACTGGTTGTGGTGGACGATATAATCGATCAGCTGGCTTCAGCTTGGAAGGTCGTCTGGTCAGGTTATTATTCGCAACCGGAGGGGCGAGATTGACAGGAGCGAGATTGACCGGGGCAGGTCCATTGCTATAATATGTTATTTCAAGATAGAGGTCTCCACGCATATTTCCATTCGTCGACAATGGTACCCATTCTGTAAAATGTGGCATTAGTACCGACCTGTGCAATAGCACGACAAACACACCATCGAATTCGCCGGTCTTGAGGGTGTCTGTCATGTCTGCTTTTCCTTCGCCCAACAGTACATCGTCTTCTTCCTTGTGTTCCTTGCTCCAACAAGACACTTCCAGCACTCTGTGCTTGGGCGCTGAATTTTTCATCACTGGAAATCGGATCTCTTCGTCCCATATCGGGTGTTGACCACCTTTGGCATCGATTTTTGTCCGTTTAGTAACGCCTACAGACACAGTCAGAACATGTCTTTCCGGCACAAAAAAAAGACATACCATTGAATGTTATGCGTGTATAGACGTCCTGCTTATAGAAATGAACGTCTTTCAAGTTTTGGGCTTTGAGGACAACAACGATAAGGGTTCCGATTTCTTCGTCTTTGGACATGGAGAGAACTGGGGGATTGGATTATGGTCTGCGCAGCGCTCACTTCGGAGATTTTATGGGTTTGGAGTGCTATGACGGCTGTGCTGGACAAGGAGTCGAGTTCTCAGGGATTTTTTTGTTGATAGAATGTTTTGTTACTCCCGTCTACAAGATGTCTGACGTTGACATGATGAAACCCAATTCATTCGACGCCAGGGACGACTTGCGATTGTAACTAACTGGGCGCAGCCTCAGATTCTCGGATGTCTATCACATATACTCTGAAAACTTGCAAGTTTCAACAGCAGCTCAGACCCGCAACTCAGCTGCGGCGGTTCTGCACTGGTCTGCTTCTACTGGTCTTTCCGCAGGTGTTGTGCGAAGCCCGGATGTTGTGATGCTCTCAGGATGGCCATGGCCGTGACGAAGGTGTGCGTATGACTCGCCTGGAATCTTCAAAACATGTTCTTTGAGGATACCCGATGTCTGCAAGTACTAAATCTTATCAACAAATTATTCACTGAAGACTGTTACTTGTGTCTAATCAAAACATTCTCCAGGCCTCGAAAATTCCCAAGCTAAACATCAAAGTTCTTTTCTAGATTCGTCCGGTGACTAGTACACGATCGTTTATGTGGGTGGGTTTAGCCTTGTCCGAAATTCAAAATGATTGGACTGCCAGACCATGAATCCGCGCGTCCTGTCGCCGTCGAAGGAGACGCGTTCCGTATCCTTGTGTCGATTTCCCTACGAAGCCTTTATGCGACTAAACTCGCGGTTACATGCTTCAGCAAAAGCTTGTAAAAGCTGGCTATACGCGTTCCGGAGGTCTATTTTTGGAACCGAAAAGACGCTGACCGACGTCACCGACTTCAAGTTTTTCGACGCATACCCCGATTTGGACAGAACGCATATGCGCTCGGGCCACCTTTGAGAGGTATATAAACCCCCAGAGGTCTTCTGGGGCCCCAAGCTCTCGCTTTCTTCCCACTTCTACTCCTCAGCTCTCTACATTCTCTATTCATCACGCTCATTCTACACGCTATAATGCCATCCATCAAGCTATTCCCCGCCATGCTGCTCGTCGGCAGTGCGCTTGCTGTTCCTGTTCAGCAGCCCACCGTGAATGTATGCGCGTTTTTCTACTCGAAATGCTGCCCGACTGACGACAAACTTGTTTTCTAGACATGCATTGTCGACGGAACCGACTACACGAAGAACGCGTTTGACGTTGTCAAGGACATTGCTCTTGCAACCTCGCTCTGCCCCAATAATTTGAGCATTGACGAGTTTTACAAGTTGCTGCAAAAGTGTTGTGATGATTTGAACAAAGTACGACGCATCTTTCGGTTGTCTTTGCTTTTTCTGACGCGTCTTTAGATTGGAAAGGGTACCGATGGTAGTGTTTTGGTATGTCTCTTGCTTATGTCGTTGATTCCTCGATCTAATTGTTTCATAGGGTGGTTATTTGCCTGGCATCCCTGAGTCTGTGGGCGGCAATGACGGTGTTTCTGTTGGTGTTCCCGGAAATGTCCAGGGCGGTATCCCCGCAGGTGTGTCTGTTGGTGACAGCGTCGGTGTTCCCAGCACTGGTAACGACGGAACGGGTTTGAACACTCATATCGGTACTCCGGCTGGCGCGTCTCTCGGTGGTGGAAAAGACACTTTGGGTTTGGGACTCGGTGCTTCTGGTTCTTCTGGTGTCCCCGGTGTCGATACTCCTAGTGCTGGTGTTCCCAATGTTGGTGTCCCCAGTGTCGGTGTTCCCAGTGTCGGTGTTCCCAGTGTCGGTGTTCCCAGTGTTGATACTCCTAGTGTTGGTAATGGCGGGACGGGTTTAGACGTCGGCGCTCCTACTGGCTCTGGTGGTCTGTTGTCGGGTCTTGGTATTGGAAAAGATACGCTGGGCTTGGGTCTAGATGGTTCTACTTCTTCTAATGGTTCGCCTTTGGGTCTCGGTGTAGGAACGTTGGGTTTGGGACTCGGTGGTACTGGATCTTCTGGTTTGGGTCTTGGTGGTTTGGGTGATTCTCTCAATATTCCTGGTGTCCTTGGTGCGGTTGACGGCGCTGTTCCTTCCCTCGGTGGTATTCTCTCTTCCCCTTCTTCTCCATCCGCCGGCGTTTCTGTTCCTCTTACTGGCGCAGTCGATGGTGCTGCTCCATCTGTCGGTGGTATCTCAGTTCCAAGCGGATCAAGCATTCTTCCTGGTTCTTCGAGTCCGTCTTCTCCATCTACCGGCAGCGGCGACTGTATCGAGAATCTCTGCGAAAGTTTGAACGGTCTCAAAAACACTCTAGTCAACAAGTTGACAGATTGTGATGGCGCATGCTACGACCAACTTTCTGGTTCTTTGCTTGGCTGGAAGAAGTCTACTCCCGATAGTGGTATGTATGGCTATCTCGACCTTTGATCTTGGATACTAACTAGTTTTCAGACTGCAAGAACAATGCTCCTGAAGGCACCAAGTCTACTTGCAGTAAGTGTCGACTTTTTTTTTTGTATGTTATCGATTTCTGACATGTTTTTGTAAAGGTGGAACTTCTGACGACGGAGAGTCCATTTGTGTTTACTCGACATTAAACTCTGCTTGGTGGGCTAGCAAGGTTGATAAGACGAATGTTGGGGTTAAGGGTGACTGGTGTTGCTCAGCTGCTTAGAATATACCTAGTATGGATGTGCATTGTAGTGCATGAATAACGACCTTTTAACGAAACATCGAGTCGCAAATGATGGATAAACGTAATAATATTTCTCTGTAAGCCTAGAAATTCACTACAATCATGTAACTTGTAAATATGAATCACTGACATCGACCTTTGAGAAATACGTTACGCAACCGAGAAGCAACAACGTCCATAGTAGGAGATACTTAGAAGCATTCTAGGACGGATTTAGTATGGGCGTACTACTAAAACGGACACACTTACTGCGGTGTACAATCGCAGGTCCAGATTCGTCGTACTCCTGCTTGCTGATCCAGAGATTCTGGAAGGTCGACAAGGAAGCCAAAATCGACCCACCAATCCAAACCGAGTACTTGCGTTCCGGAGGAGCTACAATTTTGACCTGCAAGCAAGTTCTAGTCTGTTTAATCCCAAGTCTTGAAACAGATTACTTACCTTCATACTGCTTGGAGCGAGTGCAGTAAGTTCTTTCTGCATACGATCCGAAAGGCCTGGGAACATGGTGGTACCACCAGAAAGAACAATGTTGGAGTAAAGATCACGACGAACATCGAGGTCGCATTTGTGAATCGAGTTGTAGCTAAAGTAGGGTCATGATAAACTTATTTCTTCATATGATATGCAAGGCAAACGTACACAGTTTCATGGACACCAGCGTCTTCTAGACCAACCATGTGTGGTTTGAACAATGTCTCCGGTGCACGGAAGCTGAAGAGATTTAGTAAAAAAAAAGACGGATAGGACACGACATTTTCTCACCGCTCGTTTCCAATAGTAATAACCTGTCCGTCAGGCAACTCGTAGCTCTTCTCAAGGGCAGAAGATGTGGCTGCGGTCTCAAGTTCCTGCTCAAAGTCCAACGCGACGTAGCAAAGTTTCTCCTTGATATCTCTAACAACCTCCCGCTCAGCAGAAGTGGTGAAAGAATAACCCCTCTCGCCCAAATTCTTGACCAAAGCATGGGTAAGATCACGTCCAGCCAGATCCATACGCAAAATCGCATGAGGAAGCGCAAAACCTTCATAAATGGGGACGACATGGGTCACGCCGTCACCCGAATCCATAACCACACCAGTAGTACGTCCAGAAGCGTAAAGCGAGAGAACGGCTTGAATCTGAACGTAGAAGGCCGGAGCGTTGAAAGTTTCAAACATGATCTGGGTCATCTTTTCCCTGTTTGCTTTCGGGTTGAGAGGAGCTTCGGTGAGCAGAATCGGATGTTCTTCAGGAGCGACACGGAGTTCGTTGTAGAACGTATGGTGCCAGATCTTTTCCATATCGTCCCAGTTGGTCACGATACCATGGTCGATGGGATATTTCAGGGTGAGGATGCCTCGTTTGGCTTGGGCTTCGTCCCTATTGGAGTGTTGAGACAATGTTGAAAAAGATGAAAGAAGAGATACACACCCAACGTATGAATCCTTGTTTCCCATTCCAACCATGATGCTCATTTGACGAGGGCGTCCAACAATAGATCTAAAAAAATATAAATTGGGTTTGTCTGCAAGCACCAGTAGAGCAGAGAAGACAAACGGGAAAACTGCACGAGGTGCATCGTCTCCAGCGACTGAAAGAGAGTCAGACTAGTAAGGTATAGAAATGAAAAAGAGCGTACATCCGGCCTTGCACATGCCAGATCCATTGTCAATGACCTGGAAATAATAGCATTCAGGCAAGTGCAAGGAAAAGTAAGATGTCCGCCTACGAGGGCACTGATTTCGTCTTCCATTGCTGTATAATTCGAATAACTTGTTTGCGGGTTCAAGTGAAGCTCAAAAGTAACAAAGACTTGAGATGATTTCTGCTAAAGAATGACGGTCGAAGCGCAAGCCATTTATACTGTCGTTGGCACCGTCTAGAGAAGACTACTGTAAGCATAAAACAAAGCTGCGCAGGAGTAAGTGGTACGATGGTAGACGAGATTGAACTGGATGCTCAGTCAGAAATGAAACGGCGCAAGGTAACGCAGACCGTCCTCTGGTCAGAGACAACAGCGAAGTCAGAACGGTATGGATACGCCGTAGTTGCATGCGCAGCTCGAAAGACGGAACCGTATAGACTTGTGGGGATTCTTGTTATGCGAGTAGCTTTGGGCGCAGTCGTAGTGGCCGCGTTGATCTTTCGGATTGACTTGACCGCCTACAGTGATAATTCCGTAGAATGACAATCTTTCTCTTGGCTTTTTTTGTGAACCCGACGTGAGTTTTCCCTTTGCATTTCTATACGGCTATTGCTGAGAGATATCCATGTTCAAGTTAACGTACGTTGTCTAGCGCTCGGAAGTCACGCATCGACGCGCAGTAAGTGGGACCATTCAGCACAGATGCGAAGCAATGAGAAGTCTGTCATAATGAAATCCAACGCGCAGTACAAATCATACGTCAATCTGCTTGTACCCTTGGACTTGGAAATCATAGCTGCGTCAGATTCAAGTTTTATAGAAAGTTATTACACGCACCTCAGCGTTACACTTTTTTGGCTTTGTAATCTACACGTGGGAGGTGTACTGCAAGACTAACTCAACTAGCAAAATCCGACGGATTCCACTTGTGTTTACTTTGAAGAAAATTCATATTTTGCTTTGTTTCAGCCTGCACATCTCTCAACAGTCTGGGTAACTTGAAAGGTTTGAACTCATGTCAATAACTCAAACCACTACACTATATATAATATGACATTGCTTGAAACGCGGCCAATGCAGTTCTTCCGAGTCGATCACGGGTCACTCGAAACAATCCGGAAGTCCATACGTTCAAAGGACCTTGAACAAAATTCTTGACGCATACACGATATTGATTAGCTACGCCCAAATTTGAAGAGGGGCCCAGAGAATGAGCGAGCAGCGCGCATTTGACACCCGAATCCCTGTGAGACCCCAGAAAAACGTTATCTATGACCCGACTGAAAAATCACGGCGAGATAAACAGTATACGATATAAGACTACAGTTGAGGCCAGCGTGCTCAAAAACGAACAATCTCCTAGCGGACTGGGTCGACGATAGTTTTAATGAACGTATTGCCCCGAATTCGTACCCGAGCAAGAAGTAAGAGTAAGAAACGTCTCGAATTCAACGTCCAAATGTGCGTAAGGCAATTTCCTAGGGAAGGATTCAGATACTTGGTCTACATCATGACGCTATGGTCTACGGACTATGACATGTAACATACCTAGCAAGGTCGCTGGTCTTTGTATAGGCCGTAGGTTTTTCAAACTTTGGGTGACGTTGCCGTTCAAAATACATAATGCTCCACCAAGAGAAATACTTCGCAAAAGTATCTTTCGCGACCAACCTAGAAAGCATAAACAAGAGATCTAACAGTTGTTCAGACGACTCTGGTTCAAGTTTAATCAACATACCTCCAACACTCTCAAGGTGCGTTTGTGTTGCCGCAAAGGACAATCGTCTCGGAAAGTGGACAGACTATCGCCCTCGAGACCCACACCGAATCAGGCGGGGTTAATCTGAATTCATGAGGACAATGTGAACCGTAGCAGGGCCGATGAACTTACCAGCGAGAAAACCGCGTCCATGAATAAGATCTGACAACACCAAAGTCATAACACCGGAATCAACATCCAACCTAAACTATGACTTGGACGTTTCCTTCTGTTGTGCGACCCCAATTTGTCGAGGATGAGCATACATGTCGACGTGAACTTGAACGAAATGTTTCATAAGTTGTTCGGGCACAGTTTGTGTCTTCATTTCCGCACGCTAGAGGGAAGAATGCCCGTCAACCACGAAAGAACAAGCTAGAAGCATGAGCATCATATACCAGTGTAAAACAGACCCCTCTGTAGACGTAGTTGAATGTCTCCTTGTAGTCTTTGTGTCCTTTTGTTATCGGAGATTTGGAGAGCCCTTGGACGACGGCACGCTTAATTCGCTGAAAGAGAATCAGAATATGTCGTAGAAAGAAAACGAGATGCCGTACGTTTTTGTTCTCTCGTTCTAGTAGAGTTTCTGCTTCTTCTGTTGTTGTTCCTGTCATGTCGACGTCAACTTCCTCTACACGCTTGCGTTTCGCTTTGGACGAATCTGAACTCGAAGTAGTGTCCAACGCAATACCTCCACCAAATACATCATCCTTGGAACTCGTCGCCTTGCCCTTGCCCTTATCCTTGTGCAACGGCAGGAGCGGAACCCTGAATACATCTGTGTCTGTCTTTCCTAACCTGACATCTTTTCCTAGATCTGCAAGAGAACCAGATGACACCCTCTTCAAATCTCCTAGTCCTTGTGGTTTTACTTTCGATTTGCCCGCGAACCCAAAAGGTACCGGAGGTGGTTTTCGTGGAGTCGGATCATCTGGACGGGGAGCGCGCGCACGAGGAGGAGGTCCAGGTAAGATGCGTGCAACGGCAAGTGCATACACGGGAGTGGATTCTGGCCGTTCGGGAGAAATGGGTTTAAGAAAGATGAGGATTTGAGTTGTTTCTGGACCGACTAAAGGCAGAGATTGAGCAATGTGCGCGCTAGAGAGAAAGTTTCTGACGTACTGGTATCACCAAGTGCAACCCTCAGTCCAATCTTCTCGCCCGCTTCGGAGGGCGCTTCAAGGCAAAACAGATTCTCAAAATAGACGCGTGAAAGAGTCGCATCGGGATGAATGTCCCTGTTCAGATATTAGACAGAAGTCGACTCGAAAACGGAAAGCATACATAGTAATATCACCACTATCGTCGATGTACACCTCCTTGATATTGGTCGTGCCCATGAATGTTAAGGAGGATATTCCACGCATACTCTCCAGGGCGAGTGCCAAGGGATTGTCCAGTAGATTTTGCGTGGCATCCATACGAGTGGAAAATGTCAGACCGTCGAGAAGAAAATAAGAGTCTGGAACAGAAAGTGCGCCTCGATACAAGAGTCGGTACGACATGATTGGGTTCAAACGTGACAAACGCGTCCGGCGCGTAGACGTTGGCTGAAGACAATGGCACATGACTCTCATTGCCCAACGTCCCGGCTTTCCAGAGAAGAATCAGACCTCCAGATTTCGAGCTAAAACTCTGATAACGGTCTCTTCACCCTGTTTTTGCCTTGCGAACTCTTTTCTAGACATGGTGTCCTTAAACAATTGATTCATACACGTCAATAGCTGTAAAAGAAGGTCTTCCTGATCAATGCAAAGCACCATTTGGCGCCCATTCACCAAGGGTCTCCATATGTAGAATCAGATACATATCACCTCCAGGTGCTTTGACGCACAGGATGCTGTATATGCATTCAACCCATCCAAGTGTTCTGATCCCCGCTGGTCACTTGCTTGTTATCACTGCGTGTAAGGTGCTTTTTTGGAGTATGTTCCACTTTCAACCTAATTTAGGTGAGTCACAAAAGGGTTGGCGCTCCCGCCGGAACATAGTTTATATGCCCCATTCAGCTGGGCTTAAAAGCCCTCCACCATGTCTCGTCGATTCCATTCTCTTCCCCTCCTCCGTCGAGAACAGAAGAAATTCAGCATGTCTAATCCCTCCTCCGAATCCACACCCGTGATCACAAATGGTGACGCCCATCCTCATACTGAGGCTGTTGAAGCTTCTGATGAACCCGTTCGTCTCAAGCTCGAAGCCAAGCGTGTCCAACTGCGTTGGGATGATGAAAAGGGAGAGTACGTCGTTCGTGACGAGGAACCCAAAGAGATGAAACCAAAAAAACCACAAGAACCCTATGTCATCTCTGTTGCCCGACGATTTGTGGCATCATCTAGATCCAACAAGCATGATGTGGTGGAAGAAATCCACATACATTCACCACATATTGTGGAAGCTCTCAAGACTGTCATGAAGAAAGACACAAGTATTAATTGGAAGGCAGAGCCGCTTACAGTGAGTTCTTTGTAGTGTACTGTGAATTTTACTGAAAATTTTTCTTAGTTCCAACCCAACAACTTGATCCCTTATGTCCCGCATCTAGCAACTCACTTGCTTTCTTTCCCAGCCAAGTCCAAAGCTGATGAGGACGATGAAGCATTAAAACATGTCACATTCTTTGTCACTTTCCTCAGCACTGAGTATCATTCCCGGCTTGCTGAACTCTCACGACTTCTTGCTGATGAGCAAATCACCTTAAATTGGATTACCGGTCTTTTCCTTCCTGGTGATATTCTCTTTACCCATTCTGGAACCACTGGTGACCCTCTTGCTGTTCGACTCGTCAAATCTCCCCAATATGACTGTCGCAGTGGCTCATACCAGTTAACTACTCATCTCGTCAGTGTCCAATCTAGAAAACCTGGTTTGACCAAACATGTTATCACCATTGAGGGATTTGATGGAGCAAAGCGTATCAGTGACTTGGCTGCATATCCCTTCAGATACCTAGAAGATCCAGAGGAGCAAAGAGCAAGTTTGATCAAAAGAGGAAAGAAAGCTTGGGAAATCCTTAAGCACAGTTGGATTCACATGAATTATAATGCTATTGCATACCGTTGGGAAAGTGACCATTATCGAAAAGTTTTTGTCAAATCACGCATAATGGTTGATCAAGGCAAGATATTATTATATCCTCATATTCCTAATTAACTCATAAAACAATTGACATGCAGAAATGTTTGACCAATATGCTTCATGGTCCTCACCTAGTCATTCCAGGGACCTAGATGGTGAAAGGGTGCACAAAAGATCAAGGACAACTTTGACAGATGATGACTATCTTCTCTTCCCTGCAAAGGTTCATGGTTATTCTCTGTCCGACAGAGAATGGTGTATGTATATTATCTATAATTTTCCTAATACATCTCTCATTATTTTCTGCACAGTGGACTTCCGCATTGATGATGTCACTGAAATCACTTGGAATCCGGAAATCTTTGACTCTCTTGAGCTAGATGCGGACAACAAATACACGATCCGTGCCCTCATAGAGTCGCAGTGTAATGAGAAGACCCAGTTTGATGATTTTGTCCTTGGAAAAGGACGAGGGTTGATCTTCAACTTGCATGGTTTGTTCCCAAGCCTTGATACCGACGAAAACAAGCTGAAATTCTATTAAAGGACCCGCCGGGGTTGGCAAGACTTTAACGGCGGAAGCCACTTCTGAGGTCACTCGAAGCCCTCTCTACATGATTGGAGCTGGCGACCTCGGCATACAGGCCAGTGAATTAGACAACTCTCTTTCCAGAGTATCTACCCTTGCCTATCGCTGGAAAGCTGTTGTCCTCATCGACGAGGCAGATGTTTTCCTTGAGAAGCGTGAGAACAAGGACATCCACCGTAACGCGATGGTAGCGGTCTTTTTGCGCAGTTTGGAATACTACGCTGGGATTCTGTTCCTCACCACCAACAGAGTTGCTGTATTCGACGAAGCCATTCAGTCTAGGATTCATGTCACTTTGCACTACGATAAGCTCTCCACAACAGCAAGGGAGCACCTATGGGATGCCTTCCTTAAAAAGGCTGACTATCCGGAACCAAGGACACCGGAGCAAACTCATATGCTGCGCGAACTACCTTTGAATGGGCGTGAGATAAAGAATATTGTCAAGGTGGCTACGACCTTGGCTTCGTACGAGAATCGGCCGATGAAGTTTGAAGATATACAGAAGGCATTGAAGATTTTGAATCAGAGTTGAAGCGGCGAATGTAGGTTAGGCAAAGGCTGGTCACTCTATGTAAACTGAAAGGCCTTGTACTATATAATTGAATGCTGCACATCATCAGTGCAGCCAACATCTGGGTTGGCAACAACACGTCCGTAGACATCCGCAGCGAAATACTAGAACGGATAAGCAAAACATGAAGATGATAAAACCAACAAGGATCGCACCTGGAGCGTATGGGCATTGAAAGGTGCTTTGCTCGGATCTTCTTGAGCCAACCATAGGCAATCTTCATAAGAATCGGCGTGGTGAGCAACGAGATCGTTTCCGACAATGGGCAAATGGTAGAATCGATGGTTACAAATCGAAACTCATTATCTGGAAGTAAAAGTAATCAATGGAGAAGAACTGGGCCGGATCAGACTCTGCAACTATGTAGTTTAGCGCGCAGAACTGCTCGAGCGGTTTGCGAGTCTGGTAAGACAGAGGGCAAATAACAGTCTACAACGTAGCGTTCTCGCCCCTCCAATGGCCATTCCAGCTGTCTTGTGTAGCGCAGCTACAGTTTTGCATTAGTACCACAGCTGAGGCGAAGGTGACTTCTTACTTCCTGTCAGGGTCATCGCAACGAAGGAGGACGCCAGTTTTGTCTGCGCTGATTAGCCACTCAAAAACCTGCAGAAGCTTTAACTACTTGCAAGGCAAGAGGACTTGGACACCTACGCCGACGACAGTAAAAGGTTCAGCCTGGCCAAAGTATAATTTGTACACCGCATCGCTGTGACCATTATCAAGGACGTCTAGGAGGAAATAATGTCTAGAAATACTGGGACTCGGATAACAAAGAGAAAACCTACAGTCGCGAGCCACCGATACAACTTCATACGTATCCGCCAAAGCTTTGACAAGCTGACGACGCTCATAGGGCTTGCAGGATGAATGGATTTCAACAGTAGATAGAGTATTTTTCAGCTCTCGCGATCTTAAAGAGTTCGCTGTAAATGGGCGGGCGTAGATTGCCGAAGAGGCGGATAACGCAGAGAGAATCATAGGGGGAAGCTTCATGATGATCGTAGCTGAGTCGTAGGGTTGCAGATGATGAGTCGAGGCCCAACAAAAACTTGGAAGGTCCATCCATAGTTTAAGTAGAGCTTGAACGCCAAAATTTCAAGTATACCGAGTACCTGTGCGGTAGTCGATCTGGCTGCCTCGGAGTCTTGGACATTCGATGCTGAGGTCGGGAGTTTGTAGGTTCCTGAAGAACTGCGCGGGTACTTTGGCCAGAGAAAGAGGTGATGGTGGATTGCAAGGAAGCAATAAGCGAAACCGACATTTACCATCGTTGTGACACCCTTCACAAAATTTCCCGTCACCCACTCGTTGCCTCCACTTCATCGAAGCAGAACTCTTGGCCAACGCAATATCTCTGGGCTGCCGACTTTTACTACCTGAACGGTACTCCAGCTACAGAGATGTATACGTCAGTGCCTACACCCCGAGGTCTCATGAGGGTACCTTCTAGTTTTCCTTAGCTATATTCGAAATCCTATTAGCGAGGTAGGCTACAATCCTACCAGGACCTTCGTCGACTTTACAGCTTGAATCCTCAAGATTCGTCTCCGCCAACATCTACTTTCTCTGGCGTTGCGATACGGGTTATTTTGGGACAGATCACTTCTAGCGTACCTTCACCCACCGGCCAAGGCGAATGCACACCTCACGTCGATCACTGGCACTGGAGGCGAGGAAGGAGTTGCTTCAGAAAGTGACGGGGAAGGATGTGTCCAAGTCCAACATTGCACTTGTCTCTACCGCGGCGTCGAGCTTTCCTGTGATAGCGTAGAATACAACATAGAACCGTTGAGTGCATTTTGATGGTGATGCCCCTGCTGCGGCCTACATGTTGCTACACTATTACTCAGTGTTTTTCCCCTGGTATCACCGCAGTGAAAGGATCCTTATCGTCAAATATCCTGATATCCTCTTTGCTTTAGCAACATTTTGGGACTGGAATTATTATATCTACTGCCCACCTTCACAGATCCAGCAATTCGCAGACGTTAATATTAATCTTGACAGGCTTGTTCACCTTTCATTGATTGTCGAACTCGGTTATGATCCTGCTGCGCCAGCTACCGCAATGGCTGCAGTCATTTTTTTCCTGATCGATAGACGACAAGTCGGTGACATGGATCAGCTGCACGATGAGATCTTGATTTCAAGACTTTGGTTGGGTTTAATGCTTATTGAAAAAGTGGACTTAACACGACGCATGCGTAGAACGTGAACGCAAACATTTTGATCTAGGTATTAGCATGTTCTACTGTTTTCGTTGAGTAAAGGAAAGCGTTGATCGTCCCGGAATAACAGTTCGATATGTACAAGATTCCATGTTACAATCCATAAACAAGTCCATAAGAAATAACTACGTCGTCTTGGTTTAAGCAGTATCGAAAAGTAGCTTTTCTATCTCCTTCAACTCCTGCTGATCACCGAGTGTATTCCACCAAACCATGAGTTCGAGTGTCCGGAGAGGACTAAACATCGCGACCCTTTCTTTGTATGCCGTGTATGCCTTGGGATATTTAGAGATCGAGATAGCTTCGGTGTAAGGCGTGGAGCTCAAGAACAAGAGGTTCAAGCAGACAACAGGCAAGAGAGGGTAGAACGGCTGCACGGTCTTCCACGCTACTGCAGAAAGCCATCCCAATCTTTCCGCTGTGAAGAGCTCGGACACGGGTGTGACGCGGATGAAGGAAACAAGTTCGAAGGCGGGATCAACAAGCTGAGAAAGCGCCAGACTTTGAGAACCAGATAGGAAGTAGAGGAAGGAATAGTTCGGGACATATGGCGGAGCGTCTGCGACCACAGGGAATAGAGTGATTATCCACTAAATGATGATCAGTATTCAGATTGTTCCGCATGGCAACGACATACATACCCAAAACGATAACTCGCATGCAAAGTTGGGGTGTCTAGAGTAAGCCCACAACCCACGAGTAAGGAAGCCCCGTTCAGCATCTTTCGAAGTCCAGTTAAGACGCGCTCCCGGCCATTGTTTGGATGCATCATACTTTTCCGCTGGTTTTTCGCCCTTCTTCTCAGCCAAATACGCGTACTTGAACGTCTGGTAAGCAAACTGCTGGTTGTCTGCGGTGAACTCGGTAGCCAATACCGCAAGTGCAAGACTGGCGAGTGCCAAGTCTGTCGAGGTAAGAGGTGTACGGGGTTGCATAGCTGCAAAGTAGGCGGGAACACCGAGAAGCATGAGAAGAACGTTTTGGATGCCGGCAATAAAAGTGAGGTTGACAATTTGGAAGAACCATGGCGGAATCTGAGTCCTCAAGATAGCCCAACGATAGTCCTCATCCTTCAAGCTGAAAAGCCCACGACGATACGTATTGTAACTCAACCTAAAACACTGTCTAGGTTTGGAACTTGAAAGTACAGCAAATTCATAACATACCTGAACATCCATATAACGATGACACCAAGCATAAGAGTAGCACGAGGATTCAAGCCATCTAGATCTGCGGAAAATACCAGTTCCTCTGGCACAAACGGACACAGGGGAAACGGCTGAACACGGTGGGGCCATAGTGGGAGAAGAGCGAAATAGGCCGTGTAAATTGTTGGTAGAAAGGTCCAGAGCCTATCAACCTGAGAGACATTGCTAGTAATGACAGAAGCGACATAGGTCGCCACTGTTGTAAAAGCGCAGAACTGCAGAGGCCAGGTAAACGCGGTCAAGGGCAAAGCCATCTTTGAACACGTGGCTGTGATGCGAACTTTTTTTCAACCTTCAACGCGATCGATCCACTCACTTTATACGCGTCAATAGCGCGTCATGTTCCTTCAAAATACGGTGCAGCCATTATAAATGATACAGTAATTTTTACAGCGTATTAATCTAAATAGTAAAGTTCATAGGGTCGTCAATGGTCGTTACCGTCTACCGCCGCGTTGCAGATACCAAAAGGTTCTTCTCCTGGAGAGATTCTCGGGACGTAATTCGCCCCTGTGAACTCCTTTGGATTGCCGTAGGTCAAAATAGAATGTTAAAAGGTAGAACGTGAAGCCGAAAGCAATGCACCACTCCAGGATACCTGAAAAGATGTATCAGTATATTCCTCAACGTGCATGGACGCATCCTACCTCCAACGTTAGTGTTTTTGAAGAGCGTAACAGCAAAAGCAATAGCGAGGATGATCAATATCCCAGCTATAATGGCCTTCATCCAATATCCCGTTTTCAATTCTCGCACACCACGAAAGTCTTTGCTGATCCAGCGATACTAGTTAAAGCAAATGTAAGAAGAACGGCAACTGCATCAAGGGATCCCTAACACACCTCTGCTATAGTGAAGATGGCACTGAGAGCAACCCCAATCATGAATATCAAAAGAAAAAGCCGATGGAGGGTGGAGAAACGTTTCGTGTCAAATATAGACAACAGGATAAGGCCAGTACCACCAATGAAAGACCCTAGAACTGCCATTGTTCCAAGTACACGTTCCCGCGTTCGCATGTTGGGCATAAGACTACGGATATGGGATTCAGCAACGTGTTTGACAGAACAGGAGCATATCGACTCACCGACCAGAGTGCCTCAAATATCTCTCAATAAACAAGGTGAAGAAAAAGGAAACTGCGGTTATCGAACATCCGACAATGAAAAGAGGTTTGAGGATATCGGCACCAATGTCAGAAATGTATGGAACATTGCCCTCCATCGATACTAGAGTTCCGTCAGTAAAGTACTCATTTTGATGCAGGTCGTGTAGGCTTTACCATAGTGCGGTCGACCTGTCGCAAGCCATGTTATTAGCATTGCCAAAAGAGTGGCTAAAAGGACTCGAGTTAGAGCTAATAGACTCGAAAACACTGCTTGTTGGACATACCGAACCACATGAACGCTCCAGCTATTGGAATCCAAACGTATGCCCAGTGATGATACTCATGAGGAAACACGGCCATGATCGACGACTGAGTTTGGTTTCAGGAAGGCAATTGTGAAGGTCTTTCAGCGTGAAGAGGGAATAAGCTTGAGCCATGTTTTTATGACCGGTTCTACACCACGTTGACGTCACTGCTGAGGTTGACAGTAGGCAGGACCTGGGTAATCGAGATGATGCAACGACAATGCCGAGCGTAAAAGGTGTTGAGGAATGTCTACCACGTCAACGATTGGTCGAGAGAATCCGCAGCTAGGGTAGTATGACCTCGACGAGGGAACCAAACTTCCATCTTTGTTGCAAACCCATGGGAGATCTTCAGCGTGTAGGAAGAATCGAGGCCGGCACAAATCCCGTTTGGAATCAAGTCTCCTAATGAAGAACAGCAATACCAGGGACCGAACAACATCTGCAGTTCGACTTGCTCTTGGTGGTCTGGATGAAACTCAATCTCGGCATACGCCGTTCACTAACATCACACAAATGCTTAATTCATCAAGATGGTCAATTAAAGACTCTTGCATTCGTGAAGAGTACGATCTACTGCAAAGTGCGACAAATAAATAGGTCATTCCAAAAGGGCTCCCTGCCAAAATTTATGGTACAATATGTTATTCGAGTTGTTGGACTAGAGAAGACCGTCTTAGCTGGCAAAGCAAGAAATGACGAACTGAAGAACGTACCATGCAAAAAGACTACAAATACAAGAGCGAGAATTTACTTTCTAGAGATTTGTTCTGCGGCGACCTGGGAATGTTCCGCATAGGAAAGAGATACCTGCACACGCAACGGAGTTAGTTGTGACAAGGGCGATAGAACGGCGGCAGACATACTGGGAAGGCACCAGTGGGCACTTGCTTGAACATACTAGTTGGGTTGGGCGCGACGACATGCGTGCGCAGACCAACATGCGCGTCCTCAGAGGTCTCGGAAGCCTTCTCATATGAGAAACTAGGTGTGGAAGCGGTCGCTGTTGAGGTCGCGTCCTTGCCAAGGACAACGAACGGAGAGTGGAAAGAACGAGTAAAGGAAGGCTTGATAGCCTTGGAAACAGCGCGGGATTGGGTAGTGGCGAGACGGAGGACGGTGGACATGGTGGAAGTAAGGTTACAAGAAGTCAAGCTGGCCTGGGTCTCCCATTTTCACGACGAGGTTATATACCTGACTTTGAGAGTGGGAATTCTAAACTTTGGGGTAAAACTCAATTGGGAAATCACTTTCTCGCTTATCTCAATTTAGGTTACCCGTAGCTTCGGACACGTGAGCGCGAGTGTCGCTTCTAGAGAAGCCTGGTACGGTGCTCTCCATCTTCTCTTGACTTTACTGGCAGAGAGTTGCCAATTAGAGCGCATTTCCAGCCCAGAACTTTCCAAATCATGGGAAGGCCTGGTTACCTGGATCTGACTGGACCAAGGCAAGACCACGGTTATCCGTATTCAGTGAATAGGCGGTAACAGTGAGTATGTAAACTATAATCGTACCACTGAAAATCGTCCAATTTTTCTCTCCAATCGCTTTGCAACATATTGAACCTGATTCCTTTGTAACGCCATGTATGTATGCAGATGAAAATATAGAAATACAATATTGTACGGCTTCTTCGTCTACTTGGTCTATTTTAAGCGGTACCCTGTTCGTCCTCGACAAAATATTTTCTCTGAGTAGAATTGGGGGCAGATAATTGCTGGGCCTTTTTTGGTTTTGGACGATGTGTGTCCACGGCATTGATAGGAAGGGTATATCTGTCCAAATACAATCAGTATCAGGGACCAGGTAAAAATGCACTTGTGGATACCTCTCTTCGTCACAGCCATATGCCTTTGGTGTCAGCTTGATCACGGTATGCAAAGGTATTTTGATGTAAGGCAAGTCGGCTTGAGGGAGATGGTGAAAGTAGGCGTATCTGGTCTATGGTTCAGCAATATAGATCAGTTATAGTCTTGCATACGCTTACAAACAGCGAAGAATGGCCTGAAAAAAATCAACACGACGTCCTAGTAACTTTGAGGAGACATACCTGATGGCCAATGATCAAAATATTCTCCTGTCGTTCTAGCTCCATGATCACAGGCTCCAGTCGCACTACGACATCCCGGTACGACTCTCCGCCCCGATAACGATAGTTGAACTTGTCTTCGTCCCGATTTGCATAATCGTCCGGATAAGCTTGCTGCAGGCAAAGATAAGAACGTTCACAGATGATTCATCAGCGGACTACCCACCTCGATCTCCTCATAGGTCATACCGTCGCATACACCCGCATCAAGCTCGTCTAGAGACTTCCATGTTAATTTGGGATACGACAGGTATTGCGCGGTCTGAATGGTACGCTTGAGTGTCGATGTCCAGACCTATTAATACAAGTTAAAATGACATCTGTGAAGAAATAGGAAAACAACTCACTGTTAATGGTTTGTCACCAATATTGTCAGTGATCAGCGCAGGCAGAGCCTTTGCGTATTGCATTCCGCGGTATGACAATAAAGAATCTCCTCCAATCTTGCCCTCAAGGTTGTATTGACTTTCGCCATGCTGCGGTCAACGAAATGTCTGGTAAGACACGTAAATTTTTGAGAGCTGATGACTTACTCTCGAGAAAAATATATTCCTCGGCTTGATGTGAAGATTCATCAGATAAAATGCGATACGACTCTCGAGGTACCCATTAATCCTGGACATGGTCACCGCCTCACCAACGTTCATTATCCGCAAATAGGACAAATCCGGCTCTGTAATCGTCTCGTAGACCTTTTCATACTCGCTGATTCGTTTCAAAAAGTCGCGCTTCGCATCCTCGGGTGACATGTCCTTGTAATCGGGATCTCCTTGACTGACTTTCAAACCAACGTTGGCAGCAATGACGGCTGGGTCGTCACACAACGATTCAAGGAAAATGAGCGTCAAACCTTTCTCCTTGGCCACGCGTTTCTGGATTTTCTCCCTACACAAGGTATCAAGATTAGTCCCAGTGAATGGAAGCGAGAGAACGAGCCTGCGACTCCTCGTACTATTCGTGGCATCTATATGGATAGTCTGAGTATTACTCTAGACATCATCACCAGCACAACACTCACCATGAATCCCAACATTGCCTCCTTCCTTAAGCCACTGAATCAACATCTCCAAACTATCTTCCGCAAGCTTATCCCGACTCAATGTCGCATCGGGATTGTCATGACTGAAAAATGCGGCCGTGTGATCCTCTTTAATACCAAGCCTTTGAGTAGGATTGATTAATTGCCCGTCGGGCAAACAAGATCTGTCATCAGCGTACTGTTGCGCCTTTTGTCTCGCTCGTGTCCGTCTCAACTGTCCCACATTAAAGACCTGGAAAGCATTCAGCATCGGGGCGAGTTGCAACTCCTTTCACAAATGTCGGACCTTCACGTCATATTCGAGCCACTAAACTTGATATCAGTAAAGCCAATCGCAACGACAGACATGGATGCGTTACTCTGAGGTAAATCATAAGTTTGTTACTGAGGTAAGATTTACCTCGAGCTGGCAGGCCGACCTGATTCACCAGATATGTCAAGGTTGGGTGCTTTCAAAGCGCAGGTAACGCACCATTGCAACTACAATCTTTTGCTCAGAATAATCGGGTTTCGCCACTAAAATGCAACATGTCAAGCCTTGGAGCTCGTTTAACCCGATAGATACGCACCCTTCTTCCCAATCCCTTTAACAGCAGGCGGAGGGGTGGGAGCTCTCGACCCTTTCCGACTCTGAACCGTCGACTCGTCAAACCGCTTCAACCTGCCCATCGATACCTTTTCAATCAGTTATCGCACGACATACGCCCAGCCAGACACCCACATTGGGCCTCCAGCACCGAACATGGCCGGAGGGATGCTTGGAGATCCAGTCTCCGCTGTCACTGCTATACTAGGGGCCAACTCCCCAGAGGCTTGCATGTTTTCTAGTGCGACAGCTGCACGATTAAGGTCTTCTGCGACTTGGCGGGGAGGAGAAAAGGAATCCGTCATGATTACACACTAGCGCTCTAGATAAGTAGACAAGAATAGATGTGATTAAAGGCCGCTTGAGGTAAGATTATTGAACTGTTGGGAACGAACTGAATTCGACAAACGTTTGCTGAGAGAAGAGTATACGTAGATATGTCTGTCATCATGTGATAAGCCACTGAATTCGTCCAACTTTGACCTTCGACGAACGGCTTCTTTCATAGAGAAACGCTAGTCACCATTAGATATCTATCTCTCATATATAGAATAGACGATGTAAAGTCAATATGCGTGTGATCATCATTGCAGATGAATATGGGCCAAATAATACAGTGAAGTGAAAGAGTGAGAAAAGTTATAGAGGTTCCGCCATGCAGCACTAACTAAGGAGGGAAAGAAATGAAGATATGGTATGTGGGGATAAATGTGAAACGAGAAGATGAAGAAAAACTACATTGCAAATGCAAAGTGACACCGACAGCTTAGACGTGATATGAGCCAAAGGAGAGATCGTGAACAGACATGGACACGTTGGTCAATTATAAAGTTAGGTGGAAGACTGTAGAGTAGTCATGAGAATCTATGAGAACATCTGGAAGCAGACAGATCAGTATATATGAAAGCAGAGGTAGGGGTAAAGGCGTACCAAAGAATCAGGCGTGCATAATAAAACTCATACACGACAACAAGCTCGCTATCCTGTAGCGAGAAGGTTGTCGTGTTATGCCCTACAGCATAATGCACTCCAGAAACCTTTTCTTCTTCCGTGACCACCGTCCTCGTCCTGCTCCCCGACTCGTCCCATTTGGTCATACATAGTCATACCTCTGACAGCGCCAGGGCCATGCATCGTTCCTGTTCCACCTGTCGTGGTCGCATCCCGAGAATTGGTACCATTTTTGCCTTGAATCTGCCCGTAGAGGAAAGAATCGGAACCGTTCGCATGAACACCATTTCCATTGGGTATGGCGTTGTTAGCAGGGTTAGGAGAGTTTCTCTCGTAGGTGCTGTTCCTATATCCATTCGGACTTGGTGCAGTTGCGTATGGATGAGGCGTAGAAAGGCCAACGCTAGCTAGTGCACTGGCTTCTCTCTGTTGCTGCTGACTTGCACGCCGACTGGTAGGCGCCAAAGGCTGTACGCTTCCGATATCCCGAGATGAATTGCCGCGGTCCTGCGGCGGTCTGCGGGTGCTCTTGACATGTGCAGGCGCCGGGCTGACGACGAGATTGGGGTCTTGAGCTTGGCGAGAGCCACGCCGGTGACCTCCATGTTCACGGTCTCGTCTGTGTTCACGGTGGGCATGTGGAGAGGAAGCATTGGCATGAGCCTGTGCAAGGGTATTTGATGAAGGGTTCTGTCAGAAAGCTAATTAGCACACGCTCAAGGAGCCGAATCCGAGTGGGTTCACATTGCCTGCTTCCCAGCCCTTGCCATTGTTCAACAGCATCCAGTCGAACACTCCATCTTCCTTTTCATCGAGAGTCTTGAGGACCTTTGAGAATAACTCTCTCAGGAAATCGTAATCGGGAGTCTCTTCGAAGCCAAGTTTTCGGACATAGTTCATGTATATTGAGAATTCCTCTGAGCGAGAATGAGTCAAAAGCCCAATACAGAACGAGTGTTCGTCTTACCAGGAAAACCTTCACACAGCTCAGCGATAGGAGTGGACTGCTTCTTTTCACCAATCTTTTCATACTTTTGCTTATTGGTTGCAGCTCTCAGGCCTTGCCATGGTAGTCCACCACGAAGGAAATACATAAAGACATGTCCTAGAGACTCCAGGTCGTCCCTTCTAGATTGCTCACGACCAAGGTGGGTGTTGATTGACATGTAACGCGCGGTGCCAGAAAGCGACTTGCGTTCACGGTAAGGGATGTGTACTTTTGTTTTAGGGTCGCGATAGTGTTTTGCCATACCAAAATCTGAAACGAGCAATCAGGGTAATGAAACGGATCGGAGCAGCGAGGCAGACTCACCTATAATATGTACAGTATTGGCATTCTTCGTTCCCGGTACGCCTATGAGGAAGTTGTCGGGCTTGATGTCTCGATATATTAAGGACTTGTCGTGAATCGCCTGCACACGAGTGACCTAGAACGTTTATCGAGACGCATTAGGACAAGAATAGTAATGAGTGGAGCCGTGCTCCCCGTAAGGCACGAATTTTTCAGCCACTTACCATTTGCTTTGCAGCCATGCAGACGGTTTTGATAGAAAACTTGCGTCCACACATGTCGAAGAGGTCTTCGAGGTTGGGACCGAGGAGATCAATAACGAGAACATTGTGTAAGCCTTCTTGACCAAAATGATGGACCTGGGGAACACCAGCTGTGGAGACATCAATATTTTATACATCCACTCAAAACCGAGTGGATAACACATACGTGTGCCGTTCAACGTCCTGTAGGAGCGAAACTCATCTCTAAGTTGAGGAGCGTCGGATTTCCGGGGTTCCTGCACAACGATCAACCTAGGCCCGACGGTCCGAAAGCCATAGAACGACGTACAAATTTGATAGCGACAGGTATATTGGAAAGAAGTTTAGTGCCTGCGAACAGGATTAGCATGCAATACAACCTGTGAGGAAGAACAATAGAGAAGTGATAGCTGAACTCGTAGGCCGAAGGAGTGGGAAATATTGTGTACCAACCACCGTCCAAGTGAAAGGAGACGAAAACAGCATCAAAGACATGGCGATAGATTCAAGACACACCTTCAAATACCACACCAAATGAACCTTCACCAATTTTCTTGCCTACTCTATAGTGACTTCCGACAATGCCGCTGGCGGTGGCCGACTGGGGATTCGAGGAAGAGATTACATGGGTAGTGGTCATGGCGGTATCAAGAGAGCGAAAAAGCCCAGTCCTTGGGGAATATGGCGACGCAGGCTGGAAGGACTGGGGACAGCCAAGCTGAAAGAGAGAGAATTAACCACACTGGCGGCCAGCAGGGGTACTGAGCGGACTTGGAATTTCTCTGCACGTGAGTACCTTACATAATCCGCATCAGTTCCTGGCCTCTCGGTCTGTTTCAGCGTCGGTGAATCGATCGCCTGCTTTGCAAAAATTTTCCAAGTCTTGAAAGAGTCTTACATTGTCCGAGTCTTTCCCCAGATTGTCCATTGTAAACTTTTCGCTTTCACCGAACCTGAGCCGATCATTAAGTGTGCTTATCTCCGGGTCAACCTGTGCTCTACGGCTGTTCATCACCTTATTGAAGACAATCCATCCATTATGCCTACATACCATCGTGTGATCTACTGGAGTGATTTGCGACCAGAATTGATATCTGAGTTTTATCTGTCAAACAACATTCCACAGCGACAGTGAACCCAATGCCTCTTCGATCGGTATAGTCCGGCGTGCCATTTATGTAAGTGCATGTCGACATCTCGCAGGTTTTGTCTTTTGGCACCGCTTCTGATTCACCACAGTCGCCGTTCAATACCCCTCATTGCACAGGAGGCTGGATGATGTACTTGTCATGAATGTGTCAGGTGTGTATCTGCCTTTTGCTCGGGTCTCATATTTTAAATACGAGTTTAGAAAGCTCCAGCCTGAGCCACGCTCAACTTGTAAAAACAATTGCAGAATCAGACGCACATCTGGAATCGTTATTTAAAACCAGAGAAAGTCTGTTATCCGAGCTTGAACGGATAGAATCTCAGCTACAACACGAAACTGCAAAGCGTGGACGCCTCTTGAACCTCTTGACACCTGTCTCCCAACTCCCTCCGGAACTGCTGTCCTCGATATTTCTTGAATGCTACGAGTCTTCAACGTCGTTTCCTAACATTGCATCTCATGTGTGTAGTTACTGGAGAGCCGTCTCAACCAGTACTCCCCTTCTTTGGGCAAATATCCACGTCAGTCTAAAGCCCAACGATGTTCGCCGCGCTGCCAGTGCTACGACACTTCATAAACTGGGGACTTACCTAGACCGTACTGGCACCGGTCATTTCAAAGCTAGAGTCGAAGTTAATGGGGACCACGATTTAAGCAAGATTGTACAACCCATCGCTGCCCACATGGATCGCTGTATTTATCTCTACTTTTCCATCGCTAATGACTCTCATGCTATCCAAACTCTCCGACATTGTCTCATGTCAGTCGACGCTCCCGTCTTGGAATACTTGTCAATGACTGTGAGGCCGTCGCGCAAAATGTATTACGAGTCAGACCAGTTCGATGCAGTTCTACCTACCATATTTACTGGCGGTGCATCTGTACTCTCCTTTCTGCGTCTCACTGGCATAGCAGGAACCCTTCAGCCGCCCCTCGTGAATGTGAATACGTTATGCATTGATGGGATATACATGGACCGCTTGACTTTGACACAATATCGAAACCTTCTGGTCGGGCTACCCCACCTCGTAAACCTTTCCCTCGTTGAAATAGGTGTCATAGATACCGACTCCAAGCCGCTAGAACCAGTGTCACTTCCTTCGCTTCGTTCTGTCCGACTGCGCAATGAACCAGAAACTGAGACGGTTCGCTTTTTACTGGGGTGTCTGCCAGTAGAACAACTTGAATGTCTTGTTCTACTGCATGTCGACCACCTGGGTTCCAGTGTGTTTTCGAAAGTGGAAGAACTCACTTTCAGCACCTGCGACTTTCCCGTGGAGCAATTGGGACATCTAATGCTTGCTTTTCCGGTAGTCAAGGTCTGTCGCTTTCGTTATGCCTTCCCCTTGTCCTGACCATGCTTTATAGTCTTTTACGACGGAGAAAATTTCATCGATGTTACTCCTTGCCCTTGGATATCCCGGCGTGCCCGTCTGGTGGCCTCACCTGAAATTCTTGACAGTCAGAGAAATTCAACCTGAAGAGGTTACATCTCTGGTGGAGATGGTTCGCAGTCGGAAGGGTTTTGGACACCCTTTGACAAAAGTGTGTCTCGACAAGCGCAGCGGGACGTTGTTGCAGAAAAAGAACCTTTTGGAAGAACTGCAGTCGATGGTCTCGGTGGAACTGAGACATGACGACCCCGAGCCTTGGCCGGCTGGCCTGGGATATGATGACGAAGACGATGGCTTTTGGTCACCTTATGTAGGGGATTTCACAAAATCAGAAATCCGAGGACTGACGATCGGCTTGCTTAGTGACCTCCACTCAGAATGATCGTTCCGGCGACAGACAGACGGACAGCACTGTACTACAGCCGGCTTTTTTAACGACGCTGGTGACACCTGGGAAATACCGGTGTAAACTTACTTATCAACGGAATACTGGGAGGACGGTGATGGCTAATGCAATAGATTAGTGTAGAGGTAGCACGCTGTTTCTGTGTATTGGTTGGCTGTGCGGCAGTAAAAAGCATTACAAAGATGACACATCCCAGGCATATTATATGTAAGCTTTGCAAGACTATCGCGCCTTATGATCCTTCTGCTCTCTCGTCATTCACCCTTATAACTCTCCGGCAACTCTCCGCTGTTCCTCTCTCTGTTTATCGACTCTAACATTCCCATCCTTTAATTCGCTCTCGGATTCTTCTTCTCTACTGGTGCAGCCATGTCTGCTTTCAACCGCAAGGTCAAGCTTACCGTGATTAATGATGTTGTGAGTAAGCTCTCCCTTTTTTCCACCGATTCGGTTCTAAAATTTTGTAGATTTGCCCCAACTGTAGTATTGGACAACATGAACTCTTGAGCGCTATTTCCTACTGTCAGGAGGTTCTCCATCTCCCGTTAACATTCGAGGTCGAATTCATGCCCTTCCGACTCATCCCTCTAAATCTCTTGGACGAAAACACCAAGGTCTCCAAAGACGAATTCTTCTCCGGCACTTTTGGCAAGGAGAAATACGATGCTTTCCAGGCTGCTATTGCAAAGTGGGCAGATGAGAAAAAGATCCCAATGTGCGTGTGTCTATTGATCCTCAGATGAACCGGAACTCAAATTATCAACCCCTTAGAACGTTCAAGGGAATGATGTCTCAATCAACTCGAGCTCATCGCCTCTCTCGCAAAGCTTATCTCGTTGGTGGCCAAGAGAAGCAGTTACCACTGTTATGCACCTTGTTTAAAGCTTATCTCGAAGATGGAAAGGATATTGCGGATCTCGATGTCCTTTCAGATATTGCAGAGCAAGTAGGAGTGTTCAGTAAGGAAGAGGTACGTTGGTTTCGACCATTTTTGGTATTATAATTCAAACTGCTGACGAATCCTCAGGCGCTTGCATTCCTCAGGTCGAACGAGCTTGAAGCTGAAATCAACAACATGTGTAATGAGGCGAGATCGAAGGGTGTTACTGGTGTTCCAATGACTGTGATTGATGGAAAATGGGTTCTCAACGGTGGTCAGTGCTCTGATGTATTTGTTCAGGCGAGTAATGATATGCTTTCGCATTTTTGTACTCAAGGCTGACAAAATATATCTGCACAGGTCTTCAAGAAACTCGCTTACGCAGGTGTTTCCGCTGCTCCCTCACCGTTCGCAGCACCTGTCTCTGAAATGCCGTCACAAGTCCATCTAGCTGCTTAAGACATTTCTTGTTTTACTTGTTGAACTGTTTTCGATACATCTTTTTATTTACGGTTGTTCTGCTATGCTGTACATTCTTTCTAAGTTGTGTTTTTAGTTTCAATTTGTTTGAATACCACTTTTCTTCAGTATACGTAGAGTAGTCAATAAGTATGAATTTTGCAGGCAGGTTTGGCGTGCCTCAGCGTGTCTCTGTCATCTCCCGAGGTTCTGACCAATAACACCAGAGCAAATTTCTAAGCATCTTCGGTATTGAATACAATCGAAACTCCATTCAGCAAACAATTCCCATATGACCGACGGTCCCGAGCGAGATATTGCATCATTAACAGCGCAAATTCGGCGAGGCGTCGTGTATGTAGGAACTCGAGATACTTGAGATGACGCCAGCTCATTTTAGCGGCTGAATGTATTCAGCATCCAATTCTTAGCGGCCAGCTTTCGGCCAAACAATGATGTTATTACAATATCGTATGCACATACAGCGTAAACGAGTAAGTATATCACGAAAAGAGAGCAATTACCGCAGATCTACTTTCTTGGCCTCTTCTTGACTTCGTCCTCTTTACAAGCGTGCAACATCAACTTGTTGGGGTGGCCAGGGGTCATACCCGAGTGTCCCTTGGACCAGTCGTACGAAATTGCGTAGGCAAAGATGTTGCCTGTCCGGTTAAAAGCAGTGCAGGAAATAGGTCCTGGTGCAGCTTCAAATGCTGTAAGTAGAATACTGTGAGAGACGCGTTTTCGGAAACATCAACGAGTACTTACTTTTTAGGCGAGTACGAGCGTCCTTGTCCCAGAAGTGAATAGTGCCATCGGACCCTACAAATACTTTAGGGTCGTCGTTAGCGGGGTGGCCAATACAAAAACCTACCGCATGTCGAGAAAGTTCCATGCACAGGGTGGAACGATATGTCATTTACGGCGTAAACCATGGCTTGGTCTTTAGAGTTTGGAGTTGAATCACGTCGATGGCACTTGAAGGAAAAGTTATTGCTAGGGTTAAGAAATTTGAGTGTCGAGGCAGCTAAAATAGATACTCTTACTCACCTACTGTCTTTCTCTTCGACATATCTACGAGTCGCGGTGAGACTAAGCAGAACAGAAAGCAAGGACAACGTACTGTATGGCGACACGTCCCTCGATACTACCCACAGCAAATCCACTGTTTGGAGACGCTGTGAAACACGAGATTACACGTGTTTGCCATTTTAGAGGGGAAGTTATAGTCTTGTAGGCTGTTGTCGGATTGGTCAAGTTGAAGATCTGAATATGGCGTTCCGCTGTGCCAACGACCATAAGTGGATACTGAACATCAAAAGTGTAACATCTTTCAGGAAGTGTTACACTAGCGACCGGTGTAGAAGAACGAAGATCCCAATACTTGAAAGACATTAACCCCATGGCGCAAAGTTGCAAACTAAATGATACCCACCTTGATCGTCTTATCCCAGCTTCCAGTGGCGAGAATCCCTGCCTGAGCATCTACCCACTTCACGACCTTGATTGGCGCATCATGTTGAGCCACCTGAGTAGTTTGACCTGTTGTGATATCGAACATTCGACCTGCATTGTCAGCACCACCAGAAAAAATTTTGTTTCCTTCCTGTTAGACTGAGTTAGTAGAGCAAGACAAGAGAACCCATGATACACGAGACGACGCGCCTTGTTCCAACATACTGACAACACGGGACCCTGATGTTGATACATCGCCTTTCCTTGAGTTTGTCCTCCTGTTCCAACTTCATAGATTCGAACCTGTACACAAGCACTAAGAAAGGAGATGTAGCACAAGTCAGAGCTGTACTTACACTGTTGTCCCAACTTCCAACAGCTAAATAATCTGCCTGAGTCGAGAAGGACATTGAAGACACGGAGTCCGTGGGTGGGTCCGCCATCTCAATGTCCTTGTCGGCTGTACCCGACGTGTTTGCCGTTGTCGACTGAGCGCCGAAGAACGACATGGTGGTTTAGATGAAAAAGCGCTGGCCCGCCGCACGGGCCTTTCCCAAACAGGAAGTTTGACTTTTTCACTCGTTCTGCTATGGCTGAGGACACAAATGACTCACAACCAAAGGTCTGTTTCTTTATGATAAAAACCATTTAGTATATTGAATCTTATCAAGTTTTGTAGAGTAAAACAAAAGCAAAAACTCGATATTTGAAACGCAAGAAAGAACGCCGAAAATTGAACAAAAAGGCTAAACCCGCTACTCCCAGGTCGCTGCCGAAGGATTCTGAGGAAAGTGACTCTGACTCGGGAGAAAACGAAGAAAATGAAGACATAGAAATTGACAAGGACGAAGGAATCCAAGAGGCCTTGCCTATATCAACAACTGAGAATGAATCGTCAACGAAAAGTGCTCGCCCCAAAAAACGGCGAAAAATATCTGCAGAGCCTGAAGATGTTGAAATGGAGGCGATTGAAGATATTGAAAAGCCACCCGAGTCGCCAGTGCTCGAAGCACCTCTTCCCTCTTTCCCCCTACCAGCTCTTCCCGATGCACCTTCAAAGTCTATCTTGGCTCTCCAAGGTTTGGACAAAGGATTATTGGATGCCAATATAATCACACCTTCTACGGTTCTACCTCTGTCTGCCGATTCGGATGGCGTCACAAATTTGAGCGAAAAAATGCGACGGCGATTGAATGAGTTGGGCATTACAGAGCTTTTCGCAGGTAAGCGTTTCCCGCTTCGCGCATTGAATGATAAATGAATCGTTGGCTTCAGTTCAAACTTCTTTACTTCCGTTTCTTCTTCCCCAAAAACCGATTCATCGGGCACTGTACCAACCGTACCATCCTCCTCGAGATGTGTGTGTTTCAGCACCAACTGGAAGTGGGAAAACCCTAGCATATGCAATTCCAATCGTGGAGGTAAATAGCTTCTGCTATGCATCAAACCCTCGCTCATTCAGTGCGGGTAACAGATCCTATCTTCCCGAATAGTCACCCGCCTGCGAGCATTAATTGTGCTTCCTACACGCGATCTGGTTGTGCAAGTGCGGGAAACTTTCGAAGCTCTCAATAGGGGCCGTGGTCTCAAGGTCGTTTCGCTCCTGTTTGATGCAGCCATTTTTCTAACTTTGAGCAGATCGGGACTGCTACAGGACAGCACTCATTTTCTCATGAGCAGTCTCAACTGGTGGCAGATCAATCGTCAAAGTAGAGGCCGTGTTGACTCTTTCTCTCTTTCATATTGAATCTTTTCCACAGTTTGCTAGGGGGATCCAGTAAAGTCGACATACTGATATGCACACCTGGGCGACTGATAGACCACCTCAATGAGACTAATAATTTCTCACTTCAACATCTCCGTTTTCTGGTACGGACCTCTATCTTTACGACGAAGTTTTCATTAATAGAGAGCTTCTTAGGTCATTGACGAAGCTGACCGTCTACTGGCTCAGTCGTTTCAGGACTGGCTTGCACAGGTCTTGGCTGCAACGCGTCCCCCAAAACAGAACATAAAGCACAGTCTAGCTGATATTGCCCAGTACGACAATGTGTCCGACGGAAACGTCTACCTACCTGCAACTCATGATGCCCTGGCACCCGCTTTCCTTCACCTCCTTCCTTATCCCGACACCCCTTCGTTCATCACTGAGAATAAAGAATCTTCCTGTCAAAAATTGCTGTTCTCGGCTACGTTGACTCGTGATCCAGGAAAAATCGCAGCTCTTGACCTACGAAATCCCAAGTACTTCGTAGTTCAAAAAGACAGTAACGATGGTATCCTAGATGTTGTCACTGAGAAATTCACTATGCCTGCCTCTCTCAAGGTATATCTATTTTGTTTCCTCAGTCCTCGTCAAATAGTAAGCTTGATTACAGGAACATATGATTGTTTGCGAGACGACACAAAAACCGTTGATTTTCTTCCACCTGGTCCATTCTCATAATGTGACCAACGCCCTCGTCTTCACCAAATCGGCCGAGTCAACGACTCGACTAGTCAAATTAATCGAGTTCTTCGAAAGTTCTTTTTCCAACGACCCCGAAGACCGAGTTATAGCTCGTGCATATTCCAGTGATCTAGGTGCCGCCGAACGGAAATCCATTCTGGAAAGCTTCAAGTCTCAAAAGATCCAAATGTAGGTGACCGTCAGCACTCAGCTTGCTCTCAACTCAAGCCTGCCCCCAGTCTAGTCTGCTCCGACCTGATCTCCCGGGGTATTGATATTAGTCACGTATCTCATGTTGTAAGTTACGATGCGCCCGTCGACATACGCAAATATGTTCACCGTGCTGGTCGAACTGCGAGAGCTGGTAGGGAAGGTGACGCCTGGACTTTGGTCGAGGAACAAGAGGTCTGCATGAAATAATTGACTTGCAGTTCACTCCTAAAAATGTATTTCGTTGCAGGCCCGACATTTCAAAAACATGATGAAGGTGTCTGACCACCTTGATAACGTGAAGAGAGTTAGAGTGAACGAGCAGGACTTGCAACATCTCATTCCACACTACGACGTGAGTGGGCATATTTTTATGAAGTTGATTGACTAATAAAGCGCTATTCCAGCGAGCTTTGGCTCAGCTCAAAGATGTCTATTCAAAGACGTGATCTCAATAGCGTACTCTATGTAAAAATATTACAATGAAAATCGCATCTTCAGTGTTCAGTGTGGAGTTGTGCACCCGGATCTTTGTGCCTAGCGGTTCAGGTCAGATTGTATTTGAACGTACAGCGATATTGAAGCCTATGTAGATACTCATCAGACGTGCCTGTAACAGAAGGTGTAATAAAAAGGCGGGACGATCCCCTTCAAGTATCATAGGACGCGTCTTTCGCAGCGGGTTTCGACGTGTACTGCCTCGCAGTTTTGATCACAATATGGTAGTGCACATTTTTGACATTTATAACGGCCCCAATACCCACAGACGGAACAAATAAGGCGTGGGGGATACGAGGAGGGTGGTGTCTGAGCAGTCAAATAGGTCGGTATAGATGAAGGCATTGATGCGATACCCTGAGGCGAAATGAGCCCTGTTGCTTTCATGAGAGATAAAACGGACACACAGATTCTTCTATAAGCGTTGCGAGATTCTTACGGTATAACAGCGCAGTTCGCACATTCATGGTCGACTTTTTCTTTTTAGCTGCAGGAGAATTTCCGGATAGATTGAGATTGCGTTTGTCCGAGATGACTTGTCGTGCCCGACCCTTGAAAGACTTGCTACTTTCTTCTTCGTCCTCTCCAACCTCAAGACCTGGCTCTGCATAATTTGATCTCTGCAAGGCACATAAATCTTGAATTACGGTCATAAAGAAATAAACAATCAAACCTCTAGTTCGTCCAGATGTCTTTTCGTTCGTTTTGCAATTACATCTGACGTTAACAAGCTAGCAGTGTTGACTTTCCTGGACACTGTAGTGCAGGTAATTCATGATCGAGAGCCTAGCAGATTGAAATAAGATCATACATTGCGGTCTGGTCCGTTTTAGTGGCATGAAGAGAAGATCAAACTAAATTGTGGAGACCGGGGTCGAACCGAGGTCTGAGCACGCCATCATGGACAATCAAATACCATCTAATTTACTACTTCACTTTTACCTCGAACACTGTTCCCTTGTATCTACCTACTCCCTGATCAGCTCTGCCAGTGTCAGTCTTCTACCGCTGAGAGATAGGTTTCTACGTCTACATATAGTCCAGTCATGGGACCATCAATCGATACAAAAAGCGCGATACACGATCTACCAACCCCGGACCCAGACTCTCCTCTGAAAATCCGGAGGCCATACAAATTTTCTACGTTGTGCGCAACAGTAGAAAATCCTCACCAGAAGGATCAATATGGCAGCAGTTCCGTGCCCATTTACCAAACCGCTACTTTCAAGGGAGTTGCAGGCGAATACGACTACAGCAGGAGCGGTAATCCTACCCGAAGTCATCTAGGTGAGTACCGCAAAGCACTTTCTAGATGACGGTTTTCACCCCAGTTCTTAGAGCATCACATTGCCAAAATATCTTCTGCTGCTCATGCATTCGCAGTCTCTTCCGGAATGGCAGCTCTCGACGTTATCTTGCGTCTCCTCAAACCAGGTGACGAAGTCATTGCCGGCGATGATCTTTACGGTGGAACTAATCGTCTGCTGGGTTACATTCGCGACCATGTCGGCGTTAAGGTTCACCACGTAGATACTACTGATCCAGCTTCAATACTCCCATTCATTAATCCCGATAAGACTGCCATGGTACTTCTCGAATCCCCCACCAATCCTCTGCTGAAAATTGCAGACCTTGCTCTCATCAGCAAGGAGGTCAAAGAACGGGCTCCAGCCGCTGTTGTTGTAGTTGACAATACTATGATGAGCCCTTATCTCCAACGGCCTTTAGAACACGGTGCCGACATCGTTTACGATAGCGCAACCAAGTATCTCAGCGGACATCATGATCTCATGGCCGGTATGATTACCTGCAACCGCGATGACCTTGCTAAGGTTAGCTATCTAATGTTGATAACGAACAGTAGCTTTTTCTTACGGCGTCCTTTTTTTCTTTTTGCAGCAACTGGCGTTCGTCATAAATTCAGTTGGAAACGCTCTAACTCCAATCGACTGTTTTCTTCTCCTCCGAGGAGTTAAAACTTTGGCCGTACGCATGGATCGTCAGCAGACGACTGCATCTCTTGTAGCGACATATCTCCACTCTTTAGGGTTCAAAGTTCATTACCCCGGTCTGCCGGACCACCCTGGTCGAGAGATACACCAACGCATTGCTGATGGCAATGGAGCTGTACTGAGCTTCGAAACTGGAAACAAAGAGCTAAGTGAGAAAATAGTGGGAGGAGCGAGACTCTGGGGAATCAGCGTCAGTTTTGGTTGCGTGAATAGCTTGATCAGTATGCCTTGTGTCATGTCGTACGTCGCCATCCTATTATCATTTGTTCTACAATAACAAGTCTGGTCAGGCATGCTTCAATCGACCCTGCCACTCGAGCTGCCCGTGGATTGCCGGAGGATCTAATCAGGCTTTGTGTCGGTATTGAAGACCCTTCTGACCTTCTTGACGATTTGGAACATGCTTTGATTGATGCGGGTGCTATTGCATTGAGCATGCAACAGAACGCCTATGTCCGAGTGCAACCTGACGAAAAAGCTTTGAACAAGGCCGTGGAGCAGCTCGCAATTGGAGGTAGTAAGAGCAAAGAAGAACTGGAATGGTTCGTGAGCGCCCCTGGCAAGGTTATTCTTTTCGGTGAACACGCCGTAGTCCATGGTGTTGTAAGTGTTTTTGTTCATGCCAACTTTGAGTTAGCTACAGCTTTACTTTTTACAGACTGCGATAGCAGCATCAGTTGACCTTCGGTGCTATGGCCTCACCACTCCTAGATACGATAACAAGTTATCGGTGCATTTTCATGACATCGACAACTTCTACCACGAGTGGGACATCGACAAGCTACCCTGGAGTTCGATTTCTTCTCTAGCAGCCAATGAAGAACATCCCGAAGAGCTCGACCAGCATTTGATCGATGTCCTGCAGCAAGGACCGTTGAACGAAATAGGAGACAAGCCTCAAGCTCGCGCTGCTGCACTTGCCTTCCTTTACATGTATGCAAAGCTGGCAGGAAGTCACAGGTACTGCGTCGTAATCTGTGCCACCGATTTTGTTCTAACTTCACCCTTCTTGGTTCTACTAGGCCATCGTTCAATTTTTCTGCCCGATCTACCCTCCCAGTAGGTGCTGGTCTGGGTTCTTCTGCGTCGTTTTCAACATGCGCCGCGAGTACTCTCTTACTTCTTTACCGACGGATCAGCATACCTTCGGTGCCTGCACCGAATGATCCCTCAACGGGTCACATGAATGTATCTCATGAAGGACGTCGAGCCATCACCCCAGCTATCGCAGAAGAAGTCAATAGATGGGCTTTCGTTGCAGAAAAAATTTTGCATGGGAATCCAAGCGGTGTCGACAATAGTGTATCCGTTTTTGGCGGCGCATTAGCATACACCAGGGCTGGCTTTGGGAAAAAGAGTGGGATGGAACAGATCCAAGGGTAGGATGCGGAATTCTCTCCTGCATAAACAGCTGTTAACTCAGATTTACACAGGTTTAAATCTCTGCGATTCCTCCTCACTAATTCAAAGATCCCTCGGGACACCAAGAAACTCGTGGCTGGTGTTGGACAGATGAAACTTGAGGTCAGCTCCGATCTACCTGTACTTAATGTCGCAATACTGAATACATTTGTGCCTTCAGCAACCCGAGGTTGTCAGCAAGCTCCTTGAGTCTATTCAGAGCATTAGTGATGAAGCTAGGCGAGCTCTGGCCGATCCCGAAATGGACAGAGATCATCTTTTGCTAGCGCTTTCAGTAAGGTTTATTTTGGTCTTTTATGGACGTCCACGTTAAGATGCCTTTGCCCGTTTAGGCTCTCATCAACGAAAACCATGGACATTTGGTTTCCCTTGGCGTATCTCATCCTTCCCTCGAAACCATTCGGACTAAAACAGGCTCTCAGCCTTATGGCCTCAGCACAAAGTTGACTGGTGCTGGTGGTGGAGGATGTGCTGTCACCCTCGTTCCTGATAGTAAGATTTAGATCTATCTGCCCTATGAAAACCCCCTGAACTCAGTAATTTGTTAGGTTTCAAAGACGATTTGTTGCGTGATCTTTTGGCGGAGCTGCAGAATAACAAATTCGATCCTTACCTCACTTCTGTTGGTGGAAGTGGGCTTGGAATCTTATCCCCCTATGAACAGCATAGAAACAAGAATCCAGGACTTTATGGTTCCCAGACTCTCGGCCACGTAACACCACCAGAGGACGGTGTTTTTGGAGAATCTCTTCGCCCTTACTTTGAAATCAAACCCGTCTCTGAACTCTCTGATTGGGCTTATGAACTGGGCAAGTGGTTGTATGTATGATTGAATGAGTTTTGTTCGGGATGTGCAAAAAATTGTACATTATATCTATATTGCCCTTCTGTATAGACAATCTGATTTTCCGTGCAACGATCGGATATGAATCATCCACAAAACTGCTCATCTGTAGAGTCAATCTTTGATTAAGGAAGTTTAAGGTCAATCAGAATTCAGCCGGTGTTAAGCCGGTACTCAGCTTCATCGGCTCTTTGGAAAAGGCACAGGTAATTCTTGGATAATTCTCTTGTACATTGTCATGTGGTTCCAGGAATAAGTTACAAAGTTAACAAGTACCATAAACTACGGGCAATTAAGCGAGAACTAGAAACGCAGGGATACTGAAAATTAATCCGAAAGTTCATAATTTACGATAAGGCTGCAAGGTTGATTTTGGGTGATTCAATCACTGTCTGAGTCCGACTCTTCAAAGTCCTCAGGACTGGACGGCGGGCGCAAGGTAACCAAACGAGTTTTCTTGATATTGGCATGATGAACACCAAAGTACCTTTGCGTCTCAAAACTCCAACTGTCAAGCTCATTAACATCCTGAACCAACAGATCAAGACCAGAGAGACTTACTCGAGATTGCCTTTGATCCAGTGACCCATTGCTTCTACGTACATCGCCACTTCGGCATCGACAACGTCTCCCCAAGAAGGCATACGTGCTTTCGCTGACAGAAATCGGTTCATGAGTTTTTCGAAGTGGACGCCGACGTGGTCACAGGCCCGTTGCAAATCGAACCCATATTCGCGCATAAGAACGGTGACGATGTTGTTGCCACTATGACCCTTGGCCTGTTCCACGTTGTAAGAATAAACGTCCTGTGGACAGTGTCAGCAAATACATGTAAAAGAAAGGCAAATGGTGTCCTACATTAGCCCAGCAAACAAGGTCCGCAGCGGCCCAATACGCCTCCATGAAGGTGGGGTCGTCGAAGACCTCTTGAGGTAAATCGATTCCAAGAACATATTCGAAGAGACCAAAGCAGAGTCTGATGGCACTATTCTCGCGACGAAGGTGAGTGAACGACTCTATGTCGAGGACTTCTCCACGTTCTCGTAGCTCTGCTTCTTTTGATACGCATTCGATGTAATCTGCGCAATGCTTCAGGAAACGTCGAGAAGTTTCAGGCCCAGCAAGCTTGAAGTAGCGGGCCCTGAATCTGAATAAACAGTGAGCATCACACATCACGGTCGAAAGGCCGTAACGCACTCTCTAGTTATTTGGGACAAAGTTGAGGAGTTTAGGTTGTCGGGGTTGATCATGGTATCAAGAAAAATTTGGCAAGTTCGGCGTGCATCCTTTCCGTTTTGATCGTCACTAACTTCATCTACTACAAACAAAAGATTCACCTGGACAAAAATTAGAAAACACGAAGATAAAAAGTGGAGTGGCACACGCACAAAATCGCAACAGGTGCGGAACTGTTCATAGCCAGCATAAGGGTACGTATGTGAAACAAGTAATTCATTGCAGCCTTGCACGAAAAAGGCGCGTTTTTTGTCGGTGAAAACATCGAAAGCATTGATCCAAGCTGAGGATTCAGCACCGGCTTCCCGGTAATAAGGGTTGGTTGCTCCCTTCAAGGGGCATGAGGCAAGGAGGTCAGGAAGAATGAACTGTTTTGTGTTGAGGAGGCCAGGCATCTCGAACGAGGAAGGATACAATGCTGGGTGACACCGGAAAGGCCTCCCTCTTTATATGAATCCTAAGGACCTAGATGTTACGCTGTCGCCATGCATGTAAATTTTCTTAAGTTAAACAACTCAGGGTCTAGCTGGCCGATTGTAGAAACGGATCTACAGATTTAAAGTCAGAACGAAGCTCATCTCCGGCCAAAATATCTTCCCAGCTTTCCAATCATATCGACGCGCCTATAGACCTGCAGAAATGAATTGGTGGCCCGAGATTCCCTACCATCTGCGTTGCTTCGTGGAACCCCAGAGATGCATTTCAAGATCCAAACAAACCCTGAACTTCTAAAATCTTTGACAGAAAGGAAACGGAAGAAAACTCATGTTTTAGGAATAGATTTTACATGATGAATACGTACAACTGGCGGCTGGTGTCGGCCTATGGTCATTCAAATATTCATTTCGCTCAACCCTTTTTTATCTGGCCATCGGACCTCAGGGTTAGTTAAGGCCCCACGTAGCACACGATTAGGTCTTGTCAAAACCATGGTTCCGATCTTAGACTGAAAGTAATCAATGTTATGATGGAGACGTGCTAAAATGGGAATACATGCACCATCTTTGAGATTTCACACCGTTACGATATCGTTTCGGGGTGTAGGCTATTGACCGAGAGCTAGGGGACCAAAAAGCTAGAACAAGGATGTGTAAGTGCCTGTGTTCCTGTCGATGCTACTTACAACATCCTCGTAAGCAGAAACTACATCCAGGATACGGACTCGACAAAGAGATGACGAACAAGGTGATACAGCCGCCGAGTTTGTGATCCACCTCCTTCCCTTTCGCTAAAGTTGCCATAGGCATGTGTCCCAGAGCAATTCAGATCTGTCGTCTCATGGACCTTCGCTTGCAACACGTGTAGACGTCAGATTTACCGTGACTGTGGACTTTGTGATTAAGTATCGTTGCAGGTCCAGAAGATAATCAGAACAGTTTGTGAGATGCGTGGAGCAATGAATCCCATGGTGAATGCAAGTAAGCAGGAACCGTTGCCCAACAGCTTTCATAACCTCCTCGACCCGGATGTTATAGCAAAAAGGAGCATCGTTCCGAACAATCTTTTTTAGATGCTCCATTCGTACGTCGCCGTTCGGCAAATGTCTCGCGGAAAGGGATGATGCGCCAAGTGAAATGGTTCCACTATCCTGAGGTTGAAAAATTTGTTTTGAATGATGAGCAATGCACGAGGCAGGAATTTTGAACAGAACTTACGAAGTGATGGTTAATAACGCGTTGTCGCAATTGAGAAGGCCACACAAAAGCATCCTAACCTGGCTATCCAAGCGACAAAGAGTAATCAAGTGGTCGAGTTTCGCAAACGACAGCACCTAGAAGAAATGATTTACACGAGCGCGACTGGTTACAGTTGGGCATCCCTTTGCGTGTTCGGATGTTTTGGCTTTGGTTTCCGGAGCTGCGGTCGGAGAGACAGCACCAAAAGATTGACTCCGAGGGCCACTTAGATAAGTCAGAGGTGGAATGTTCCATCTTTCGCTTGCTTTGCTGACCCGAGCTTCGAGTTCCTGAGTTCACGAGGCAAGTCCAGAGATCCAAGTGATCACCATGGAATTTTGACGGCATTGCAGGTCTCATGAAATTTTGATCTCGTTCGGCTGTATGGTATCATGAACCTTCAGCAAAAACTGTTCTTGCGAATGATTCACGTTGCGCAGGGTTTGTAGAAGTCAACACATAGGAATCACAACTGATAAGTTCCAAGATCGTTTTCGTTTCTCCTTCTGCGGGCATCGAGTTCCATACGATCCCCGCGATTTAGAGAAAGCTGACATAAAGTGCAAAGATGGTTGGCCCCTGGATATCTTTAGGTTGATGATATGGAAAGGGAAACGAACAAACATGAGGACGATATGATATCTGAATTAGATTGAAATATTGAATGCATTATGTGGAACCAGCGCCAGTGTACATGGGAAACCAGCCGAATAGCGAGAAAGCAGGTGGACGAAGTCAGATATAATGAGTTCAAAAACATATGCGATAACTGGCATAACGTCCGCTGGTTTCGCTAGGTCTCGTAATTTTCACCACTTGCCCTCGCCGGAGACCGTAATAACGAGCCACGGGATCCGCAAGTTGTATACGGGGTAGCTGTGTTTCTTTTAGACGGCTGAATCAAAATAAAATGAGTTTAGCGGTAACATGAGGAAACATGAGGAGGCTCCGCAACGTACTATTTATCCAGGAGAAGTTTTTTGTCTTCTGGCGATAAAACTTCGTGTTTAGGGACTAACGTATGATGCACGATGTTGACCAGTAGATCTGATTCGGAGAATTCCTCCAACCGGTATTGTGATGCCATTGCTACAATGACCTAGGAGCCGAGAGAGTTTAACGCCTTGAAAAAATGATGGAGACGCAGAATGGCGCACTTTTCGGGCAGACGGTGTCATATTTCCAGGGAATACTATGATGCCTCGTTGTATGGATTTTTCCTCTAAGATAGAGAGCATTCTGACGAGAGCGTTTGTTTTAGAACATTGCTTTTTACTCGAGGCAAAGGACGCACTTTCTCATCGTTTTTACACCGACACTTTTCTCGTCTGAGAAGAAGACGAATATCTGTTCCATAGGATTTGCTTGAGAATTTGTGAAGAAATTGAGTTGATTCCGACTAGTTCAAAAGAGCAGTTTAAGCCAGGAAAATAACTTTCCGAAGGCAGACAGCATACTCTACAGATCCACTGCTATTCGCGTACGTTTGGCGAAATGTATGGAGGTCCATGTTTATTTCTTCGTCAGAGACCTGGAAGCCCTGTGGTCGAGTATAAGATGATTTAAAAACAGTCTTGAAAACAACTAACTCGGTCTTTGACGAGTTCATGAATGGTTCGGTTGACTTTCCACAGTCTTGCACTTTCATCGACGTCGGACATGGTGAAGAGGTTTGTAATTAGGTAAGCAGCGCGTTGGACGCGTTACACTTGTCCTCAACCATGGCGCCTCAGCCTACCGTATCTAATGCGTCTCCTGCATCACTTAGTCTGACGCAGCCCTTAATGGTAAAACGTCCTTCAGCTGGTACTTGATGTCCTAGTTTACACCCAGCGCCTCTAGACTAAATTGAAGCCATCCAGAATCTTCAAAAATGCAGTCGAGCCCGCACCACCTCCAACACCGGGCGCAGCGGGTCAACGGGCTCCGATAGGTCCACGACATATAACTGGGATGAGCTTTGATGATAAGGGAGACCAACTCATTACCGCTGCGGAAGACGAGACTTTTCGTCTGTACAGTTGTAAATCTGGCAAGCGAGTCTTTCTACTTTTGTAAGCGCAAAGCCGTTCTGATCTATGTTCCACCAGACCGCTCAAGACTTTACAATCTAAAAAGTACGGTATAGATCTACCCCGGTTCACTCACAAAAGTACCGCTATACTTCACGCATCCACAAAAGAAGACGACGGTATTCGTTATCACTCACTTCACGACAACAAGTATCTATCATACTTCAAGGGTCACAAAGGACGAGTAATTTCTTTGGAAGTCTCCCCTGTAGATGATGGGTTCATGTCATCTTCCATGGACAAAACGGTCCGACTCTGGGATCTGCGAACGCCAACATGTCGAGGCTTGCTTAATGTCCCAGCTGCACCTGTAGTCGCGTACGATGCTACCGGGTTAGTTTTTTCTGTAGGGATCAATCATTACTCTCGAATCCTACTATACGACCTGGCCAACTATGACAAGGCTCCCTTTCTCGTCATCACCCTCGAGGATCCCTCTTTGGCCCTGATTACCTATCCACCAAGACCGATATGCATGACCTCTCTTTCCTTCTCTTCGAATGGCAAGTTTCTGCTGGTCGGTTGTTCCGGTGATGCCCACTATATCGTGGATGCCTTTGGAGCGCACATAGTTGCAAAATTGGTGGGACACGTAGGACTTGAACGTCGCTCGGTATCGTCACCTCCCAATATACAACCAGAGAAAGGATCCAGTGGTGAAGAAGTATCTTGGACTCCCGATAGCAAATACATCGTTGGAGGAAGTCTTAATGGGAAGGTCTTCATCTGGGATGTTCAAAACCTGCATGTTCCTTCAGGAGAGCCCAATCTGAAGAATGCCCCGCCTCAATTGAATCCCATTGCTGTCCTCGATGGGCACCCAGGCCCATCTCGCTGTGTCAAATTCAACCCTCGTTATGCGATGATGGCTACTGCTGGTGCTGAGCTGGTACGTGATTCCCTTCTCATCAGGCTCGATCTTCTGACATCATTGTTGTAGGCCTTTTGGCTACCAGACATGTCCGGAGATGCTGATGAGATTGCCAAAGATTTACTCAAGAAAAAGTCTCCGGCTTAAACCTATCGTCGTGGAATCATTGTGTGTATCATAGACTTGTATATTTGCCTCTACTTCGAACCAGGAACTTTTTCCTCTACCATCTCGTGTGATATCGTATCGTGATTCCTTTTCTAGATGAACCTGTGTACTCGGAAATCCGTTCGAGCTTGTCTGCGCCGCACAACGCGCAATGTCTTCTTAACTTCAGAGTTTTCGGACATTTCTGAGTGTCTGAACACCGATTACCGAAGATGAAGATTGTCAGAGTAGACTTTTGTTCTTGAACCTCAAATTTTCGTATCTGTTCAATACGCTTCGCCGCGTACGGTGACTATCCAACAACCCTATATCTTGACGGTGAATAAAGGAATCAAGGTTGCAACTGCTCCAAGAACAGAGCGATATCAAACTAGGTAAAAGTGTGTCGTTTGAGGCTATCTTGCAATGATCAGCCTCTAGGTTTTGCAATTGCTTTTTGTCAGGAGAGGCTGCTGTAAGGGCGTAGAAACAGTGACTCCGGGGAATCCGAGGAGTGACGTTGTAATACTAAATTAGTTTGAGCCTAGACAAATCTCGGGAACGGTTTACATAGGCCTGTAATATTGTTTTCGACGGTCGTTTTTGAAGCTGACAGAATCACAGAAATGGCACCTTCTGAGACTTGTGGACATACTATACTCCGATTCTATTTATGAAAATTAGGGTCAAGGAGCACGCCAGAATTCTCGGAAAGTTTTTCTAAGTGACTAGTACTGAACGAGTGAGCAAATAACACTTGGAAGTCTGAGCTACACTAGCCTGAGCGCGATTCGCGTCGTGGCCACCTGACCTTTGACTACCACGTGTCACTTGTAGAATTGCAGAAATCCGTGACACTTCCGCCACGTCTGCAACTTTTACTCCTCTCCGAATTTGGTACTTCAACTTGGTTTTTGGCTTTTCATTTTAGTCGGGATGCGTTTCTTTACTATCCTGAGTGCGGTACTCTCGTTTGGCTCTTTGGCATCACTCGTTGCTGGTGTGGATATTGTCGTTGAGGATCCAGGTATGATTCTGTATACGTCTGCTATGATGCAGATTCTAATACTTTTGGCAGAGGTAGAGTCTGCCGAGGAAGCACCTGAAGGTCTTTTGGCTTCTGCTGCCTGGCCGGAGAGTAATCCATTTGGTCGTGCGTTACAGGTCACTTGGCCACTAGTCTGCCCTTGAATCTGACCGTGTGCTGTCTCTAATAGATGTCGTCAATGGAGAAAGAAACAGCATCAATATTCTCGTGGAGAACAATTCGGACAAAAATATGACTCTTCTCAGTATTGCTGGTTCGGTTCGGAATGTTGAAACCGATGCTTTCTTGAAGAATGTAAGTCGTGTGCGTCTTTATGTTTGGAAAAGGCCTAATTTATTCGCAATAGCTTACTGCTCTCAATTACGGTATCGAACTGTTTGAAGGTGTAAAATTACAGATCCCCTACTCTTTCTACAGCGAGTAAGTTTGTTCAGTTTTGTAAAAAGATCTTGCCTCAAATCTTTTTCTAGGTTCAAGGTAAAAACGTTGAAGCCTAATAAGATTCTCGATTAACTGAAAGCTCTCTAGCCTGGCGATGTTCGTCTCACCATCTGGTTAGATCACGCCGTCGATGTGAGTCTACTATCCGCGACCTACGTTGAGATCTCAACTTCTTATACGCGATCTAAAACAGGACGAAAAGATCCAAGTGCCGGTGTTCGAGGGTATCGTAACTGTGGTCGAGCCTGAGGGCTCCTGGTTTGACTTCAAACTGTAAGTGCATGGCGTTTTGACCACACTCTACTTAACCGTGATTGATGTAAACAACAACAGCATTACTACCTACCTTGTCGTTTCTGCTTTCTGCGGCGGTCTTGTCTACGTCGCCTACTTGTCCTTTGTTCCCCAGCCCAAGAAATCCAAGAGGCCTCCACCTGTCAGTGCACCTGTTGGAGCTGTTACTGCAACCGGCGCTGGTGGCTACCAGGAAGAGTGGATCCCCGAGCACCATCTCCGCAAGCCCAAGTCCTCCAGGAAGAAGAGTGGCGTTGTTAGCAGTGGGGATGAATTGAGTGGAGCAGAGACTAGCGGTACCGAGGGCAAGAGGAAAGGCAAGAAGTAGGGACGTGCAGCCGCCGAGCACAAAAAAATTTGGATAACGATAGGATATTTAATCAGGCGTGTATTTTTCGTCCAACCGGAATACCCTATTACGACTTTGTTTTTATTCAGAACATAACTGTCTAACGTATTTGCCTCCCTTGCATTTTTGAGTGTTGGATCAGTCTTTCTTAATGTGGTATGAACCGGATGCTTTCACGACCATGATACTCCGACTTGTCAATCAGGGTCGGTACATATTGCTTTGATCTTCAGATGTCAGATCTTCCTCCGCTCTTGGATCAGCTTCCTTTCCAGATCCCAAGGAATAGAGTGACTAGGGTCGTACTTGCCTGCAGGCAACTTCTCCTTCTGGGATCTCTGCGACAATTTTGCAACGGACATTTCCGGGTGCATGTCTCAAGGGTCGAACGAAAATGAACGGAAAGAAAAGGACTGCAATTTTCTTTTTTTCGCCTAGACTAAGTAAAACAACATGACAGACTCCAAGAAACAATTAGGTATATAGTGTAAGGAAGAAAAGGGCACGAGGAGGTGCATGTTGAGAATGCAGAAAATTTTTTGGAACAAGGACGCCGACGAGAGAAAACGTCATACGCCAAAGAGCATAGGGTAAATATGCAGATAAGGATAAGTGCTGCGACGAATATATGATATGGTTGGTATAGAAGGTTGATTGGTCGAGTGATTGGAATGAAAGAAGGGGGTTTTTGAGAAAGAGGAACACATGTGGTCTGGTGATCTGAAGAGATTTTGGTAGGCACAGAACGGTGAAAAAGTGAAGGGTGACAGAGAAGGAGTGAATATGTACGTGAGTTGTAGGAAACGAATAAGCAGAGTGTACTGAAAATAAGGTACGAAAAACGCGGCAAAGATTAACCCCGTAATAACACTAGGCCCAGGATGAGAAGAGAATGGATGAACGAGGAAAGGGTACTGGAGAAGAGACCGTGATTGCAACAAGAACGGGAGCACAAAAAGATCGAAGGATTCTACAACGAACGTAAAAGACGAAACAAGAGACGTATGATCAAAAAGAGTACAGATTAACAAGAAAAGTCTCTGAAAACAATCCATAGATCTACACACACACACACACGAGTTTTACCTCATGATGTACCGTCCATACCTTCAAACTTGATTACAGTTGGATGATCCAGGTTCATACCGTCGTTCATGCCAAAATTAGGCAGACTAGGGACAGCGATATCCATGTTCATCCTACGCATCTCGTTCATACCACTCATATTATACTGTGGCACGCTACCAGACATGTAACCGCCCATTCCACCAAACACATTGGTCCCACCAACACCCGGCGAGTTGCTCAAAACATCACCGATAAACCGCTGCTGCTGCTGCGATGGTTGCTGCTGGTGAATTGGAAGCATCCCTCCTCCTTGAACTCCCAACTGTTGCGCGTGTCCGGACTGAGGAAACCGATGAGGCTGGAGAGGCGGACCCATCGGCCCTGTCGGGATGCTCATAGAATGGTGATACTGGGGATCGAGGGGAGAATGCCTGGGAGGCAGAGTTGCCTGAAAAGGCGAAACCAGACCCATCTGTTGTCGCTGATGTTGGGGATCGTGGAGTATGGGCTGATGAGGATGAGAATGTGTAGGATGTATTGGCTGTGGAGCTCGTTCGCCCAAAGGAAACGGTCCTGCTATACCCTGCAAAAGTCCCAGATCGAGATCCATACTCATTCCCTCCACGGTTTGATCCCTTGTTGGTTGAAACTGGTGGTGAATGGGCGAATTGTGTGTTGAAGGGGGACGAGGGTGTGGAGGAGGGCGTTGGTGAGCTTGCGCGTGGACCGCCGCCTGAGGATGCACTTGGTGCTGGTGATGGAGAGTGTGCAAAGGGACCTCCCGAGTTGGAGGAGGATAATACCCCAAACGATCCTGACAATAAATAATTAAAATCGAGTTGCAAAGAGATTCACAAGGAGACCAACCTGATCCGACTGCTGCTGAGGAACTATCCTCCCTGTCACCCTTCTCAGTTGCTCGTGCTGCTGCCTTAGTAGCTCCGCCGAATAAGTGTTCGCTGCCTCTGTCTTCCGAGTCATACCAACTCCTGCGTTTGGATTCATTCCTGTCGGCGATAGCGAGCCCGGCGGCCCCTCTGACAATGAAGCCCGTGCCACTGGACGTACCTGGCCGGCTCGCACCTCCTGTTGGCTGACCTGGGCTGCTTCCTCCGATGCCAGTGAATAATATGCTGGAGGAGGGAACTGAGCCTCCTGCTGAGAGTGGTGGTTCTTCGCGTTCTGGTTCGCAGAGTTCCATGACTGAAAGCCTTCTGGACTGCGGTCTTGATTCACTGCCATAGTCTGCTCCGACTCCACTGGTTCTCGGTCTTTCTGTTTCTCTCTCGCGTTCATTGGATTCGAGGGCTGCAAAGCCTCGTTTCCTTGGGTTGGTGCCACCTGACGTGCCTGGTGCTGGTCCATAGCCATAGCTGGATCCATACCTGGAAGATTCAGTGACTGCTCCTCCGCCGACTGGTGCGTTGAAGGAAAACGGCGAGTCTCCGAATGCGTCCAGGTCTGCGTATCTGCCCACACCAGGGGCTGTGCCTGGTCGGTAGCCACTTCCCCCGTACGTGCCACCGTATGCATACCCATGACTGCTTCCGCCATACCCAGATAATCCTGACGAGGATGGAGGTGCTGCGGGGTATCCACTCGAGCTCCCAGGTGGCGCTCCTGATCCTCCGGAGCTGGAGAATGAAAATCGAAATATTCCTGAGCTGCTGTCTGGTCGTGCAGTGCCAAGGGAGAGACCTGATGAGCTACCAGGTGGTGGGGGGAATGTAGGCCCGAGGCCTGCGAGGTGGCCAGATGACGAGGTTGGTCTCGTCGCGCCTGCACTAAGTGGTGGTGGGGGGATGTTAGTGGGGATGACCGCTGAGAGGGGAGGGAGTGCCACCCCTGCACCCCCTGAAGAGGTAGTCGGCCTGGAGGCTGCACCCTCCGTGGGACGACGCTGCTGGAAGAATTCTCTGTCGCGTTCGCGTTCGCGCCAACCGGCGCCGCTAGAGGAGAGCGGGCGGTCATAGTCGTCGGGGACATTGAATCTGAACTGTGAAGAGTACCCAGACTGGAGCTGCGATTGAGCTGCTGAGGAGGCTGAGGCAAGAAAGGACTGGTTGTTGTAGGACGAGTGAGAGTAGGCTCCTGGAGATGGAGTGGTGGCGGCGGATGGGTTTGTCTGCGATTTGGAATGGAGAGGGGGTGTTCTGGCTGATGTTGGGGTTGCTGAGGACCGAAAGGACTGGCTGGAGGCTGAGGACTTGTGGATGGAGTCCCGAAAGGACTGGCTGGAGCTGGAACTGGAGTTGGTCCGAAAGGAATGATTGCCACTCCCGTGAGGAGCGGCAGAAGAAGTGGGAGAACGATCATCGACCATTTCGACGTCGCCAGAGCCTGAAGAACCTGTAGAAAAAAAGGGTTATTGCTGGCTCGCATTTTACATTTCTAAGCTTGCCTTGAAAGCCTAATAAAATGAAATGAGTAAACTGACAGCAAAGGACGGTTTTGGCAACTTGCCTTCGTATCCGGTAGACGTTCCAGGCCTCAACGCAGGCTCTTCCTTGACTGACATTACGCTGATACCGGCATTTGCAGCATTGTTGGCTGCTCTTCTACCGCCTCTTGTGCCGGTGGCCTTGCTGGCAGCAGCCATGGTAGCATGAAGACTGGTGAGCTCACGCATCATGCGTTCATTCTGGTCCTGTTTCTCAGCATGTACTGTTTGAGCATGCTGGCGAAGGTTGTCGAGTCTCGAGAATTGCTTTCCGCAATGGCATGTAAATGGACGTTCCCCGGTGTGCTTCCTGCAAGCTGTTTAGACAAAAGGAGTCGGAATGAGGAGAAACGAGAGAGAGCGACCTGATATGACGAGCGAGATGCTCGCTGCGACTGAAAACCATCCTGCACTCGCCATAGCCCCTGCATTGGAAGGTCTTTGCTGGAGCTGGACGATATCGTTTGCCGCTGCCGGTGGTGCTGGAGGCGGTGGTGGAGGCAGCAGAGACCATTTGGTCGTCTGCAGGGGGGGAGGAGGACTCTTGCTTGGTGGCAGGCATACGCGGGAGAGCCAGGGCAAGATTTTCGTGCGTTGATTTGTGCCTGGTGTGCCTTAAGAGTGTATCCAAAAAAGTCACACCCTCAAAAAGACCACGTGCCTTATCTCCTCCAGTTTTTTTCAGAGTCTCTCTCTCTTAAATATCTCTGCTCTTCACCTCTTCGCTTCAGGCTTCTCGCGGTGCTAGCCCACCGTGCAATCCGTCGTACTCGGTTGTTTGTCGGCAAATATTCCATCTATCCTTCTCCGGCCCATTCTACCCACGCTCTATCTTCTGTCATTTGCTCTAACCACGTTCATCTCGAAGAACTTCTTTTTTCTTCGACTTCCGCCCTTGCTTTAAATCTCCCTCTCCATCCTCTCCACTCTGCCCTTCCTGTCCATCCCCATGGCAATCTCCAATATCGCCTCTGGCAACTACAATATCACTTTTGGTCCTTGGCGCTCCTATCCGGTCCTCCCGTCTCCCGTGACCAAACTTCTCGTACATGTGTATATTACAATCTCTACCCCATTATCTCTTGCCTTCCAAGCTTTCCACATTCACATACCTACCTGGTCTAGTACATGTTCTCGTCTTCTCTTTCCTCCTTTCCATCCCCTCTAGGCTCTACTACGTGTACACTTATCAATACCCTCAATGTCATCTCGGACCCTTGCGCCCTGATTCGTTCGTGATTCTGCGCCTCATGATCACTCATCAACATCAACTTCCGGAGACGAGTACACCTCTAGGCACGCTGTAATTATTGCTATTGATTGTCCCATTTCGAACTGTATTGCCGTTTTCAAGTTACCGGTAAGGTACAGACACGCTCCCGCATTGCCCTCGTCGGAATCCGATGTAACGCCAGGGGGATGGATGTGTACCATGTACTTTTTGCACGACTTGGCCATCTATTTGCAACATCTTGGGTGGAAGTGAAAAGATTTCTTGGAACTAATCTATCAAAATTCTGACGGCGTCTACTCCAAAATAATCTATCATTCATACACATCTCTCGGGCGACGTTCGGGTTTTTCACCAGCTTTTCCCTCAATCTCCTGTCAACCCACTGTCTTTTGTCCACTTTTCACCCTTGCCTTTGTATTTGCCTCTACTTGTGTTTACGTCACGCTACAATGCGGTTACATATCTCCTGCCTCCAAATTGACTTCAACTCTCCAAATCACTCTCGAGCTTAAATCAAGTTTCCACCTGACGAATGACTCATTCTGAATCGATCCTACAAGACCAATGTGAGAATACACTTGAAAATTCATGCGTGAACCATTACTGTTAATACTACCGATGCGAGGAGTGTCAAAATTTTTTCTACTCTCTGCATCCGCATCAATCTATCTTTTCAGCTTTTGGCCGCGACAAAAACTCCCGGTTTCACACCGATTAATCAGTGTGTAGATACGAGCTTGGGGGTAATTAAACACATCCCTGAGGCTCCCGCCCCTCAGTCGACTCACCTAGTTCAGGCTCAAGCTCTGGTAAACGTCTGCGGGCAAATACTACCTACTACTTGGTATCAACCGCCCTACTCTTCATCGAGTATGTCCAACACTGACAGTATTCTGCGGACGGCGTTCATTTGAAACTCGTTCATTTGCGGTCGCATGACGGAACGTACGTACATACTACCAGCTGCAGACAGGGCCAGGTCGGGCTATAGCTCTCGACCCATCCAAACCTTACGAGGCCTGCTTAGGAGTGGACTTGAAACAGGTCTGGGTTAACATACTGTCGATAAATACCAATTCCTCGCAATGAGTTCCAGGTTATCTCCGAGACTTTGACAATGAACAGAAACTGTAGCAAAATATGGGATTGAACAACTGTAAAGACAAGGCTCGTCGTAGCCACACCAGTCGCACTCGTACGGCACTCCGCATGTTCCCGCCCGCCCCGCCCCGCACCCCGTAGTATGATCGGATATATGCATGAGAACCCACGGGGATAAAGTTTTAAGAGTAGCTATATATATACATACGTGTATGCACAAGGTACCATCTGGGACCACTGCAGAACAAAATTCTCGACAATAGTCCCATCATCTTCTATTCTTCCATTCTCAAAGGCATCTATCTCTATCAGTCATTTATCCGTATTTGTATGCCCAACTTACGAATCCTTGACTAGATATTTAATTCGAGTCGGATCTGCGTTTCAGCTACTCGAGCTGGAACTCACCAAACAGCGACAGAGCCGTCTTTGTCTCTTCCTTCTTCCAAGGTATATCCACAAACTCATCAAAGAAAAACTCTAAATATTCACCGTGCTAAATACGGCCGCACCGCGCCCCGTGTCGCATTAAAAATACTTGTTAAATGTATACTCATCCAAGTAAGCACAAGTATTCGAATCAGCTCTATTTTTCGAATGCACTTGCATCTTATCCGATTATCGCAAAAGCACACTTTCTCCGAGGCGTATCTCTTTACTTGTGATTTAAACTACCCAAAGTAGTTGTCCACCAGATACCTGTCGTCATTTCGAACAAGATGATAGATCAGAATCATTGAACTTTGTCTGATTTCTGATTGTTTCACTTGAGCAGTGAGTAAATAGTACATAAGTACTACGTATCGTATACCAGACATGGCAAGCCCTTTACATTGTTTGCCATTAATATGAATACTGCTTTCCATACATACATTTTGACTGTTCCGAACAGAGAACGTTCTGTCTCACGTATTCCCGCTGGCCTGAAAAATTTCTTTCAAGTCTTCTCAATTACTCGACTGGAAATAGGCAGATATTTTTCAACATCCGAGTAAAGCTTATCTACACACTTTTAAAATGTTTATCAGACATCTTGTATACATGTTTGCATGCCTGCTGCCAATACTTCGAGTCCAATCAACGCCATACGTTCGTCGTATCCTATGATGATTGATCATGATGAAGAGGGTACACTGGGCCACATGTGTATCATTTTTCAAAGCCTTATCTACAGTACATGTATCTACTCGAAAGCCATTTCTGAAAAATTAAAAGTATACAAGTACCAGGAACAATAGAATCCTTGTTGTAACATATGCCGCGGCACTTCTTATCAGAAAATGCCAAGGTCGAGGACGCGTCCAACAAAAAATCTGACGCCATCCCTCCCGCCCGTAGCGCGTGCCACAGTATTCAACAATGCGGCTCGGGAAGATTGGAATTGAATTCGATATTGATAAGGCTCGTAGTACTTGGTACCGAGATACTTGATCTTTATTGTTCCCTGAACGGATTCTGTTTTTTTTTTTTTAAAAAAAAGAGGTAACGTTTGATTGCTCCAGTGGCTGAATTTTTTGCTGGACGTACCTCTTCTTGGAGTCATGACTCCTACATATTCTGCATAGGGAAAAAGGTAGCAACAGTTGGAAGTGCCTCGAATTTGAAAAAACGCGTCGACCCCGTAGGTTGTACACAATCAAAACCGTCTGCACCGGAACTCTTCCCACACTATTCCTAATGTCCCCGGGGACAAACCAAACAACAGAGGAGCAGGGCCAAAACAACAGAATAAAGCAATGAATAAAAGCTATCAGTGGCACAAAAACCTAATGAAAGATAATTGCAAAGTCGTTGACTGACCAGACCCACGTACGCACTCTCCCCACCAGCCCAATCGCCGATCACAGAGTCGGGACAGAATTAGGAGCTGAAGATGGCAGTGAGCTAGTCCGACGTTTGTGTACTGGCAGTCGAGCGACTGCATTTCTTTTTACAATTTCGTCATGCATTTCTAGATTTGGCCAATCCGACTTGTTCGGAAACCTCCAAAACAAGCCTTTCGTTCATGTTGTACAATTTCTTCTACTACATACAAGCAACGGTCGGACAACGTTTACGCATGCTCATTCTTGCCATCCGCTTCTGCTTCCAGTTGCGCCCTGGTTAATGTTGAATGTCAGTTTTCTTCAAAATGGAATTCGAGACTTACTCTGTTTCATTATTAACATCCGTATGATCCTTGACACGAAGGTATATCATAGGGAGAGCAAAAACTAGACTGGCGACAAGGAGGATCCAGGTTGACAAGAACATGTTCATGTAACTATCCACGAACGACTTGATTTATCATACTTATTGATACTAGTGCCATGCAGACTCACGGAATCTTATCAGCGTCTGCAGCCCAAATTCCAGCGCTACCGGCGGACTGTATCGCTTTATCTGCAGGGGGTAACAAGTCAGTGTTCAGAAACGGCCGAATAAATGGAATAACGCACAAAACCCAGTGAAATAAGCTAATTTGGCGGGATCATTAGACATGGCACCCATGAGCCAGTAGATAGTCGACTACAGATACGGATACTCAAAAAAGTTGGCCTTGCTACAGCTTGATAGTGGCTCACCTGCCACATTGCGTCAAAGACGCCGAATAGAACGTAGAGTAACGCTTTTCCAATATACTGTGGCTCGTAAATGTCAATCCTCTGAACATCATTGGCATAGGTGTCACGGGTATACTCTCTGGAGATTGCAGATGGTAGTTAACTAACGAATGGTCAAACCTGAATAAACCACTAACTTTTGGTAGAAATATGCCCATGTATGTATGATAAAAGTCATGAACAACAGTGTAATCCAACTGGAAAAAGCTCGGATGCGACGCCTGAAGCGCTTCAAATCGAGTATGAAGCTCATCAAAATGGAACCGAAAATCTGGGAGGACCAGTAGAGAAAATTATTCAACGCGCGTGCGCGTATATTGAAAATGGCTCCATTGAAACCGGAGAATTCTGTAACTCAATCAAGATAAGATTATTTTTGAGAACCAACTCAACCCACGCCAAGTGTAGAACCAATTCGAGGAAAAGAACATAGGGAAGAGTAGAATGATCATTGGGTCGGTCATCAGAGCGACCCACAAGCCGTAAAACTGGATCTTCCATGACGGTTGCAAGGGAATCGATACTTTTGTTCCGTCGGTGCGGACCATCTTCCTGGGGTCAGCCATGAATATAGGCAGAGTGATACCAATTGCAGTGAGGACAACCATTCCGATCTGAAGGAAGTTCAGCTACTAAAAAACTAATCGCATGAAGCCACGAACGTAGGTTCCGTTTCCGACTTTGCAGTATGGCCAGCATAAGTGTATCGCCTAAGTTACTTGAGCGCAAGCTTACCTGAATTGCTCTGTACCGTATAGTGAGCAAACGCAAGCGATAAGCATGAGATATTATACACTCACCGTTGAATGAATGTTTTGCCCTAGCGAAACTGCAGCTCCAACAACCCCACCTAGATTGAAGATAGCCCAGAAGATAGCGATAAAACGTCCCTTCTCTGCTTCTGTAGGATAAGACAACATAATGGAACCTTGAGCAGTCCAAAGCAAGCCGGCACAGATACCAAGGATGGTACCCGCTGCGATCACAAATCCACCTGCATCGGGATGAATGTTCATTGCCCTTAATATTACGAGTGAGTCATCCAGGATGAAGCAAGCTGGTACAACCCACTGCTTACAGATATGAACCGATGAACAAGCAGTAGCCGAAGCTTCCCAACAGTAGGGTAAGTTTAGAACCGAGTTTGTTGTTCACTGACCTGTCGAGTAGGAGACTGAGGACTGTACTACGGTATAAATACATATCCCTATTCACTCACCCAGCAAAAAATGCCATGATTGCGAAGGTAGCATAATGCGCAGCATTCGACTTGGAATTAGTTACTGAATCGACCTGGCCCCCGGCACCCAGACCCGTAAGGGCATTGAAGAGACCTAGAAAGCAGTTCTATCAAGTCCAATACTTCAGAACAATGGCATACCTGGACACATGAAGCACACGAATCCGAGCATAGTTACCTGCTGGAATAGTCACATATCTGAGTGTTTTGATCGAAGATAAACCAACCTGAGTAACAGGATGATAATAGATGCCTTTCCATCCGCTGTATCTCTCGTAAACACGAGGTGTATCGCCATAAGACCCAGTGTCACTGGTGTCATAACTTTTTTCTCCGCGAGTCATGGCGATGGTATAGCTAACGAGCCAGGAGAGCGAATCGGGGCTTCAGTCTACAAGCTCAAAACTTCAGTAAACATCAAGTGACCTCTTGCATAGAATTCATGCTGTCGATAAGAGGATTCTTAGATTTGACTTGAGCTATATCTGTGAGGTCACTAGGTCAAGAAGAACTTGGACAAACTTCACGTAATAAACTGAGTCAGTGCGTATATGTCCCACGCATATCAAGTGGTCTTGCTCGACATTCAGGAGGATGAGACTGCAACTCCCAGGTCGGAGTCTACATGTTTTTTTTTCTATAAACGCGCGTCACTAACCGCGGAGCCACTGACAAATTTATATTTAATGTATTGTCGGACTGTTGAAGATTGATAAGTATCAAAGTAAGCGGGGACACCGAATTTTCCTCACAACTCCAGCACGTGCGAGAAAGTACTAGTGACACTAGTCGGGGACGAGCTGACGTCCCTACCTAGCTGGTCTGGAGATGCAACGAGAGCCTAGAATGCCAGGCGAATAATAAGAGAGATGAATTTCAACTTCGCGTAGAGGTCTCCTAACTTGTGGCACGAAGCCACCAGACCACTATGGACTCATTGGCCATTACTTTGGTATTTCTCATCCAAAAGTAGACTCTCCCGATGCCTAAGGACTAGGTAATTAGGTTTGACACTTCCGCGTCCAGCTTTACGGTGTACCGGAATCCTTCCTTGCGACGCTAATGTGTATATATTTCTAAGAGGAGACACTCTTCAGCTCGTCCGGAAATTGAATACGGTTCACCGACCTTCGCACTCAGGTTCCCCTTTGCGTTTAGCACACCACAAGTGAACATTTCAACCACCACGGTTAGGGTGTCCCAACTAATGTGGATATCAGAGGCGGCTCAAGATCCATCTTCAAGAATTTTCAACGTGATTCCCTACTGGCTTTACTGGTAATCAAGTCTCAAGCAGGGCTCCGTTCAAGACCTATTAGTATTTGTAAGTAACGGCTGGAAATGAAGCCACCTCATGCTCCTCTTCCGCCTTTCACATTACTTACGAAAATTGCTGTAGATTACTTGTGTCTCATTTCTGCAAAGCAAAGCATAGTGCAGTTCTAGTCTCGGCACTTATTCTCGCCAATGAGTTACAATTTAAAAATTTGTGAAAGTACGCACCCCGGCGCTCGTTGAATCTATTGTTATAGTTGTATTTCTGGGGTCTTTCACTACTCTGCATCTTCATTGCAGCTTTGATATCGTCCAGATTTCGCTCGGCACGACTTGAAAAATACGTCAGTCTTACGATAAACTTTTCAGAGTTCCCTATACATTACCGTCGGGTTCCCACTCTGAAATCCTGATTATTGCAATCTCCAGGGTCTTGCGTATGGGTTTTTGGGGTTATTTTGCCGATTGCTTTGAACATGCGATTCCGATTGTTTGGAAATTTTGAGGCCTTGTTTCCTACCAACCGGAGCCTCGTTGTCAGTCGTGTGCAAAATACTGACCTCGTGTGGTACAATTTTCAATGCTGGCCCTCGTACCAAACCATCATCTCCGACTGTATCAATGGGGAAGATGTTTAGCTCCGAGTATGAATAAGACCCGGCGTATCTAGGTCCTCCACAGTATTTTCCGCGCCTACTTCAAACGCCTAGAATTGTAGAGTGAAAGAAGCAGATAGCAGAACGAGACGGATTGATGACGTCGTAAGTTACCACTTTTCCGAATACCACCTTGGATCTCTGCACGTTGGTACATTGATAGCTTGTCCATGTCCTCCCAGATCATGATTGCCGGAAAAACGAGGTTTTAATTCTTGTTGTTACACGGCAGTCTCCTTCACGCTCTTCTTGGCAGCAACTTGCGTCAACGGAACTGACATACGGGCCAGATGCAATCGAATGAGATCTTGACCGTAATGAAAGCCAAAAGATTTCGCATGTGCAGGGAAGAGCCTGAACACGAGTTGATCTGAATTCTGAATCCATGCAGTAGAAAAGTCTACAAACTGTATGTATATCTTGATGACCTGAGATCGTCCAGGCTCCGAGGAAAAGCAGTTCATTGCGTGAGGTTCGGATGAACTTTGTCAGCCTTCGTCACCGATATACTTTCACCCCGTCCCATTTCAGGATCGTCATGATCACCGATCTGCCACGGGGGTGAGTCCTGTTGGGGAAGAAAGATTTACTAGCTGGATCAACGGCCTCGTGGGTCTTGTCTGTGTGGGCGCAAGTGTATGCACGTCGTAAAGAGCATCTAGTCTAGACTTGTTATCGTAAACTGGCCAGGTGTTGAATGTATCTTTCCAAGAGAAAAGAGTGAGAAAAAATCCAAGCAGACAGGACCGAGCTTGAGAAATCGAGAGAACCGCCCAATTCAGCCAACACTCCAATCTTCCGCAAAAGTTGAAAGCCAACTGAGCACCAGCAGCGAGGGAGTGAGAGATAAAACCAACATTGGAATGTGAACCAACTTGATCATCGAATTCCGCAAAATAAACCGGCTGGCAAACAAAAACGCTTCTCACTTCCCGACTCGAGACGGTACGAAACGAAACGAATAGCTTGTTCTCTCAGACACCAAAAAAAACCGACTTGCCGGCGTGGTTCCGATTGGGTTGAGAACCGATTGGAACCGGTCCGTATCTTGCCCCGATTTGCTCCTACGGTATTTTTAATCCAAAAGGGGAAATAGGAAAGCCGAGTCGAAACTCAAACCCCGCTCTTAGAGCTGGCTCGATGCGCGCTTTTAGTTCACGGTTCACGGGAGTAAATGTATGGTTTTCAGGACGATCACTCTGGCTCGATGTATTCAGAGTTTGGTTCTTTCGATTTAGAGAAGTGAAGAGGGCGGCCGAGAACGAAGCACATAAAGTGGAGAAATGAAACACAATTTAGTTCTTGATTGTTCAGAATCCAGATACATTGCGAGTGAATAGATCAAATAGATAAGAAATGATTGCAGGAGAGGGAGAAATATGCAAGGCAGCGTACAGATACTAGGCATACAGAGCAAAGCAAAACCAGATGGCAGGAAAGACAACAAAGCTTGAAACAACAATTAAGGAAACAAATCTAAATTTTGAGAAATGGGTATGCCAGATACTTCTAATGTCTAGTCCGTGGAAAACATTCGTTTCAGGAAATCTGCTGCTGCTTTCTTAACGCCGGGGTCAATATTATCATTGGATAAGAGTTCCTATAATACAGAACGGTCAGCCGATCAGATATGAAACAGTACGAAAGAGAAGAGTGATTCACAATAGCTCTCTCAGTCTTTTGCTTATGACTCGAAGTCTGCTTCTGATGCTCAAACTCGGCCCTTTCTCTCTCGAGCTTGAGGCGTTCGACCTCTCTCCTCTGCACACTTTCCCTTTCTTCTCGCTCTTCTCGTTTACGCAGGTACTCCATCTTCATCTTGCCCGTCTGCGTTTGTACCTGCAAATAGTGCAAGAAGGATGTGACCATGCCTTGCGTAAGGGAAATGTTGACTATAGATTGATCCGAGGAACCAGCCGAGGATGGCGGTGGGGGAATAGCAGACGACAAAGGGGTACTAGAGGAAAGAGATGTAGGTATAGAAGCAGAGCCGAGCGTAGAATTAGATGCAAGAGTAGAAGTAGTAGCTGCAGACACAGCAGGTGAAGGGATAGAGTTTGCCATGGAATTTAGAGGTGCTATTGATGACGAAGGAATACCCATTGCAGAGGAAGGGGCTGGTGGCGGTGGCGGCGGCGGCTGTGGTTGCTGGTGCTGGTGATGTACACCGTTGGTGAGGGCAGCAGCAGTAGGTGACGATGAAATGGTTGGCATGCTCTGTATACTTTGAGGATTGACATAAGTGACAGGCATAGACTGACGTTCATGAGCAGGAGGAGGAACAGATGAGTGAGTATGAGACAATGTCATAGGCTCTGGAAAATCCATGTTTTGGTCGTCATCGCCTTCTGGATCGTCACCGGTGCCATTCACATGGGAAGAGACTCCACGGTGACCAGCGGTTGGACGAGTCGCAGCAGGGTCTCCGTGCCACCTACAAGTCCGTTAACACTGTGCCTACAAGACAGCCTTTGACCACTTACCTCCTATAAAACAATTCATACCATCCATTCCGATGCCAATGGTCAATCGTTCTGGCCGTGATATTCCCCACATCACACCCTGCTTTTTTCGCAATCTGCAGCCTCTTTTCATACTCTCTTAGCGAATCTGCCTCACTCATACTCGGATTCATCGGCGTCGAATTGGTGTGATGGTTTTCGAAAGAATAAATTTGTTTGAAAAGATTAAAGTTCCTTTCATAACATCCTTTCAACGCTTGATAAGTCTTCTTGCCGCCAAACACTTCATTTGCGCACTAGAACCAAAAGGATGTCAAAGGACGGGAAGAAGAGAGGCGAACCATTTTGCGTTAGGCAGGCAAATAAACAGATGCACCGGACACACGAACCTCGCGTAAACACGAGTTTTTGGTTGCTCGAAGAGAGTTCCAGTGATCATCCTGACCTGGACCCATTAGCCACTTGAATAGTTTGGATTTTTCCTCGTCTGTCCAGTGTTTAGCACCCTGGCCTCCACCTTCATCAAATGCTTCGCTATCATCCGGTTCTCTCCTCCTTTTGTTATTGTGTGGGTTCATCACAGGGTCGACATGCTTGCGTTTTTGGGGCGGCGATGAATGACCAGTCGAGACGAATTGGAGTGACTGCTGCGGCTGTTGTTGCTGCTGCTGTTGCTGGGGAGCATTCGATGATGGAGAGGATATCCTGTAGCTGGAGTCACCGGGGTGTCTTGGATATCCAGGAATACCGAGGGCGTGGTTTATACTGTGTGACTGGAAAGGAGTCTGTAGTAATGTTATTCAGAAACGAGTTGAAACAAACCATTGCAAAAACATAAGAAAGGCGAATCGATGTGGATGACTTACTGAACCGTTGCTGTCGAGGCCCGAGTCCCTGCGGTCAGCAGCCAGACTCATATGTGGATACTGCTGCATTACCGGTTCACTAGCATGGCTGTCAGTAGGTGTACAACGGGCACTAGGGATCTGGAGGACCTCGGGACGAACCAGTGGAAGCTCACCTGTGTTGACCACTTGGCCGGTCCAAACTGGATTGGGTCGCCCAGTTTGCTCCTTTACATAATCTCAACCCTAACCCAACAGTCAATTATTACGTCCAAAATTTATTTTGTAGTCTACTCGTCTACATCATCTATGTCATATTCCCCGTCTGCATCCTCGTCTTCGTCTATAGATACAGGTGCATTCCCGTCTTCCATCTTTATATCAACTGCAGGCTCCGGCTCCGGCTCCGACTCCAGACCTGCCTCCAGTTCGGGCGACTCGACTATTCGTCTCCGTTTTCTTGGCGGACTGGCCCCATTGGTCTCGACCGTCTCCCCTTCGGGATCCTTGTCCTTGTCCTTTTTTCTCGTGCTCGCTCTCCTTTCCAAAGCTACTCTCCTCAACGATGAAACGGTCGAACTCGCTCTCCTAGACCTCAAACTCCGCGTAGGTGTCTCTGGTTGTGCAAATCGATGATCGGTATCTTCTTCCTCCTCTTCCTCTTCCTCTTCTTCAGCCGGACAAGGCTCGGCCAAATTTGGCAACTCGTCATCTGCAGAAACGACTTGATCGTCATCGTCAAACAACGAAAACGGCGTATCGCTTTCTCCTATTTGAGCTTCGGGTTCCTTTTCCCTACCGCCACTCTCCTCTCCTTCTCTCTCCTTCTCCTTCTTACTAACCAACTCGTCAACCCCTACAGCACCCTTCGCCTCTGTCTTCATAACCCCGTTCTCCTCTCCATCGCCACTACCATTCACACTCCCATTCCTCGCCAACAAAAACGGACTCCACTTGAGCTTTTCCGGCTTGACTTTTAGATACCCCTTCTTCTCCCACTTTTCCAAATAATCCCTGACCTTGTCCGAATCCCAATGTATCGAGTAATCTGTAGGAGCCACAAAAGGAGGAGCGTTTTCACCACCAGACCCAGCCGCTCCTCCGCCTGTTATACCCGTAGAATACCCATGCACGAGACCATCGTGTCCATTTCCGTGTCCATGTCCGTTAACACTCGGCGACTCGTCTCCATGCCCATTTGTGAGTGAACGACCGGTACTACTCCTCGACATGTACCTCCTCGCAACACCGTTCTTTCTTCCTTTGGGAAATTTGATAGATTGTCCAGGTGTCAATATTACTGGAGGTGTCTTTTCGCGTACTGTGATCATGTCGTTTTGAACGAGGGTATTGTAGATGTCTTCAGGGGTCATTGAGGTTGCTAAGGATATGTCTAAAACCGAGTTTATTAGAACAGAGAAATATAGTGAATTTGTTTTGTACTCACCCTCCAACCTCGGATTCTCTGGCGCGGTATCCAAATACCTCATCAGCGCCAACGTCCAATACTGTCTGTAGCCCAACGCTCCCAAAGCCGAAAGAGGCTTTTCTGGGGATCCTGTTCGCTTTTCCTTTTTCGACAAGAGATAACCTGGAAACCGCTTGAGATTGTCATCACTCAACATTTCAAGGGGCAGCACTCACTAAAATCCATCATCCACCCTCCCCAACCCTTTCTCATCCTCGTGGGAAGCGTCATAATACAACTCAGGTTCCAATCCTTCAAACTCCTCTTTTCTTTCGAAAAATAACCTATAAACCTCGCACCAACTTCATCAATCTCCGTGAGGACGTAGAACAAGAATGGTTCCACGTCGTAAAAGAGAGATTTATGGTCGAGGTAGAGTTTGGATAAGAGGCAGAGATTTTGGCAGTATATCTACAACGACACGGTTAGATGAATCAAAACTAAAGCAATCGTGTTCTCACCTTGTTCCTCCTCCCATCAACCTCAAAAACTGAGATACCTCCCTCTCTATCCCTATAAATCTCATCTCCGGGTGGATGCCTCGCTTTACACTTCATCCTATGCCTTCCAGCTCCAAACCGACTCTTCATATACTTGAGACAAAATTCACATATCCACAATCTCCCATCTGGGATATTGGCGTATTCTTCTGGAAAAGGAGCATCGTACCAAGTGGAAATCTCCCAGGGGCCAAAACGGATAGAGTTTATTCGGAGTGAGGGAGGAGGTTGGTTTGTGCCCTTGTTACCACCGGGCGTGCTGGGTCCTGGGGATGTCGACATTGAGACACTGGGGTTTAGTTTGAGATTTAGGTTTGAAGGAGTATGGAATATCCCTGAAGACCTCAATGGTCTTGAAGGTCCCGGGATGGGTGTATCGGGTGGTTCTGAAGATGTGCCTAGTCCTCCTCGACTATGCTCTGGGGGTTTTAGTTGTTCCTGTACGAGCGAGGGTTGGTCTTGGACAGGTAGAGAAAAAAATAAAATACGTACCTCTGCAATAACCCTACTCCTCTCAAACCTCGCTTTATCGCTCGGTTGAATGACGGTCTTGCTCGTGTCTCTCTCTTCTTCGCCTAGGATATCATCAAACAGACCCTTATTGTTGTTGTTGCTGTAGCCTATATCCGAATTAGCCCGAGCACATATAAAGAGGGCAAAACTCACCAAACTCTTCCTCTTCTTCTTCCTCCTCCTCGGAATAAATCGCCTTTTCTTTACCCTTCCTATTTCCTTTCCGGGGTGTAGCACTATTTCCATTCACCTTGACACCCCCTTTGCCATTGCCCAACCTCAACTTGACCTTGGGTACAGCCTTTTTCGCCGAGCCCGGTTGTCTCACTCTTTTCCTGGCACTCTTTGCAGAAGCCGTGAGGGCAGTAGTTTCTTCGTCTGTATCCGTTGAGGAATCTGAAGAGGACGAGGAAGAGGAAGAAGAGGAAGACACAGAGGGGACTACTGCTGGAGCATTGTTGGGTTTTCCAGAGGCTCTCTTTTTCTTCTTCCTTGCTGCACTAGAGATAAACATACCAAACTTGTTTCGCTTTGGAAGTATTGGAGGTTTTCGAGCTGGCGTAGAGACTGGTTCTACCTCGAGTGACTCTGGGTCTTCTGGTTCGTCGTGCACTTTGGACGCTTTTCCATTGGTTGAACGTCTTGTCCGCTTCTTCGCGGTGGTAGGAGGCAGCTGAGATCGTGAAGACGAGGCTACAGAGTGTTCTCTCTCCACCACTGGAGACTGGGAAGTAAAGGCAGGTGGCATTTGTTCGGGATGATAAAAATCCATAGGAGGCCGAATACATGCAGGACAATACCAAGTTCCTTCAGGAGCCTCTTGAATAGGTGGATCGAGACAGTCCATGTGCCAACCTCGATCGCACGAGTCGCAAAAAAGGATGCGTTCCTGTGAAGAAAGTAAATACGACTCGCTGAAACAAGAACGCGACGCGTACATCATCGCCCTTTAGATGGCAAATCTCGCAAATCTTGCACTCTGTGCATCTCCAGCCGCTCGCACGGACCATTTCGAGATTTTGCGGGGGTATCTCGAGTTGGAGACATGTTGGGTGGCCTGTGCGCGTCGTTTGGCAGTTGGAAAAGAATGAAGAAAAGACCACACACCACTTCTGCTGCAATCCTGGCAAGTGAGCAGTACTTCTGGTTCGCCAGTCGTGGTGTTCCTGTTTTCGTTGCCACCGCACAAAGGGCATTCGTTCTCTCGCGGCGGTGCTTTGCGTTTACGTTTCTGGCCTTTTGGGACGTTCTGGGGTGGCGGAGGGGGTGGAGGCTCTGGAATGGGAAACAAGTCTGGTTCTGGGTCAAAGGGGTCGCCGTGGGGCGCCTGAAAGTCGTAGGGATCTGGTTTTCTGTATTCGGAAGGAGCCTGGGACGCGACGGGAGGGGAGAGAGAGTCGGACTGAGCACCGCCAAGGGCGGGATCGATGGGAATGGCGAGCGCGTCGTTGGGGTCGCCGTCGGGGTCCATGAACAACTGTTTGTCTTTGTTTGTTGGAACGCAAATCGACTTTTTGATTAGCGCTTTAGTTTTGATATGCGAAAATGATTCAGTTTACCCCTCATCTTTGTACCATCAAGGGCTGAGGAGGTATGCATCTCTCATTTTACTAGATTTTCTCTAAAATGCGCCCAGAATGAGTGATATCTATTCCTACAATCCCCAACCGCCGTATCTGTCTTCTGGCTATGTAAACACTTCCTACTCACCCCAGGGTTCCCCTTTTATCCCACATGTATCACCCTACATGAGCACAACACCCTTGCCAGGCTCTCCCAGTCTCGGCGGTACTCTCCCGCTCGCAGGTGACGAGTTTACGCCCAACACTGGTGGTTCTCTTCTCTTTCCCGGCTTTGATCCAGCCTACCAACCCGCCCAGCCAGACGTCTTTGCTCCAATCCGCCCACGCCGCCCATCTTGGCACGCAGGTCAACCATCGCCATTCTCTCCACCCCCCGTAGGTCTCGGAGGTGGCTATCTCTCACCAAGCCCAGGCGCTTTCGACATCGATCCACTCTACCACTCGCGCCGGCGTTCATTTGGCGGAGGTGCTCCACTAGACACAGGTCTATCCTGGGGTCCTCAGATTTTCGGAAACCCTCTTACACCTTCTCAATTCGACTTGCATCCCTGGTTAAACGCTCAAACCTGGACCGGAGAATTTATCCTCGACCTCTCCGCGCATCAGTTTAACCCTCTCCAACTCTTGGCTGCAAACCAAACCGTTCCTGTCCCACTCGAATGGCTCATGATGCCTGCAACACGTCCTCCTATCAATAGACTCCGTATTGTATGCGATTTGATTCCACAGTGGCCGATTGATGTTCAGTATAACGCTGCGAATGCCACCAGTCCGGGCGTTATACCTGTTGGATCGCCTTATGGTCTCGATCTAGGTTCCTCTGCTACGCCTCCCATTACAGTTGCCGATATACTCTATACGATCCATCGGACTTTGCATACCAGGATATCTCACTCTGACTGGGCGAGGCTTAATTTACAGGAAGAAACTAGAGTAGCGAGAGTGTATACTAAGAGATGTAAAGCTACGGGGTCCTTGGAAGCTGTGGAACGCGCTCAGGGTGTAAAGAGGGTCGACTTTTTGTTGGGAAAGGTGTATTTCAGGGGTTTGGTGATGGATTGGGCGAATGGAGTTATGAAAATGATTGTAGCATAACGTGTACCGTGAACTGGATTTGTATATTTATCGACGCGACGCGTTCGCGTCAATACGTACATGCAAAAATAAATACTATATTTATAACTGAAGCTACATAGGTGATTATGTACATAATATTGTGGATACAACTAGGTGTAAGTAGAGAACGAAAAGAACGTAGGAATAACAGGTACACAGCAGTGCAAAGAGGGACGATACCAGGAACAACAGGGACAACTACATGGCTTTCAGATACACTCAACCTTTTACACTCACCAATAACCTTTCAGGGTCATCAGAGATCCACAGTCTGCTCAATCAACTCTCTCGCCTTTTCATTCCTCACCTTCAGCTCGTAATCAAACGGCTCGGGGTGACAAATCATCCCACTCTTGAACATCTCCCCAAACTCTTTTTTCCCAGCACTCAAATCAGGATCCGGAGAAGAAACCTCAAACGCAGTCAAAATACACGCAATACTAACCCACAACTGCGCTTCAGCCATGAATCGACCAGGACAGATTCGTCGTCCATAACCGAATGCTACCGAAATGGGATCGTTTGGAGTTAGACCATTTCCAGATCCAGCCACAGCCCCACTCTCGTCCAGAAAACGATCAGGGTTGAATTTCAATGGCTCTTCCCATACTTGCGGATCATGCAATATCGTCCAACTGTTTCCCATGACCAGCGTCCCAGCTTTGATATGATACCCTCTAAATTCATCATCCTTGGTCACCATATGCGGTAAACCCAAAGGTGCAACCGGACTCCATCTCAACGTCTCCTTCACAATCGCATCGATGTAAGGAAGAGACCCACGATCTCCGAAATCAGGAAGCCGACTTGGTCCTGAGCCAACAACTCGATCGAGTTCAGCACGAGCACGAGTTTGGACGGTGGGATGGAGGATCATGGCGAGGAAAAATGAAGAGAGGGAGGAAACGACGCTTTCGGCTCCAGCAGCGTAAGCGAGACCGGCACAGTTGCGGATGATTTCTTCTTCAGACGGAGAAGAGCGTTTTTGAAGATCCATGTCGTTCAAGAGGTTGGAGACAAATGAAGGGGACGCAGTGCCTTGTTTCAGGGCGTTTTTGACACTCTCGAATGGAGTGTTCTTCATCTGCATAACATACTTCTTCCAGTGCTTTGCCTTTTTCTTAAAGTCTGCAAAGGGAAACCAGTCTGGGACGTATTTCACTGATTGATAGGGGTTTCATCAATATTCAACCTCGACAAAAGGCACAAGGCACAGACTTACAAACCGGAAAGATATCAACCAAAAAGGCACCCGGATGCGCCGCTTTAGCCATCCCTTCCAACGCAGTCTCTGCAACGATAATGTAATGATCATCCTCATCACCATCGGCGATTTCAATTCCGTAGGTGACGTTCATAATGGTACTTGCAGAGTTGCTACAAAGGTGCAGAGATACGGATAAATGGATGTATCAAGATACACGAATGAATGGAAAGGATCCCGGTGCCGAGGGTTTTTTTTGTCCATGGACGGGAAGGATAGTTTGAATGGTGACGGATTTAAGTGGAGTTGAGGAAAGAATACAATGACGGAGGTGATGGAGTTTCGCATACAAGAGACAGAGTGCAACAAAACAAGGTTGGGATAGGCGAAACATCCATCAGCGCTCAGCCATCACCAACAGATCTCAGAACACTCACAAGCGTAAATGGTTAATCAAATCCTTTGGCTGACGCACCATCCTCCTCAACAGCTTGTGTGCTTCTTTGAGCTGTGTAGGCCAGAAAGAGGCAACAACAGAGGACTGGAATTGACGGTGGAACATGGTTCGGTGGGTTTTCCATCGCGGACCTAAACATCGTCATATGGCGGTTTGAACGGGACGTGAGTATGCCAAGTTTCAGTTCACGTTCGAGAGCGAGTTCGATTCGGTGCGTTTAGGGGCGGGCGTATGATGTGGCGTTGAATAAATCAGCGGACGGAAAGGGAAATGTTGATGAGATTGACGGAGAATGAAAAGGTGAGAGGAGACGCGGATACTTACCGTATGGCATGTGTCCAAAGCTAAAGTCCCAGCCCATCCTGAGCGTGGAAGCCGAGTCAGTTGTACAAAAAAGTCAATGCTAGATGCGTCACTTACAAGTCTTTAATCATCGGCATCTCATTCCGGTCCGAATAATTCGAAGAGCGTTTTTCAAAAAGCTCATTTGCAGTTTGGAACGAATTGACGATAAGGATATTTTGGCCTAGAACGCTCATGTGTACGAGATCACCTACGAAACCGGGGTTATAAAAACAATAAGTAAGTAAATGCGACATTGACTTGACATTCATATCACGCAAACATGAAAAAATTGCATGCAAGCAACGTGTTGCCCTGCGCGAAAAATTAGACTAGCAACCCACCAAATTCTTGGGCCATCTTGTAATATGTAGCAGCCTCTTTTTCTCGAGGTATATCCTGCAAATGACATGAGTTTACGAAAAGATAGGAAATAGGAGGCACGAGGCCCATTTACATCGGCCTCGTTGAACGTACGAAGATATTCCCAAGAATAGGAAGGGGCTTTGGCCCAGGAGGAGTAGAAAGCCCCTGTGGATTAGCGAGTTGGCGAGCGCGCCGTTGCTTGAGGTAGAGATACAACACAATGACTCCAAGACATAATGTGAATGTTTGGAGCGTAGAAAAGCTCGAACGGGCTAACACGGCAGAGAAAGACATATTTGACGCGTTTAGCGGTTACTGCGCTGCAGGTGCGGGAGGTAGGAATGGATTTTGAATCAGCGGCACGCGTCTGCTTTTATAGGTAGTAGTTGTATTCGTAAACGCTAGAGAAGGAAAAAATAGTACAAGTCTGAATCAGATCACGGTTACGCTTCTGGATCTTCGGCCTAAAGAAGCAAACAGAATCATGGTGGCCGGAACGAATGGAAGCCTCCCTGATTGTTGACCGACTCCACTTAATTGTTGTCAAGGATGCAGTCAAAATGCATGTATGGTTTTTCATCCTTGCTTTGCACAGCTAGACTAGTCGGATAAAGCAGAAAAAAATAAGATGACGCACCGTCTATTCTCGCTTGCTTTAGGACTTGGAGTATCGCTTCGGGCGTGAGCCCCGCCGACAAGGAAGAAAAAATAAAAAATTTAGTTTGACGGGTCGCAGTACTACCGGCGGCTTCCCAAGGTCTCAACGCCAACCAATACGCACCGTGGATATTCTTGACATGATGTACGTGAAGTTCACATAATGGATATCCATCAACTGCTCTTGCAGACGGGAACTCTGGACATTGCGACGAAGGCGATGCAAACTAGTATTCGTCTCAGGATACTGCTTCAAGGGTTGTGGTTCCAAGTCAAAGATCAATACTGCGTGCATTCCATCGTAGGTTCAGGAGGACAGCCAGTCTGTGTACACGGTGTTGGAGTTAAGTAGTGGCCATTCAATATGAAGTTTTTGCTGATGCACACAGGCCTCCGACACCGCTTTGCGGCGACGTGCTCGGCAGGCCTCCTCACGCCACTCGAATTCACACCCCAGAAACAGCAAGGGGAAGGCGTGCCTTTGCTGCAAGCCGAATAGGCATTCTATAATCATGAAGGTACATCCATATCATACATTTAATCCTAATCCCAAGTCTAAATATCATTAAAGCAGTGTCATACTAACTATGTGGAATCTTGATCGTCCATGTGTATCTTCGTAGCAAGGCGTATATCGTCAAGGGTAATCGAGGATCGGTCGCACATCCCTTTGAATATTCCGTTTTGTTCGAACAGTCGTGCGGGTGTATCAAATTCCTAATAACAGGGTCAATTAGACATTCCAGTTAGTCAGGAGGACTGAATCGGACATACAGCAATTTTCCCGGCGTCTAGGACACAAATGCGGTCATAGGAAATGATGGTCCTGAAATGCATTGCATGAGCCAGGGAAAAAGTAGCCAAGAAGGGAAATAAACTGACCGAAGACGATGCGCAATACACAAGATGGTTCGGTCTTCAAACTCGTGAGCTATCGTGTCTTGGATTTTTCTATCGGTTTCGTAATCAACAGAAGCTACAACGCACATCAGTCTATCTGCCATACAAAAGGGAGAAGCGGTCTATCTCACCAGTCGCTTCGTCCAAAATAAGAATTTTAGTGTCCTTGACCAAAGCACGGGCAAGGGAGACCAGCGAACGCTATTGATTCGGGATAGTCAGTGACAAACATCTCGGGTAAGTGAACATAAACGAACCTGGCCAATGGACAGGTTACTGCCCTCGTCTTCAACCACGCTGTCGAGTGTAAACCGGTTTACTGGGGTATGTGCACCACTTTCATCGGTGCTGGTACTGAGGACAGAGGCGCGTTTCGTATTCTCGACTAGATATGACCTCTTGAGAGCGTCCCATAATCTAGCATCGTCATGGAGGTTGAATGGATCAAGGTTCGAGCGAAGCGTTCCTGAGAACAGAAGCTAGAATGAACCATGTCAATCCGAGAAGGGTATATAAAAAATAAAATTATAACAAACCGGGTCTTGGGGAATAATCGACAAACCAGACCTAAGATCGGTCAAACCAACTTTTGATATGTCGACGTCGTCAATCTTGATCACGCCAGAATCCAATTCGACGAGCCGGTAAATAGCAGTCATCAAGGATGATTTTCCAGCGCCAGTCCTCCCCACGATGCCAATCTTCTCACCAGCTTTCACATGCATAGAAATACCTGCGGGCAAGTTGAGCGTCTAGAACGAAAAGCAAACTTGGCTTACAGACCTTTGACAACCGGGGGCAGCTCTGGACGATACCTCAATATCACATCTTTGAATTCAATGCGACCTTGTGACGGCCAAGGGGCAGGTGGTTTGGTATCGGGTATTTCATGTGGCGCTTCTTGCTCAATATGCTTTCCGTAGTGTACAATTCTTTCGACCGCATTCATATTGTTCTCGACCTCGGCGCTTTGGCGGACTAGCCATCCAAAGGCTTGTTGTATACTCAGGATATAGGAGAGCACCACACCGGTCTGGGACGGCGATATACTGAATCGGGTACCAACAGTCAGGAGGGCAACGACAAATGTCAACAATGCACCGAGGAAATCGAGTCTTATTCCGAGCCAACGCTAGATGCATCTTTAGCAATTGAGAATGCCAGATACAAACAACTTTACCTGATTGGTTACAGTCAGCCAATATGCCCTATTTTCAATGTCGATTCGCCTCTCGTTGTCGATTTTAAACCGCTCCGATTCACCGTAAGCGCGGATAGTAGTCAGACCAGACAGCGATTCGGAGAAGTGTGAGTATAAAGAAGACCTCAATATAGCGTCTTTGGGACGTTATTAGCATATAAATGAAAAAAAATCACACAGGACACACCTAATCGCTTCAACTCTCTGGCACTAGCGCGGTAGAAGTGAGCCGCATAGAGATAGACCGAAAGGATGACCACAACAGCAATGAGGAACCATGGCAGGATAATGGAAACCAAGATGATGGCTCCGAGGATGTTGGATGATGTCGCGACAAGCATACGGAGAGAGTCTGCAAGAAGATGTTCAGAATTGTAATCATCGGAAAGGGACTTGAACTGACCTCCCAGCATATTATCTATGGTATCAATATCCTTAGAGAACCGATTCATAATACGACCCAGGGGCTACAAAGCAATACAGTAAATATCCTGGGATATTGAACATGTAAGTCGCTTACTGTAGTCTCGAAGAACGACATCGGTGCTTTCATTACACGTGCAATAGCCATCTAAATACTGTCAACCAATTGGACCACTTGATAGCATCGGACAACGTACTTTGTGTAAACTTTGAGAGGCAAAATATGTCATCAACGCAAACGTGCTTCCCATCAAGAACATGGAGATAGCCTGTGTAACACCGAGGGCTGCATAGATTCCCATCTAAAACAGCAAACTTTAGGGCAAACTCGAAAGACGGAGAGGAAGCAACCTACATAAAAGCCTTGAGGTTGCGGCCATTTCCTACAAGATGATCAGCTTTGGAAATAGAAAACAAAAAGCTTTGAAACACACTCTTCTTGCCAATACACCAACCAATAAGATGACATAACAGTGGAGCCCTGCATCATCACAATGGCAAAGACCAAGAAGGGTAGAATAAAGCGACCGCGTGCAGCCCCAAGGTATTCCTTATAGACAGTCATATCAACTGCCCCAGTATTTCTTTCTTCAGCTTGCATGATCCCAGCACCGGTCGTGAATTTTTTCTTCTTTTCATCCTCTGGCTGATCCTCGACTTTGATCTCCTCTTCCTGTTTCGATTGCTCACCCTCTCCATCCTTTGAACCAAATTCTCGAACAAACATCGAAAATTCGCGTCCACTCTCCATCAACTCCGAATATGACCCTCGCTCGACGATTCGTCCGTCCGCAACGACATAAATATAGTCTACTTGTGGGAGGAAGTGTAAGGCATGTGTGACAAGCACACGAGTTTTTCCGGCCATGGCGTTCCGAAGTACGTTTTGGAAGACAGCTTTGCCCACATGTGCATCCAGAGCTGAAAGAGGATCCTAAGTACGATCACAGCGGTCAGTTGGGAATCTCCGGCCATCTATGAACAAAGACTCACATCGAAGATTTGGATTTCTGTGTCACAATAGATAGCGCGGCAAATGTTGAGCCGCTGTTTCTGACCACCGGAAAGAGAGACACCCTTTTCACCGACTTCGGTCATGTCACCATTGGGTAACATTTCTAAATCGGGCTCCAAACATGAATCCTTGACAGCCTTCCAGTATCTATCCTCTTCGAATGGCCGTCCAAAGCAGATGTTTTCCCGGACAGTGGCATTCTATTAAACTAAATCAGCTTGGAAAAGATAATTGAAAGTCAATAGACGCACCTGAATCCATGCACTTTGTGGGCAGTAGCCAACGCTTCCACCAAACTTGACCGAACCGCTCGTCCTTCTCATTTCGCCAATGATACCCTGAAGGAGAGAACTTTTCCCCGTTCCAACTTGACCTACGATTGCAACCAATTGTCCACGAGGAATCGACAACGAGATATCGCGTATTTTGAAGGGTTCGGCAGATTTGAGGTCTTCTGTAGGAGTAGATGCCAGAAGTTTCTTGCTCTTTTTACCTTTTTTGCCTCCAGGTGCTTCGGTAGGTGGTGCATCCCAAGTGAAGGTCGCGGCTTTGACTTCAATGGCGACATCGAGTGACTCGTCGATGATACGTGTTTCTTCGAGAGTTTCGGCCTCAAAGACGCCACGGAGACGTTGTACGGCACTGTAAGCATCGGAGACGGCACTGAAAGACATTGCTGGACAGAACATGAGCAGTCAAAAGCAAGCAAGCAACATTGTACTCACGCAACATCATAAGCGGAAGCCGTAGCAAGTTGAAGAGGGTCAATGAAGCAAAGATATTAGCCGGGTTGAGTTGGTGTCCCGACAGAGAGTAGGTCACAAATGACAGCACCGACGCAAGGGCAGGGAGGGACATCGCAACTGCGTTGTTGGCGGCGCGCATGAGAAGCAAGTCTCGAACATATCTGAAGAACATAATGAGCGAAGCGCTAGCACTAATCGTAAATAGCTTACCGAAGTTCCCTGCGCCTGATATCGGCAAGTCTATTTAAGAACGGTATCTCCCAAGCAAAGAACTTTATCACTCTCATCCCACTTAGAAGCTCTTGAAGAAGCTTGGCACGTTTGTCAGTCCATCGCATGCTCTTCTGACGATAAGAAAACATTTTCTTCATAACCCAGGTCTGCAGAGGCGTTGCGAGAACAAAGAACGCGTAGCCTGCGAGAGCACTGGGTCCCAAGTTGATGAGTAGTAGCGCGAGACAAATAGCCATTTGAATCGGAGCGGCCCAGAACTAGTATAGATTAAGCCTTTGTATAATCGAGAAAACCAGTAGACGTACCATGTGGAAGAAACCAGCACAAAAGTCTATCCGCGAGACATCGGTCGATATGTGATTCATGATGAGAGCATTTGGAAGTTTTGACCTTGCTCGAGACGTTAACCGCATAGACCGAGAATAAATGGCTGCAATCAGACCACCACGAAGTAACACGCCTGTCCCTGCTCCTCGGTAGAAGAAGTGGTGTGTACAAAGAGAGGCAATGATGGTAAGTGCAAGTAAACCAACGGCCATTCCAACTCCCTGACCCACAGGTGGTGTAGGCCTTCCCTCTAGGTGGTTAACGTACGAGTTGGTAGCAAAATTGATGAGTGCTTTAACAAGTAGCGGACTGGTAATCTGAGCGGTGTCCCCAATGACTTTGAAGAGTCCTCCGGTCCAGAAGAACACTTTGACACTGTCGTTCATTGCCCAGACCAAACTCGCTCTTTTTCTGCCAGTTTTCTCCCTCCACTCCTTTTCTCTCTCTTGTCTGTTTCCTTTCAAGGACCACCAAACCGCTTTCAAACCCGGCGACACTTCTCCCCTTGCCAACCTTTCATTATATTCATTAGCTTCCTTCTGACGACGTTCAAAGGATTCGAGTATCAATTCCCCGATACGTGCCGCAGCTCTTTCATCCTGAAGTTTGTACAAGTCCGAGTCTTCTAATGGACGCTGGTAACCCAAGCTAAGCAGCGGGGTGAGCCATTCAAAAGTAATGATTTTGAAGAGGTTCGCGGTTGCTTCTGGAATAAGGTCTGCATCATCAACCGAGGCCTTAGGGGGTGGAGGTGCTTTTCGTGAGCGGAAGAATTTAGAAAACCTGAAGAACTGTTAGCGCCCTGTTGATCTAATCATGACGCTATCGAACTGATACGCACCGTGATTTCTTGGCCTCTACTGATCCAGGCTTCAGGGTATCGACAACCTTTTCGTCGTCAAATTCCAAAGAATTCTTGTCCGTAGGGGACATCGGGACGTGAGATCACATTGGGACATTCTGTGTACCTTTAATAGGTCCACGCGTTCCGTCGGAAACGCAATTCTCGAGGTTTGTAAGCACCAATAAGGAAGTTTGACTCGCTCTCAAGACAAATTTATGCGTTTTTACCCAAGGATTCAAATAGCCTGACGCGTGGTGGTATGTCATGATCATTTTGAGTATCAATCATACAACATATGTACTACTAGCTCAGCACCTCGTAGCTCGCTGTCTACAAAAGACCTGCACACCACCGGCACCTTATCCGGCATAGGAAAATGGTCGGCGTATCCTATCTTGCGCCATTTCCTCGTCGGTGGCTGGATGGTGAACACGATGGTGAACACAATCCCCAAGTCAATCGAGTTCAACATCGTCTCAGGATATAGATCGGTGTCGATGACGTTGCCATTTTTCCGGGGAGTGTAAAACTATCGTGTCATGGGACAAAAAGCTGATTCAGAATAGGATCACATTCGAGTACGAGGTATTTTGAGGCCGTAAAACATGCCGTAGGCAGATGGCCACGCAATAATTACTCAGACTTGGATTTGGAATAAGGGCCATAAAGCCGGCACCCAGTTGTATAGAATATGTATGCCAAATAGCAGAACGACAAGATTACTGTCAGAGCTGTGCCAGCTTCGACTAGGGGAAGATCTTGTGGGTTTCCGACAGGGACGGTGACGCGTCCTGAAGCTGCCGCAGTTGGCTCCGGAGGTATGGGAACAATTCTTGTACCGTCTAGCACAAAAGAGAATTCAGTTGGCCACACCGACGGGACCATGGGCGCTTCTGTTGCTGAATCATCAAGAACTAGTAATCTGACGGAGGACAATGACTAACCAGAAGGAGGACACGAGAAGAGCGCGTCTGGCATAGGTACCTCCGCAGATACAAATCCATCCAGTGCAGGTTCACCGTAGCGGAGATGAAATGGCACCTGGACCTCCAGGTCCACGCCTGAATGTGTAACATTCAGCATTAGTGAAGAGCCTTCCGAGTCCATTGCAACAACAGGTAATTCCAAGTTGGAATTTCCATGGTGGTGAAAAGTGAACGAGTCACGATAGTTGGCTAGTTCGTACGGATCCACAAAGGCTAGGACGGGAAGTTTATAGTACAGATAAAGGTGACAGTCGGCATATTCGTCCCACTTGCTTGAAGAGATTTTGGTCAGAAAACTCCGGTGAAATCCATAGTCTGGATGTATCGTGCTCGAGATGGTCGTCGAAGCCATTAGAGCTTTGATGTGGCTGTACAGTGCTTTACTCTTTACTACTGACCAGAAATGCCGGATAATCAGCACGTCCTGCCTCACGCTCTCAAAGTCCCTGCTATCAAGAAGCTCGTTGGAAAACGAATCATACTCGCATCCAACAGTCCCAGAAGAAAAGAGATACTTCAGACATTTGTGGGCCATAGTCCGTCAGTATCATTCGAATCTAAACGCAAGCTGTAGGGGCTTGCACCCGAGATCGTCCCTTCAACCTTTGAAGAAGACTTATCTCCCAGCTCATTTGAAGATATTCATGAATATCCGGTTGCTACTGCGACTCACAAAGCGGTGGAAGTGTATGAACGATTAGTGGTGCGTCCTCACTCCTTTGTGTGCTCGCAGTTGTCAGTTGATTCTTGCAGGAACAAAATCCGGACAATCCCCCAGATCTCGTCATAGCTGGTAAAGCAATGCGTAAAACGTCTAGAATTCTGGTTTACTTTTGGCTCTAGCGGATACCATTGTTTTAACCCATGCTCAACCATCGACATCCCAAACAGGTTACTCTGTCCTTCCCGGTATTACTCAAGAGCTGCTCGAAAAACCAACATCAAAAGAGGATAATCTACGTATGCTGCTTGATATGAATGGCGGAGTATGTGAAGTAGTGACGGGGGTCACTATCGGTGCGAATTAATCTTTTCTTGTGCGCCAACTTATCTGATTTTTCGTGCAGCATTTCCGATTCTTCAGGCTCCCGGGTATGGCCTCAAGTAATGCATGTTCTATATCCTACTGTGGCAGGTGCTGACTTGTACTTCTAGGTCCATAGACGAGCGGTCGTTGGTCTACTTTGCTGATAATCCTCGGCACGTCGTTCAAGCATACGCTGACAACGGGGAAGGGATTGATCGGGCTGGTGGATTTGCCATCCAGGTAGGTTTGTGTCCTATTCATTTCTACATCGACTGACTGCCCACAGGGCCTCGGAGGCCTCCTCATAAGGAAAATAGAAGGTGATTACAACAATGTTGTGGGCTTCCCCGCTGCCTCTTTCTTCCAGCTTCTTGACTTGATGGTGGAAGAAGAATCCGACTTTTTGGATATATGATATGGATTCAACTGCAAATTTGACGCAGTCCTATTTTTGAATCAAACTACAATGTAGATTGCTAAATGCGACTTAGTACAATAGGCGTACACTATGGATACAGTAGGAATGTCCAGCAGCTAAATATACAGTGTAGTTGTATCCGAAAATCCCGTCCAAAGGTCCCAAAATATGTTCAGGAAGTCATGCACAAACGTGAAGCTACTCAGTCCATACAGATCTCAGACCAGCTTGGCTAACGAGACCTCGTTCTTGTCCACGTTGGTGGAGAGATAAACGTTCTTCAAAAACGTGTCCCCTACCTATCATACCGTTCTAAATCAGTGGCTGCTACTCGAAATAAATGCATTTTAAGAAACACTCACCAACCACTGGGTCGGCCCGTTGAGACCATCAGCGGCGCCAATTCCAGAAACGCATCTTCCATTCCCGATCTCTCCGAATGCCAAATCCCTACTATCAATGGCAAATTCTCGACCTCCTATAACTAGCGCGACTGTCGCATTCGTATTGCAAGGAACTGTGAAGCCACCGTTTCCATCTGATTCTGAACCATCAATCAAGCTGTGAATCTTCGTCACATCTTCTGTCGGGCCGATGAAGAGTGTTGTACCAGTGTCGAGGATGGCAGTACGCTGATTCAGACCAGTGGATACGCCATTTACCGAGCTGTCGTCAACAGAGACTTCCCAGAAGCCAACCTTATTGATGTTTGGAATAGTGGTCAGAGTGCTTTGATCAAATTTGGTCGAGTCAAGACCCCTAAAGCAGGAAGAATGGTATCAGAATGCGAAAGTAGCCGTTTCTGATAAGACTAACCCAAATGTAATTTCACCATCATCGGTTCCATCTTTTCTGCGAGAGATCTTGTAAGATGTGATGGCTTCATTTATCAATCCATTGGCAGCCAGTGCTTCGACGGGAGTGAGTACTTTTTGGGTAGAAAGCGACTACATAGGAAGAGTCAGAGATGTCCATCAGGATAAAAAAGTGATGATGAAACGAACCGACTTTCCAAGACCAATAAGACCATCAAACGGCGCATTACCGTCCGAAAATTGCTTTGATTCAAAGTTGGCCACACCAAAGTCGTGCCCGGGCAAAGTCAGTCCAGCTATGACTACTGTGTCCTTGACCTTGGTACCACTGACATGTCCCGAGCCATAAGTAATATCCCAAGACTGTTGACTATCGAGGAACGACGCCGAACTCAAATTTCCAAGAAATACGTGGTCTCCCTGTACGCATCACGATCAGAAGGGTGGGGATAAAACAATGAATGGAAGGCGACTAACACATCCATTGCTGTCGTTCTCTTCGGAGAGACAGTCCTCCGAACCAACCCAAAAATCACCAGAACCAGAATCCATGAGAAGGTTGAAGTCCCGGGGTGGAGATCCTATTTGGATCGTAGCCGTATATGAGACATCTATGCCGCTTTAGATGTTAAATGAGTATCTTGGTTACATTGGTGACCGTAGAAAACGTACACAATGTCAAGATGAAGAGAATTGTCGGCCAATGATTCATTCTTATCACTATATCGGGACTTGAGAACGATACATATGTTATGAAGCAAAAAACACTTACTTGGAGCTACCCCCAGTTCCTTCTACATGGAAGCTTAGACTGTCATTGCCCGAGAAGGATTCGACAGGCGTGAAGTCAGTTCCTTGTACGTTGTAGCGTTTTGCAATGTTGTGGGGTAATGAGTGTAGGCGTTTCACAATCTTTTCTCTCATCTCTTCTTCGTTGGGCTCCTGAGTGCCCGTCATACGTGCCATTCTACAATGAGCATTATTTAATTGTTGTTGAAGCAGCTACGGGTTTTGAGTATTCGTTTCCGTAAAGCAGGTGGAATACACACCAGTTGAGGATGAAGGTCCCTGCCGCGATCTACGCGTCTCAGCGGTAGAACAACCGTTCCACTACTGCGCTTCTTGGTTGGTAAGGCATTTATGTCCTTGCATAGAGTAGCAATTATTAAGCCGATGTAAAGATAGATAAAGGAAGTCTTCATTAGTGTCGAGATCTTGGATGTCTATACGGAAAAGAGTGTGTCGTGTCGTTAACGGAGGCGTTGAAAAGCTCGGCCAGGAGCTAGAAACGGTACAGAAAGTCTATGATGGAGAAGGTGTACTTGCGCCCATACTTATAGGCCCAACGCGAAGCAAAGAACAATGAGAATAGTTTCTTTTGTTCTGCCCTTGTATAAATGACACGTAATTTTGAATGGTTGTTGGTTTGCATGCCTCCCAGACATCACAGCAACGATGATAGTCATTGTTGTAGGGCCAAGAGCATCCTGCTCAAAAGAATGAAGCGGTGTGGGTAGAAGGTGCTTTTCAACTTCGACCGCCGCGTCTGTGAAGACGTCACCACTCCCGAACTTCGCCACTCGAACACCAAAATGTACTTAGATTTTTTAATCCCCATTATGTTCATTGATTGATCTCTCCAAGACCCACTATAATACAAAGCAGAATAAAATACAATCTAAAAGGTTCATTTCTAAACCAACTTGGCAAGCGAAATTTGGTTATTGTCAACGTCAGTGCTGAAGTAGGCGTTCTTCAAGAACACATCACCGACGAGCCACTCTGTTGCACCACCAACCTGACCTGCACTGATTCCCGATAAGCAATCGCCGTTGGGGTCATTGGGGTCTAGAGGCGAGAAAGCAATGTCCCTAGGGTCAATGGCAAACTCGGTTCCACCAAAGGACAAGGCAACACTTTGGTTAAGGTTACAGGGAACAGTGAAACTGCCTTGACCAGCACTCGCTGCGCCTTGGATAAGTGAGTGAACGGCGGCAGCGTCGTCAGGAGGGGCGACGATGAGGGTGGTTCCAGTGTCCAAAATAGCAGTTCGGCCTTGCAGTCCAGTATCTTGACCATCGACGGTTACAGCATCCATGTTTCCTTCCCAGAAGCCTTGCGTGTTCACATTCGCGAAAGTGGTAAGAGTTGCAGGGTCGAATTTGGTCTGGTCAACTCCACTGTGGCTAGACTTTAGCTTTTGCTCGAATTCGCGAGGAAAAAAGGACCAACCCAAAGGTAATTTCTCCGTCATTCAAGTTGTCAGCAGCTCGGGAAATTTTGTATGATGTAATGGCAGACTGAACGAGACCGTTCTTCGCGAGTGCCTCTATAGGGGTCAACGTCTTTTGCTCGGACAAAGTCTACATGTACAGGTTAATTTTGGTCCATCTAGGACAGCATAACGACTCACAGATTGAGCCAAGCCCATAAGACCTTTCTCTTTTTCAGTATCTTTGTTGGGAAGAAGAAAAAAAAACAAACTCACCATCGAAGGGCGTTTGATCGCTAGCAAAGTCATCCGTTTCTTGGTCAGCAGTGCCGAAAGTGTGTGCGTTGAGCTGAAGACCAGCGACGACGATGTTGTCCTGCACAATGGTGCCGGCGACAGCACCAGTACCGTAGGTGACTTGGAAAGGCGCTCCGGTGTCTTGGAAACTGCTTGACGACTGCGCTCCAAGGAATTGATGATTACCCTATAGACGGACTATTTTCAAAACGACCTATGCGAGGCTAAACCTCAGTCCACTTACGCAACCTCCTGCCGAGTCGACAGACTGGCAATTCTCGGATCCTACCCACAGGTCAGCAGAACCAGAGTCCATCAAGATCAAAAAGTCCTGAGGGGGAGTTCCCATTTGGATGGTAGCGAGATATCCAACGTCATTGGCCCTAGGGTAGACAGATTGAGAGGGGATTCGAACATGAATAAAGGGGGATGAATTACTCGATATCAAGACCAAGGGAGTTGTCCCCGGTGGGAGGATTAGCCTGTTCAACGGTATCGGCTTGAGCATTTGCACCGGCGCCAGAAGCACCGTTGGCAGCTGCACCATTAGCGGCACCAGCACCATTAGCAGCACCAGCACCATTAGCAGCACCGGCACCATTAGCAGCACCGGCAGCACCAGCACCAGCAGCAGCTCCTGCGGCCCCAGCGGCTGCAGCACCTCCGTTACGACTAGAGAAATATTTAATAACGATTATCAAAACTTATACGAACACTCTTACCCCTTGCCACCTCGACCTTTTCTAAACGAGTGAGTAGTTGATGACCCAGCCAATCCAATACGGTTGTTGAAGCGCTTGGATTTGCCCCCCTTCACACCAGAACGGTTGAAACGCTTGGCTAAAGCAGGATCTTCGAGGGCAGCGACGCGCCTCTCAAGGTTTTGACGGAGCTCAAGTTCAGAAGGTGCGTCACGACCAGTGAAACGAGCAAGACGACGGTTACTACGGTTGATGTGTTGTTGCAAAAGCTAGATTTGGGAAACGCAAAGGTTAATCATCAAAAACGTTATTGTGATGCAACGGGTCAGATACATACAATAGTCGGATGAAGGTCGGTACGTTGAGGAACACGCTTCAAGGGGAGAGTGACAATACCAGGATTGCGATTCACCAAGGGACGCGCTTCCGCATCCTGTGCGGTAAAGGCAAGCAAAACGCCTGCCAAAAGCGTAGCAAAGGAGAGCTTGAGTTGCATGACAAATAAAGCTTGAGTGTCGTAGAAATGAAAGGCAGAAGAAAAGAAAAAAGAAAAAGAATGAGCAAGCAAGGCCCGGCCTTGAGTATAGAGGAATGGAGAGATGGGGAAGGTTGATTCACAGCACCAATGAGCGAAGCTTTATAAAGGGTGGAGCCGCTTTGTGCCCCATTACTGCACGTGGAGACTAACAAACCCGGCGACTCGTGAGTGTATTGACAATGTGAAGGTCTGCATTGTTGCCGTCCTGATGGTGACTTTTCAACAACTCCATTTTCAGAGTCACCATCTGTTCAAGCTGTTCTGAGGTAGTCGAGAAGACAACGCATAAATCTTCTGACCCGTTTGCATGTGCAAGAATAGTTAGGCTGTTGGTTAGTAATGGTCGTTCAGGAGAGATGATTTCGGAGCTGCGGAACATTCCTTGAATCACAATGGCTGAGTCGAGTTGCTAAGTGTACTGATAGAAACAAGATAGAAATAGCGAAGGTTGAGTAGATCCATATGGCACACGGATGGTTATTTATAGAATACCATCTGGACCGTTACACGGAATAAAAATATATGAGGGAAGACCAGATGCTCCTTTCCGGCCCTAGGCCAATTTACAACCTCGCCCTGGCCGCAGCATCCTCTATACGAGCATCCGTTACTCGGACCTCTTTCTTGATCGTGTCCAAAACGTCCCGGTATATTTCCATCTATGGTGGTAATGAGAATGATAGATGATCGCTCTTAAAGGGAGCCTGCATTACCTTGATGATCCCCCATACACCGCCTTTTGCGTTGCCTGCCCACTGGTCTGCAACTTCTTCTGCCTTTGCAAGCACGGCCTTGGTATCACCTTGGACGAGATGGTCTACCAATCCGGCGCCCAAAGCTTCCTGTGGTGTAAAGCGATGTCCCTCGAGTGCAATCTTACGTTGAAGTTGACCACTTCCAAACTTTGTCGTTAATATACCCCCGAAAGATGTTGGCCATCCAGCACCGAAATGGACCTTGCCAACAACAATCAACATTCGAAGACCTATCCGAAAACGACAGAAATCACGTACCTCGTTCATACATAGCCATGTATTACGCTTGCTTCCGTCCGTCATAACTCTATAGTCACAAGCCATAGCAAGCATGAAGCCACCGGCAAAACAATGGCCATTGATTGCCGCTATAGTTGGTACTGTAAGGATATATCGTCAAGCCTGGGGTAGCGCTCGTTCACAAGGACTCACGCGGAAAAGTAATCAAGCGATGAAGTAGTGGATTATAAGTCACTAAAAGGGAAGAATTTCATTGGTCTGTGATTCAGATCCTCAGCATGAAAGTGGCGTACATGGGAAGAAGTTTGGATCATTAACGACTTTGGGGAAATCAAGGCCTGAGATGATTTGGCAAAGTGAGATGATGAAGGGCAGTCAATTAATCAGTTCCGCACCATTGCTGAAGAACTTGTCCTGGTCCCGCCTACCAACGATGATTAAAGCTCCTTTACCTTCCTGGCTCTCTTTATCCTTCTGAGATCTTCTCCATCCTTCCCGCCAGTCCCGCTCGACAGCATCTAGAGCTGGTTTCAACCCGTGGTCTATTAGTTCCACGGTTAGTCGTGCATCTTGACCGTTATGCAGTTCAATAATCCAGAGGGATTTCTTGGCTAGAAACAAATAGTTGAGACGCAAACATAGTCAAAGGAAAGGCAAGGGACATACGATGAGTCAAAGTGACCAGAGCATTGCCCGCTGGAAGACTGAGAGGATACGACATTATTGCTGGTAAAGAGGAGGCCGGAGCAGGGCGAAATTAATTTTCACATGATCAAAGCAGAATGCATCATCTCCGGTAATTCGAAAACTGCTGGACCAGTTCGAGTGTGATTAGGATATAAATGAGTGGTGTTTCGGAAACGACGTTTTGAGCATCTTGAACAGAATGAGAGCTGTCTTGAGAACTCTTGGGTGTAAGTTTACTGCAAGTCGGTAAGAAAAGAAGTTGAAGCTTTTGCCAAACAAACCACAAATACTTCCTCCTCCATTCCACTATGGCCGTAGACGAATCCCAGCGGGCTGCCATCAAAGGCAAGCATTTCTGCTCATTTAACACCTTTGCGACACCCTAATTCTTCCCGAAACCATTGTCAACAGCCAAACTTGAAAGTCGTGACGAACACATTCGTGAATCATGGGTCCGCGCGATGGAGGCCAAGCTTGTGCGTGACGAGTTGGACAAGTGCCAGAGGTCGGAGGGTGTAAACCACTATGAGAACTGCAAATACCTTTCAGAGCTATACTTGTCAAAATTGCGGGATGCCAGGGTGCGTGTGTAATGACTTACTTTTCTATAAAACTTGAAACTGACGCAGCTGTAATTTCCAGGTCCAAGGGTACAAGCAGATTGACGTATAATTTGTACTGCGCATTAGATATCACTCCCTACGGGATGAAAAGCCTCTTTATTGCTTCGCATCTGTGTTGAATGGCCCCACTTACTGCGCCTCGACGCGTGCCCGACAACATGAATTTCTCTCAGCAACAACCGTATAGAAGAAATATAAAGAGAAAGCTCACGTCGGGCTCAAAAAAACCAAGAGAAAGTTTGTCATTCGACGGAATTATCACTATAGGCGGTCAAGTCGGTTCGAAAGATCAACGCGGCCACTACGGCTGCGCCCAAAGCTACTTGTGTAACAAGGGTCCCCACAAGTCTATACGGCTCCGCCTTTCGAGCTGCGCATGCAACTACGGCGTATCCCTACTGTTCTGACTTGGCTATTGTCTCTGACTAGAGGACGGCCTACGCGTTGCTTCTGACTGAGCACCCACTTCAATCTCGTTTACTATCGTACCACTTACTCCTGCGCAGCCTTGTTTCATGCTTACAGTAGTCTTCTCTTGACGGTGCTAACAACAGTATAAAGGGCTTCCACCTCGACCGTCATTCTTCAGCAGAAATCATCTCAAGTCTTTGTTACTTTTGAGCTTCACTTGAACCCGCAAACAAGTTATTCGAATTATACAGCAATGGAAGACGAAATCAGTGCCCTCGTAGGCGGACATCTTACTTTTCCTTGCACTTGCCTGAATGCTATTATTTCCAGGTCATTGACAATGGATCTGGCATGTGCAAGGCCGGATGTACGCTCTTTTTCATTTCCATACCTTACTAGTCTGACTCTCTTTCAGTCGCTGGAGATGACGCACCTCGTGCAGTTTTCCCGTTTGTCTTCTCTGCTCTACTGGTGCTTGCAGAAAAACCCAATTTATATTTTTAGATCTATTGTTGGACGCCCTCGTCAAATGAGTATCATGGTTGGAATGGGAAACAAGGATTCATACGTTGGGTGTGTATCTCTTCTTTCATCTTTTTCAACATTGTCTCAACACTCCAACAGGGACGAAGCCCAAGCCAAACGAGGCATCCTCACCCTGAAATATCCCATTGACCATGGTATCGTGACCAACTGGGACGATATGGAAAAGATCTGGCACCATACGTTCTACAACGAACTCCGTGTCGCTCCTGAAGAACATCCGATTCTGCTCACCGAAGCTCCTCTCAACCCGAAAGCAAACAGGGAAAAGATGACCCAGATCATGTTTGAAACTTTCAACGCTCCGGCCTTCTACGTTCAGATTCAAGCCGTTCTCTCGCTTTACGCTTCTGGACGTACTACTGGTGTGGTTATGGATTCGGGCGACGGCGTGACCCATGTCGTCCCCATTTATGAAGGTTTTGCGCTTCCTCATGCGATTTTGCGTATGGATCTGGCTGGACGTGATCTTACCCATGCTTTGGTCAAGAATTTGGGCGAGAGGGGTTATACCTTCACTACTTCTGCTGAGCGGGAGGTTGTTAGAGATATCAAGGAGAAACTTTGTTACGTCGCGTTGGACTTTGAGCAGGAACTTGAGACCGCGGCCACATCTTCTGCCCTTGAGAAGAGCTACGAGTTGCCTGACGGACAGGTCATCACTATTGGAAATGAGCGGTGAGGAAATGTCGTGTCCTATCCGTCTTTTTTTTTTACTAAATTTCTTCAGCTTCCGTGCACCAGAGACATTGTTCAAACCACACATGGTTGGTCTAGAAGACGCTGGTGTCCATGAAACTGTGTACGTTTGCCTTGCATACCATATGAAGAAATAAGTTTATCATGGCCCTACTTTAGCTACAACTCGATTCTCAAATGCGACCTCGATGTTCGTCGTGATCTTTATTCCAACATTGTTCTTTCTGGTGGCACCACCATGTTCCCAGGCCTTTCGGATCGTATGCAGAAAGAACTTACTGCACTCGCTTCGAGCAGTATGAAGGTAATATGTTTCAACTACTCGGGATTAAACAGACTAGAACTTGCTCGCAGGTCAAGATTGTAGCTCCTCCGGAACGCAAGTACTCGGTTTGGATTGGTGGGTCGATTTTGGCTTCCTTGTCGACCTTCCAGAATCTCTGGATCAGCAAGCAAGAGTACGACGAATCTGGACCTGCGATTGTACACCGCAGTAAGTGTGTCCGTTTTAGTAGTACGCCCATACTAAATCTGCCCTAGAATGCTTCTAAGTATCTCCTACTATGGACGTTGTTGTTTCTCGGTTGCGTAACATATTTCTCCAAGGTCGATGCCAGTGATTCATATTTACAAGTTACATGATTGTAGTGAATTTATAGGCTTACAGAGAAATATTATTACGTTTATCCATCATTTGCGACTCGATGTTTCGTGAAAAGGTCGTTATTCATGCACTACAATGCACATCCATACTAGGTATATTCTAAGCTGAGCAACACCAGTCACCAACATTCGTCTTATCAACCTTGCTAGCCCACCAAGCAGAGTTTAATGTCGAGTAAACACAAATGGACTCTCCGTCGTCAGAAGTTCCACCTTTACAAAAACATGTCAGAAATCGATAACATACAAAAAAAAAAAAGTCGACACTTACTGCAAGTAGACTTGGTGCCTTCAGGAGCGCTGTTCTTGCAGTCTGAGAACCAGTTAGTATCCAAGATCAAAGGTCGAGATAGCCATACATACCGCTATCGGGAGTCGATTTCTTCCAGCCAAGCAAAGAACCAGAAAGTTGGTCGTAGCATGCGCCATCACAATCTGTCAACTTGTTGACTAGAGTGTCCTTGAGACCGTTCAAACTTTCGCAGAGATTCTCGATGCAGTCGCCGCTGCCGGTAGATGGAGAAGACGGACTCGAAGAACCAGGAAGAATGCTCGATCCACTTGGAACTGAGATACCACCGACAGATGGAGCAGCACCATCGACTGCGCCAGTAAGAGGAACAGAAACGCCGGCGGATGGAGAAGAAGGGGAAGAGAGAATACCACCGAGGGAAGGAACAGCGCCGTCAACCGCACCAAGGACACCAGGAATATTGAGAGAATCACCCAAACCACCAAGACCCAAACCAGAAGATCCAGTACCACCGAGTCCCAAACCCAACGTTCCTACACCGAGATCCAAAGGCGAACCATTAGAAGTAGAACCGTCTAGACCCAAGCCCAGCGTATCTTTTCCAATACCAAGACCCGACAACAAACCGCCAGAGCCAGTAGGAGTGCCAACGTCTAAACCCGTCCCGCCATTACCAACACTGGGAACACCGACACTGGGAACACCGACACCATTGCCACCAGAAGCACCGAGTCCCAACCCTAAAGTGTCTTTTCCACCACCGAGAGACGCGCCGGCCGGAGTGCCGATATGAGTGTTGGGAACTCCGACACTGTCACCGACAGAGACACTTCCGGGAATACCGCCTTTGACATTTCCGGGAACACCAGCAGAAACACCGTCGTCGCCACCCAAAGATTCAGGAATGCCAGGCAAATAACCACCCTAAGAAACAATTAGATCAAGAAAGAAACAAGAGCAAGAGACATACCAAAACACCACCATCGGTACCCTTTCCAACCTAAAGACGCGTCAGAAAGAGCAAAGACAGCCGAAAGACGCGTCGTACCTTGTTCAAATCATCACAACACTTTTGCAGCAACTTGTAAAACTCGTCAATGCTCAAATCATTAGGGCAGAGCGAGGTCGCAAGAGCAATGTCCTTGACAACGTCAAACGCGTTCTTCGTATAGTCGGTTCCGTCGACAATGCACGTCTAGAAAACAAGTTTGTCGTCAGTCGGGCAGCATTTCGAGTAGAAAAACGCGCATACATTCACGGTAGGCTGCTGAACGGGAACAGCAAGCGCACTACCGACGAGCAGCATGGCGGGGAATAGCTTGATGGATGGCATTGTAGCGTGTAGAATGAGCGTGATGAATAGTGAGTTAGAGAACTGAGGAGTAGAAGTGGGAAGAAAGCGAGAGCTTGGGGCTCCAGAAGACCTCTGGGGGTTTATATACCTCTCAGAGGTGGCCCGAGCGCATATGCGTTCTGTCCAAATCGGGGTATGCGTCGAAAACTTGAAGTCGGTGACGTCGGTCAGCGTCTTTTCGGATCCAAAAATAGACCTCCGGAACGCGTCGCCGACGCGTCCTTGCTTTAGCAGAGATCTACAGGGCTGCTACAAGGATAAATGAAACCTCTTGGTGGTAAGAAACAAGACCTGGAATGTCTCTCCAGCGTGTCGTAGCCAACGGAGCTTTTATATTGTGACGGAGTGATGGGCACTCTAAAAGAGCGCGTCCGAGAATGTACACTGTCGGGCCATCTCGAGCTGAAGAACTGATCAAAAGAATCAACAGAGTGATCTCACCTGTTCGTTAGTCTCGAGTATCCAGACTGACGATACACATATAAATGTGTTCGTCAGTTCGACGGACCAGAAATCTCCTCTCGGTGTCCTTGTCCTTTGACTTGACATCGATATCAATGGCCGATCCTTCTACCTTTATTTTTTCTTCGTCCAAGGCGTTGTATCTGATGCATCTCAACCTACGTACTTTTTCCTTGGAGAACACTGATGCATCAAGATCATACGACCCAATGTAATTCAGTATACGATCTGCAAACATGTCAAATACCACTCGGAAGCTCGTCGAATGATGATTGCAAAGTCAGTGCGGTTTCCAGTCCGACTCGAAGTTGAGGATTTGTTCGGCCTTGGGCATGCTAGCCTCCATTTGTTTTCACCACTGTAACGACTAGGCTCGTGTGTTATCCTGATTGCCACAATTCCAAGGTTGCTGCGATGGAATGAAAGCTATTTGAAGGAAAAGGATTAATTTCAGTACTTCCAAGTTTGATTAACCCCGTAGAGCTCATAAAATATCTTTCCCTTCATCGAGTAAGAACAAAATTTTGGTCAGTGACTAAACTAGAAGTCTGGCTACCAAATAAGGAAACTGTACAGTTGTTCGGCAAAAGCCTAATTTCAAGTCACGACATCATCACAGAGTTATCGAAAAGTTGCAAGTCGCAAAAAATCCTTCAAGACACGATGGCCTCAAGACCCACCGTCAACGTTCGCAGCACCAGCGGAGGTGCGTGTTTTTCTGTGTCCATGTTGTGGTTCCCAGCTTATTTGAACAGAGGCCTCCACCTCGCTCCCTCTCCCTGCCGTTTTGACGGCTCCGATTCGTCTCGATGTCGTTTCCCAAGTCCACAGTCAGTATACCATCTTTACGGATATAGGTTTTATTAAAGCTGTTGTGCAGAAAGCATGGCCAAAAACAAGAGGCAGGCCTACGCCGTGAGCGAGAAAGCTGGTCACCAAACCAGTGCCGAGTCCTGGGGTACCGGTCGTGCCGTTGCTCGTATTCCTCGTGTTGGCGGTGGAGGAACTCACCGCTCCGGACAGGTGGGTTTCTATGGCTCTTGAATTGGTTCAATTTTCAACTCGAAGAAATAGGCTGCTTTCGGTAACATGTGCCGTGGTGGTCGTATGTTTGCCCCTACCAAGACCTGGCGCAAGTGGCACGTCAAGGTCAACCAGAACCAGCGCCGTTTCGCTGTTGTCTCTGCCCTTGCAGCTTCTGCTCTTCCTTCTCTCGTCCTCGCTCGTGGTCACCGTATTGAGGAGATTGAGGAAGTTCCTCTCGTCATCTCTTCCCAGATCGAGTCTTTGAAAAAGACCAAGGAGGCTGTCACTCTTCTCAAGTCTCTCCACGCCTACACCGATGTTGTCAAGGTTTCCAACTCGCGCAAACTCCGTGCCGGCAAGGGTAAGATGAGGAACAGACGCCACCGCCAACGCCGTGGTCCTCTTGTTGTCTACAACGAGGACAACGGTATCGTCAAGGCTTTCAGGAACCTTCCTGGTGTTGAACTTGTCAACGTCAGGAGGTTGAACCTTCTCCAGCTCGCTCCTGGTGGTCACCTTGGCCGTTTTGTCATTTGGACTGAAGGTGCTTTCGGACTCCTTGACGAGGTCTTTGGTACCTTTGACAAGGCTTCCACTTTCAAGAAGGACTACCTGCAAGTATTATCCTGATTCATTTGCTACAAGTGCTCATTTTATTTGCAGCCTTCCCACTGCTAAAATCACCAACCCCGACGTTACCCGTCTTATCAACTCTACCGAGATCCAGTCGGTCGTCCGCCCTGCCGGCCAAAAGGTCCAAAAACGCCCCTGGACCCAGAAGAAGAACCCTCTTCACAACAAGGCTGTTCTCTTCCGTCTCAACCCCTATGCCAAGACCCTCCGCCGACACGAGCTTCGTGAGTCTGCTTGCGACTATCATTTGTTCCTTGTACTGAAATCAACATAGTCAAGCAGGAGCGTATCAAAGCAAAGGGTGCCAAAAAGCCCAAGACCCCCAAGGCTGCTGGCGAATCTTTCCTTTCTCTCCTCCACGCTCCCTAAGTTGTCCAATAGGTTTAGTGCTAGTATGTTTGTATATGATCATATGCAAGTTGTCCATGAGAACATTGAGTGGTCTATTGAAGCATTAAGAATATCTACTGTAAAATCGCGGTGGGGTATGTAAATTCCAATGAGATCACTGTGGACGACATTCTGGTTCACCAGCTTCGTCGTCGTCTTCGTCTTCCCAATCATCTTCGTCATTACCAAACTGAGTAAAGCCATGATCAAAGAAGTCGCTGCTAGCTGGATAAGACTGTGCACGCACGTCCACAATATCACTCTCCTCAAAACTAGCTTCATCGACAATCTCGGGCTGGGGTTCCATGTCCGCCTTTTTCGGTGGAAGAAGATTGAGCAGAGCCTAAAACGATTGCCAGGTCAGGAACGAGATTAAACCCCATACGAAAAACGTACCTGTTGATCTACGCTTTTCAGCCACTGGCTATCAGGCATTTCGATTTCGAGAATGACGTAGAGATCGCCTTTTTGATCCGGGTGCTTGTGGATGGGCATACCCTCTCCTCGCAAAACAATAGTGTTGTCAGGCGACATGATCTTTCCTGGCGGAGAAGATACTTTTATTCCGCGTCCATCTAGATGAGTGACTAGAATCCTTGAAAACCCAAGGAGAGCTTCGGAAAGAGTTATTTTCACATGTGTGAGTAGATCATTTCCAGACCGTTCAAAAGATTCGTGGTGGGTCATGTCAAGGATAAAAACCACATCTCCAGCAGGCAGTCCAGGCTGGAATGTAAAGTGAGTACATTGGAAATGAAATCAGAGTATTATTACCTCTTCGTCGCCAGCGCCAGTCAGGACGATTCTTTGACGGTCGGCCATACCCTTTTCTATAAAGATTTCTTGCCTGGTCTTTTGCGACACTGTCTTTTCTCCTTTACATTTTTTACATCTGCAAACCGCGTCAGTTGAAAAAGGGCGAATCGACCAGGCGACACACCTATCCTTTTCTTTTAGCTTTTCACCAACACCATCACAGTCGGAGCACTTGACCCGTGTAGTTCCCAGATGTGATGGAGATATCTGCATGCATCATCTCAGCGCAAAAGAGAGACAAGAGTCTGAAAACGTACGTGACTAGTGGCAAACGTCCATCCTTTTCCTTCACATGTTGAGCACGCTTTCGGTTTTCCTTTTCCCCGAGCACCAGTGCTAGACGCAAAGTCAATCAAAAGCACAAGAGCAAAAGAGCAAAACTCACCCTTTGCAGACATCACAAACGACATCCTTCTCCATATTCAACTTGACCGACTTGCCATTGTACAAATCCTCCAATGTCACTTGGTAATGATGAACGGAATCGGCACCTTTTGTGCGTGCTCTCCCACCGCCACCGAGGTCGAATCCGAAACTAAAACCACCAGCACCTCCGCCTCCAAAGAACTGTGCAAATATATCCTCCATATCTCCCGTACCTGCACCTCCACGTAGCCCATCCATGCCACCTGCATCGTACGCTGCTCTCGAGTCGGGATCACTTAGGATTTCATAACTGTCGAAAAGGTCAAGATAGGAGAAGTGATTGGTACGGAGAAACGACGAACGCGGCCTGGACCTCTTGAAACTTTTCTGATGCACCAGGATCATTGATGTTCTAAAGGAAACGAGATGAGATTTGAAAGTACGACAAGGAGACGACACACTTTATCCTACGTAAAACGGGCCTTTAGGTTTAGCAAACACATAATTGATGATTGACCCACTGGATGTATGTCTCGAGCCTAACGGATGATAAGAGTGTGTCATTGCAGAGAATTTGGATAATCCACCTTTTTCCTGTACGCTTTTTTGATCTCCACTGTACAGTGTGTCAGCACGCCACGAGACGGTATAGAGACTGCATACCTTCAGTTGCTGTTACCGAAATATCAAGGAGATCATAGAGATCAGTCTCCACGGGCACTGTAACCTAGAGTCAGAGCAACACTAGACATGTAAAGGGGCACTCACTCGCTGGTGTTGTACAAGTACTAGTCGCTGGATGTCCAAATTTTATGCGCGGGAATTTGTCACGGGTATAAAAGGCACAGCCGACAACTCGACTCTTTGAACCACGTCCTCAAGGTGAGCTTTTTGTTTTTCTTCGCATCTAGAATGATGTTCTATACTTATCTACATTGTCCGATTTGTGACGACAATATCAACCTGACTCCTTCTCCTCTCTACTTTCAACAGTGCTGACGCTTTTTTCCCAGGAAATTCTCGTAGCTCTTTTTTTGCTTGTCGTCGCGCCGTAACCTAATGTCTGTACTGTAGAATGATACCATGAATTTTTACTTTTCTGCCGCTCAGGTGCTCGACCGCCTTGAAGCCAAACAAGGTTCCATCAAGGGTCTCATTGGCACTCTCCCCGAAAAGGACAGAAAGAGAACTTCTGCTCTTGTTATCGAGACGCTCAAATGTGAGACTAGAAAAATCCGAGTTGTACCACAACTTATCCGAGTCTAGACAAGCCTGTCCTGACAGAGGTCATGAACGAAGCAAAGCTAATGAAAGAAGAGCGTAAAAAACTCACCTCTACCAGCTTGGCGCTCGTACTCGTTCATGATTTGCTACTGTCAGGTGGCATACAAGCAGGAGACGGACCAATCAAGCAGGCTATACTGAGACACAAGACGCGTCTACACGGCGAGTTCCAGAAGCTCAAGATTAGACGCGGGGTCAAATCCAACGAGGAACTTGCACAAGTAGGAGATGCCCGAGCAGGTTTATATTCCTCGACGCAGCTCCGTTTCACACCAACTTAGATTGCTACAGCACAGATACCCCGTTATGTGCGAGTGAATACATGCCTCTGGACAACGCAAGAAGCAACAGCATACTTTGTCTCCAAAGGTTTCACGCTATCAGAGCACGGCTTCTGTCAAGATCCTCACATCTCCAACCTATTACAATTCCACCCTCGGATTTCGTTCCAAGAAGAGCCGGCATACAAGGACGGCAGACTCATTCTCCAAGACAAGGCCTCGTGTTTTCCCGCTGTGGTGCTTGATCCCCCAGCCAAACATGATGCTCAAGTCATCGACGCCACGTCTGCTCCCGGAAACAAGACAAGCCACTTGAGCGCTCTCATGCAAGGAAAAGGAACTGTACGTTCAGCACTGCCTCTACAAATCCCGTCTGACCCAAGAATAGCTATTCGCCTTTGAGAGAGACAAGAAGAGATTTTCCACCCTCAAAATGATGCTTTCCAAAGCGAAATGTAAAAATGTCCGACCCATAAACGCCGATTTCTTAAAGGTCGATCCCATCGAGTACTCACAGGTCACGCACATGTATGAATGTTTTTTCTCGAACAAATTTCAGACTCAGAACTCGCACGCAGCCTTCTGGATCCTTCCTGTAGTGGATCCGGTATCGTAAATAGATTGGACCATCTACTCGAATCCGGTACGACCTCGAGATTGTCATTGGTGATTCCTCTGATGACGTTTTACTGCACCCAGAGCAAGAAGATGGAGAAGACCGTCTCAACAAGTTGGCTTCTTTCCAAGTCATGATGATCAAGCATGCTATGAAATGTACGTTTGCTATTACTGCGTGTAGGGAATATTCCGTTAAAGGTACCGACAAGTCCCCAATGTTCAAAGGATCGTATATTCAACATGTAGCATCCACGCCATCGAGGACGAACACGTAGTCCGAGAGATTCTCAAGTCTGATGAGGCACTATCCGGCAACTTTGTACTCGCACCAGCCGAGGAAGTGTTACCCCAGTGGAGTCGTCGAGGCCTTGCTGACGAGATGGATGACCCGAGCAAGTCCTTGATTTTCGTATCTTTACAAAAACAGTCGATACTAAGGCGGTGATTTGGACAGGACATGCTTCTTCGCTCGTCCGCTGCTCGCCTGGAGAAGATGGGACAAACGGGTTCTTTGTTTCGTGTTTCATCAAATCTAGAAAAGAATCACAGAAACGCAAGGCCGGGGAGCCCGACTCCGAGGACGTGTCAATGCAGGGTCCTCGAAAAAAAAAGAAAAAGAAGATGAAACTCTGTTGAAGATCATTAACATGTCGAGAGACTATTATGTCGTGGCGCATGATATGTTGCAACTACTATTCGCTTACGAGCGTAATTACCTTTATACTGTCAATCGCTCTCGTCACTTGCATAATGAACGGTAGATACCGTGTAATACCACCAATTTATAAGACGCTACAAACCAAAAGGAGACACTGTTAGCTGGTTAGCTACCTACGTGTTTACATCATTTTTGCATCGTGAGGAATCATATTCGACATGGAATGGTGACTAGTTGGCCTGTTGTTGAGCATACTGTCCCTGGTAATACGAGGCATAGTTGTAGTCTTGAGACTGTTGAGGATAGCCACCCTGTGAGTATCCTCCCCACTGACCACCATAACCACCACCACCACCACCACCACCTTGGGGTGGGCGATAACCCTGGTTCTGAGGAGGATTGTTCGTCTGCCAGTTTTCGGGACGACGCCACGGAGGAATGTTTGTTCCGCCACCTGTAATGTCGTGACCTCCACTGGGGCCCGCAGCCCAAGAAGGCTTGTTGAGGTCGATAGCGGCGTTGGCAGCCCCGGTAGACTCGCCAAGCTCCGCCATGAGGCTGGCATATTCGGAGTCAAAGCCGCCACGTGACATGGGAGGAACGGGAGGAGGTGGAGGAGCGTTGGGGTCCTTGTTGACGGTGCAGTCTCGAGCCATGTGACCGGCACTACCACAGACGCGACAAATGATATTGGCCGTAAAGTTGCGCTGTTCTGGGCAGTCGTACTTGCGGTGGCCAACGCCACCACAATTCTGGCAGATTTGGTTTTCGTCATCCCGCAGAGTGCCGTTTAGGGCAGCGAGTTCACGCAGCTGATTTCGCTTGTGGTCGTTTTGGCCTTCTGGAGTAGAGGCAGCCTAGCGAGCAAGGGTCAATGTGAGGTCGTAATGGGGCAAAAAGGATACGTACCGTCTCGATGACCTTGTTGATCAACCTTACACATGCTGTCACCTTTTCTTCGGAATCGGCAAGGACCAAGCAATGGAGATCTTCCTCTGCGTCGTCTGCAAACTGATCAGGACGAGCCTTTCCTTCCTTGACACTGCCCTTTCCCCTGATACTGATCTTTGCTCCGCTCTCCCTCTCCATCTTTTTCAAGCTGTTTCCACGAGGACCGACGAGAAGACCGAAAAAGTTGATCTCGGGAAACTCTTTGACAGGGATGTAAACTTTTTCAGAGGGACGCTGGGAACGTTTCTGTTGGTGGTACTCAACGGGGGGACGAAAGTTGGGATCGTTCTTCATGGCACGGTCGACCAAGCGAATGCGCTCATCCTCGAGTTTTTTCCTGTAGCGAACTTCTCGGGTGTTGGTTCTGCGACCATGGGCATCGTAGGTAGGGGGTGGAGATGGGGATCTGGACCAAAAATATCAGCTGGGTTACACAAATCAAGAGACTACGTACCGTTCACGCTCGGGCGGAACAAAGTCATTCAGCCTCAATTTCCTGTTAATCTCCTCCAATCGCAAGTGTATGGCATAGTTGTCGAGCTGAGCCTGGGAAACACCGGCGGCAGAGATGGCGGTGGGAAGACCAGGGATCTCGGTCTTTTGGTCTCCCCAGCGGCTGCGTCGTTTGCGAGGAGCATTGGAGTCAACTGGGGTGAGTAAGAAACGGTGGTCAGGGTTAGTAAGAACGAATAGTCAGTAGCTCTAGTTGCCGCTGTTGTGAGAGAAAAAAGACAGGGATGCGCTGCTGTTTGAACGGTGTCGTGCTTACCTTTGGGATCTCCAGCTGGGGATTCTTCTCTGCCACGTTTTCCGGGGCTGTCTGAGCTGTGTTCTTGAGATTTTGGAAAGACGGAAGAAGTAGGTTGGGCAAGCTGAGGAGGAGCTGTTTCCTCTGCTGGTGCTGGGCCAAAACGGCGACGCTGGCCCAGAGGGACTGCCCAAGAGTGAGTCTCGACGGAATCAGCGAAAAAGAAGGGACTGACCGTCGTTGGTACCTGTAATCTGACGGGTAGCGGGTCTCCACATGATAGTCAGCTCAACGTTGGTGATGCAGCCTAGTCGTCGGAGATGCCGCTTACGTGGCGACCGGCATTGTGCGAGTCGAAAAACAACTCTTTTTTTTTTTTTTTCTGTTTGTGCCTGCCCTCGTCGTCCTGGAGCTGAAACGACACTGTCTGCGACACTCGGCTCACTCGAAATGGAAACGGTCACATCCGTGGCCATGTGAGATTTTGCCAGGGATTTCTTACAGCTTTCAAGCCATTCTAAGCCTTGTTTCAGTCCATGTTCCGCCAATCAGAAAAGAAAAAAAAAAAAAAGGTCTGTCCGAGAAAAGTGGAGATGCAACACGTTTGGATCGGTCGTTCGCGCTCACTGGAACACGAGCGGATGGCGGGAGCAACACGTGTTGGCCGAACGAGGATAGATGTTGCTATGACATATCAGATAGGAGGAGAGTAAATAATTAATCGATGCGAGCAAACAGACTGGACGATCGTATTACCTAATTGGGAGGTGAGATTCGAATGCCCGATGGGCTGGGTTTATATGTTTGTTGCAAGAATGAGCTTCTGGTCTCTGCTCCTCCATGTCTTCCAAGCGTGGCCGCAAGCGCAACGACAATCTTCCCCCAAACAGGGCTCGTGACGTCCAGCGTGCCTTTCGTGCTCGTCGCGCTGCCCATCTCCAGGCTCGTACAAGCCCCTCTCCCTATTTCACATTTCTAATCAAATATCTATCTGCCAGGCTCTCGAGCAGCGCGTCTCCGAACTCGAAGAGGAGAACACTTGTCTCCGTCAGGCTCTCAATCTTCCTCCTGCACATCGTCCGCCACTCGGCAAGGGCCCAACCGGCAAGGACAAGCCAAAACCTTTTGATCCAGTCCCTCCTCTTTCTATGCGTTCTCGCGACTCTTCTTCAGCCGACTCCCCCGGCTCGACCCGTGTCAGCTCCCATTCTCCTTCCCAGGTCGCCCTCGGTCCACCCCGCGTCGACGACTCGAGTCCATGGGAGCAGACTATTCTTATCCAGGACCAGCACCACCACCACCATTCGGACCTACCCAGCTCGTCTGCTTCCAATTCGTATCCTCTCCCTCCCATGACTGCCCCTGTCTCATCAAAATCCGTGCAGTACAATCCCTATCCGAATCCTCTGCCCTCTTCCTCTTCTCGCTCGCCCATGTATATCGGCAGCTCGTCTCAGAACAGCAACTATCCAGACCGCCCCATGTCTTCCAGCTACGGCAGTCCAAATTTCACAATGCGCAACCCCGTCCGTGACGACCAGCGCGGCCAGTATTCCTACTCTCCTTCTCCCTACCAGTCCCACGACGACTCGTCCATCCAGAGCACCCCCGCCTCGGTCTCGGCCCCGTCCATCCATCATTCGCAACGCGACACCTCTCTTCCTTATACCACACGTCGTTCGCTCACCGAACCACAGCCCTCGTATCCTGCCTCCATACAATCGGGCTTTCCCAACCTCCAGCTACCCTCTCCACAAGGCATACGCTTACCCTCTCCGCCACAGGGTCTGCAGGACACTCGCGGCGGCACCGCTGGCCATCTTTCATCCAGGCATCCCTATGGTCCAGATGGCCGCATCTCTGGAATGTCGTGATGTATCATACCTCGTCTCTGGCTGTGCCACTGTTTTTTTCTTCTCTTCTCTAATGGGTTCCTGTTGCGACGAACTTTATAATGACTCTCGAATACTGTATCCCTACTGACCTTTCAATTATCTAGAGTCGTATAAAATACTACGATACCTATATTTTGCCAACTTGTAACCTTTACCCCCACCGTGTGGTTGAATTAATATATATACAAGTACAACTCGAGTGTCCTGCTTGTACCTACCTAGTCTACAGTATCAATATCGTCACCCATGTAATGTCGATTCCCGAGAAAAAAAAGGCACCATGTTTTACCGGAAAAAAGATTGATCCATGTTCTAAACGCCAATTTCCGGAATCCGGGCTCTCGGATAACAGTTGTGCTCGCGTCGACGTCAGCGCTACGCCGCGCGTCTGTACAGTAATATTCAGAAGCATTTTTACGACACTCTGAAATAAATAGTTGGTCAGGTAACCCTGGACGTGCAAAGTCTTGTTTCACTATTTACATTATTCGATTCGCTGCGATTTATGTACATTATCGATTGGTAGAATACGTTCGATGATTAGCCACTGCAAGTAGGGATAAATTGCGCTCAAGGCATCTTCTTGACAACCGTGATCTATACAGACAGTGAGCATGCAAAATGCAAGGGCTAGAACATTCACTGACTGAAACTCAATTTACTGCGACGATTGTGGAGACGGGTCTGTCGGAACATCCAGCCGACACCAATCCACTTTTGCATCTGGCCCATATTTCTTTTCGAGCCACTCGTTTGCTTTCCGAAAGTGGCCGTTGCCGAGGAAACCCAAGTGCGCTGCGCGCGGAGATGGATGCTGTTGGAATTTATCAAAAAAGAACCATGCATAAGAGCGAACAAGACAGCAGTGGAGAGAAAAACACGAGGCAGAACGAGAAAACAGAACAGAAAAGCGGATACAACACGAGGCAATATTATGGAGGTGGAGACTCACCGCACTCGTTAAAATTAGATGCTTGGTCTGTGGCAGTGTCAGTCAAATCCAAATATCCAGGAATAGAGCATCAGAAAATCAGTGCAATAAACGTCAAGGATCCACCGACGCGTTTTAACAACGTGTTCTATTCCCGCACTAGAACATTGTAGAACCAAGATCTCACCTTGTTCAATTTTGCCACCCGCTTTTCAGCAAAGCTCCCCCACGCCATGAATACAACACCCCTGCCTACGCCACCCCCAGAGGGCAGGTTCGCACCGCCGTATCTATCAACGACGTCGAGCACCTTGTCCGTAAATTGTTCCCACCCTTTTCCCGAATGGGAGCCAGGCTTCCCTGGTGTTACAGTCAAACAAGTGTTCAACATGAGAACCCCGTTGGAAGCCCAAGCTGATAGATTACTGATTTACAGAGATAGAATGGCAAGTCAGAATACCGGCGGGCCCAATATGACAACACCCACCCATGCTTTGGAGGGTTGAATTCATCGGGGTATTCCGCTCTGATTTCCGCATAAATCTGTATGAGAAGGAACATTCAAGAATCAATACCAGGGTGGATAACAGTGCTCGAGCGTGTGGTAGTGTGTCAGAAGACATACTAGTCGGTGCTTTGTTCGTCCGACAGACATCACAAGAGGAATAGCGGCACACGTCCCTAATCAATCACTAATATACTTACATTCAACAGCGAGGGAGGGACTGAAATCCCAACAGGTACAGAAAAGCAGAGACCTAGATAAAGTTCCATTGGATTCAATAGCAATGACACAACTGATCAGTAAGACGGACTAAAGAGGTATCGAACATTTATTACCGTGGGCTTGACCGCGGCCAGGGTAGGGATCCTGGCCAATGATGACAACCTTTACTTTGCCCAGAGTCGTGTTGGACCAGTTGTAAATATTACTGGCTGAGAACGGAGACCCACACTGTGTAAGTGTGCTAGAAATCGGAACTACACACTTACGAGATGGGTAAACCCGAGGCTTGTCACTATCGTCCACACCCTTGACACCTTCTTCCAATAGAAAACGCTTGAGTTCAATAAAATAAGGTTTCTTGATCTCGTCTTTCAAGACCTTTAGCCTATAGGAAAAAGAGGGGGAACTTGAACAAGAGTGCAATTGAACTTTCCGAGGACTTGGACTCACCAGCTTCTATTCATGGCCTGACATTCTAGTCGTAGAAGATTCTTCTGTTCCTCGTTTAAAGAATCCTGGAAAGCTTTAAGAGAGAATGGAATGGAATTGAGTTTTTGTAGACCAATCAGGGCCTTGGAGCCAGAGGACGACGTGAGCTCATTGGATAGAGATAGCTTTTGCTTTTTGGCACTGGATTCCGATGAATTGCCAGCAAACATATCGAGCAGAGTGATCTGCCTCTTGGCAGAGACCGTTTTGGACGCGTTCTTTTTAGACGCGTCCTGGGACACGGAAATCGCACTGGCAGCAGATCCATCGGACCGCTGCGAGGAAGAGGGACCTTCCAGATCCTCAAGGTATACGATTTCTTGATCAGGATTGGACGACATGTTTGAACAGAGGCCAATCGAAAAACGCGTCAAGTGGCTCAACTGTCGTGGCAAGAGATTCAGAATCAAATGGAAACGGAATCACGTGTGCCAGTGATGGAACTGTCACTGTAAACGTTGACCACGTCAAAATTGTACGTCTTCAAGCCCCTTAGCCCAAACTGCCTCGATCAAGGTCCTCTCCTTCCCCTCCTTCGTCGTCGTCGAGGCTCGTGTCGAGGCGAAGCGACCAATCCCGAAAACAGTCTCAAAATACTGCTCCTCGTAAACGTCCAGCTCCGGTCACTACAAATGGCGCCAATACCATGACCGTGTCGCCAAGCATGGATTGGAGTACTAGTTATCAGGCAGGCTCTTCTGGGCACGTAACTACCGTGATTTCTACTCTTAAATCTGACATTTCTACAGTTCGCAATCTGGAGAGAGCACGGACGACTCGGATACTGATATAGACTGGCCAGCAACTTCCCGTGGACGTACATTCTCCTCTGCGTCCAACAATCCCCATAGATCTTCAAATTCCTCGGTGAATATAAGAGCTCCGAGCCCTCATCAAAATTCCTCGGGCGAATCTTCCGGCGGACAGAGACGTTCTGCTCGAGTTCCTTTTACGCGCTCCAGGTCTCCTGCAGTCAACCCTTCATTCGCAAGTCACCGTCATGCTTCGCCTGCAGGTTCTCCTTTTGTTAGGAACAGGTTTATGTCCGCCGACTACCGAACCATTCTACCCGCCGTGTTTCAACTTCAACTTTCCATTCCTTTCACTTCCTATATATGGACAGTATCTTTAGATGCCAGGAGAGCTGGCGAGTGTCTAATTATCATTGCATCTTTGATTTATTCAACCTCAAAAATCTGGGAGAACACCGACTTTTATTCATCGCATTTCGACTCGCGACAGTTTAATTTATGGATCTTGACAGGTCCGTCTTGATTAAATTTTGGCGGCTGTTCATTTTTCATTTGTCTTTGATTTTAGAAACGCATACCCTTGCCGGAGCCGCTATCCTATACATGTTATGGCTTCATAATTCCATAATATCCTCCAAAAGTTCTGATCCACCGCGACACGCGCCTCAGTACAGCCCTACGATACCCCGTCGCCCCGGATCTCCTCGCATTTTCGATGTGCGAGAGCAGAGACGGAGCCAAATCCTTTTGCCCCGTAGAAAGACCGACTTTGGATATGTGTGGATGACGGTACCTAAAAATTATAGGTGAGTGGTTATACCTCGGTTTTTCAACGCATTGTCTAAAGTCGTATCACGCAGAGACTCTTCTGACGATGGGATTTTCACCGGTTTATTGTTTGGACCGCTCGTCTCTGCTGCCCTGTTGTATGCGTCATTGTCTCTCTCCCCAACATCCGACCCTCTTCCCTCTGCCTGGAGAATAGAGCCTCCTAATGTTCTAAACAACGAAAGAGGCCATTATACAGCTCTGGAAGCCTTGATTCTCTCAAGATACAGTCTTGTAGATCTTGCCAACCTCTGTTCGACAATCTTTTTATTGCACATCTGCGCATCTTGGTGGTTAGAAGGGCGGTACCGCGGTGGCGCAAGTAATGTTTTGGATGCTGAACGTCGGTCTGTTCCTCGAAGTGAAATTCTTCGACTGACCTATTTCACCTTGTTCACATTGGGAACGAGTGTTGGCATGGTACTACTAAGATTTGCACTCGAGAAGGCTTCTCTAGGCATATGGCAGCGTGCGCCCGAACTTTCTCCTTGACTTTCAAACGTGGTCTCATCTAAGATTTGCAGATTTGAGCTGGTTGGAGGTAGCCGTAGTATCCACGTTCTTTCAAAGTGCACTTTATGGTGCCGTCCGTCTGGCACACCGTGGTTTCACCTTGGGTGAACTAGGAATGGTCGCCTTTGGTGGTACTGCTATGTTTATGGAGTTTCTAAATTTTACGAGAGCCAAGGTAATTCGTTATTCCTCCATCTCGCCACCGACAAATTCTAATCCCAACCCAATCTCGTGCCTGTAGATTTGGCCATTGACGACACCGTTTATCAAAACATTTCGCCTCCCCACACCTCTGCTCATATTTCAAACTGCTTTGGTAGCCGGATCGTTGTTGACTGGATTTGCGCTGTCGCCACTTCTCGTTCTTTCCCGATCTATTGCTCAGCGACCCGTAAGACGCATGAAATATCCAGAGCAGAAGCTTCGGTATCGTCGGTTGCTTGCTCTCGGTTTCTATGCTGGGACGGTTATAATTGTAGTAGGAGTCATTGGCACATGGACCAGTTGGTGTCTTGGTAAAAGAAATCCTTGGATATGGGTCATATTTTGGCTTCTGGAAGGACGGAAAAAGTGGAGCAGACCTGCTCTTCTAGTGTATTGGGGTCTGTTGGGAAGTTTGAGTGTTGCGGGGTGGACTCGTCAACTCGCTAGATCCCGTAGATTTCGGGCTTGGAATAGTGCTGGGGAAAACCTTATTGTTCCGGGAGCTGGATCAACGGGAAGTGTTCTGGAAAGTACCAGTTCATCTCCTGGGACTGCAAGCGGCGAGCTACCGCCTATGGCCCCAACAAATGGGCAACCCCCCACACTTCCGCTGTCACCTACTGTCTCGACAACTTCCGGTGTTTCGGGGGCTCTTGGGTTAACTTTTCCTAATCTCCCCAATCTTCCGCAGCTCCCCAATGGAGCGACCGTGGCAACTGACCTCCTTGATGCGGCAGATAAGCATGTACCAACTCTGAGATTGAACGCGAGGAGAAAGTTTTTCCATGCATTGACAGTGGTCATGTTTGTTCCAGGGGTGGCATTCGATGTGAGTAAAGAAGTTCTTCTGTCTCTAGTACAAGTACGTATACTGAGTCATACATGTCTGTTTTCCAGCCCGCTTTCACGCATTTATGTTTCAGCGCGGCCTTTGCGCTGTTTACATTTGCTGAATACGTCCGTTACTTCGCGATCTATCCCTTCGGAGCTGCTGTACATCTTTTCATGAACGAATTCTTGGATCACAAGGATAGCGGAACAGCTATTCTCAGCCATTTTTATCTCTTGACAGGTTGCGCGGGTAGTCTGTGGTTGGAAGGGTCAGTTTTTCCCCATTGGATTTATCCGTGATGTAGAGAGATGCCAACTCATGTTTTCGTTATCTTCATGACACAGTCGTTCTCCCTTGGTTGAATTCACCGGGATCCTGGTACTTGGTGTTGGTGACGCACTTGTAAGTGGCCCTATTTCCGGGCCTAGGCCGGCTCTAACGGTTCTTATCCGTGTCACAGGCTTCAATAGTTGGTAAGCGCATTGGGATACATCGCTGGTCTCCGACCACATCCAAGACAGTCGAAGGAAGTTTCGCATTTACAGCGTCGATTGTGTTTTGTGCCTGGATATTACGATTATTTGGAATGGTCGAAAGCTTCTCAGTGGGTATTCCGTCTTCTTGCATTTCCAAATGGTCTCTTCTCTCCAAATTTGATTTTCCAAGAAAACCTGAGAAATCTCTGATGACATCTCGACGATGCCTCTGCGCTTCCGCGTTTTCCATTTTTTTTCCAACCCTCTTTTTTTGCAATTCGATTAGTCTCGCAGATGCTGATCCATTTCATACTTAGACTTTTCGATATGCGAGTGTGATCGGGATCTCGTCGGTGCTAGAGGCGCTGTCTGACCAAAATGATAACCTAACTCTTCCGCTCTTTACTTGGAGCCTGCTGATGTTGATGGACAACAATTATGTGTAGAAAGGCTGAAACAGTAGACCTGGGACTTTTTGTTATGGACTAGAACTTTGGTGAAAATTATGTATGTAAACATAATATTGTAGGAGGGAAATTTATGTGTCCTTTTATATCGTAGATACATCCTGATGCATCGCATTACCCCACGTTTAGTACTGGTGAAATTGTACCGTTAATGAGAACACCGTGCCAGATCTGTCACTGAGCTTTTTCAAAGATACAGTATTAAGCTGTCGGATAGGCTTGCACTACACAACGTTGTGTATTTTTGCTGTCCCTTTCATAAATCTGTTCCATTCCGTCGGTTTGGACCGTGTCAGGTGGCGTTGTTCCATTAATGACGGCTGGTATAAAGTAGTAGTAGGTTTTCTCGATTCTGGACGACGTAGTGGCAAGAACCTTTTACGTCATGATTCGCGGTGCGTCATAGGTCGTTGGCAGAGTCGGGAGTCGGGAGTCGGGCTGAGTCGGGACAGAGTAGTACCAATCCAAATGTGGGTATTACTTGGCGAGGTGTTCAAAGGCAACTACACATCCAGTGTTTGATGGCATCTGGCAGATGCAATTGGACTGTACAGCATGTAGAGGTGTCGAATTCGTCTGTGAAGTTCAGAACAATAAAAAAGCATTTACTGCCCTTCAAGCTTCAAGTTTGACTACAAGTCAAGGAGGCACAACTCGAAACGCGGTCTAGACCACGATCACGTTGTGGGCGCTTAGATGCTTACGTAATTATGACGCTGTTCAGTGCTCCACCGCAGAAGTGATTGTACAGACTGTCATGGAATCAGCTCCTCCTGCCAATCCTGTATCTGATTCCCTCCAGTTCCCTGTCCAGTCAACGTCGGCAGCACCGTCTGATGTGTCTTCGTCGTCCAAGACGATGTCGATGCTTCAGAAACGCGCAAGAAAGTCTTCAAGACCGTCTACAGCCCCGGCAAAAGAAGAGGTCATATTGCTACCTTCCTTACAAGTTCAAAAGAGACTTCACTCGTCATCAGGGAATGTTGCAACTCATCCAATGCAGACTCTGACCGAAGATGATGGCTCTGACCATTCCAATTCCCGACCCCAATCTATGCCTCCGACGCCTCTTGCCCTTACCGATCCTTCCACTTCTCATTCATCGTTATCCTCGGCAACTGAGAGCCAAGTGAATGAATCTTTGGCTTCGACCTCGCTACATTCCAGCTCTTCTAGTTTTGAAATACAGCTGCCGCAACCTCTTGCAGGATCTGGATCCTTGCATCAGTTTTCAGCTACTTCTCATCCTTACGCCCACAGCAAATACAACTACGCGAAGTTTTCTTATGATTGGGGCACTTTTATTTCTGCATACTCCTCAGGTCGCTGGGACCCTCATCGCACTCCAAATCCGCCGACTCATGGAGCAGCGCCCTCGTATAGTTTAGGACCAAGGAGTGTATCATTATTGTCCGAAACAAAGCCAAAGTCGTCGGGTGTGTCTCATGGTGGGCAAGAAGTGGATCTGATTGGGCAGTATTACAATGAAACGGAGCACGGACGCACTTCACATCCCAAATTACCCCAAGATAATAACTCGCATTCGCATCCTCACCCTAACCCGTATCCTAAATCCATTGGGTCTCATCGTTTCCGAAACTCATTTTCCGCTGCCACGTCTTCTTCATCTTCACGACAAGGAAAACAGCCTCAGCCTCATCCGCTGGAATCAAGTTTGAGCACAGGTTCCAGTACTATAAATGGGCACAATGTCTTTGGTGATGCAAAAACGCAGAAAGCCAAGGCAGATTTGTTTCTTCCTTTACCGCATCGACTTCCGTTGACACCGTCCGGGTTATCACCGGGGGTTGGTGCTCAACCCTTACTATCACCGTCTCCGGTCACTGCTGCTTTACATAGTAACGCATTTTATTCAAACTCGCCTCATTCTCACTCGAGTAGCAGCTCAAGCCCAGAATCACGTCTTGGGTACGTCTTTTCTCCTGTCCGAGATTTATTGTTCATCTTTCTTTAGTTCAGGTAAAGCGACTCCTCCGCATATACCTGTCCATTCGTCTACAGCTCCACCTATCTCTACGAGTAATAAATTGCCAGCTTTTTCGAGCAAGTTGTCGCATGTAGTATCGGCATCGGGGCCACCTACATCTTCGACTTCTCGGGTACCTGCTCCCTCTCTCTCGTCGACCTCTACTACTCCCTATACATCGTCCCAAACCTCCCAGGCGCCTCGCCTGCAGGACCTACCCCATGCTCCCAGTATAAACGCTGCAGCCCTTCGTCTCGCTGGATCCAACGTCAATATCTCGCCTCTCGCTCTCCCTAGTCCAGAACATGAACTCACCGATCCAATGCGTGCAGTATGTGTCACAGTTCCAGGATCAGTACCAGACGGAGACACCGAGCCTGAATCATCACTAGACGATGGAAATTTGTCCGATGGCGTTCTATCAGAGGCCACTAGCGGCCCTGGCAGTAACACCTCCAACCGGGAAACGTTGCGTTTACACGGTAGAAACACAAGTGCAGACTTTCGGAGACTATTCGGTGAGAAGGACAGGGAATTTGGAGAAGGCACAGACTCTACTGTTACTACGCCTGGTGGTTCGACTCGGAGAACAAGGATATCAACGGGGCTCAAGAAGTTTTGGGAAGGAATGACAGATGTCGACGAACCAGGTGGCGTTGGACTTCAACAGTCTAGACCTATGACGGATGATCCGTCGATTGGGGCTGTTGTCGACGGAATACTGTCTGCGGGCGCTTCTGATCATCTCAAAGGCAAACCTAAAGCACAACAGACACCGTCTCCTCTTATTACTCCCCCAGTGTCTCGAAAAGTCCTAAATAATGGGGGTGAAGATGATTACTTCACTCGAGGAAGAGAATTTTCCGCAGCAGCGTACCAAGCTGACCAAAGTTTTGCTCCGCATGTTGTTCCTCCTACTCCTGATGCGATTGGCGACCCTTTTGCTGAGGTAGTAGAATCTAGATACGAGCTAAGCCCTATCGATCCAGACACTCACCAGCTGTCATCCTCCCCTACCCCTGTCACGCCCATTTCTAACAACTCGTCAACTTCAGCATCCAGTTCTTCCATTGCACCAGTGTCCATCTCTGCGCCGCTATTATCGTCGTACTCTTTCCCTTATACTTACAATCATGGACATGTGCTCATGCACCCCACTGGCGCTATGACTGTCCCTGTCCCTCCTGCTTTGGTTTCTACGACAAGTGTCGATGAACAAGTCGAACCGGATGCAAGCACTACCAGTCTTCCACGACGAATAAATCTTACTCGACAGATCAGTGCACCTTTGCCTGTAGGCAGTGGAAGTCGAGCAAGCTCTGGCGGTAAGATGGGTACTGGTGTTGGAATGCCACCGCAGTTACTACCATCTATAGAAGACGTAGAGAAAGCAACGTTCGAATTTGGTGACACTGCTATTCTCGAGGCAAGGTCTGGATCGGCACCTCCAGTTGATCAACTACCCAGTCGGGGATTAAGCGATCCTACGACCCCAGTAATGAAAAGCGGGCTGAGTGAATCCATGGACACGTCTCGGAACGAAAATGCGATCACCATCGGTAACCTAAGTGCAAGCTTATCGTTAGGTGCATTAGGCTCAATAGGTTCACCGACGACTCGTGCTGCAAAAGAGGAGCAAATGTTCCTTGAACTTGGTTATCTGATACCTCCGAATCCTCCAGACGAATTGGAGAGAAGAAGAGCTTTATACAAGTAAGATTTTCACATGCCCTAGCTATAATAACTCACCGCTCCAGATTCAACATTTGGAACACAGGCTCAGACCTTAACTTCGACCGAATAGCTCATCTGGCAAAACTTGTTTTCAATACCAAGGGCGTGTTCATTAGTCTTCTGGATGGAAACGAGCAGTGGTTTAAATCTGAATGTACGACAACCATTGCTTGTTCCTTCATGTGTCCTTGGTGGTTCACTAAGATTGCTTTACGCAGGGGGGCTGAAGATGAACACTTACGCACGATCGCAATCTTTTTGTGCACACGCCATCCTTCAGAGGTGAAGAATTGAAATACTCCAATTCATCAGTCCACTCACCAGTTTTAGGGAGGATGAACCAATGGTCATTTTAGATACGCATCAGGATTGGCGTTTCGCAAGAAATGTAGGTGCTTGAACAAAAGTTTTGAAGTTATAGCTTACGGCCCTTCTTCAGCCCCATGTTATAGACCACCCTCGAATCAGATTCTATGCTGGTGCTCCTTTGCGGACACAGGACGGCTACAATATCGGAAGGTGAGTTTCTAGGATTTTTCAACTTTCTAGTACTTACACCTTGTCAAGCCTCGCTGTCATCGATGATGCTCCTCGGGACGAATTCACTCCTCGACACAGACATACTCTCAAGGAATTTGCTGCGATAGCTATGAGGGAGATGGAGTTGTGGAGGGATAAAGTATGCAAGTCTGTTTCGTTTCGGCGCAGATACTGATATATTGCCTTCAGATCCAACTCCGAATACGTGATCGTATTCAGAGCTCGGTTGGTCGGTTTATCGGTGCTTTGAACATTGCTGATCTTCAACCTTGAAATAGATGGAACAGTTCAGTCGAGAGTGCCTCGAAATCGACATGGAGGAGCAGTCACAATCCCCAGGCCATGGCTCCGCGAATCCATCACCAGAGCCCTCCAAAGAACAGTCTCCGAAAGCTAATGGTTTATTGATGCCATCTTCGATGGACAAGGTATATGACCGCGCCGCCAAACTTGTTCAACGCACGCTCGATGTCGAAGGAGTCATTGTCATGGATGTATCACACTGTGAAGTACTGGAGTCCATGTCCGGGGAAGGAAGTGTCAGTGTTGTGATGCATCATGGTGATCCAGACATTCAAGAAACCACCTCAAAAAGCCTTTCGGCCGAGGAGTATGCCAAGCTCAACGCGTTCTTTGCCAAGTATCCGGATGGCAAGATAAGCGAGGGGATCGTTCCTCCCAGCTTCAGGCAATTCTTACCGACCAGGATCCAGTACGCTTTAAGTGAGTTTGTATACCGATTGGTGGATGACTAGCCTGACGTACCCTGCAGCCGTGCCCATATTCAATATTGATAAAAGACCTTTTGCCCTTTTGTGTGCCTACAATGTTTCTGATCATACAAGACGCTTCGTGAGTCTCCTTGCATATTGACGGTATCGGTATGTTGAAGGCTCCTCAGTTGGAAGGCCATGAATTGTCGTACTTGCGAGCCATAGGTATGCATGTTAATATATAAAGGCATGATCACGGCTGCTGATAGTATCTAGGCGTAATTATACTTTCCGCAGTTCTCAAACGTCGTATGATCCTCGCCGACAAGGCGAAGAGCCTGTTCATTTCCAAGTGAGTCCTAAATTGCATCATATTTGACTACTGATTGACCACTGGCTTTAACCTTCTCAGTATATCCCATGAATTAAGGACACCTTTGCACGGGGTTGGTACTTCTATCTCGTATTGGAAAAATGACTGACGTGCACGTTTGATAGATATTGGCAGCCGCAGAGCTTCTAGGCGATACCGACTTGGATCATTCTCAATCCTCCTTCCTACAAACAGTACAAGCGTGTGGAACCTCATTAGTCGAAACAGTCAATCATGTTCTAGACTTTACCAAGCTTAGTGGCAATTCCAAGGCGGGAGGTGTGGAAAATGTAATCGTTCCGACCAAGTGAGTTTGTCGAGCATACCTGATTGTTTGGGGTTTACTTAATGTAATAGGGTTGATCTCATGCAACTTGTCGAAGAAGCCGTCGATGGATGTTGGATTGGGCACCGTGCCCGGACTGTGCTCATGGATGATACGGGTATAGGCAGCGTCTACTCTCCTCCTAGAGAGGATAACTCCACGTCTCGAAAGCATGTCGAGACTGTCATCGAGATAGGGAATCGCAAAGAGGTACGCTTAATCACCACCATGGTATGGTGCCAGTTTGACCGTACACGCGTTTACCAGGGATGGTTCCTGAAGTGCGAAAAGGGTGGCATTCGTCGCGTGTTAATGAACGTGTTCGGGAATAGTCTCAAGTTCACATCTGTAGCTATCTGTCCCTTTGTTATTTCTTTCACTTGACGACGGTTATGCTAGGATGGTTTTGTCCATGTTATTCTGCGTCAGCTGTCTTCCTCAGAGGGAGATCCCCCGAATAAGGCCAAGATAGAATTGGCCGTGCTTGACACCGGCAAGGTAAGATATACGCAGTGTGTCGTTGGTAATGGACTAATCGGTCGTTGCGTAGGGTATCAGTCAAAATTTCTTGAAGGTGTGTGTCCTGGAAATGATATTTCCGTGTAGGGTTAACGGTATATATAGAACCAACTATTTCATCCCTTTTCTCAAGAAAACCCCTTGCAAACTGGAACTGGTCTCGGGCTTGCAATAGTCAACAGCATCGTCACCTCAGAAAGCGTGGGTGGCAAGGTTGATGTCTGGAGCGAAGAGGGCGTCGGTACCGAAATCAAGATAACATTCTTTGCAGAGATTCCAGATGAACCTGAAGATATCGATCCTCCCGAAGTACCCAACAAACCGGGTGCCCAACACTCAGTTTCGCTGATCGGTTTCGACTCGTCTCACCGCGGGGTTCAGTTGCTTCACTCTGTTCTGCGGACGTATCTTATCGAACGTTGGGGACTAGAAATATGTCCTCCAGAGCAAGGATATGGGGACATCATCATTCTAAATGAAGATATCTCGCCGCTGAAAGCGGCTACCGAACGACGGGATGCTAGCAGACCATTTATCATACTCTCTTCGACCAGAGGGAGCCCTGAGCTGATGTCGGCTGCCAGTGAGCACGAACTCATCGGTGGCTTCTGTCGCTTTGTCTACAAGCCGGGAGGTCCTTCTCGGATATGGACAGCGTTGAACTTGTGCGTTCAGTCCATTAAAATTAAATCTCAAAGCTCTTCTCCACATGGACAATACTCCGAGGGACAACAAAGAGAAGTAAATAACCAAGCGTCCGTACTGAATGGACCTTTAACACCGGCCATTCCACCACGACGTAACTCCGAGGATAAGTCGACATTCCATGTTCGACCGACAATTGGCCCCCGTGCAAATACTGTGCATCCGACATCCGCTTCATCATGGAAAATGTCAGTTTTACATGAGAAGGACGAAAAGGATGAAAAGGACAAGGAGACTCCTGACCCCGATACCGTCGAGCCTACTATCACCGTGGGCGCAGGGGGTACCTTGCTCAAATCTTCTGTCGGTACTTTGCAACCGAAGGAACAGAAAATCAAAATATTAGTTGTGGAAGATAATACTATTTTACGAAACTTATTGTAGGTTTTTTTACCACTATTTCATGGCGCACGGACTCACATCGTGCCTGACGTTCTTCCAGAGTAAAATGGCTTAAATCCAAAGGTTATGATTTCCGGGACGCTGTCGATGGTCGAGATGGCGTCAACGTTTATTCTAAAGAAGGCCCCTTCGAGTATGTTTTGATTAGTTGAAGCCTAGACTGTTTCGAGCTGATCTGATTTAAACTCTAGTGTCGTCCTGTTAGATCTCTCTATGCCCGTACTCGATGGTAAAGTGTCCATTGCATACTCATGCATCAACCTCTAACCACGATACACAGGGATTGGAGCCACGGCTGAGATACGACAGATTGAGACAGATTTTAGCACCCAAAGAGACGAATCTCATGGACGTCATAGCAGGATCCTTGCACTCACTGGAATGTCATCTCTCGAGGACAAGAGGAGGGCGTTTGAGGCTGGCGTCGATGGATAGTGAGTTTGTCTTCGTTCTACCAACCAACCCTTTCTCATCTTGTCGCCAAGTCTTGTAAAACCAGTCGCATTCAAAACGCTTGATGAGATGTTTCATAAACTGGGGATTTCGTGACCTTTTTCTCTCTGCAAAATATGTACTGACACTGCATGCGAACCTTTGGGCATTGATATATAGTAACTTACCGCTTTCTTTAGTATATCTTGGGTTTTCATTTCTCATTATCTACACTACCTGCATCCGTATCGTGGCAATTGTCTATGTGTTTTTTCCAGTATATTCGCTCATTGCATACGACAACTACACTCTGATTTGTTGTACCAGCTATCCATTATGTATAATGTACATTTTCTTGTTTATGTAGGGTGAATAAGAGTTATTCTTTTCTAGACATTTTCAGGAGCGAGTTGGTCCTTCTCCAACTTGAAGTTCCCGGCTTGACTTATGGACATGTGATCAATCCCTCAATTAGTAATGACGTTATTGGACGTATGACTCGGACAAAAATTTCGCCAATATAATAAAAAGTATCCACCCTTGAATCCAATCCTCCATCATCCTTCCCAGTTCCTCTAAAAACTTTACATAGACGATGTGCCCCCACGCAAACGGCGATTCTTTACCTTCTGATCCCTCTCAAATGGTCCAAGTGCCGTTGGACGCAAGCAACAAATCCGGCAAGAGAGGAACATCAAGAAGCAATAATGCTACTGCAAGCATTGAGGCCCAGCGCCGTAACCCCTACGCCCCCCGTGCTTCCGACTTCTTGTCTAATATTTCCAACTTCAACATCATCGAAAGTACTCTACGTGGTTCGTACCATTCCCAATTCCATCATCTACTTTCGCTCTAAAAATTTTTGATGCCTCTAGAGGGAGAACAATTTGCCAACGCATTCTTCGACACCAAGACTAAAATTGCCATCGCCAAGGCTTTGGATGCCTTTGGTGTTGAATATATCGAATTGACTTCGCCGGCCGCTTCTGAGCAGTCTCGAGCGGATTGTGAAGCCATCTGCAAGCTTGGATTGAAGGCTAAGATCCTGACCCACATTCGGTGTCACATGGACGATGCTCGGATCGCTGTGGAAACTGGTATGTCGCTTGTCAGGCATAAACATGCATGGACTAAATCATATCTTAGGTGTCGATGGTGTCGATGTCGTTATCGGCACATCTTCCTTCCTTCGTGAATTCTCTCATGGCAAAGACATGACCTACATCACCAAGACCGCCATCGAAGTTATCGAGTTCGTCAAGTCCAAGGGCATTGAAGTCCGATTCTCTTCCGAGGATTCTTTCCGTTCTGACCTTGTCGACCTCTTGTCAATTTACCAAACGGTCGACAAAATTGGTGTCAACCGTGTTGGTATCGCTGACACTGTCGGATGTGCAAACCCCCGTCAAGTTTACGATCTCGTAAGGACACTGAGAAGTGTCGTCACTTGCGACATTGAAATTCATCTTCACAATGATACCGGGATGGGTTAGTTGTCTTCTGATTGATACGAAGTTTATCTTACATAAATCTGTAGCCATCGCCAACGCATACACTGCACTCGAGGCTGGAGCAACGCACATAGACACTTGTGAGTAATTCTGTTCAGAGGATATACCATCTCTTCTGATCTTCATTAGCTATACTTGGTATTGGTGAACGAGTCGGAATCACCCCTCTCGGTGGTCTTGTCGCGTGTCTTTACGCCGCAAATCCCGAATATGTCAAGTCCAAGTATAACCTTAGCATGCTCCGTGAAATCGAGAACTTGGTAGCAGAGGCTGTCGAGATCAACGTTCCCTTCAACAATCCTATCACGTACGTCACGTCATCACCCTCTTCTGCTCATTGGTTGCTCATGGAACTCAAAGCGGATACTGTGCATTTACACACAAGGCAGGAATCCACGCTAAAGCTATCCTCAACAACCCCAGTACATACGAAATCCTTAAGCCGGAGGATTTCGGTCTGACACGATATGTCTCTATTGGGTCGGTATTGCAGGATCTCTCTGTTTCCTCCGCTCACGCTCTTCTAGACACCGTTTGACAGGATGGAATGCTGTCAAGTCTCGTGTGGAGCAACTCGGTCTTAAGCTAACCGACGATGAGGTTAGTACTACTGCCATTTGGTCTGTTACCTTTGATCCTCATATATTTCGTATACCAGATCAAGGACGCAACAGCCAAGATCAAGGAGCTCGCAGACGTTCGCACCCAGTCTATGGACGACGTTGACTCTCTCCTTCGTGTATACCACTCGGGTATCCAATCTGGCGAGCTTGCCGTCGGACAGAAGGAAGCCCTCGATCGTCTACTTAAGAATCACAGAGAGTCGAGCGTTAGCAGGGAGGAAACTACTGTGTAAACTCCCTCATTGCTGGTTGTGGTTTGGATGCGCAGATCTGATGGTCGTGAAATCAAAAAAGGGATGTCTTCCCTTCTTGCATATTTGCAGTAACTGGGTCGTGCACCGTGTTGTACAAGTGTATTACTATTTGTGCTTTGTGTATATGCGTTGAAGAAAATTACAAGTTTATCTACAGGGATTTCAAGGCCTAAAAAGGTAACACTTTCTCCGAATACGGACGGAGTGATCGAGCAACACCGCAACAAGGCTGCGAAGAATTTTCTCGACTTAAAAGGTGGTGTTCCCACATGTGTAAACCTCGATGCTTCCTGCTTCAAGCTCGTGGTGCTGGCGTGCTTCTTTAAAAATGCTAAACGTCAGGCGCTAATGCTTCATATAAGTATCACCCTTCACTGTCAGGGCTTTGTGCCCCGGCCCTCCTTTTGGCTCTTCCTTAAATTAGACGGATATGGTTTCCAACTTCAACCTGGTATCATTCCTTTTCGTATTGTCCGTCATCTTTCCGCGATCCCTTTCTGCATTAGCCCTCTCTTCTCGGGCCATATCTCTCACTCTTAATTCTGTGTATACTACCACAGATGTCAATGGGTCTCATCCGGCTCTCGTGCGTTTTCGAGAAACCGTTTCTTAAAGCAGCTTCGTCAACTCTTACTGTTCACAGGTTCATCAACAACATGTTAACAGAGGCGTTCGTCGCCTGGCTATGATGACCGGGCAGCCTGTGCCCACCGGGAACGAATTCTTGTCTCATCTGTATGCAAGAATTATGGGCCTTCCCGACGGAGCGCGGCTTCTTGCACAGGTAATCGAAAAAAGTACTCAATATCGCAACACATAACTTCTTCTTGCAGGTTCAAGATAAAAACTCTTCGGACGAAGGGAAACCCTTTGTTCCCTTAAATATTGAGTATGTTAAGTATACAAATGCTCTGTCCAAATACTGTCCTGATGCTTCTCAGAACTAATGATGTCGGATGTACGCTCAATCAAGCACTAACACTTATAATTCATCAACTTATTTGAACAGACTTTTGCTCAATCGAAATCGGTAATCCTCCTCGTTCATTCCAAGTACTAGTAGACTCTGGTTCTGGCGACCTCTGGGTTGGAGGCGAAGGATGTCAGGGGGACGGAGGTGGAGGTTGTGTATGTTTTCTCTCCCAAGGTGACTGGATTCGGGATTGATCGTTTTTTCCGCGTTTACCAGGGCACCCACAACTTCCTCGGACCTAACTCTAGCACAACTCTGAACGTTACCCAGGAAGGATGGTTCATTTTCTATGGCTCCGGAGATGTAGCAGGGTTTCTGGCATACGATGATATTGCTGTTGCTGGATTCTCCCTGAAAGGACACAAGTTTGGTGTGGCGATGAATGAAAGCTCCGAATTCACACCGTAGGTCTTTGAATGCATCTTGCTTCCTTTTTTCTCTGACAGACAGATCAAGAAACGATGTCCCTTACGATGGCATTCTTGGATTTGCTAAATCAGTAAGTCCGCTTCTACTGCTTCTCGCATCAGGAATCCCAAGACACTTGCCCCTAGGCGATTTCTCAACAAAAGACCAAAACACTTCTTGAAGCTCTCAGAGACGCCGGAGAGATCGACGAGGCTACCGTGTCTTACAAAATTCCCCGCCTTGCTGACCAGCAGAACAGCGGAACAGAAGGTGAAATGACGATAGGTGGGCTCAATCCAACAAGGTACAATCCTCAAACGTTGGTCACGATGAAAAATGTAAATCCTAGCGGCTTCTGGGAAGTGCCAATGGATAGGATGAACGTGAATGGGTATGACATGGGCTGGACTAATCGAACAGTAGTCCTAGACACTGGTACTGTGAGTAAAGTTATCCTCCGAGTTACTGGGCAAACTAACGTCAAAGAAGACTTTGTTGATCGTACCGGAAGACGTAAGTTTGATACCTCCTGTAAAAACATCTTTCAACGTCTCCTATGCTGTGATTATAGGATTCCGATGCCATTCACAGACTTATTCCTGGAGCCAAACCGGATATGGCCAGCAGTGCTTGGAAAATACCTTGCAAAACCGATGTCTCTATTTCCATGACATTTGAAGGGATGGAGTTCTCCCTTGATCCTCGTGACATTGCCTGGAATCCTGTAGATGTAAATGATCCTGATGGAGAATGTTACTCTGGAATTCACGGAGGCTCATTTGGACTAGGCCCTACGCATTGGTTGGTAAGTCTTTTCCACCTGAGTTTTTACCTTGATGATATGAAGCTTGACAATGTCGCAAAGGCTGGCGACACATTCCTTAAGAATGTCTACTTGAACACAAATGTTGACAGGGATGAAATCTCTCTGGCAGCTCTGTTGTAAAAATGACCACGGATAGCTCTTCCGATTTCTTGCTATCGTTGCGCTGTGGACTTGCACAGAACACTTGCTATTGTTATTGTTGTTTTTGGACCGACGTTACTTTCGCTTTGGACTTGATTCCTGTTGGTCTCTCATCTTGACTTTGTTGTGATTTTGTCAGCCCCAGGATGGGGAGAAAATATTTATTCAGAAAATACTGTATAGATTGCAGGACTAGATAGTATACAGATGGGTATGTAAATCGTACATGTTATAAAACAAAGCACATTGCTGCGGCAATAAGTGCCACAAACGAGGTCAGGGGGATGTTGATAGCAAACAAAGATGAGTTGGCAGGTGAACTACATGACAATCATTAAAATATGAATCGAGCAAAAGAAAAACGAGCGTACGAATCAGATCCGGGCGCATCTGTCACCGATGCACCGCTTCCCGTTGAGCTCGACGAAGTTGACGAGGCCGAATTCCCAACTTGTGCGTTACCATTGAAGGCTCGTGTGGTATTCGATTGCAGGGTCCATGCTATACCCCCCATAACGTGCGCCATAAAAAGGTCATCCTACGTATGTTCAGATAATGGGGAACAAGACGAATACTGATAACGCACCTGCCAAGTTTCATTCAAATGCCCAAGACTGGTATAGAAACTTCGTCCTGCAGTGCCTCCGTCCTCCACACCGGCGCCACGCTCTTGAAACCAGGCTGCAAATGGAGTCAATCATTACGAACATTCGAGTGCTATTCCGGAAGTCTACCAGTAGGATGCGGAGTGCCTTGGTCAAACTTGCGGGGTCCCGGATCTAACAATACACTGAATGCCGAGCTATTATTTTAGCCCAGAACGCACCTTCGTAGCTGGATTCGTCGGCTGAAAGGACAACAACAGCACCGACAGCCCTTGGATCCGATTTGAAGTTGTACCTACAAACGTAAATTTAGATGGTAATACTACATATATTGCGTTGAACGTACATCTCGTCTTGTACTCTCCACTGGGCTGGGAGCATATTCGTGCTTGGGTGAGAAGAGTCGACTACATTAACTATCTAAAGAGATGAGTAAGCTTTTGCAAGAGTCTGGTGTGAGGAGAAGCGAACAGCATTCTGAAGGACAGGGTGATAGTCAAAATAAGCGCCTAGCGAGTAGTTAGTCTGGTAAAATTTCGGCTAAATGCTCACCTAGTTCATTGCCATAAAAACTATCATTCCTCAAGCAATCCGACGCAGAATGAATCCCGACGAAATTGCCCCCAAGATTGAGGTATCTTTGAAAGGCCGCCTTGCCTGCGTCATCCAGGACTAAAAGCCAATGACGTTGGAAGCTTGATAGTACAAAACGTGTAAAGCAAACTCACCTTCACCTGTATTATCCAGGAACAGGATAGCGTCGTATCTAGCCAAGTTGTCATCCGTAAACTCAGACTGGTCTTCGGTGTTGTCAAAGGTGACGTTTATAGAAGATGCATTCGACCGCAAAGCTTGGATTGCTGTTGGTATAGAATCATGCCTGAATTCCCTAGTGGCCGAATAAATAAGGACTCGGGCTTGCGGGTTCTGTGCCTGGATAGTTTGCAGTGAGATCAAGAGTAGGGTCGCGAGAGCAAAGAGTTTTGCCATGGAATGAAATAAAGAGCTCATGCACGGTTACGCGTCATTGGTAGTGAGAGAATACTACATACTCCACACGATAATCATTTTGAATTGCCTACAGAATACAGCACATTTGTTTCCAAACTCATACATACATCATAGTATATTGCCAATCTATGCTTCACTAAATGCTGTTGGTAATACAAGAGTCATAGAGTAAAATATGAACCTCCTCGACAACAAACGAAAAGGCGTATTGAAAGAATAAACAAATGATTGAGGAAAGCGGGTCACTATGGCACAAGCAGTATAACAAACGATGGCGGAATGCAAGTGTGTATTCGGGAGAAAAAAGCTAGTGATTATGCCATAGAAAAGATCAACATATAGATATATGACGGGGAGGAAACGTTAATGCGAACCTGAATGTACAAAGGAGTGGGGTGTCGAGGAGTGTCGAGGTCTATGAGATCCTCTTTGCCTCATCGGTGACATGTTCGAATACCACAACATCGGGCACATAGCCATTGTCAGCGCTGAGGCGGTGTTCGGTGTTGGAGTCATCGTGAGGAACTTCTAGATGGGCAGATTCGTCCGCGCGTGGTCCAAGAGGAGAAAAAACTTGATATATAATGGACATGAATAAATCGTGACGAGACTCCGATACTGTATAGCGAGGGGTTGTAGTACACTTGAGATTGTAGTATAAGACGGGGGTGTCCGAGTGAAACCAAGGCGAAGTAGGCAAGACAGCAAGCACGATATAAAGAGTTTATATCTCATTTGGGATATCCAAGGAGAAGTACGGGTGTTTGAGGGCTTCCTCAACGGTAATCCGCTGAGCAGGGTCAAACGCCAGTAACTTTCTAACGAGATCAAGAAATTGTCGGTTGATATGATCCGTAGGAGGTATGACATCCTGTAAAAGCATCTCAATAAGAAACGGGTTGACGGATGTAGTGAGGCCAAACTTACAGCCAGTGGTCGCGTAGCCCGTACGTCCTTCTTACTCTGCCGTGACGCCTTGGGTTTTGGCCAGTCAAGTTTGGATCCTTCCTTGAAGAACTCGGGCTTGGAACGAGCACCTGCACGTGCAAAGCGATCGGGCATCTTGCCCATCACAAACTCCATCATGGCGAGATGTTCCAGATTATCGTGCGTCTGGAAAAGAGCCATCCCTGTGTAGAACTCGACGAGAATGCATCCCAGGGAGTAGGCATCACAGGGGAAGGACCAGCCTAAACCTGCAAAGGTATCAGCACACCATGATATACCGGAGAGTCAACTAAATGGACCTAATATAATCTCTGGGGCACGGTAATGACGGGTGGAGACGACTTGGGAATGGTACTCCTTCTCGAATGTTGCCGATCCAAAATCGATTAGTCGAATATCGGTCGACTGAAGGATCCGTTTTGTCCTCGGTGTTGCATTACGCTAACAAAGTGTATGAATATATGCGCTACACATGCAGGACAATAAGAATACAGACCTTTCCAGGGACTGGAACGTGGACGACTTTATAGTCATTGTGCACAAGCAATATGTTCTCAGGCTTTAGATCGGTGTGTATGAGAGATTCGCGGTGGAGGACTGTGCCAAAAGGTCAGAAGTAAAGAAGAACGAGGAGTGTTTGGTACGTACAAGCCACACTTCCAAGGAGCTGCCGAGCAAAAGACTGGATCTGCTGCCGAGGAAACGGCGCAAAATCATTCTCCTTGAGAAAATCGTAGACACACATCCCAAAGAGCTCGGAAACCAAACAAATGTGGTTTCGATGATCAAACCAGTTCAATAGATGTATACATTTACTGGTGAGGTGGTCAAAAGGAGTAATGATCGATAAAAGGATAACATACTTCTCGTTATGAGGATCTTTTTCCTTCAGTCTTTGTAAGACTCGGACTTCTATTTTGCTGGCGTCGCGGTATTTAGGAATGGCGCGGATAATCTTGATAGCTACTTTGGTATTGGTGTGTGTGTCGACAGCTTCCACCACCTTGCCAAAAGTCCCTTGACCCAAAAGACGCACAGTACGATCTGGATGGATAACAATCAGAAACGGTAGTCGCAAGTTGGAGAAGGGCATACATCTCTTGAAAATCATGTCATCAGGTACGATGATATAGTGACCCTCCTTGTCATCACAAGGAGGCGGTCCTTTCGAGGTCTGATGAAAGACGCACATTAGATAATTCCAAAGGTCATTGTGCAAGACATACATCATCTGTAGTAGCGACACTTCTGTTATCCCATGATTTCGTTTGGGCCAGAGCTTGGGATGTTTGACTACTTGGAGCGACTTTCTTGGCTGGTGGTGCACGGACCTCCTCGACGTGGTCTCGTTTCCGCTTCTTTGGGGGTGGTGCACCGCTAGAGAGGGCTTGGGCTTCAGCTGCAGCTCGTGCACGAGTGCGAATCGGGGCAGAATAGATGGGTGGTTGAGGTTGATAAGGAACAGAGAAGCCACCAGTGTGGGTGGAGGTGGCTGGAGACATAGTTGGAGGTGGGGTGTCTTCGATGACGATGACGTCGCGAAGTCGGCCATCGCTGTCGACTTCCTGTACTTCGCTGTAACTGACGGTGATATGGGTGGCCCTTTTGCGTTTGCGCCCTGCTGGTGGAGTAGGCAAGACGCTGGGACCGGCGGTTGAGTTGGCATTTTGCATTCCATTGAGGGACTGGCGAGCATGATACGACATCATCGACGGGGGAATTGCGTGTACCACCGTCGACATCGTCTGGGTAGCTGTGAAAGACGTCGTGGTTGAGAGGGAAAATGCAGTCAACTCCAGAGTCTGTCGAGAGCCCCGTAACTGGGGGTAAACATGCACAAACACGAGCCACTGGTATACTCAAGAACATCCGACTTGAACCATGTTCATTGTCTGATTCCACCACGTAATTTTCATATCTACAGGCCTTTTCCACTACCCAAGCTTGCATTTCCCCTTTCTGCTGCTTGAAAGTGCTCATTGGACTGCAAAGCTGGATAGAACTGACCGGCAAGGCACGCACGTCCGAACAATTGGTCGACGGCGTAGGCCGAGTGATTATTCAACGTCCAGCTGCAATTCAACCGGGTGTTCCCTCAAACTAGTCATTTTGCAGCTTTCCGTTTCCTGCCAAAAATGCACGCGCATGGATCCCATTTGGGAATCTTTACCCACTGTGACCTCAGACCTTGGAGTGCTAACTCATCTTACTCATGCTCATGATGCTGTACACCGGAGGCTAGGTCTCGTTTTCGCATACTCAGACCGGAGCTCTGCGCATATGGGTAAGTTGTACTTACCATTATAAGCCAAAAGGGCGAGTTAGAACTGCAGCTCGACCTATAGTCGGGGAAAGTCATAACGCAAGATCCGATCCCTACACTCTTGACTGCAGCCTTAAACACAAAAGACGTTACTTAGCACAGGCATGTGAGATGTACAACTATGATACAATCCGCTTCGATTTTCATGATGATACAACTAGACATACAGCCCTCGGACACCGGCAGCCTTACAATTGCGAGATCTTAGCAGGCATTTGTTTTCTTACGCATCGATCCGGCAACGTCCACACACACGTTCTGTTCAAGCCACCTTTGGCAATGCGCTCGCGCTGGAGATATCAACGGCCAAAGGATCCTGAAAAGACGTCATCAGCGATAACAACTGATGTACTCGCTACACATACCTTTCCAGCCCGTAGCTCATCGGGTGATGGCATGAGACCAAGACGCAGCAACTCCGATGATTTGCTAACGACAGGATCGTTTTGCATACTGCCTCATCATAATTAACCTCGCGTAAAAGCATGAGTCGACCAAAACAAACCTGGCTACCGCAACAACCTTGCCTCCCTTCACGTAGTAAGCAATAAACTAAAAAGTAGATCTGTTAGCTACACGGAACGCTTGAAACAGCCCGAGCAGTGGCTTGCCTTCATTTCGCCGGGATCTCCATTCATAATGACATCTTCGTAGCCAACACCATATCCACAGTACCTCAACTGCTGGCCTTGAGCACTCCAGAATCTATAGAAAATTCTGGGTTTCGGGAACAAGGAGAAAAACTCGAAGCACCTACACCGGCGTTTTGACGAACGGTTGTGGGTCTCCTGCAATCGTTTTTCCGACAGCTCTACCATGATTACTCGCGACCTGTCAACAGAGACACCGTGAATGCGCACATTGACCACGGAAATAAACTAAACCTACATTCCAGTGTTCAATTCTGACTGGGAATCCATGTTGCGGGTATATGGCGACGTCGCCTGGACAGTGGAAAATGACAATTAGTCCGGTATGAACGCTTTTGACCCAGCCTTACCTATTGCGAAGACCCCATCGGTTCCGGCAGGCAATTTAGAAACCTGTAAATATTCATTGACCAAGATACCTCCATCTTTTTCTACCTCGATGCCAGACTGTTTGATAAATTCTGTCGCCGGAGCAACACCGACACCCATTATGACAAAGTCGGCGGGTAGAGTCTGTCCGTTGATAACTACGCCTCCAGCAAGGGACGGGTTGTCCTCCTGAGGAATAATCTTCTCTACCTTGGTTTGCATATGGAATTTAACGCCTTGCGATTCGTGGTACTATGGACAAATCGTTGGTGAGGCTTCGTAACATCAAACTGGAAGCCACCTTTTTGAGACCGGCTCCTACTTCCTTGCCGAGAACCATCTCGAACGGGAACTCTTCCATACCAATCACGTCGATAGATGCGAGTTTCCTCTTTGACAGAGCCGCGACAAGTTCCATGCTAATGAATGAGGATCCTACACATCGAGTCTGGTAATGGGAACAACTAAGGACAAGGCGTATGATTTACTTACCTATGACAACCATCTTCTTTCCTTCCTGTGCAGCTGAATAGCGATCGTTGAGACAACCGGGGGCTTTGTTCTGCGATACACGCACCTGAATCGATCTTCTTTGCATCCTGTGAAGTGGAACCTTTAGCCAGTCAGGCCGGTTACAATACCGGGCACATTACCTGAACACCACGCATGGTGTACACGTTCTCCAAGTCGACCCCTTCAATAGGTAACTTGCGGGGAGTGCCACCGGGAGCAAGAATAAGTTTGTCATACGTGATAAAGTCCTTGCCGCCATCTAGCATCACCCTGTGTTCTTGAAAGTTGATAGACGTGGCTTCCTACACAGCCAATTTTTCATCATGTTCAAATACTTGGTCTGAAACAGACTTACCACTCCAACTCGCAAGTTAACTCCATATCTGATCTTGAGATCAGCAGCCGATTTCCATTCAAGTTTGGAGGCATCGGAAATTAGAGCTTTACTGAGCTTAGTGCTGAAAGATAGCGAGTAAGAGAAAGCGAATCAATAGTAAAGTGATAGTACCGATCAATAGGAGCATGGGGTTCTTTAGAAACGATGGTGATAGGGTATTTGTATCCGTTCTATACGAACCATTAATGCACACTCCAAGTTTGGTACAGTAATGATACCTACTTCACGCAAACTTTCTATGGCTTGGAAGGCTCCAGCGCCACCGCCAACAATGACGGTACCCTTAACGACAAGCCGCGTTAGCATCTTCAAGTTTAGCTATCAAAAAAATCGAATCACCTTGCCAACAGCGTCAAAGCCAGCAGTAGAAAGTTTCGGGGGACGACTCATGTTTGATTTCTCCGCAAAAGACGGATTGGCGGTGACATAGATTTTGCCATCTGAAACATGAGCACCAAAGGCGTGAAGCGCGCTTGGGGCGGGAGCATCCTCGATGTCTCCAGTGCAAACGTTGAAACAAGCTGCACAGGTTATTTAGCATAAGCGAGATAAGAGAACTGGATCGCCAACCTCCATGCCAGGGGCTAGAATTTCGTGAGTATCCAGCGTGTTATGCACGACTTGTTAGTACTTACCAAACTACACGGCCATCGGCCGTAAGTACGCCTTTCGCAAGTGGGGCACCTAAAAAATACAATGTCGGCACGATGAAGATGTAGCTTTCGGGCGCTAGATACCGTAGTGAGTGCAGAATGCACTTGTAGCGTGAATCTTATCGCCTAAACGAGCCACCAGCACTTTGCCTTGCTCAAAGTCTACTTCTTTCATTTCTCCATCCTTGAGAGCAGCATCATCGAGGACAGCAATGGTTTTGGCGGACATTCTTCTTGTTGTAGTGCGTAGTAAAGACAAAGTTCTTGTATCAGTCAGCGTCCTATGGCGAAGGTATCGAAATAGCATTCGGTGTGCTGCGTCATTTCACAATTTCAGCCAATGGAAGGTCGCATGTTTCTCACTGACATCATAGCGTGATGATCATCACGTGATAAATACGCGTTTTTGCCATCAACGTTCACGTCCATGTCGCCTGAATCACCCTCGAAATCCAATGCTTTCTGGAAGGGCAAAGCCAAAGCTGCAGAGGAATCCATAGATGAAGATTTTGTTGATCTGAGACCGACTATCACTTATCGACACATACTGCAGCAAAATTTGGGCGTCAGGGATCCTTTACGCGTCGTGGCTTTGTGTGATTCTGACGCCTTTTATGCTGCCTGCGAAATGAATCGTCTCGGAGTGAAGGATAAACCTTTGATAGTCTTGCAATGGGAAGGGATAATTGCCGTCAACTACCCTGCTAGAGCACGCGGAGTATCTCGGTTTCAAAAGCTGAAGGATGCAAAGGAGTGCTGTCCAGAGTTGATGATTGTTCACGTTGCTACATACAAAGAAGGAGAGTCAGAGCCTGGCTATTGGGAAGACATAGACTCCAAGACACATAAAGTCTGTATTTCCGATTTTTGGATATTGTACGCACGCTTAGACGTTCTTTTTAGGTGTCTTTAGACTATTACAGGAGAGAAAGCGCAAAAGTATTCGCAATGATGAAAGAGTGTCTACCGGATGCAGAAATTGGTGCGTGTCTACCTCAAGTATCGGGGTCCTCGAGTAACTCACGTATTCTATATTAGAAAAGGCTTCAATTGACGAGGCATTCATTGATTTCACCAAACCAGTACGACAAGCTTTATTGCGACGATACCCGTTTCTTGCAAAAGTACCCCCAGATGCACCCAATGGATTGGATACACCACTTCCTTCTCCACCGTCCCCAGACTGGGGGTCACACTCCAACATCGTGCCTATCATTCCCGAAGACGGAGACTCAGCATCGTCGTCTTCGGCCATGCCTCGACGTCACAATACATGGCACGACGTTGCCTTGTCGATTGCTGCAGAAATGATGCACAATGCCCGGACTAATATCGACACCAAAGTGGGATACACGACTTCTGCGGTGAGTTTGTTTACCTTCGATGCGTGCAGTATCTCATGTGCCAATGGTAGGGTATTGCTCGGAACAAATTTCTGGCCAAAGTATGTGAACATTGTGTACGTTCCGTATACGCATGCCTAACACGGCCGAAAGCTATGTGCCTCTTACAAAAAACCAAATAATCAAGTAGGAACGTATCGCCCCGCAATGCATTACATTTTCTGATTCGAATACTTTCCTCAGACCGTTTTGCGCAACGACGCTATTCCCAACTACTTGAAGCCTATGGCATTCCAGAAGGTTTCGTTGCTTGGCTGTCTGACATTTTCGATCTGGTGACGTTTACCTGTCTATCTATTTTAGATTCGGTTCCTAGGCGGCAAATTGGGAAAAGCTCTTGCTGAAGAGTACGATGTGTCTACTGTTCAGGAACTGTTGTAAGTCTGCTCATCTGACCTTTGGATTCTATACCCACGTGCTTTCAATTTTCCTAGAACCGTATCGCTGGGTGAGTAAACAAGATCTACAGTCCAAAAGTTGTTCTGATGGATGCTCAGAGGAAATACAAGCCAAATTCGGCGAGAATGCTATTTGGGTGTACGAGCTTCTGCGGTGAGTTTCATCCGTCTTAATTAACGTGTGTACCATCCGTGTTATTCTCCCATGTCTTGTGTGTCCACCATGCTCACAAGTGATGGTCACTATATAGAGGCATTGACAGAACAGAGGGTTTGTTACAATCTCGAATCTTGGGGCGGGATCGATCATAATGCTGATGCCGGACACAGTCAAAGAGAAATCAATTGTCAACAAGAGTATGCTGGCTTCAAAAAACCTGCAAAAACCTATCACGAGACCCCAAGACGGCCAGCATTGGATTCGTGTCTTGGCTGCCGAGTTGGCGTTACGTCTGAATGATGCACGCAAGGCCAATCCCCAGCTCTGGCCGAAAACATTGGTTCTGCATGCCAGTCGCAGTAAGCATGAATGGTTTCGTCTGATTCCGCCTCAGTAGTTCACACCAAATGTCATAGACTATGAAACAACTCGTTCCAAGCAAGCACCTTTTCCATTTTCGCGCGAAGTGACCGTCGACTTGATTGCTTCAGCAGGAAATAGGCTTTGGAAAGAGCTTGTCGGAAGCAATCCGGGCCCTATGAAGGTTACCAACGTCTCACTGGCATTTACAGGAATTGAAACGGCTGAAGAAGGCCAGCAAAACATCGACGAGTTTTTCAAGATGGGTGCACCAGGGCGTGTATCCAAGAGACCACGAGAAGAACGTCACAGTGTTGAATCTCGTCCTTCAATCGGAGAATCTTCATCATCCACTGACTCCGAGAATCACTCAACGACCTTCTTCTGCGACGAATGCAACAAAAAGTTCTCCCTCTCAACGAAGTTTCTCTCGCCAAGTGTCAGCCGCGAGGAAATACGGCATGCCCTGGATGCGATGAAAAATGAGCACGACGACTTTCATTTTGCGCAGTCGGTAGCAAGAGAGATTGAACCTGACGAGCCTAGCCTCCCCAAGCCCCCCAAGAAGAAAGCCGTCAAGGATGGGAGAAAGCCGCCTAAGCCGCCCACTGGAATAGAAAAGTTTTTCCCTCGCCAGTGAATGTTGATGGAGCCTGGGCGCGGAATAACCGGTTGTCAGTAGAATACATAGTTACCCAGATTATTCTGATGGTTGTTACCACCTAAAATCTTTATTTTGAGGATTTCTGTCAAGGAGTGACATCAGATGATTGTTGCAAATCAGTACCGTGAAGAATTTTACGGAGAGTCCGAAAGGGTCAGGTGAATTTCCGATACCGAGTTTTCTCTCGGTCTCACAAACGTCTTTTCGTTCTTTACCTTTCCCTTCAGGACTGGTTCCCTTTCGTTTCTCTAGGAGAGCCTTTTTTCTTCGACGACCGGCGCTGGACGACCATTCGCGTTCATTGTTCTGGTTCCGTGCTCTGTCTGCTGGAAGAATTGTCCAACAAGAACGGTCTGATAGTGTTCTTGATTCAAGATGGCAGAATTCGTCTCTTCCCCAGCCTTTTCTCCCATTCTTCCCGAACAGATGGCAGGAGCTATTGTGAGTTCAGATGTGTTACGTTGCTACTCGCTTGCCTTAACTTGAACGTATGCGAAGGTGGTTAATGTTTTCGCGATTCTCTCGACTCTCGCATTATCGTGTATCTTTATTCGTGTGATTTCCCTGGCTGGCCTTAAACTTCTCGGACACAACGTTTCACCGTCTTTCTTCAATACTCAACTTGGGTACTATGCCGCTTGCTTGCTTATAGCCAACATGGTCAATGGAGTGGCTGGTTTGATGGGTCTTCCATGGCTAGTACACAAAGGTATAACCGAAAGTGAGTATATTGTCATCTTTCTATGTTAGTTTTTAATCAGTCTTTTGTTTCGTACAGATGGACTTTGTACCTCTCAAGGTGATTAATTGTTGATAATATGTCCGATAGAACCGGTCTGACTTGCTCTAGCTACGGTGATGCAATTTGGAAACATTGCTGCCGCCTACTTCACCGTCGCAATCGCTGTTCACACTTTCAATTCTCTCGTATTGCGCAAGCGGCAATCAGCCTTTATTTATGCTCCTGCTATTGCCCTTGGCTGGACTTTGGCTGCCATAGTCTGTTCGTGTTCTAGGTTCCTCTAGGTTGACTGATAGTTACCTTGTATCCACAGCACTGCTCCCACTGATTACATCCAAGTCCAACGGTCCTCTCTACGGTGTCTCAGGACTGTCATGCGGAGTGAAGGCCACCTTTCCGAGACAAATGTTCTTTTTCCATCTTCTTCCGGTCTGTCATCCTAATTTTTTTTCTCAATCTACTGACGATCTCGCAGATATTTGTTGCTGCTGTCTTTTCTGCTATTCTATATTCCTTGATCTTCCTAGTGCTTCGTGGTTCTCTTGCGTTCAGAGGAGGTGTCAAATTTAGTTTGAATCCAAGCGAGCGCAGCGGTGATCATTATCAACGTTTCGTAGCCGGAATTGCAAAGAGCATGTTATGGTGAGTTCGTAGTCGTTCAATCCACAGCCGCAACTGAGATCTATCCTACAGGTATCCCGCTGGTTAGTAGTTAAACTTTTTTTGGACTTCTGCGTGCTATAATTTTGATGCTTCGAATGCAGCTTACATCACGCTTCTTTTGCCGTACTCCATAACTCGTTTGGCTGTTATTGGAGGCTTCTCTGTTCCATTCCAAGTGATGGTTCTTGCATTTGTTTGTTGGTTCGCTCTAGGTAATATTGATCAATACTTTTACCCGCGTCTTTACTAATCGTACTTCAAGGCGTTGTCAATGCTGGTCTGCTCTTCAACACATTCAGACTGCTTAGCCCTGCAATAGACACCAAGTCTTTCGAATCTCGAAAGATTGACAGAGAAAGCTTTGGCACTCCTGAGCTTTTCCGCCGCGACTCCGATTTCAAGCACTTGAATCTCACTGAAAAAATGATTCAAGAATATCGGAGTGGTGGGGGATCACCATCACTTTCATCTCCAATCATGGACACCAAGTCAACCAGCTCATCGGAAGGCTTGCTCCCTTCATACCCTGAGCGAGCTGCCAGTCAACAAAGCTATTACAATTACTACCAATTCGCCCAAGAGGTCCCGAGAAATATTTCACCTGTTTCCGCTCTCAATCGGAGTATTGTGGTTCAACAAGAGCCATCTCTGTATCCTGTTGCTGTTACTGAGGCTATTGCCGCCGAACACACTCGTCAAGGCTCAAATTCTTCAGTGACCAGCCTCCCCACTCCTCCGCGAAGTCGTATCCGATCCAACTCATCTACCCCCCGGCCTCCATTGGAGCGGATCCAGACATCCTATCCCGCTGATACTCAAGTTGTAGCAGGGCCACTACAGGGACCGATAACGCCGCCTTCTTCCTACGCAAGATCGCCTGCGTCTACGAGGCGGTACTCTCCGTCTTCTATCAAGGATGCGTATCCCGGTCAGCACGTCCGACAGGGTTCTCAACTGTCTTCCAATTCATTTGAGTTGGATATTACTGGATGGTTGGCGCGCCAGAACCCAGATGGATCTATGCCCCATGGATTGAAAGGTCAAGAGCCACTGTTGAGTGCTGTGGGGCCTAGATTTCCTTCATCACCGATGCCGCCGGTCTCTGACCCTTCAGCATCACCGTCGCAACGGCTAAAGCCCCTTCTTCTGGCTAGTGTGGAGAGAACAGGCTCACCGATACTCGCACAGCACTATGACAGATTGTACAGGAAGGGCTCAACTGACTCAACAGGCCGCTAGTCGACCGTCACTGATGATTGCTTTCCTTTTTCAGCAAATCAGAAAACGAGATTCTAGATAATAATTCTACTCAGCATAATTGCGTTTGCCTCCCAACTGTATCATTACTTCTTTTTGCCTGTGGCTGTCACCTTCGTTTGTTCGATCCTTTGTATTCATAGGAACTATTTTTCCTTCACCTGGCTTGGAGCTTTGGTTATTTCCATATGGCTGCTGTGCAGTACTATGAAGGTTGTATATATGTAGGTATCGTAAATACATACGCTGATACTTTATATACAACTAAAAATGTCGGTTCCTCTGATAGTAAATCAAACTCGTGCTTACTTAGCTTTGCGGGAGCCCGCTTGAACTATTGCAGATGCCAACTCATGTCGATTTGGTGTTTGAAGTTCCAGATATCGAGAGAAATAAGTACTTAAAAGAGATAAAAAAGGGAGCTTGCCAAGTGCGATGGTTCTTAGCTTGATATGATGCATCTTTGGGACTTAGATACTCTACGTATTGTAGAGAGCTAAAGCTGAGTTTTTCTGTGCAGTCCCGCTACGCGTTAAACCAGAATGTTGCTGACTAAGACTCTCGAGGCAGCGATCACGCCGACAAGGTCACTCAGAGCCCGACGATGAACGAGTTTGCGCGGCTGTCTCGACCTGCTCAGCCTGGGGTCAACGTGGATCCCAATGCAAAAGAACCTTTGCAAGATGGTTTGAATGTAACCTCTCGTCGTTTGTTTCAAGTTCGTGCATTTCTGAACGCGTTTCATTTTAGTACCCCACCTTTCGTCTGTTGAACAAGAAGACTCGCATCGCTCTTTCTCCCAACTATCTCAACTCAGACCAATCTTTCTCATACTGTACTTTTACTGTGGCTAATAGTAAAGGATGGTTTGCTGCTGTACAAAGCAATAGTGGATCATTCTGTGCGTTTCGTTTAGTACCGTCCCATGGTCTATTTTGATACGTTCCTATTACAGCTGTAATATTGTCGCCGTTAAGTGACCTCCGCAAAGCAATCAAAGATGCCAGTGCAGACGACATCAATTTTACCCCTCAAAGAATCCTTTCATTCCAAACCTCAGAACCCAACATTGTCCGCTTTGCTGCGAACGACAGTCGTTTGATCATCGGTTTCAAGTCGGGTCAACTTGTTGTCTACGACGCGTCACTTATTCTTACACCTGGTACCGAACAAAACAGTCCTCTACACGTCCTAGAAACTTCGTCCAGTCCACCAACTCAGATACATCCCAATCCGAGCAACGATCCATCTTTAGCCGACTCATTAGCAGTCGTTCGTGCCGATGGGACTGTTCAAATTCTGAACACAAGTCTAGAGTCTAAAGGCGGTTGGGCAGCTAGTGGATCTGATTCTGTTCCGGTGGCAGGTACGTCCCAAGCATTTTTTCCAAAAGCCATTCACTCACGAGAAATGTAGCTGCATGGTCTCCCAAGGGAAAGCAGCTTGCTATTGGTCTGCAACTTGGAGACATACTTTGCTTCTCCCCAACTAACATGGAGTCACCTCAAAAACATATTCCGCCAACTGCCAACGGCACGCTTGCTTCGTTAAATTGGCTAGCGCCTGGACATACCTTTCGTGTCAGTTACACTGTACCAGAATCCGATCCAGCCCATCATATCGTGCATGTAGAAGCTCGGTCGACGTCCGCTACTTACACTAAACTTGAGCACTCCTTTCAAGTCCCTGATCGCACAAAGCAAAATTCATACGTGCTCTCGCTCCCAAAGTGGGATGACACAGACGACAATAAACTTCTGGTCATAGTAGGAGACGCGTCATGCACGGATATGGAGGTTCTCGGAAACGACGGGACCCAGTGGTACCAGCAATCTCAGGAGAATCCTCTAAGCATTCCACTAGACAAGAACTCTGATGAAACTATATTGATGTCACTGGAGGCTGATCTCACGGACGCGGAAGCTGGATTTCCTGTCATGTATGCCTATCTTAATGATGGAACAATACAGGCATGGTTCGTTGAGCATACCAAACCGTATGCAGGGATGATTACTGCCGGTACCTCTTCGGCTCAGGCCGTTGCGACCCCTTCTGCCTTTGGCCAGAACAGCTCTTTTGCAACCTCTGGGTTCGGTCAGGCACCCTCAGCTTCAGCATTTAATCAACCTTCTGCCTTCGGCCAGCAACCATCTGCATTTGCAAGTCAATCTACGGGTACCTCCGCTTTTGGTCAACCTTCGACATTCGGTCAACAGAATGCTACACCAGCCTTTGGACAATCATCATTCGGCAAACCTTCGTCTCCGCCTGCGTTTGGCCAAACGTCTGCCTTTGGACAATCTTCTTTTACGCAGTCTTCTAACACATCTGCATTTAGCTCGTTTGCATCGAACAAACCAAGTCCGTTCGGGACAGGAGGTTTTGGTTCTTCGGCTCCAGAGGCAAGCACTGCAGCACCATCGTCGAGCACACCGGATGAATCAATGTCTGATGATGCACCGTCTTTCGGTGGACTTTCTCTAGGTGGTGACAGTCAGCCTAATGACAAGCCAAAATCCGCATTCGGTGGCGGGGTATTTGGAAGCCCAGCACCTTTCCCTTTACCTCCGGATCATCCCTCTAATCAAACTTCAGCATCATCTGGGTCGAGCACTGGGAGCTTTATCAAGCCTGCCTCCGGATTTGGCACTTTTAGTAGCTCGACTAACTCGGGCGGCGCCTTTGGAACATTCAGTAGCAAGGCTGGCGAACAGACTTCAGCTTTTAGCGGTGGTGCATTCTCTGCTAAACCTACCACATCTTCTGCATTTGGTAACGGTAGTGGAGCAAGTACTCCTCAGCCTGCTTCCGGCTTTGGGCAATCTGGTTTTGCCCAACCTGCATTTGGAAAGCCAGCGTTTGGTCAGTCGTCATTTGGACAACCAGCGTTTGGTCAGACAAGCTTTGGTGGTGCAAAACCCACTTCTGCTACTGCTCCCACTAGTGGCGGTTTCGGTGCGTTTGCAGGAACGCCATCGACATTTGGAGGTACACCTAAGCCTGCCGAACCTTCGAGTGGATCTGGAGGGTTCGCAAGCTTTGCCTCTGGTACATCGGCTTTTACCACTTCTGCTGCGTCTGCAAACAAGTCGGCCTTTTCTAGTGATGGAAGTGCTGGTGGTGGTGCTTTTGGGAAACTTAAGGAAGCGACATCTCCACCTGGAGGCGCATTCTCTGGCTTTGCCAGCAGCGGTCCTTCTGTCTTTGGTGCTCCTGCATCCAGCCAAGGTTCGAAAAGTGCCTTTGGAAATACATCAGCATTTGCACCCAGAGCAGAAACCCCGGAGGCGGCACCTAAGCAGTCTGGATCCTCAGCCTTTTCACCTTCTTCGCCTCAGGAATCTCCTAGTCCCTCACCTCCTCCGTCAACTCCGCCACCGACCACAAAAACTACAATTCCTGCAACACCTGCAACGCCTGCCAGTGGGGCCTTCTCCAATTTGAAAACGGCGGCTTTCAAACCTGACTCAGGATTTGGTGCTTTTGGCAATGCTTTGTCCAACGACTCGCCATTCGCGAAGGCTGCCCAAAACCAGACCCCGCCCACTTCTGCTTTTGCATTGTCCAATCCTACATCACCACCTAGCTTGTCTTCACCTGCTTCTCCTTCACCTGCCTTTGGCTCACCTTCGAAGCTGGGCTCTACTACACCTACATTTGGGTCTACTTCGAAGTTGGGTTTTGGGTCTGCAACCGCTTCCCCAGCCTTTGGTACAACTTCCAAGCTTGGCTTTGGGTTTGGAATGTCTTCGCCTGCTTCTTCAACGTCTCCTGATCCAGAGAAAGAGAAACCATCTGCTGTAGCTTCGAATGCATTCAGTGCATTTACAGGTACAGCGTCCCCATTCACTCAGTTGGGAGGTGCTGGGAAATCATTCGGAGACCTCCTCAAAAACAATGAAGGAAAGAAAGACAACAAGGAAGATTACAAGAAGGAAGTCAAGACAGAACCAAAGGAGGAAGACAATTCGACGCCGGTATTTAGTGCCTTCTCGGTCACAGAAGAGGCTACGCCGAAAGCGAAGCCGTCTCCGCTCAGTGAAGAAGAGAACAAACGGGATAAAACTCCCCCGTCTGTCTTTACGCCTCCTCGCAAGGATGAGACTAAGACTGAGGTCAAGGTCGAGTCCCCTCCTACCCCTCCTCTTGATTTCTCTTCGAAAGGCAAGGAAAAAGAAGGTACCGCGAAACTCGCTGAGCAACCATCCGCAGAATCGGTCTCCTCGCAAGCAAGCTCCTTTGTTGATATTTCTAAAGAAGAGGCAGAAAGCAGTGAAGGGCCAGAAGATTCTGATGAGGGAGATGGCGAATATGAGGATCACGGCGAAGGATCAGAAGGATCTTTTCTTTCAGAGCATTCGGAATCAGAAGGGGACCATGACGAAGAGGAAGAGGAGGAGGAGGAAGAGGAGGAAGAGGAGGAAGAGCTATCTGAGTCTCGTTCACCTTCACCAGAGCAGATTCCTTTGCCACCATCCAGGTCTCGTTCAAACACACCTCAACAAGAGGCACCGGCGATCAAAGTATCTTCAGAATCTCCTGGCTCTTCGGAACTGTCTTCAGAAGAAGATGAAGAATCAGATTCGTCCAGGTTATCAACCATTAGAGAAGAGAGCACAACGCCTCCAGGGTCTCCTACCAGAGCCGTCTCTCCTACTCCCATTGTTGCACCTACACCGGTTTCACAGACGTCGTCAACTTTGGGTGGAGTCAGACCTAGCACTCGTCCGACACGTAGCTCGCCCTTGGCTAATGCACCACTATCTTTAGGTGAAGACGAGCAAGATGGAGACGGTGAACGAACACCAAAGAGAGAGCCCATTGAAATTAAACCGATGCAACACAAACCTCGCCCTGCCTCTCCTAGAGCTCCCTTTGGTGTTCTTCCTGTAAAGTCGACATCTGTTGAGGAAGCTCAGACACCTGCGACAAAGAGACCGAAAACGCCACCTCTTTCTGCCTTTGGATTTGGTAGCCCCGCCTCTACTGAAGCGCCCGCACAGGGTGGTAAACCTGCTCCTCTACTGAACACACCATTGACACTCTCTGGCACGCCGTCTTCTACTTCCTCTCCAACTGGGTCTCCTTTCAGTGGACCGCTCGGTCTGAAGCCTTTTGGTTCGCCGAGCCCGTCACCTCCCGCCAATGCAAACGTGGGCTTAGCCGAAGGCCCTGGTTCTTCTAACGTACCTTCGACAACGCGTGACGCCTCACCGCTTCCACCTGGAACACCACCGACAGTATCTTCAATGCCTCCATCTGGCTCTTTCTTCTCCAAGCCATTCGCGCCATCACCCTCTGTATTCGGCAAGCCAGGTGCTCCTTTGTCTGCTCCTAGTATTCTACCTACACCTGCGGCGATGCCACCGACACCAACAATCAGTCCAGCGACAATTGGATCACCATTGATGTACCCTAATGCAACCAGTGGTGAGCAACAAAAATTGCCAGGATTCAATCTACCTCCTGCGAAACCACTTTCTGGGTTCAATCCGACTGCTTCTGGAGCTCCTCCAGCTATGACAGCAAGACATGGTATGCAAGCACCTCCGCCAGCGCAATCTGTTTCATCAGGTTTGGCTAGCATGCCCGGTGTCCCACCTGGTTTCGGTGCTCCTGGAGCACCTCCAAATCAACTTCAGCAATACCAAGAAGGCATGCAGCAAGACTGTGTTGTTTTGTGCATCAGCATGGCCAAAGAATTAGAAGAGGTTAGTATTATAGCCATCGCAACTTATTTCCACTTGCTGAAGCTTCATTTTAGCTCCGACAATTGGCAGAACGAGCTGCTGTGAGAAGAGAACATATGAGTAAAAGTTTCGGTGGTTCACGAAGGAAGGAAGATCTGGGAGATACGACCAAGTGGGGCTTGGTCGATATGGTGCAATTTGGGCAAGTATTGAAGACGTTCGAAGAGGATATACAGGAGATGAAAGAAAAGAAAGAGGAACTGAGGGCGGCCCTACGTGACCTCGACAAGGGCATGATCAAAGGTACGCCATTGTGATTGTTCTAACTATTTCCTTGTTTGACCTGAAACACTGTAGCCAATACTCGCCGTGAAGAAATCGCTCGTTTCAATAAAGCCAAATCCGATAACGAATTCGCCAAGATGCTCAAAACACGTACACTTGGTCCTGAACATCAGGAAAATCAGACGCAGTTACGACGAAATATTAGGGCTGTCGATACCCGCGTCACACAGCTGGAAGATCAATTGAAGGCGTATAAAAAGAGGCTGAGTGAGATCAACTCTGGAAAACCCGCGTTCCGGTGAGCACCTAGCTGGTGATGTATACTTTTGAAACCACGGCTGACTTTGTTTGTGCAAAGCGCTCCATCGTTGGACATCGTCAGTCGCACGTACCGAAATATCGATATCGCAATTCAAAAACAAATGGACGATGTTGCCCGTCTCTCCAAACGAGTTGCCAAACTTGACCTTTCAGCATCTTCCTCCTCGTCATCCTCTTCCTCACGATCCAGCCCTCTCACTCAAATCGGTCGCCACAACTCTCCTTCGTTTTCTACTCCTCAAAATGGATCACTTTCCAAACGACCGTGGAATATTACGCCAGATGTAGCAGCTACAACGGCCGCAGCTCTCAATGCTGAACGGTCGGCTCACAAGCTGAAGACAGTCCTGCTCAAGGCTAGAAAAGAGCCGTTGCTCAACGAAAAGGCAAAAGAAGCCAAGAAGCCTCCAGTTGCATTCAATATGAGTGGAATGAATGGAGCACCTGCCACGCCGGTTGCCGGTGGAAGTGGGATGGGTATCCAATTCAATACCCCTCTCAATCTCGACCCATCCTCCGATATTAACTGGGATAGTTTCCCTGAGGACAACTTCCAAGTTGCCACTCCTGCAGCGGCCGAGAGACGGGGTGGAGGACATAAAAAGCAACATGGGATCGTCAAGAAGCATACTACGAGTCCCGGTCATGCAGCCCCTCTTGCCCTTCCTGCCGTTGGTGGTACTTTTGGAACACCACTTGCATCGACCATGAAACCGTCTCTACCTTCCTCTCCACCTCCTCCGAAATTTGATTGGGGACCCTTACCAAACACTTCTCCCAAAGCAGACGAGAAAGGAGCGAGCAAGGAAACCGATGAAAAGCCTAGTCCAGGAGCGAATGTAGCCATGCCTTCAGGGTTTATTAGTTTCTCGTCGTTCAAGCCCAAGACAACATCACCTACTCCATTTTCTGGCAATTTTGGATCTGGGACTGCGCCTCCGGCATCATTTGGTGAAGGAACTGGAAATACACTAGGCACGCCGCCAGGAAAAACTAGTACACCACCTACGATGTTTGGTGGTAGTGGAGGGTTCGGACTTGGCAAATTGTCTACTCCTGGTAGTGCGCCCACGACACCTACACCTTCTGGAAACGCTAGAACATCATCATTATTTGGTGGTGATAGAGGTTTCTTTACACCTGCAGGAAATGGGTCAAAGGCTCCAGATTTGAGTGGATCTTGGGTTGCTGATGGATTCAAGTAGGTAGTTACGATAGAGATGACAATCTATACGAGCTTTGTTAACGAGCTATAGTGTATTTTTTTGAAAAACTTTGTACTATTGTTGAGTATTTTTTCGCCAGGAACTTCGTTATGAGCCAAGACAGAATAAGACAAAGAATAAAAATTACTGTCCCTGGGGAGATTCGAGCTCCCGGCTTCACGGTCGTCACAACGCATTGCCACAACGTGATGATTTAACCACTAATCGACAGGGACTTGCTTGTGTATGCCGTCTTGACTAATATGCTCGCTTAAGCGCAAATACGGGACGCGCAGCTACTCAAACCCACATTACACATTACATACCCTCTACAAGTTGCAGCCATGTCCGAGCCCCCTTCATCAACAAGCTGGATATCACTCCTCGCCTCCGTAGGTATGGCCGTCGGGCCTCCGCTCGTTTATGCCGATCAAGCGTATTCGATTGTCAAGAAAAAGTGCAAATCATTTACTTCTTACGGACGTGTCGTTTCTGAGACTGACGACTCCGAATACGTGTAGGGACGCAACTGGGTTCTCGAGGGATGTTTGCGCGATTTTGTGCGTACCAGTATCTTTCTGCCTTTTTACAAAACCACTGACGCAAAACATCTTGTGTACTACTAGACTAATAGCAAACATCACCCGATGTTTCTTCTGGCTCGGTAGTCGATTTGAAACTGCGCTTCTTGTGCAGAGTATCTTTATGATTCTTGCGCAGGTAGATAGTTATCCCACTTTATGACACGACACTCTAATTTTGCGCAATAACCTCCCTCTCGCCTTACAGCTTGCCCTGTTGTATATCTGTATCCTCTACCGCCCACGTACAAGTCCTGAATCACTGGGAATCAAAACACGACCGCTGAATTTCTGGCACTGGAGTAATTATGTGCAGTACATCGAGTTTTTGGCCGGGCTTATGTGGGTTTCTGCTTCCCGTTGCATCTGTCTCCATTCAGCTCTGCCGACCCCGTGTTCGTTTTCCTTTGCCTCTGTACTCTAACTCTCTAGTGTGAAACATGCTAACATATGTTTCTTTTCGTTTCCATTCCCAACCTACTGACTATGCATGGATGTCAAAATCAATTTACTCCAATCCAGCCTCTGTCAAGCGATCCTCTTCCTCATCCTTGGCCACTCGGACACCTTTATATCTATACTTGGATTTCTCGCGCTAGGATTGGAAAGTACACTGCCTATACCCCAGTTGATTAGGTCCATACTTCTATTCTTTCTGCTCTTCCGAAAGTTAACGAGTCAAATGCTCAACCTATATTTGCAGCAACTACAAACAGCGTTCTCTTTACGGCTTCCGCATGTCCACCCTCTTGGGTTGGTTCGGAGGTGATACGTACAAGACAGTCTACTTTTTCTTGCAGGGTTCTCCTCTTCAGTTTAAAGTGTGCGCGGTGTTCCAGCTGAGTATTGACGTTGGTGAGTCACTTTTGCTTCGCTTTTGTTGGCTTTCACTGACACCGAAATCATTCAAATCCGAACTTGGACTCACCTCGAATCATTGAACTAATCGAAATTTGTGCCTCCAGCCATCCTCGCCCAACGTATTGCATACGGAACACCACCACCGCCTACAGTCCTTCCCGAGGAGGATGATTTGGAACAGGCGCTTGCATTGGAGAATGAAGCTGAGGGTGGTGAGAGCCATGGTCAGGAGAGACAGTAATTATTATATAGGTAAGTTTCAGGACTTAGGAACGAACTGAGTCAGATTGTCAATAACTGTATCAGTCTGGTAATGATGTGACGGTTCGAAAATAGATACTTGGACAGAAAATAATCTACGATTCTACCATTCGGTACCATTTTCTGCCAATAAAATCAATACGAAGCCTGGCGCGCCCAAGACACGCCAATAAATCTACCCTAGACAGACTCTTGTTAACGTAGCTCGTGCTGAAGATGCTCTTTCCGTTTACTAGCATTATCGCATTCCTCAATGAGGTCCTTGGTATTCCCCTGATTTCATTGAAATTGAACGCGTCCCAAACCTACTCCTTCAGTCCGAAGTGCGTCTTCGTTAGCATAGCTCCCCTTATGTCGGAGCCAGGATTTGCGTGCTTTCAAGATAGGGGGGCTGTATTTTAACTTTCCATGCACTCGGGATGAACGACTGACGACTACTTAAAAGAGATTGCGCATGGGACCGAGCCCTCCTTGTAGTCGTTTTCGCTCGGTTTTCAAAATTCAACGTTCTCAGTAAGCGAAAAAGTGAGATACGGTACCAAGTGAGATATGCACTCGTCGTAGAAGATGGACCATAGAACGTCAAATTTAGTGAAAAACACAATTATTACAGTCACGTGGGATACTCTAGATTTTTTTCAGACTTCCTTCCCCTCATCCCTCCCCTGTATCTATATCCAAGGATGGAAACCGCTGAACGCGAACCCTTTTCTAAACTCGAAATATCACAAAAGACTCGAGATGCTCTCTTAAAAATGGGATTCGAAACCATGACACCGGTCCAGGCAGCTTCTATTCCAGTTCTCCTCACCGGTAAAGACGTTCTGGGAGCTGCGCAGACTGGGAGTGGAAAGACTTTAGCTTTTTTAATACCTGCTGTTGAACTTCTTCATCGTCTAAAGTTCAAACCTATGAACGGTGCCTTTTCAACTTCGTATTGTGTTGCAGACAATTTACAGTATTTGTAGGCACTGGTGTCATAATCCTCTCCCCTACGAGAGAACTTGCCCTACAAATTTTTGGCGTCGCAAAAGAACTGATGGCACAACATTCACAAACGTTTGGAATAATAATGGGAGGAACCAATATGCGTGCAGAGGCGGACAAACTGCAAAAAGGCGTTAACCTTCTCATCGCGACACCGGGAAGACTTTTAGATCATTTACAAGTGTGTATATTATTAATGGCCATTCGTGCTCCTTGTTAATTTTTGCTCTGCTCACAGAACACCAAAGGATTTGTTTATCGCAACCTCAAGGCTCTTGTCATTGATGAGGCGGATCGGATTCTAGAGATTGGATTTGAGGAGCAGATGAAAAAGATCATAGAGATACTACCAAAAGGTGCGTCGTCGCTAGTGCAGGGTATTCATACCGACTTATGCACGAGCAGAAAATCGTCAGTCAATGCTATTCTCCGCAACTCAAACCACAAAAGTTGACGACCTCGCACGGATGTCATTACGTCCCGGTGCGGTATCTGTCGATGTCGGGAAGCGAGAGTCTACAAGCACTGTTTCCACCCTTACACAAGGCTATGTTGTTTGTTCTTCCGAGAAACGATTTCTGTTACTGTATACTTTCCTCAACCGCAACCGCAAGAAAAAAGTTATTGTCTTCTTCTCTAGTTGTAATTCTGTCAAGTACCACGCCGAACTGCTCAACTATATTGACGTGAACGTATTGGATCTTCATGTACGAGATGGTTTCCTTCCTCTCGTTTCTACTTACACTCAAGTACGGCTATTTACTCACAGGGAAAGCAAAAGCAACAAAAACGCACCAATACCTTCTTCGAGTTCATAAATGCCGAATCTGGGATCTTATTGTGTACCAACGTCGCTGCCCGTGGTTTGGACATACCCCATGTCGACTGGATCGTGCAATACGACCCTCCTGATGATCCTCGAGACTATATCCATCGTGTTGGTCGTACAGCTCGAGGAGGCAAAGACGGTCGGAGTTTGCTCTTCCTTCTTCCGAGCGAGCTGGGATTTTTAAGATACCTCAAGGACGCCAAGGTGCCCTTGAACGAGTACGATTTCCCTGCGAATAAAATAAGCAATATCCAATCTCAGGTAAGACCAGAGAATCTTGTCGATGACCCCTTGCTTATTCTTGAAACCAGCTCGAGAAACTATTGCAGAAAAACTATTTCCTCCATCAGTCCGCAAAGGATGGATACAGAGCCTATCTTCAATCATACGCGTCTTATGGTCTTAAAAAGATCTTTGACGTCAATGCCCTTGACCTCGCTGCAGTTGGCAAATCGTTTGGTTTCGCAGTCCTGCCTAGAGTAAACATCAATCTCGGAGCCGTTAAAAGCTCCAAAAAGCGCAAACACCAAGACGACGGATCCGACGTAGAACTGGAAGCGCTCGAACCAGATGCAGATGTAGATGCAGATACGGATGATGAGGGTGAGGAAATGCCAACAGTGAACAGCAGGAGTGCAGATTTCGGGGTATCCAAACAACGGCGTTTGGAGACGTTAGGGCACAAAAAGGTGAAAAAAGAGAAATATCGAAAGGGAAAGCAGCAGCAGGAAATGAACAAGCATGCGCAGTGGAGTCGGTAGTCTTAGTTGACCCCGTTCTTGTACGTTCATTGCCTCTTAATTTATGCTTTTCATTGTCGATTTGCTATTTCTCACTTTTTCGATTGGTTACTGCCATTCATCTGTAATTGTACACAGTTGACCTAGCGATTGTCGTGTTTTTACATATAACTAGCGTTGAGGGACAAATCAATGAAATACGGACTATTCAATGTTCATTGGCACGCCTTGAGGCCAGATCGTACACGACTCTGTGGGGGTATCCTAAAAAAGTCTAGTCTTGGTCCTCCGACCCAATCAAATTAAAGTCCAGTTAATGTGTATGACCCAGCGACAACAGAGGTAGTATCCTGAGCGTTTCGTTCACTTCTTATCTCTATCCTCTTTCCTAAGCCTATTCTGCACCGATCTTCAGGCATCTCGTATTGTTTCTGTTCCATAAGCAGGTGGAACCACATACAAAGAGATATCTCTCGAAATTGCGTTCATCTGTGCTCGCATTTCCCTAATGACATCCCTGATATTTTCTTGCTCTCCAGAGTCACTGCTGTCTCCTTCCGCTCGAACAGAACGCGTTTCGAGCGTCTCTATTCCTTGTGCCAGCGCATCTCTTCGTTGGCGTAGCTCTTCTTGTGCCTCGGTTGGGATAAGTACTGGATCGGCGATGAACGCACGCCCACTTTTTCCTTCACGCCAGTGTTCTTCGAAACCCAATGCAGGCGATATGTAGCCTTTCATACTTTCAGGATGAATGGGATGGTGCAAGGTGAACGGCTCGACAACTAAAAAAGATCATTGGTATTAGGGCGCGTTGTACAGCTCTAGACGTACCATAACCTGACAGCGCCAACGAAAAAGATGTGGGGCGATGGCCTTGAAGTGACCAGCGTTTTCGGTAGAGAAAAATGCCTCCCAATCCCAAAAGGACAAGAGTAATGAAGCCACCAACCACAGCACCAGCAATGGCGCTTGCATGAATCGATTCGGAGGTTCCTGGATTTGATGAAGTAGGGGCTGGTTGCTCTGTATTCGAAGGTAGTTGGGAGAATACAGGCTTATCCAACAGTGTGTCAAAGGAGGGTGTATACGTCAAATAATCAATGTACGCAGCAATGTCTCCTTCAACGTCAGTGATGGTAGCTGTGAGTGTGTGATTTCCCGGTTCCAACGATCCCACACTGAAATAGGTGAAATGTGGGATTAAAGCGCTTCCGGTAGGTTGAAAATGTCTGGTGATCGAATGGGAATCTAAGTCGAAGGTCATCACTAACTGGCAATCCAGGCAGTTTGTCAAAGTAGGATCTAACCCCGCCACAAGTATCGATGTTCCTAGAATCCCTGTCGATTATCTTTATTGCATGCACGATTAACTTGTGTGTACCCACCAGCAAATTGGAATGTAAAAGAGTCGCCCACAGATTTGCTACTATGCGTCCCATTGCCGTGGGGAACAAAATTACCAATAATTGGAGAGAAACTCGGACTGCTGGCATAGGCGAAATCACTTGTCCAGCCATTCCAAATAATTTCTGAACTTGAATCATCAACATGGATTGTCGTTCCACGAAGATCGAAGGGATGTTTGACTGTGTAGAGCATATAGTCGATATACGGCGTGATTTCGTGAAATTCGATACGTGTCTCCTCATCGTCAGCTTGAGGCCATTCATCCGAAAAAATTGATTCCCCAAATGCAACGGATGAGTATGAATATGAGACGCGCTGCCGTCCTTGCGAGGAGCTTTTTTCAACGGTAAAGTCTCGCGGTCCTTCAAAAGGGTTTATTCCGAAGACTGCAACTGAGATAACTGACGGAACGCGTAAGCACTGAATCGCTGATAAGAAAGATTACATACTACCAGCGAAGCTCGAAAATATCAAGGATGCCGTGCGATTGTGACCAAAGGTCAACGTATTGTTGTACGAATATGGCGTATAGGGATGTGATGGGACAAGATCCCAGCCATCCATAAATGTTGGGGGGCTAAGTGTCCTGTCGAGATCAAAATCCACAATAACTGTCTCCGTGGTAGCATCCGACATAAGTTCGACTTCCAAAACTAGTCCTATATTGGTTATGCGAAGTAGGAGTTGATATAACTTACTGAAATTTGAGAAATGGTGACGAAGGCCGTCGAGGACTTGTATGAACACTTTGCTTTGAAATGACCGTAGGAGTTAAGGTTTAGAGCTCTCCTGTGTTCCCTAGCGGTCGAAGGGGTGGGTGTTTTTTTTTCTTTTTGAAAAATCATGCTGTATCTTATATTCTTTCACCCCATTCATCCGAAATTTGCAGAGAAACCGGAGAACCCGAACATAGAGTTGTGATGCCAGCTGGCCCAAGAGATTAAAGGGAGCCATAAATCAGTGTGTACCCGTGTCATAAATCGTGGTAACTTGTTTCGGATTTTTCGACAAATCTATTCAAAATCAAGGATATTATTGCGTTACCTGGCAACTTGACAAGTCAGGCAATCAAATCGGGTAAATTCACGATAGGCTAGGCGATTTTCGCATAAAAGCAATCAAAAACTATACTTTTCAACACCCTCAGCCACCTCTCAGCACCAGATGAAGTAAGATTGGTGGTTTCCAGCGACGAAGAATGCTGAAGGCCTGTACAGAGACGCTGTAGCTAAAATAGCACATTCATTGTTTAATCAGTTAGCTGTGTCATACTCTAGCCTTGCTCTAGCCGATCTTTCCCATAAATTGGCTTCTTTTTCGGCGTGTTGCTTATACTCTAGGGCCTACTCCACGGTGTGTAGTTATCCCCGACTCCGCTTTATAAAGGTTCAGTCTTACGGCGCAGAGTCAATAGAATCAATACCATAGCAGATACACTGGGGACCATTAATCTTTTCATCCCCAAATAGGGAAACATCTCCAAAATCTTCTCTTGCTACTAGAAAAGAGCTGCTGGCATTGTTCAGGTGTGATTCAGATGTTTTCTCCAGAATATGAGCCACGAGAATAGAAGGAAACTCGTTCAGACTGCAACTCTTCTTGTGCCTGTGCCGAGACTGGGTTCCTGACTTTGGCAGATTGATATCATTTTATAAACTTGTAAACACTGACACGTATCTGTGAACGGGTCGCCCGTACTGTGTCTGTTAAAGATAGGTCTATCCCTGCCACTAGAAGCGATGTTCCTTCAAACCCATGGATCTATATTATGCAAAACCGACTCCCACTCACCAGCAAATTGAAATGTAAAGGAGTCGCCCACATTTTTGCTACTACGCTTTCCATTACCATGGGGAAAATTGCCTAGCGTCGGAGACCAACTCGGACTGCTAGTGTTGACAAAATCACTCGTCCGACCATGCCAAGTAAATTTCGAGCTTGAATCGTCAACAAGGTTTTCCGCGAATATCGAAGGAAGGAAGGAAGGAAGAGTTTATCAACCGGGTAAGGTCCAAGAGTTGAACACCGGCTTCCGGGAAGTACCTAGATGAAGGAAATGGTGACAGTCAATAGTACATAGTCGATCATTGGCGCATACTCGTAGTACTCAAACCACAGGCCACTATACTGCGTCAAGTTACTCGAAAAGAGTTCGCCAGATATAGGGGTTGGTGGGTATAAAATCACAAGTTGCGAACTGCATCACGAACAGTGAAGTACGGCGGCGCCGATCCCGAAGGTTTTCCCAAAGAGCGCTGCCGGGATGACTGGCAGAATAGATTTGAGGTGCCAGTAATGAACAGTTGGAAGAGAGCACAGACCATCAGTGTGGTCATAAGTCAACAAGAACGAGGAATCGTGGTCGAAGAAACTGTAAGAGATCGTACCGTTGTACGAATTCCGATGTTCATGCGTAAACGCGTACTACGCGCACCCCATGAGCTTCGTATTATACATTGAATCGAAAATAATCATGTTACCATTACTTAGCATCCACAACGATCGTCAGATCCGACATGAGATGCATGAGATCTTGAGACCTGAAAACTAGTCAAAGCGCAAACACCAAGACGACGGATCCGACGTAGAACTGGAAGCGCTCGAGCCAGATGCAGATGTAGATGCAGATACGGATGATGAGGGTGAGGAAATGCCAACAGTGAACAGCAGGAGTGCAGATTTTGGGGCATCCAAACAACGGCGTTTAGAGACGTTAGGACACAAAAAAGTGAAAAAAGAGAAATATCGAAAAGGAAAGCAGCAGTAGGAAATGAACAAGCATGCGCAGTGGAGTCGGTAGTCTTAGTTGGCCCCATCCTTGTACGTTCATTGTCTCTTAATTTATGCTTTTCATTGTCGATTTGCCATCTCTTACTTTTCCAATTGGTTATTACCATCATCTGTAATTGTACACAGTTGACCTAGCTATTGTCGTATTTTTACATATGACCCGAATCCATGAAATATGGACAACTCAACCTTCATTAGCACGCCTTGAGGCCAGATCGTACACGACTCTGTGGGGGTATCCTAAAAAGTCTTGGTTTTCCGGCTCAAAGTCCAGTTAATGTGCATGACAAGTCACCCAGCGGCAACACTGAGTGTTTCGTTCACTTCTTATCTCTCTATCCTCTTTCCTAAGCCTATTCTGCACGGATCTTCAGGCATCTCGTATTGTTTCTGTTCCATAAGCAGGTGGAACCACATGTCTAGAGATATCCCTCGAAATCGTGTTCACCTGCGTCCGCATTTCCATAATGAGATCCCTGAGACACTCTCGATCTCCAGAATCATTTTCGTCTCCTTCCATTTGAACAGAACGCGCTTCGAGCGTTTCTATTCCTTGAGCCAGTGTATCTCTTTGTTGGCGTAGCTCTTGTGTCTCGACTGGGATGGGTACCGGATTGGCAGTGAGGACACGCCCGCCTTTCTCTTCGCGCCAGCGTTCTTCGAAACTCGACGCCGGCGGTATATAGCCTTTCATACGTTCAGGATGAATGGGATGGGGCAAGGTGAATGGCTCGACAACTAAGAAGAGCGTGAATTAGTATGGAAAGCTTCGTAACAGCCCCAGACGTACCGTAACCCGATAATGCTGACGGGAAGGATTTGATACGGCGTTTTTGATAAAGAAAAAAGCCCCCTAACCCCAGGAGCACAAGAGTAATCAAACCCCCAACCACGGCACCGGCAATGATGCCTACATGGTTTCCGCGAGCCGACTCGATGTTTGACTGTTCTGTATTTGAAGGTAGTTGGGAGAATACAGGCTTGTCCAACAATGTTTCAAATGAGGGCGTGTATGTCAAATAGTCAATGTAAGCACCGATATCTCCCTTTATACTGGTAATGGTAGCTGTGAGGGTGTGGTTTCCTGGTTCCAGTGATTCCGCACTAAAATAAGTAAAATGCGGAGTCGTTGGGAATGAAACGCCTCCAGTAAACTGAAAATGCCTAATGGTCGAATTGGAATCTATGGTAAAATTCATCGCCAACTGGCAATCCAGGCAATTTTCTGAAGTAGGGTCTATCCCCGCTACCAGTATTGTTGTTCCTGAGAATCATTAGATGCGTGTGTGCTATGCAGTCGGTTTCTACTCACCGGCAAATTGGAATGTAAAGGAGTCGCCCACATTTTTGCTACTATGCTTTCCATTACCATGGGGAACGAAGTTGCCTATCGTCGGAGACCAACTCGGACTGCTAGTGTTGACGAAATCACTCGTCCAACCATGCCAAGTAATCTCCGAGTTTGAATCGTCAACGAGGATTGTTTTTCCGCGAATATCGAAGGAATCAGTGACAGTCAACAGTACATAGTCGATCATTGGCGCATCACCGTGAAAATCAAACCACAAAGCACTATATTGCGTCGAGTTACTCGAAAAGAACTCGCCAGATGTAGAGGTTGGTGGATACGAAACCACCTGTTGCGAACTATTCAAAACAAATGGATCATGAACAGTGAAGTACGGCGGCGCCGACCCCGTAACGATGTTAGGGGTTTTCCCAAAGAACGCTGCCGAAATGACTGGCGGAATACGTTGAGGTGAACTTCAGTAATGGACAGTTGTAACAGAATACTGACCATCAGTGCGGCCATAAGTCAACGAGAACGAGGCATTGTGATCGACGACGCTGTAGGAGATTGTATCGTTGTACGAATTCCAAGGTTGTTCATGCGTAATCCCCCACCCGTTGAACTGCATATGGTACATTGAATCCATAGTCGTGTTACTACTAACATCCACAACGATCGTCACAGGATCCGACATAAGACCTGAAAACTAGTCATGCATTATAGCCAAATATAGACAACTGACAATCATTTCTTACCGAAAACTAAGGTGCAAAAAATAAAAGATAGTTGAACCTGAGAATCTGAGCAAGACCCTTTGCTCGTAGACTTTAAGACCTGGTCGGAGCACTCCAAAAAAAAACCATATTATAGTGACTGTAGTTCTGATGAAGGAGACCTATAGAAGGCGGCAGAACAACAATCAGCGCTGAAGCAAAACACTATTTTCCCGATGGTAGACGAGTAATGTTGCAACGTAAGCCTAAGAAGTCCAGCGCGCGAAGTCAATACTACTCTGATAAATATGACGCGGTACTAGGACACTGATGCTTATCGGTTACAACTGTTCTTTATCACCATCGCCTGCATTCTGTGGAGTGATAGATGACTATCCAGCATAGCCTGAGAGGAAACGTTCCATCCATTCATTCATTAGGGAGAATAAATACGTAAATACCAGGCAGTCCATGTCTTGATACTACATCTTAGAATATAGCCCTGACTAAACCACCACCGATAGCAGCACCAGCACCGAAACCAACACCTGAAATAGCAGAATGAGATTACACAGCAACTAGATGAACACGAATACACACCTCCAGCAGCCGAATGAGCCATCGTATTTCCATACTTTCCATATTTGCTCTTCTTTGCCTCCTGTCCCGGATCCTGTTGCAACCCTGAAGAATTAACACCAACTCCAGGCGGAGGAGCATTAGCGCTTTGGTGAGCTGCACCAAAGGGTTTATAAGCTGGTTTCTCTTTGGAACCTGTAAATGCTGGGGGAAGAGTACGACCTGCTACAGGTGTAGGTGCGGGAGGAGTAGGTGCTGCGGCGGGAGTTTCGATTCGTTCAACGTAAGAAGAGGGGAATAGTGCTTCTTTGCCGTTGACACGGCCCGTCCACCAATCTGCGTTTGTTTCTTCGACGATTTCGATGATATCGCCTGCGCGGAAGGAAAGGTCACCAGAGTCCTGATAGTAGATTAGAACTAGACAAATTAGATGATCAAAAAGTACGTACTGTGCCATTCTCGTTGTATCCCCAGACTGCCCTGGCTTGAGGTAATGAAGGTGCGGCGGGTACGGGTGTAGGTGCAGGAGTCTTTTTGGCAAATGGAGTAGGGATGGAAAAGGACCTGGTAGGAGCTGGAGCTGGAGCAGCTGGCTGACCGGCAGCAGCAAGGGTATTCAAGAATGAATCTGCATCTGATCTTGGAACGTAGCCGTGTTCAGCGAGTAGACGAACATTGGATTCGACCTGGGCGGCAATGTGGGCGAGAAGAGCGTTGTTGTCCATGACAGTCATAAGCAACCCCTGAAATTGATTACGTACTTTTCTAAAATGTTGACTCTGGTTTCTTCCGTGCCTGCTTTTGTTTCTCCAACAGAACATACCTCCATTGTCTCCACTACTCCCACTTCGTTTAACGATATTCCACCTGTGCTGAGGCTGAAACAAGAAAATGTCCGCGTTTCTTTCGACCCTCCTCTTCAAAACCTTCCAGATGAAGCAGGGACATTGTATATCATAGATACGTGCGTACTCGTCCATATCTCGCTTGACTGCGACTAAATACCACTTCTGTAGGGTTCTCGTGTTTTTCACTGCCTCGGGACACGGTTTTCAACTCGAGTATCCGTCTATAACACTGCATGCCATCTCTCGCGATCCTCCTTCCATATACTGTCAGCTGCTTTCTGAAGAGCAGCCAGCGGTTCAACACCAAAACGAAGAGGATGAGAATGGGAACGAAAACCAAGACCAAGCCATGCGCGAATTAAACATCATCCCTGCTGATCCCAGTGCTCGTAAGTACAATCTAATCAATCCAACCTAGTTTCCAACGCTTTTGCTTGCAGTCGAATCTATATTCGAATCACTCTCATACTGCGCATCTCTCCATCCCGATCCTCCTTCCTCCGAGTACGATGATGAAGACGACGACCAAGATCAATTTGCTGATGCAGACACCAACGGCGTCAATGGCTTTGATACTTTTGATGGTACCGAACAGGAAGAATTAAGTGCGGTCGGGAGGGTGCGCAGTGATTTCGTTAATGATAATCGATATGCTCCGTATTAAAAGAACAATTTTCGTCAAGGCCGCTCTTGAACATCTCGAGAGTATTATCGTTTATCCCGAGGGCGTCCAGAAGCCGAAAGATGATGACGACGAGGAAGAGAAAAAGGATGCCCAGTCTTAGGGAGCCCAAAAGTACACCATTGTACATGTATTCACCTTGACTGCTATATACAGAATTTTTGTCTATCTAGTATCGTTTACAGCTTGCCCTCAACCATTCCAACACCCTCGCTCTCAAGCTTGAGCCTAATCGGTTCACAGATCTCCTTGGAGTACGGTGCATGCACACCCTTCATCTTGAGCACCCCGTCCAAAACCAGCTGTGTCGCAATTCCACAAGGCAAGCCAACCGTCAAAGCCATTGCAGAGTGTCCAGACCCAAGCGGTGCACCATACGCTTCAAGCGTCGAAGTAAGCGTCTCCACTTTCCCATCTTGCCACTGAACAACGAATCGATGTTGGAGCATCACATAGTCTCTCTCTCCAGCTTCGTACTTCATCAACTCCTCAAGTCTAGCGCAAAGCGTGTCAAGCAAGTTGGGGTGCTGAGCACCAGCAGCTGCTCGAGTCTTGACTTTTTCCTCTGAGAACATCCCGATCCAGCGGAACCCAGAGATGATCCTCGTAGCCTCTGCCTCATTGGGGAACGCAGCGACCGATTTGATCTTTTCGACTAATTTTGCCTCATCTCCATCAACACCCAACATCTTGCCTAGAACCTGAATCCAAGTCCACTCCTTCTCACTCAACCACGCCTTTTCTTCGCCGTCCAACCAGCCAACTTCCACCAACGCTTTGATAAACTCGGGGAACCCTTGATATCTCAACGTCCCTCTAACAACTGTCTCTCCCTCTCCATCCCCATCGATCCTGTACCATTCTCTAAACGGCGTACTATCCCTGTTGGGATACGCAACAAAAGCATACGCAGGAGAAATATAAAACGGCTTGGCCTCCGCCATCAACTTGCTTCCCGAAACCGTAACAGTCTTTCCCCCAGAGAGATACGCAGCGTTATTCAACAGCGCAAGCAAAACACCTCGAGAAGACCAAGAAAACTTGTATCCCAATGGGTTGGAAGCAAACTGGGGAGCAGGAAGTCCACCGCAGTAAGAGAGGAATTGTTTGATTTTTCCACCCTTGGCATGGACCTCGTCGATCGTTTTGATAGCGTACAAGTGGTCGATACCGGGATCGAGACCGATCTCGTTGAGGACGGTGATACCGGCTGCTTTGGCTTGTTCGTCCAGCTCGCGCATGGCTGGGGAGACGTAGGAAGTTGTGACTACGTCGGTCTTGCCTGGAAAGAAAGTCAGTTTCGTGATTGAATGGCAGAACAATGTACATACCCTTGATAGCAGCCTTGATCACCGCTGCATGATAAGTGTAAGGGATAAGAGAAATGACCAGATCGTGAGCTGCAATCTGAGCTTCGAGATCTGTAACCTTGTTCACGTCCAAGGAAATAGCCGAGGTTCGAGGCAACGATTCGGCGAGTTCTTTGGCAGATGCGAGAGTGCGACAGGCTATCAAAATACCATGTCAGTATAGTCATCAAAGAAGAGATCATTCCGAGACCCACCGATAGTCAACTCATTAGCCGGGCTCCTCACGATATACTCTGCACAAGGCCTCGCAACGTAGCCACTTCCCAACAAAAGAATCTTCTTCTTCTGACTCGCCTCTGCAACGTCCGCATTCGGTCCAAACTTGGGCTGAATATTCTTATCCTCCTCCAAATATACTTTACCAAATTGGGGAAGAATATAAGCCGCCCGATGAACATCCTCGTTCCAATACCTCGTCATATCTAGAGTTGGGGCTTTAACCGGAACCTTGAGATCACCCTTCTCCCCTCCTCCTTTAGCCGCAAGCAAGAAACCAATTTGACCTGAAGGATACGTAGGGATCGTCGTAAACGCATATTCGACCTGCTCAAACCCAACATCCTTCGCTGCCTTGCGGACATCCTTGATCAAAGGAAGATGCAACCACAAGCATTCTCCTTGAGCAGCAATATGTCCTCCTGGCCTCAACGCATCGAACAAGAGCTGATAATACGGTTTCTGGAACAGCGTCGCAGCAGGTCCAACGGGATCCGAAGAATCCGTAACGATCACATCGTACGTTGACGTGTGAGATTGAAGAAACGCGAATCCATCCCCGATGTGAACGGTGACTTTTGGGTTTGACAAAACTTCTGCCATGTGAGGGAGGTATTGCTTTGATACCCTTGGAACAGCCTCGTCGATATCGCACAATACAACTTCCTTGACTGAATCGTATTTGAGCACCTCGCGAACGACACCACCATCTCCTCCACCGATAACAAGTACGCGTTCGGGGTTGGGGTGAGAAGCGGTAGGAAGGTGAGTGATCATTTCTTGATAACTAAACTCGTCTCGTTCTGTGCATTGGATGACACCGTCAAGAACGAGGACGTTTCCAAATGTTTCGCTTTCAAAGACTAGGACGTCTTGGAAGAGAGACTTTTCGACGTGGAGAATTTTGTTGACTTTGAGAGTCATGGCTTGGCCGGGCCATTGGGAGGAGATTTCGCGGAACCAGCCATCTAGAAAGAAAGTAAGAGTCGTGATTAGAGGTTGTTTGAGTTTTGATTAGAGAGGATTACCTTGGATTGAAGGGTGTGTGAGGACGGGCATGGTTGTAAAATTTTGGGATGCAAACTGATCGAATCGACCAGATAAAATCTTTCGCGCTTACTCCTTTTGGAACAGTAAATTACATCACGTCACGCGTCGCGTACCACTTTAAGAGCGAACTATTACATGCACTGCTATATAGTAAAGGGGCTGGCGGGTGGCATATGTCCGCTACTCGGAGTCGCTTCCAGGACGCAAGGTAAAGGTCCACCCTATAGCGATTCAGTAGATGGTTGCGTTTTCGTGTTCTGCTTTTGTGTCCCTCTCACTGTTTTCTTCTCTTTCAGGGGCTTAGTGCAATTTACTTACATACTGATTTAGATTTGTTTGTAGTTCTATTCGTAATTCAAATCCAAAGCCAATTCAAAGCATTGTAAGATGGTTGAGAGAGATAGCCACTTACCAGATAAATGTTTACACTCCCGATTCTCCGACTCCAGGTGGGTTTGCTTCCTTTGGGTCGGGGTTGATAAACTCTACGGCAGCATCAGGGTAAAAGAAATTGGATATTTATGGCTTACCATAGATGGTGTCGAAGAACTCGAGGATCGCCTCGAATGTTTGTAAAGCGAAACGTAGATGTTGCTGGACTGCTCGAAGAAACGGTTGGTATTCTCAGAAAAACAGGCTTCAAATCGGGAAGACATTTGTGTGCACGATAATGCAACGCGGATCTAAAAGGACCTGAGGGAGGCACTGAGCAGTGATACTTAACTCAAGAATATTTTCCCAAGAGTCGTTCTCACTCTCCCGCAAGCTAGTAAGGGAAAGGCTGATAGTCCTCATCTCAAAGGCATGATTACAGGAGAACGCTAATACTAAGGACAAGCTAGATGCACTTCTGAAGAAACTCCGCACAACCAGATGGCTGAAATGTTGCTTCCTATCATGAGTTACGACTAACACAAACTCCTGTACAGAAATGATCCGTATTCATTGAATTAGGAGTGTTAAGTCCATGACAGTAAAGTAAAAATTTCAACTTCCCTATTGACAGGCCTGAACAAGTACCACAGACTCTGCTGCTATTGTGCAGATATTCTGCAAGGCTGGCATCACGGCTTCCAATGTTCTCGCAGGATTACATCCACTCCAAAAACGGTAATGATTGAAAAAACATAGATATAGGGAGGACAGAAACAGATGATCCGAGTGCTTATTCCAATAACTGCCATGTAGACCGTCATTTGGACCACTATCAAAACCACTATTTGAACTGCTATTTGAACCACTAGTTACACTGCTGTCTCAGCTGTTGACACGGCCTCCAGAGATATCGTTGCCACCGCTAGTAGGAGGGTCATCAGCCGAATGAAACAAAATAGTCACCGGCAGGTCGGCGAAGTTATCGGCATGACGACAGATCACGTTTTTACTCGAGCCGGCGATAATGATCTTCGGGAAACTCACCTCAAAATCGATGCTTTTTCATACCTGGCGACTGATGAAGGCGAGGTATTGAGCAAGAGCTCAGGACGGGTTTTCAAGTTTGTGCACTAAAGTATGCAGATGAGAAGATGAGTTGTTGAGCTTGACCACACTACAATTACAAGGGATACTCAGTGGGTAAATAGAAAATCTCGGAGATAAAAACATCTACATATACGTGGCTCAGCGTGGCTGCTCCAGCGTCCCGATACCAAAAAGTCCGCCGTAGAAGAATAGGGTACAATTGCACTATGTAGTAGTATGTAACAACATGCGTTTACTTATATAAAATAAAGAATATATAGTAAGGGTACGATGCGCTGTGTAGAGTGCGAGAAAAGTAATCATCAAACGGATTGGACGTTACACCGTCGTAAGTCGTTCAAGGTCGTTCGTTCGAAAGCAAAAAAAGGTGGATAATTGAAAACAGGAAGAAATAAACGCGTAACTGTCCGTCCACATACATAATCTATCCGGCTTCACTCCACTCTACCGGTAATCTTGATAACTATCGTAACTCGGCGGTCCTCCATACTGTGACTGCGCCGCAGCTTGCTGTTGGTGTCCACCGACCAGATTAGCTCTTACAGCAGCATAGGGATCCGCGTACTGCATCGTCCTACTCACTCCCGGTGCTGCTCCACCTCCCATCATAGGACCCAAGTCGGGCTCTGGTATCGACGGTGGAGCCGCTGGCACTCGTTGAGGTGAAGTTCCCCTACCACCACTAGAGCCAAATCCAGTCGGAGCAGGGTCAGAGAATGCACCGTATGCATCCATGGAGGGTCGAGAAGGAGGAGAGTAAGGCGTTGATGTCGCGGCAGTGGAAGCAGCAGGTGTGTATCCACCGGGATATGAAGGTGAGTAGCCTCCTGATGTAGCAGATGAGTATCGGTTCGAGTCTTCGAAAGGATTTGATGCTGCAGGAGCAGAAGCGACAGGGGGATTGTATGAATGTTCGTCTTCGTCGTCTTCGCCTTCTTCCATATCCATAGGACGTTGGAACGGAGGGTCACGAGGTCCAGAGAGTAGCTTGCCCTGACGCCAGTTGATGATGAGAAGGATAAGGGAGGCACCCCAGAAGACTAGGTACACAATTTAATATTAGTACTTGGATATTAATAGAGTGCTAGAGTGCAGAACACGCGTACCGAAAGCTAGCCAAAGAAATATGGCGGCAGCCTTTTTAGTATTACACCAGCCTGAAAGGCCATTCTTGAAGTCGTCACCCTTGTCTGCGTTGGGGTCGTCGTCGGGATTTTTACACCCTTTCTCGGTCCAAGCGGAGATCGTTACAATGAAACTATACAATTAGATAAATGAATAAATGGGGCATACGGAAAAAAGTGGCCTTGACTCACGCAATCAACAAACTTGCTGCTGATCCCAGACCCGTCAGGATGAAGCCAACGCGCACTTCCTTGAGCGCGCGCGCAAGTCGGATAAATTTGTCATATTTTTCGTAGAGTACGGGTATCGTTAACATGAATGCTGATAAAAGCATGCCGACTATAGTGATGAAAAGCGTGAATCCTGATAGGCCAGCTGCGGTTTGGAGACGAGCACAGGAACGGGATGGTTGCTAGGTTAGTTGGACGCGACTAGCGATGACGACAGGATACACGCACAGGGACCGACATCCCATTTTGCTTGGAATGCAGCGACACTAGCAAAACACGCCATGGCAAGAAAGTTGAAGAAGATTTGGGAAGCATGGAATACGATTGCAGGTTTCGAGATGATCATCTGGAAAAGGTGTCAGGAACAATGTTTAGGAGCAGATAAAATTGGGACAAGGACCCATAACAGGAGAGACCAAGCAAGAGGGACGAAAAGTAGAAATATAAGAGCATTAGAGTCTGTTTCTGCCATTCAGGTGGAAGAGGGACGAAACCCAACATGATTACGTGATAGAAGGCGGAGCAGGGATGCGTAATGGCAGGGATGGGAATGCAAGCAAAAATAGAGGGAAAATGGTGTAGAAGAACAAGGAATTCTGGAATGAAAGAATAGACAAAGAGCCGAGAAGTGATGGAAAGGTAGTAATGAAGATGTGGCAGGAAACAACTCACATCATCCTCTACAATCGCATGTCCATGTCCACTACTACCGATTCCGCCTGACATTGCTGATGGGATATGGTTGCGTTGGGGTACGATTCTAGTTATGCCATCCTTGATCTTTTCCATGAACGACATGGTGAGGTAGAGTCTGAGAGATGGTGGTGGTCTTAGTGAAAAAGTGGATGATTCGTGAGCCTCAAGTATGTCATTTGCACGTGGCATTTTTGGGCGTAGTTACACAGCCAGTGCACCAAGCAATTCACCGCCTCTTATCACCACTTCCAAAAACCTTTCCATCATCTATGCACGTCCTGACCTCTGGGATCTCCTCATTGTTTTGATGCATTTTGACTGCAGCGAAAATGACGTCTAATCTGGCATATTCAAGAGAAAATACACAAAACTACTCGAAGAACTCGACCCTTCAAGCTTCAGGCTTCACCCACTCGCTGCGCTTCGCAGTCTTCCATATAATTGAAAGTCATTTCCGGTGCCAGAAAACACTGCTTTTTGTATCCGTTGCTCTTGTCGTCATCCCAGGCCAGAGATACTCGGAAACTGCCAAGAAATTCGTCCTCGGATTCCAAGTTCGCCAAAAGCTGTCTTCTAGTTACATCCCTTGTCATACTTTTAGACGGCCAAATTATCCCGCGTCACGAACCCTGCTTGGTACCAGTCTTAGTTGACATCGAGAAAGACCCAAACAAGAGTATGTGACGAAACTTCATCCTCACTTGAGACGGCTATAGTTTTAAGGCTGAGCTGATGGGCCAGACCTACCATCAACAATTTGCAGCGCTGTATCACTGTCACGCTCATTCCAAGAATAGATATCGATGTTTTTGCGTATAAAGTGGATAGTTGAAGAAAGGCCCACTACTAGTGCTCTCAATTCCGCCAGTTGATTATGTTTCGTGCATATGTACGCACAAAGCATCTGGCACATCCAGCGTGGAGTGTAGAGACGCAAAGATAAAGCCGTGTGAATAGGGCAAAAAAACAAAAATAAGTACGAGTGAGTCATTTTCGAGTCAGCCCTAGCTTTGATACTCATGCCCATCCTAACTCACCCTTCAATTCAAGGTGACTATCAGTGTCTGTGTCCTCCTTACACAACGTAAAACTGAACATTGCCTCAGATGGCTGGTTCCGAGAAATCTCTCCCCAGTGGCCCGGCCAAGCCATGACCCTTAAAGTCAACAAAATTTTGCACGTTGAGAAATCTCTCTTCCAAGACATTCTGGTCTTTGAAAGCGAAACATATGGAAACGTTCTCGTCCTCGATGGTGTTATCCAATGCACAGAACGAGACGAGTTTAGTTATCAAGAAATGATTACTCACCTTCCTACTGCTTCTCACCCCAACCCCGGACACGTCCTTGTTATCGGTGGAGGAGATGGTGGTGTCGTTCGTGAGGTGCTCAAGTACGAATCGGTCAAGGAAATTGTGCTTTGTGACGTTGATGAAGCCGTTCCTCGTGTATCCAATCTCTACCTCCCACACGTGGCAGAGGTTTTGTCGAGCCCAAAAGTCACCGTTCATATAGGGGATGGATTCGCGTTCCTTCAATCGCACACGTCAATGTACGATGTAATCATTACGGATTCTTCAGACCCTATAGGACCTGCTGCGACGCTTTTTCAAAAACCCTACTATCAGCTCTTGTTCGATGCACTTAGACCTGGAGGACATATCGCTGCTCAGGGAGAATGTCTGTGGCTTCATCTCCCTTTGATCAAGGATATGCGCCAGACGGCAAAGGATGTAGGGTTTCAACAGGTCGAATATGCATTTACAACGATTCCAACTTATCCTTCAGGGCAAATTGGTTTTCTACTCGCCTCCAAGGCAGGTGGTGCAGACAACGACCTGAAACTCCCAGTCAATGCCCCTGGCAAGACAGCAAGGTACTGGAACGAGGATGTTCATCGGGCGGCATATGTCCTTCCACAGTTCGCCAAGGCCTTTTTGGATGAAGGGAGGGATATACAGCCCAAGTTTGGGCCTAGTGCAGTTGTTACGGGAGAGAGTCAGAAGAAGATCCTTTTACTTGGCAGTGGCTTCGTCGCAAGACCTTGTGCAGAATATATCGTAAGGAATCCAAACAATGAGTTGACTATCGGTGCGCCGTTTCAGTATGTCAGACTGTTTTACACACCTAACATTGCATTCATATAGCGTGCCGTACTGTTGCTTCTGCCAAAGAGCTCGCCGACTCTCTTCCCCGAACGACAGCCATTTCTTTGGACGTGAACAAGGCCGCAGATCTTGACGCTCAGGTTGCTGCTCATGACTTGGTCATTTCTCTTATTCCTTACATCTATCACGCCGCAGTTGTCAAGGCTGCTATCAAAGGTGGGCCCCTCTTTCCTTGGATCCTTGAAATTTATTGATGTACCAAGGCAAAACCGATGTCGTTACAACCTCCTACGTTTCGCCCGCCATTCGCGAGCTTCACGAGGAGGCCAAACGTGCCGGTATCACAGTTCTCAACGAGATTGGCCTTGATCCTGGTATTGATCACCTGTACGCTATCAAAACAATTGATGAAGTCCACGCCAAGGGTGGGAAGGTAACTTTTCCCTCTTCTTCTGCAAGTAACGAGCCTTATACATAATGCTAGGTTAAGCAATTTATCTCCTGTTGCGGTGGCCTTCCTGCTCCTCAATTCGCCAATAATCCCTTGGGCTACAAATTCTCCTGGTCTGCTCGTGGAGTACTCCTTGCATTGCTCAGTAGCGCTGCCTATCTCTCCGATGGCAAAGTTGTCAACATTTCTGGATCTCAGCTGATGTCTGAAGCCAAACCCTTCTACATCTCCCCAGCTTATGCATTCATCGCTTACCCAAATCGTGATAGTACCGGTTTTCGTGAATGGTATGGCATCAACGGTGAAGGAGAGGGTGAAACTGTTCAACGAAGTAACCTAAGATACCAAGGATTCCCCGAGCTCGTCAAAGCCCTAGTTCAAGTCGGCTGGCTAAACAGTGACGAGCAAGGATGGCTGGACGAGAAGGAGTGGACTTGGATCGGCGTCCTTGGAAAGATGCTGAATGCAGAAGGCGCCGATGAAACCACTTTGATCACCAAGATCAAAACTATCTGCTCTTTTCCTTCCGAGTCCGAGGCCTCGCGTATTATCTCTGGATTTCGCTGGATTGGAATGTTTTCTTTGCAGAAAGTTTCTGTACGTGGAACACCAGGCGCTAAACATTCCAACCTTCTAGACACGCTCTTTGCTCGTCTCGAGGAACTAATGAAATACAACCCTGGAGAACGTGACTTTGTCATGTTGCAACATCGATTCGGTGTTCAGTGGAAGGACGGTAAAGAGGAAACTCTGACCTCGACGCTCGAGGTGTACGGGGCTCCATTGGGATCTGGACACTCTGCGATGGCTTATCATGTTGGATTGCCCTGCGGAATTGCTACGCAGCTGATACTAGATGGGGTGTTGAAGATGAAAGGCGTGTATGCACCATATTCCAGGGAAATTTGTGACCCTATTCGGATCAGGTTGGAAAGTGAGGGCGTTGGTATGGTTGAGGGAAGACTGTAGATATTTCCAATGTATATAGTAGACTGGCTCTGGCCCACTGTAAATCGTTTTGAACGAAATGAAGGGAAAATTTTTGACTTATGTACTGTTTACGCTTTTCGAAGCTGTAACCATGGATTTCTCCAAGTTTACTAATTGCGCGCACTTTCAGTAGGGGACAGGTAAGGATCTACGGCTCACGGATACGACTTGCGTTTATCGTAATCGAACTCACTCAGCACATTTCCTCTGGTGCATGGGAATCTAAAGACGACGAATCGCCCGAGTTCGCCTCTCCTGCAAGTCATAAAAAATATGTCAGTTCAATCAAAGCTTCTAATTCCCGAAAAGACGGTGTTCGTCTTGCTTGCGACATCTACTGCAACCCTCGGGCTCGAATATGATCTTTGTCAAATGACTGTATGAATTTTCGCCATTCCACGCCATAAAGACCTCATTTCAATTTTTTTGATAGACTCCTTACTCCTGGGTTCTCCGCGTCAAATGACATGTAAACAGACTCCAATTTCAAGCATCTTATAGAGACTGGAAGCTGACTCAAGGTTCCCTCCTCGGCTTACTGAGCTTCGTCATTATCAATCCACTTTCTGTGAATTAGACTGTCGGCATCTTCAAGACGATAAATAGCCTGAAGGGAACAAGACTAGTTCCATATCCATTCTTATCGTCTACTACTACTTCAGCGTCCTTTAGTATCATGCCTGCAACACTCGTCCAGCCAGCTCAAACTGTCCAGACAACTCTCTCATACTTCTCGCCACCTTCCGATGGCTCCCGTGCTTTCAGTGTTGTTTCTCCAACTCCTGGACAACTCCAGAAGAACTATCTATCCGTAAAGCATACCGCTCAGATAGAGAACATTAGAGGAAACGAGTCCTCAGTGTCTCTTGACACCACTGGATTCCAGTATTACTTGAATGAACCGACGAAACACAAGTCCTTCCAGAATGACGAGGAAATCGAGAAGGAGTACTACACGGAAAGTATTGAGCTGATCAAGAAGCTCACTGGTGCCAGCCGAGTCGTGCTATTCGATCACAGTAAATTCTCCTCGTTATTGATCTGCAACTTTGCCTTACACTCTTCCGTAGCTCTCAGACGTCGCCGACCTGGTCAAGATGGTCTGGACCCTAAGAGCCGCCAGCCCGTTCCTCAAGTGCACGTTGACCAAAGTGCTAAAGCGGCTCGTAATCGTGTTCTTCGCCACCTTCCTGAATCCGAGAGCGCCGAGCTATTGAAACACCGTTTCCAGATCATCAACCTTTGGAGGCCCATCTCGCATCCTGCGGATGATTGGCCTCTTGCTCTGTGCGATTATCGCTCCCTGGATGTGGAGAAAGACTTGGTTCCCGTTGCGTTGATTTACCCTGACAGAGAGGGAGAGACACTGGGAGTTAAATACAACCCGAACCACAAGTGGAAATACCTCAAGGGCATGACTCCAGATGATTTGGTTTTGATCAAATGGTAAGTGTACTTGAGGAACGTCCCTACACATTACTGACTGCAGGTCTGCTGCAGTTACGATTCCAAGGGGGACGGGACGGTGTCCGTCCTGACGCCCCACACCGCATTTGAGGATCCCACCACGCCTCCGGATGCTTTGCCCAGGGAGTCCATTGAACTTAGAACCCTGGTCTTCTACGATGATTAAACAATTTCCTGTATGATAATATGTACATTATGCTCAAATCGTACTGATATTGATAACATCCAACCGTCTGTACCAATGATGCAATTTTAAGCTCAAATCGAGACCATTTTGTTCCAAAGAGCGGAAGCGATGTTCGAATTCAGACTCGAACTGCTGCCCCCACTTGCATCCGAGGTGAGACGTCCAAAGTTTGACCTCGAGCTCAAAGAAGTGCAGACTAGACATCTTGTGCTTCTTTGAGTCATTTAAGTTTTGTAGGCGTGATTGGACCAGTAACAGGATGTCATTGGCATCGGGAAGAGGCACTGCATCCTCTTGAAGGGGAATTGAATCACGGAATATGAGCCTCAACGATGACAAGTGCGGCAGACAGACGTCTGTTTGAGGGACGTGCAGGAATGACATTTTTTGGAAGAAGTTGCCGGTCAAAATACCCGAATAATACTGTTCTGTTTGAAGAGTTAGATGGGTGAGAGCTGGAACGATTTGGAGTGTGCTGATGAGTTCGTTATCTGATTGGAACAATCTTCCGCTAAGGTCCAATCGCCGGATATTTGTCGAGCGCTGCAAAAAATCTCCCAAGGACTCCAGCCATGTCTCTTGGTCTGGGTCCGAATCAACAAAATATCCTTTGACGGCAAGATCAGCAAGATTGGGTACAGAGATTGATGCTAGGAGGCTCGAGGCTACATCGTGAGAAGGAAAATGGAGTTTCAATACGTGCAAAGACCCGCAAACTACTGGGTCTTGTCCAGACCAAGGAAGAGGTTCAAAATATCTGGACAGGTCGATGCCAGCATCGCGGAGATTAGGGCAGCTCCCAAGCAAGTGTTGAATGCCCTCTAAATGTCGTGCATCATGAAGGAGGATTCTAGTCAATTGTTGGATGTGGAAAGGAAAAGAAGTCTCGTAATCTTGAATACTCAAGGAAAGCAGATTTGGAGAGTGCTCTAACATGGGTAGGAAATCATCTGACATGGGCAGGTCAGTGTGTTCCTCCCATCTAAGCGATAGCGACTCGAGGTGAGGATGTTGATGACTGCCAGGCCAACCATCCCACAGATCAGGGATATGTTGTTCCAAGCTAGACAATATCCTCGAATGCAGGTCAAAGGACACTTTGAACCAACGGTTGTCCTCAAGAAGTAAGGATTTTAAAGTCTCCCAGCCCCAGTGGGGCAACTCCTTTTCCAGAGCACAAGCATCACGGAGATCCCTCGCACAAACATCCAAAGTCAGGGGTGAAGGCGACGACCGATGAAGATACAACTTCACTAAATTCAGAGTACTCGCCGAACATATTGAGATATTGATATACATCCTGGCCCACAATCGCGGCAAGGAAATAGCAATATTCCGCCAGAGTGAGCACGTTTGAGAGAGGACAAGAGCGGATGCGTCGATCTTGCTAGGATCCGACCAAAAAATGAAAATTTGATCTGCGCACCAGTCGAATATCTCCCCTATAACCTCTGCTGGGAGCTTGCGAATGGGAGAAATAAAGCCTTTATATTCATTCAAGTAACCTTGAACGTTTTTTCTCCGTTCTTGGAGTTGTGCCAAGGCGTCCTCTAGCTTGCCCATTTCCGCTTCGATGAGGTCTAGGTCACGCTGAGCGTCTTCTATAAATGGTTTGATCTGGGAAACCTCGGCATCGCTAGGGACATAGGCGGAGCGCAATTGTTCTCTGCTGACGGGTTTTGATGGACGTTCCTTGGTCGAGATTTCTGTGCGACATCGGTCGCATAACTGGACCGTCTTGATTACCAGTGAAGAGTCCTGAATAGTCAACAGAGCTTCTACAGCAGTCGGTTCAGAGACAGTCCAGAAAGGTTACCCAAATAGTATACGCACCCTCTTCCATTTCCAAAGTTCAAATTGAAACACTTCAACGCGTCCTTTGATCACGAGCTCTAAATTTTTTATAAAATTTCCCACGTTCAAAGAAGAAGTCGAAAGCAGATCATCACAATTCTCCATATTCTCCTCAAGGTCAGGCTACTCTTGGTCACTGTCGAAACTTTCGTTAAAAATGCATGCTATTCTGAGCTTATTTCCTCCCTCTACATTGATACACCAACTGAATTAACGATATATGATACACCTTTCCACCTACTACAGCCTATGGAGTTCTTACTCGAGACAAAAATATCAGACTCATATACCAGAGAGCCGCTTCTCGGTATACCGTTCAAAAGCGGCTAGCCTGCCGTAGGCTATCTCCGCCACGTCTAGCTAGAAAGGGATGTGGATTCAACGATCTATTGACGACAGCGGAAAACTAACCAGGATATCCGAAGTGAGTCCTGTCACTAGAGACGCGGTGGTTCTAAAGTGATGTACACGATATACGGTATTCCCCAGTGCTGGAACAACTTCATCGTCATAGTTCTGTGAGAGAATTCAGAGAAGGCAGCGAATAAGACGAAGGTCAGAGTCCGTCAGACGTGCATGAAAGAGTTCCTGTTCGTAAGGCCAGTCATCTGGTTTTGTAGAAACCTCGTCAACCTTGACAATCTGCGGATCCAAGATGCCCTCGAGAGGATGCTCAAATATCCTGTCGACTTCAGCTGGATTCGGTTTAAGTCGGTCTAGGATGGAATTGTCGGAAAGGAAAGCAACCACAGAGCTGACACGGAAGCCCATGAGTGTGGTGTAAGGTTGGAGAGCACCCAAGAGGTGTACGTTGGGACAATGTCGTGGGAGAGCGACTTCTTCGTTTGCTTCACGGAGCTATGTCTAAAAATGAAAAATTAGAAAACAAGGAAAAGGTAATTTATGCTACAGCGGTTTCAATAAAATCCCTGTCAGTGACATCCTTTCTCCCTCCGGGGAGTGCAGTCTGGCCTGGATGAGTTCGTAGTTGCTTTGAGCGAGTGGTGAGCAGGACTCGAAGCTGACCAGCCTTTTCAAAGAGCAAAACCAGTACAGCAGCAGAGCGTGGGTGCTGGGAGCTACTCATCCTGGCATTAGTTTCGAGTCAATAATAAGATGGACAGCACAGACATATCCGTCTTATCAAAACCATTTGCGGTAAGTCTAGAGATACAAAGTCTAGTCTGTTCAGTAAGGTGATCAAGGATATGTGAAGGAAGCGTAGACATGGACGTCATGATTGGAAATGTTATGTACAAGTAGTTTTCTCGGCCTTCAACACACTGATACAACTTCTTGATATAATTAATTTTAACTTGACCTGCGAGGTCTCATTCCGTTAAATACGTTTTACAGACCACACAAGATCCCAAAATCCTTCGACTTGAATGCCAAGCTGCTGAGAATGCTCAAATTCGGCCTTAACTTCCACTGTCCCTAAAGGAAACACGCCTCCTTCTCCAGCCCAAAGTTTCTTCCAGCTGTCGACAGAGTGACAAAATATTCGTTCTCCCCTAGAATTGACGCGTTCTCCGGGTTCAGCAAGTCCTGCCTGACGACCAAGAATCAATGAACCTGGCTGAGGAGATAATAGGGAGGCCAATTTCTTTGCAAGCTGGCATTGAGGCTCTTCTTGAAACAAATGGAATAGCGAAGAAACATGTATAACTGAGATCTGTCCTCGCAGAGGCGCCAATGATGGCAAGGATTTCAGCGACTGAGGTCTTGCAGAAGTCGGCATCCCCAGAAGCAGTTCGTGATTTGGGAGGAACTCGTCGTCAAAGATGTTCCCTGGCATGAATGCAGCTGGGAATGTTTGGGGCGTGGATCGGAACAGTTCGTGCCCAAGTTGCCAGAAATCTACTCTATCGTTAAAACTGGTTGCAGGGGGAAATTGAACACGGACCTGATTCAAGGTCAGAGGCAATAACATTCTGGACTGGAAACCCGTCCATCACTATTCTACGAGTGTCATGGCCGACTTTCAGCGAAAAGCTCAATTCATGATCTCTATTCCACCACGGCAGGCGAACTCACGGCAGCAGCCTATATCAAGGAAGATAGCTCCTTCGCGCGTCTTCCCAAGTTCAACAGCGTCTTTGTACTCTGGAAGGTCCACAATTCGAGTTCTAAAAGGGAGGAAGTAGCCTTAGTGACGTCGTCTAAAGTGAGTATCAAAAGCTCCTACTTCAAAAACCAAATTCGGTTCAAACAAAGGTATCCACGAATCTGAGAGACGGTTCAGCATACTACATTACAGATTGCAACAAATTAACCTTTCTAGCCCTACTAGCAACATCCTCGACATGTCTCCTGAGCTCTTCGTCATCTTCAATCCCAGACTGCTTCTTGAAAGTCGTAATGTCGTCTTCACTGAGTGTCTTGAAATAAAAACTGATTTCCTCAGATTGAGTAGTTTCACTGGTCATTGTAGTGAAGATGAGCTTATCGCGTATATTATCTCTGATAATATCACATCTCCATTGCGGCGATTGTGCTTCCTGAACGTGTCAAAAACGGATAGCTTCCAGAAGTGAAGGTGGATGAATGATCCATGAGGCGCCAGGTCTATGAATGCGGCACTGGGGAAGCTCAAATCACATTCACGATAGTAAGCGGGACATGTTCGCCCATGAGCCTCAGAGAAGGGGACGTTCAGCGCAAGATACAGATGCCCGGACCGTCAACTTTCGAATTGAAATCAGTGCAGATTCTCATAATTCAGCCCAAGATACGGTTTTCACTGGATGTTCCAAATTCAACAGCCAATAAGTAACGTATTCTCTAATCATGTAGTACCTACTATACTATTAGGTTACTTATAGTAGAATCATCGTTTCGCCGCTGCTATCTGCAATTTGAACGCTAGGCCATCTTTCTCCAAAGCGCGAAAACGAGGTCTAACCTCGGAGAAGAACTTCTCAGTCCATTTGCGCCCAATGCCAGGCGTATAAATATTCACGGTTAAATCGAATCGCTGTAGTTGAACCACAGATATGAACTCTCCTTGTGTACGGCGAGACTGGATTGAAGCGAGAATGTCAACAGGATCGGGAAGTAAAGGGTTTCTTGACACATTGTCTGAAGGATACCAATCGTCGGAAATGACGAGCTGCAGCGAGAGCAACTTGGGCAGACAGATGTCGGCGGTTCCAGGTATTTTATCAAAGGATAAGGCCTGCCAGAACTCTGTGGTCAGCAGAGCATAGTCTAAACGACCAATCATAAGATCGAGAGTTAAATGAGCAAGAGAAGGTTTTAGACGCAGAATTTGTACGAGTTCCTGGTCCGAAAGAAACATGTTCCCTTTCAATTCCAGTGTTTGGATACCTGCCGAACGACGAACAAAATCGCCTAGGGATGTCAGCCAATCTTGTCGGTCCCGTTCAAGAGGCATAACCCCTTCCAGCAAGCGACTTTGAATAGTAAACGTGTCCAATTCTGGGACGACGAGTATATCAAGTAGGGCTGAGGCAGGACCACAATTCCATCGTATGTTGAGTTTCAGACTGTTCAAGTATTCGCAAACTATAGGAGCCGTCTGCGTAATAGAAGATCCAGAACATTGATGGTCCAGAGTGATGTCGACTTCACGCAGGCGAGGACAAGACTGGAATAAGTGCATTAGATCGTCCAGTCGCCGGACTTGCTTAAGCTGAAGATATCTCAACTGATGAATAGGGATTTGGAAGGTTGGTTTGTAATCCTGCATCTTCAAATAGATCAAGCTGGGTAACTCGGAATGCTTCAACACGGGGAAGAAACCATCTGTGTCAACTAACGCCTCCTCTTCCCACTCTACCGCGAGCTTTCGGAGGTGGGGGTGTTGACAATGAGCTGACAAATCGTGGACGTGGCGCTCTATGCCACTCAGAATATTTGTGTGAAGGGTGAAATAGACACTACGCCAACGATGTCCCTCGTGAATCAGAGATTCAAGAATGTGCCAGCCTTGAGTAGAAAGTCCCGTTTCGAATTGAAACACGGGGTAGCTGGCATTGGCGTAGACCTGGAATTTCAGGAGTGAGGATGATGACCGGTCAAGATAAAGTTGCACCAAGGCGTCAAGGCCGGACGTAAACCGACAAACGGATAGATTCACCACGAGTTCGGACCATAAATGCGGCATTGATAATGCAACGCTCCGCCAGAGTGAACAGATCTGGGAAAGGACGAGAATAGGCGCGCAGTCCATAGTAGGTTTTGGATGCTGTATTAAAAGCCGACAGGAACACAGGTCGAAAATCTGTCTGACTATCTCCACGGGTAGTCGACGAAACGCGGAAACTACAGAGGTGTGATGATCGAGGTATTTTTGAAGATACCTTTTCTGCTCGGTGAGTCGATGCCGAATTTTTTCGACTTTGTTTATTTCCGACTGAACGAGGTTCAGGTCGTGCTGGACATCCTTCATCATGGAATTGAGCCGGGAAACTTCAGCATCGCCGGGAATGTAAACAGAAGACATCAATTTCTTGTCGAACGGTCGCTCCTTTGTTGTGATTTCTGCATTGCATCGGTCGCATAACTGGATACTCTGAGCGAGCTGCAAGGAGGCTAGTGGTTGTTTAGAGAAGGTTACAGGCATTTAAAACTATGATAATTCACGGACCTTTTATGTGTTCAGCCATTGTGATGGTTGCGGTGAAAAATCTGACGAACATGTGCTGCGACATTATTTTTGCTCCTATCGCCCTCCTAATTCTCTGGTCAAGACCTGGACGGTATTTTCTGTCATAAATAATCCGTGAAATAAACATTGTAGAAGTAGTGTAATACAAGGCACTATAGATACAACCAAGAGATCAAAACGGGCACCACCGTTCAAGCGCCAATAGCTTCTACTGTCGGGGTTGCAGTAGCAGCTGGAGTGTCCTTTGCAACTTCCTTCTTCGCAGCCTTGGGCGTTTCCTTCTTGCTTTCGGATGCTGCAGGAGTCGGTGACAATTTGGCCTTCTTTTTCTTTTTCAATAAGGCTGGACAATAAATTAGGACGGTGTGGGGAACGACGAAACCAGCACACTCACCAGCTGAAACAGCACTCTTGACACCATCCACAAGCTCTCGACTCTGCTCCAAGTATTCCGTATCATCAAAACGGTGTTTTGTGCCAGCCAACTTTGGCGGTTCAGACGAGTCACTAGTTGCCTTGGATGAGCCTGCACCAGAAGATGGAGCGATTCCGAGCTTGCGCTCCAATGCTTCTAGTTTGGCTTTCTGAGCTTCGGCTTTGGCTGCGAGACGTTCGGGTTCAGATTCGAGGTATTCGGCCAACCTGGAGAAGAGTGTCAGTGAGTGAGAATCCTCGAGGAATGAAGACGTACTTTTTTGCCTCCTTAATGGTGCTAAGTCTCCTCCCGTTCAAGTCCCGACACGAATCATTGTTGCTCGTCTTCTGACTGCTCATTCGTCCACCGGCAGCACGCAGCTGAGAACCAAAACCTCCCTTTCCACCAAGAAGCCGATGCGAGAGCCTCAGAGATACCAGACTTTCATGTTCGCCGCAAAGAGTACCAACGGTAGTATTTTCAGTTACAAGGCCGGAATGCAGTGACAAGACGAGGTCTGCTGTTGGTAGTGCTGGATATTTGGCATTTAGGAGAGGAAGAATAGATGAGAATTGAGTCTCGGAGGGAACAGCGAGCGAGAGAGTAGGGAATGGAGCAAAAGTAGAAACGAGCAGGTTGGTGGACATGGCGGTTCGAGGAAGAGAAATGATTACCGCATTTGTAACCTTCGTGATCGATTGTCATCGTGACTCCTGTTTTTGGCTGGATGCGCCCTTTTCTTTTTTCTGCACGACGATATCCCGGGCTTGGTTTTACTTTTAGAGTATTTCGTCGTTTTTCTTCAGACATGTCTACAGTCAACAAAACCGCGCATCCGTTCGACAAGACGCGTCTCGAGGCTCTGCTCAATCGCAGGTTCTTCTACGCTCCTGCTTTTGAGATCTACGGTGGTGCGTTTCTGTCTGCTACTTCTCGGAAGATCTTTTGAGGTAATCTTAGGTGTCGCGGGTTTGTACGACTATGGTCCATCTGGTTCTTCGTTGCAGGCCAACATTATCAATGAATGGCGCAAGCACTTCATCGTCGAAGAAGCCATGCTCGAGCTCGATACTACCATCATGACTCCTGCACCTGTCTTTGAAACTTCTGGTCACGTCGCAAGGTTTGCAGACTGGATGGTCAAGGACAGCAAAACTGGTGATGTGTTGCGTGCAGATCATCTCGTAAAAAATGTTTTGGAGGCAAGATTGGCTGGTGATAAGGAAGCCCGTGGACAAGCAGCACTGCCGAAAGAGGAGGAGAAGGATAAAAAGAAGAAAAAGAAAGCCGTCAAAGCTGCTGCTGTACAGCTGTCAGACCAGGTCGTGAAGGACTACGAGCTTACTTTGGCTCAAGTACGTGTCATACTCGGAATTTTCTCGCTTTAACGTTAAACTGCTCATAGCTTGACAATTTTTCTGGTGCCGAGTTGGGTGCACTATGCAGGAAATTCGACATTAGAAACCCGGATACTGATAACGAAGTCACCGAGCCTCAGCAATTCAATCTTATGTTTGCTAGCAGCATCGGACCTACTGGACAGCATCCTGGGTGCGTCCTTTTCAAACTTCTGAAATCTCTTTCGCGTTTTGACCTATAAGTTAGTTATCTTCGTCCAGAAACAGCTCAAGGTCATTTCCTCAACTTCTCTCGTCTCCTCGATTTCAACAATGGTCGCGTCCCTTTTGCGTCTGCCCAAATTGGTCGTTCTTTCCGAAACGAGATTTCCCCGCGTGCCGGTCTCCTGCGTGTCCGTGAATTTACGATGGCCGAAATTGAACACTATGTCGATCCCTTGGACAAATCCCATGTGCGCTTCAAAGAAGTTCGCGACGTCGCCCTCGACCTGCTAGACCGAAATGTCCAATTCGCTGGAAGCACAAAACCTACAAAAATGACTATAGGTGAAGCCGTCGACAAGGGAGTCATCGCCAACGAAACCCTTGGTTATTTTATGGCCCGTATCTATCTCTTCCTCCTAAAAGTTGGCATCAACCCCAAAAGACTTCGCTTTAGGCAACATATGGCTAATGAAATGGCTCATTATGCTACTGATTGTTGGGATGCTGAAATTGAAAACTCTACCGGTTGGACGGAATGTGTTGGTTGTGCTGATCGTGCTGCGTACGATTTGACTGTGCATTCCAACAAGACTGGTCACCCTCTCGTCGTACGTCAGGCATTGAAAGAGCCGATTGTTACCGAGAAGGAGGTTCCCGAGTTCAACAAGAAGAACTTTGGCAAGACCTTCAAGCAGGATGCTGGCGCCATTCAAAAGTATATCGAAAGTTTGGGTGAAGAAGAACTCTTGAAGATCAAGGGAGAACTTGCACAGGGGTATGAGTGTTACCAGTCTCGTTGGTCATACATCCTCACTGTTTTTTTTTTAGCTCTACAACCGTTACAGTAGACGGAAAACCATTCGCAGTGTCATCTGAACTCTTGCAGATTGAGCGAAAGACGTTCAAACAGTCAGGTAAGTCCTGTGTTGACTCGCGCGTTCTTTGTACTGACAGCACTTTCCGTGCTAGTACGTGAATACACTCCAAACGTCATCGAACCATCCTTCGGTCTTGGCCGGATTTTATACACCCTATTAGAACATAGTTACTGGAGTAGAGAGCAAGACGTCGAGCGTGGGGTAAGTGAGGTTTGTCTGCTTCTGAAAGTCTTCTCAATGATTCCTAGGTTCTATCACTTCCTCCCTTGGTGGCTCCAACTAAAGTCCTCATCGTACCATTGAGTGCGAAAGAAGAGTTTGATCCTTTGGTACAGGAGATCTGTAAGTCACAATGACGCCCGTTACTTTTAGATCCAATATCTAACACATGTTTGTCGTTACCAGCTGCCAAACTGCGCAGGGCTGGTATCTTCTCCCGAGTCGACGATTCGAATGCTTCAATTGGCAAGCGGTACGCCCGAAATGATGAACTTGGTACGCCATATGGTATTACTATTGACTTTGCTTGTGAGTTCCTCTTTTGTACTTTTTTTCTCTCTACCAACTCGACCATTCTTTTTTCGACAGCCGTACAAAATCGCACTTGTACATTGAGGTATGTTTTTAGCTTGGGTGTCAACAAGTCCCATCTCTCATGTTGGTATGCCAGGGAACGTGATACCATGGATCAACGCATCGGACCTATTGACGAAGTTATTGCGACTGTGACAGCGTTGGTTGAGAGTGAGATAGACTGGCCACAGGCTTGCCAGAAATTGCCTGCGTATGATGGTGTCCAAGCCATAGAGTAATGACTATAGCAAGCAAAAAAGTTGATTACTTAGTATAGTTGTACATATTCAATAAAGCTGAGCAAGACTAAGCATCGCCACTTTCCAAATTTGGCTTTGGTACAGGTTTGATCTCGACTCCCACCACAAATCTACAGTTTCTATCTTTCCAACCGCTACAGTCACCATGCCTCGAGCCGAAGGTAGGGAAATCCTCTCATCTACCATCAAAGTCCTAATGGCCGTTTTCTTTCAGTCGGAACACCCAAATTTGTCGCCAACAAAATGAAGTCCAAGGGACTTCAGCGACTCCGATGGTACTGCCAAGTCTGCGAGAAGCAATGTCGAGACGAGAACGGATTCAAGTGTCATGCCGCCTCCGAGTCTCATTTACGCCAAATGCTCGTAGTTGGAGAGAACGCTGGAAGGCACATTAACAATTTCTCGATGGAGTTCCAATCGACGTTTGTCTCTCTATTATCTAGAAGGTGCGTTGCCTGTCTCCTTGGCTTTAGTCACTTCCTAACGTATCTGTAGGTTTGGGACAAAACGGGTCAGAGCAAACCAGGTGTATCAAGAGTACATTGCGGACAAACACCATCTGCACATGAACTCCACACGTTGGGTTACTCTGACGGAATTTGTCAAGCATCTCGGTCGGTCGGGTATTTGCAGAGTGGATGAAACTGAGAAAGGCTGGTTCATTGCTTGGATTGATAACAGTCCCAAGGCGTTGGCTAAGCAGGTGAGTAATCGCTATGTTTCGTCCTGCTTATATGCTGAATTTTTCGCCTGTGTTCTTAGGAAGCTTCATTGAAGAAAGAACGTGCGACGACCTCGGACGAACAACGTGAACGCAATCTCATTGCCGAGCAAATCGAACGTGCCAATGCAGAAGCTGGGCCTTCACATTCTTCCGAGTCTCCTCCAGCAGAGGAAGGACTGAAGCGAGACGAAGGAGAGAAAGTTGTTCTTTCATTTTCTGCCAAGCCTGCTGCTTCTGGGCCATCAGAGTCTTCCACTGCTGCAGCAGAATCAAAGCCAGTTGGTTTCAAGATGAATGCACTAAAGCCTGCAGCGAACCCTCTCAAGGCATCCAATCCTTTGAAGAAGCCCAACGTTTTCAAAACTGCTGCTTCCGCATCGACATCCAGTGGTGACTCTGAGAGCAAGAAGCGTCCTGCCCCGATGTCTGCTGCAGAAAGACTCATTCTGGAGGAACAGGAGCGGAAGAGGAGGCGGATGGATCGGGAGTCTTTGGCTTGAGGGCAACATGTATCTTCTACTTGTCGGTGACTGTATCAATACACTATAGCTACTTATAACTTCAAAATCCATATTTTGGTGTACTAGAATGATACAACGTTTGTACTATTTACTAAGCAAAGCCTTCAATCCTTTGAAGAAGCCTAATGTTTTCGATGCTGCTGCTTCTGAATCGACGTCTAGCGGCGATTCCGAAAGCAAGAAGCGTCCTGCCCGACCGGATCTTCCAAGCTGAAGGTAGTTTCCTCTAATTATAAGCAGACAGGACAATCGTTCTAATTTATAAGCAGCTGAAGGGTAGCGATGCGCGACATGTGAACCGTTTCCGTGACTATCACAGTCCCGGTCCGCATGAGCGAGGTGTCATTGAATTATCTCTTTTATCTTCCCGGGGGTCCTCTTCTGCTTCCAGGCCGCATTAAAGTGAACTGCAGCGACCTGTTATTCACAGTTCGAAGCGAAATATATGATCGAAATCGGGATTCGCATATCCGGGAAGGAGATCTAACTTTATTCGAGGTGAGTCTACACATAGAGCATTGACTGCCTCTCGAGATCTTTTTTATTTTAATGAAGCCTGGTGGCTTAAAAATCGGACACGACAGTGAAACCCTTCAACGACTCATTGAGACTTCAGATTCCGAATTCCGTCGTCTCCCGCTCGACTCCACAGTAAAGGACTTTTTTTCGCAGGGACATCTTGATCCCTATGCAATACATGTGTTTTTATGTCCAACAGCTTTCGCATTCAGTGAGTCCCTCATTGGCATTGGATAGTGCATCCTATTGGTTTCAGAATCGAAGAAACGGCCAGTGGACGAAGACGACAGCGGGTTTGAATCGCTGAAGCGTTCAAGACTAGCTCAAGAGGCACCGGCTTCGATTTCGAAGCATGAGGCATACATCAATCTACAGAAGGTTGCAGGGGAGAGGATCCTTGATGATCGTCCCGAAGCGGACGATATACCACCCCCCGCGTTGCTTTATTCGGGATTTGGAATCTTTCAAGATATCCTACGTGGAGAAGATTCTGTGCCGAGTCTTCAATCAGTGGATCAGGGGGTATTGGCAGAGAAGGCGGAGCTCTTTTGCAATGCGATGGTTAGGTTCTTTGATAATCAAGACCAAAGACGGGATCGATGCTTGGAATGCCTCAAGGACATCTTTTCTGCCTCTGGTAAACAATACCATATTGCGGCGGCGTCTATGGGACCTATTCAGTCAGACGGTCACAGTGTAGAGAAGCACAGAGCTATAGTGTTTGTTCAAGTCAAAAATGAAGATACCAACAACCAGAGTAACCCCAGAGTTCAGATGACTTCTTATTTTGCGCATTCGCTAAAACACCTCGATTCTGAACTCTTTTTGAAGTGGCGTGTACCGGGTCTGGGTTTAACTCTTGTGGGTGAGTCTGACATCTTTTGCCCTTGTATGCAAATTGACAATCCAATCAAGGGTGTACTCTTACGTTCCATGCGCTCATTGCCATTGATTCACAGGTGAGAACAATACCTCTCACACCTGGTTTTTCATGCCTCCTGGCTGCGTCGGACGGTGACGATCGACAGCAGTTGATCAAGGCTTTCACTGCAGGTGTCATTCTCATTGCCCAGATCGAGAATGATGCCAATCGCCTCCTGCAATCCCAGTCACCGCCTATTCCCCGTGATTGTCGTCGGTTTCCATCTATTACCCAGTTACCTTGCCATGCTAACGATGGTGTGCTTGAGTTTGAGTATATCACTCATGCTCCTAACCGACAACCTCATGTTCAACTTTATCTCGCTCGTCTCACTGGTAATTCGGAGGATAGCCCGCAGGTATTGGTCAAATTCACCAAGTCTTATTCATTGGATCTGCACCTCTTCTGTCAACAACGCGGATATGCACCCAAGGTTCTTGGTTTCGGCAAAATACCTGGAGGCTACTATGGTCTTGTTATGGAATATATTCAAAATGTCCAGGAAATCCTGGCGTCCCCGCTCCTCCGACATCGTGCGGATGAATGGAAAAATCAGCTAATGAAGCTGGTGGACGCATTCCATCAAGAAGGACTGGTTCATGGTGATATTCGAGCACCCAACGTTGTGTGTGATGAGGACGGCAAGCTATTTTTATTGGACTATGACTGGGGAGGGAAAGATGGCAAAGTCATGTATCCTATGCGTTGTCTCAATCCGATTTTGACCAAGGGTCGTATCAGGAAGGATTTCTTCATCGATAAAGAGGATGACAGAAGAATATTGCAGGTGCTTATCGAGCAGATTGATAGAGAATTATCTTAGTGGATGCTCCCATTGTTTTTCTCTAAGTCAGTAGCGGGTCAGTAAGCAAACAACTGTATAATACTACATAGTCTAGTAGTAGTCGAAAGACTTCGTCCGAAGAATATGGACCAGTCGTCGGAGAAGGCGAACTGCAGCGAGAGTAAATAACTTGGACGTCGAACAGATGCTGGTGACCCAGATTCCGAGCATTGTATCGAAGGTAGGCCTGCCAGAATGGTCAGCAAGGCACCAGTCTAAACGACCAATTGAAGGTTTAGACGCGCAGAATTTGTCAAAAATAGATTAGGAATTGGATAAGGTAGCAGACTACGTTGCATATCTAGCAAAACAACTTGCAGAAGCAGTCCGGATAATTGATTGATGATATTCAGTGGTTTGAATCAACTGGGAAGACTCGGCCAACTACCCGGGCTAGGAATGAGTGCGCTTAGTCGTCGATCCTTCACAACCAAAGAAGAGAACGCGACAGACACGCTTCGACGTTCAGTTGAAGTCTCTTCATTCAAAGCAATTTGCTTAACGCTAGGAGGTCACACGCACGACCGACGAGAGAAGTATAGTAAAAGTACATACAATCTATCTGTCCCTTTAATGGCGCAGCATTAGTTTGTCCGAAGTTGCTTGTCAAGCTCCATACCAGTGAGCTTCTTGAACATATAGACGTCATGCGCTTTCGCAATCAAACCGAAGGGCCGCGTGTCTGGATGCCAATTCAAGTCGGGGTCCATGTTGGTGAACTCAGGATACCGTGCAGAGCCTTCGTAGTCGCACCAATCAAAGTCCAAGAGCTTGAGACTGGTAACCTGTGTCTCCTCCTCATCCGTTTCCACCAGCACATTTGGTGCCCGCAGGTCACCAAAAACGCGTCCGCTGTTGTGTAGCATCTTTACGGCCGTCCTCAAAGTCGGAACCATCGCAGCATGCGCGTATTGCAAGAAAGGAATCCCTGACATCCATTCCATTATGACGACGAACAAATTACCAACGCTGGCAACTCGCTCACAGTACTTGAGAGCAGGAGAAAGACCGTGACTGGCCAGGAGCTCGTGAGCCTGTTTATCGTAAGAAAATGCGAACTTGACCACAACTGTACAGGTCTCCTCTGAAGCAACATTCATCACAGTTGCCTTGAAGACAGCCTTTGCAGCCGATTCGGGGCACAGACGTTCGATATATATGATTTGAAAGCTGTCTTGGCCAACCGTGTACCTGTCAAAGTGGGGGGGACGGACCTGACCAATAGGTTCAAGCTTTAGTTCCTTATAGAAGGTATAGAGCTTATCGACGGCCGAACCGTAGGCTCGAACGAATTGGGCAATTCGGCGGATCCCTCTCATGGTGTGGGTAAGGGAGCCATTGATTTCTACTACTGGACCGAGATAGACATTGTCACACAGACGTTGGGAAACCAGCTGGCTTTCTGTAAAAACAGCGCCGTTGATTGATAAATTTGGACCCGCTATCCCAATGAGAATGCAGGGGCAGCAGGATGCGTTTCGGATGGGAGCATACTACAGCAGAAAATGAGCTGCAGACACACTTCGAGAAGAATAACACCCACCTCATTAGAGGTTACGGACTTGACATAGTCGCATTCGCACTGATCCATAGGATCTGAGCCCCCCATGCCTATCTCATTTTTGATCTCTTGAAAGGCGGGACAGGTTTTGATGCCGTCGCAGTTGACCACCTTCATTCCGTCAGGGAAGTAGAATGAACTTTTTCGCGCGTTGGAGTAGTGTACGCTACAATTGGATTGAAACCCGACCAGGATATCATGTAAATCCCCCCTCCTGGCGTGCACGTCTTCGTAGCGGTCACACGAAACTTTCATGAGCAACTTTGCCTTCTCCAATTCGTCAATGGTAAACTCAAGGGTGTCTGTAGGGACAGACATTGCCTGAGCGAATTCTGAGAAGACTGGATGATATATCGTGATTGGTGGCCCCCCCAGGAACAAGGGACGGTAGTTGTAGACGGCATCCGCTCGATCCTTTTTCTGAGTTTTTAGTAAATGGCTGTTAATGGCGTCTTCGCTGGGTCTACTCCGTTGTGCTGCGGACTTTACGACTCTATCCTGTGTCGGTGAAGAGGCCACTGTCATTGGGAAATGTTGAGTGTGAGGTCACAAGAACATGATCTCGTATCATGTTATTGGAATGAGAAGGGATACGTGCATGCAAGGAGAGGGTTGTTGGGTGTAGCAGCCCATATCGTAGACCAAGCAGGGGAGGTACAGCGTGATTGTGTTGTGTCGCCAGATTGGATATATAGCAGATGAGGACAAGGTACGTTGACGACAGGAATAGGTGAACAAGGGCAAACGAATCAAAAGCAAAAGACTCACCAGCCTGACCCGGTAGCCTCACCGCGATATGGATAATATCATCCGGTGGTTCAGCAGGAAAGATGGTGTAAAGCTTGGCAATCGGGTGCAGGGGACGTCTCAATCTCAGTACGTACTTCAGCTCTTGTACGAGATCACTTGTACCCGGGATAGATACCTTGAAGAGTTCCAGTTCTTCAGCTTGGACATCCTTCAAGCGTATGTACTGCTTCTCCTTGATCCGTTCCTTTAGCTCGGCAACAGTGCGCGAGCTTGGGATTGTAATTGGGACAGGATTGTGACTGTCGACAAGACAGCAAAAGAAAAAGAGCTCCGTGACAGGAGACCTGCGTCTGTTCATAGTCAGATAAGACACCAGAAAGAACATAACTAAATACCTTTTTTTTGAATGCGCAACTGCTGGGTCTGCCATAGTGAGGAACAAAATTGTGTCTATGGATGAAGTTCAGTTTGTACGTTTTTGCTACTACATAAGTAGAGTTTATGTAACTCCGTAACCACCATCTTCACCAACGAATACGACTGCAGCTATGGTTCTGCAGATTGTCTTTTCACTTCCCACCTATTTCCCTTCGGCTTACAACTATCTCTCCTCTCACATTGCCCACATCCTCATCGGTTCATTAGCGACCTACACACTCTTTCTCTATTCTCAAGGCCGAAGCACGACCCGTGAACGCGACCTGCATGCGCGAACATTTCTTTTAACGGGTGGATTCACTCCAATAGGGCTGACAGTGCTTAAAGCACTCGCGGAACGAGGAGCGCACGTCATTGCCCTCACTCATGCTAATTCTACAGGGGCTATAGATGATCCTCGTGTTGAACTCATTGTGGACGTATTGCGTAGCACCACTTCGAACGAGAAGATTTTTGCAGAAGAATGTGATTTAACTTCACCCGCGTCAATAGAGGCATTTTGCAAGAAGTTCGTGGAAGGAGAAGAGAAGAGGTTGGACGGGGTCGTATTTATGCACGAGTATGCGCACGTAGGGGTCTTGGGTCTATTTCGTTCAAAAAAAGCTATAGAGAAAGAGAAGGACCAGGACTCGCGAGATGTGTCGTCACTTTCGACATTTCTTTTTACGACTCTCCTCCTTCCATGTCTCCTTACAGCACCAGTTGAACGAGACATACGGATAGTCAACGTTGTCAATCGCTTTTACGCTGCTGCTGCTGCAGGTCCTCATTTTGACCCGAGGTTTGAGTCATTCCCTGTCTCCGGGTCTGAAACCTCGACTGGGGGAGGTGTATTCTTCTCTGAAGGCACTCGCTCTCTCCGAACCGTCCTCTTTACGCGTCATCTTCAGCGGATTCTGGACGCCCTCCCTTCAGCCCAAGTACCCAAAACCTCTTCGACATCCAGTGCAGTTCCTGTTGTCTCTGACAAATCACAAAAAAGTAACATTGTCGCAGTTAGCGTGTCGCCGGGAATGAGCCGTGTAGATACAGTCAGCAGGATGTTAGGAGCAGATTGGACTTTGGGTTCGTCTTTCTCGGTGCTAGGGCTGTTACTGTACGTTATTCCTTTGTCCAGTCTCCTGTCATTGATATTAACATCATTCTACAGGTACCTTTCTCTTCTTTTACCACTCCGAATTTTTGCCAAGTCTCCCACCTCGGCCATTCAGTCGGTCTTACATGCTTTATTCCTTCCAACGCCTTTCAAAATTCTTTCCTCTGACGTTCCTTCTACGTCTGCTTCGGCGTCGGCCTCATCATCATCCAAACCAACTCCCCCTGAAAATCCCACGCCATCTATAGAAATTCTCAAACCAGGAGCTTTATACGCTGAATGTGCAGTCCTGAATTTAAGAGTACCTCCCGCGATCAAGACAGAAAAGCCTCAATCAGATTCTACTTCATTACCTTCCGAAAAGGGTAAACAGAAAGCGAAAGAAGCGGAAGAAACGATGGATCTACCGGATGATGGCGAGTATGGAGGAGAGGAGGTGGGAAGAAAAGTTTGGGAGACATATGAAGGAGCATTAAAAGTTTGGCAAAATCGGGAGAAGACCAAAGAGGAGAATGCAGAGGTGAAAGAGAAACAGTCATGAGGCGAGGGACTGCGGACAGAAGTCGAGGTCTCATATCCGTTGTCACCTCTGGGTTCCTTCCAATCGCAGCCTTTTTCTCTTCCTTGTCTTCCATCAATGTCATCCGATGCACATGCCACTAGACCTTGCGTTATCATGCATTACCTGTGTGAACAGGGTACCAGTACTGAAAGCCCCTCGACGCTCGCGATACGTCATCTACCGTACTAATAGCTGGCGGACAATATTGACCCCTCTAATATGACCTTTCCCGTTTGCTTTGCATAAAAGCATATAATTTGAACGCCAAGGCTTGTATATAGTGGCCATCAGGAACCGAGGCTATACCGTTAGTCCGAACAAATTGCAAGGGCACACTTCCACCTCATCTTTATCGGTGCAAACAAGTCAATTGATCATGATGGTGGCTCGACTTCGGTCTCTCATCTTTTCATCAAACCTCTGACAGTTCCCTCAAAAGGCCGCGAATCGTTATTATTGGAATTGAATTGAAACTAACGATGTTAGCATCTTGATTGTTGATGAAACCAAGAGTTGCTGGTTGGTCTCATTCACTGTCTCTATATGGATACTAGGCGGAGCTAATGATAGCCTGATGGACTCATGGTAATACATGATATAAAAGCTGTGACTGTGATACAGCAGAAATACTGGATGAGCTCGACGTGCACACACGCGAGGCTGGTTTTCCTCCCCAGCTAACGATGTCGTCTGCTGTTATCGACATTCTTTTCTCTGTTCTTTCGTTTTTGGCGTTCGGTTTGTTGCTTATACCCCTTCCGTGGCATCTCAAAGGTGAGTGTTTTCGATACTAGGCGCTGCTTGACGCTGACACTGGTATAAAAGCTCGGAATGCAGGGACTTGTTTATTTATTAGTTGGATTGGATTGGCATGCTTGGTTTTGGCAGTGGATTCTATTCTTTGGAGGACGCAGAGAGATCTAACGGGTCCCATTTTTACATGGTGTGATATATGTGCGTTGAACCTTGTCTTTACGGTAACCTCTCAATTAAACGTTTCTTCAGCTACCAAACTTATTATCGGTGCCATGGCTGCCGTCCCTGCTGTATCACTATGTATCAATTTACGGCTGTATTTCATTTCGACGGACAGAATCACGATATTGGAGGTGGGTCACTTTGGACTTTTTCGGTGGCAGTCTTTGAAGTTTTTGGTTAGAAAAAGTCGCTGTTGATCACAGAGTTGGCATTGGGTTTAGGTTTTCCTATAGTTGAAATGGCTCTTCGTAAGTAATCTTCTGTTCGGTGTTTTCAACGGCTCATGATATTTTCGTGGTCAGATTTCGTTGTACAAGGTATTGGTTCGGTTTTACCGTTCCGGGCTTCCAAACTGACCGAATATTGATCCACGTAGGACGCCGGTTTGAATTGTATGGCGGTATGGGATGTCGTCCGTTCATCTCGAATGTATTGCTTTCCTACATTTTGCTCTTCGCTCCTCAAATTTTGTTGGGAATAGGATCATGCATTCTCCTTGGTGAGTACCTTCCATCGTTCCCTACGTCTCAGTTCTGAACTGCGATCTCAGTCCTCACAACCATCGCGTCGAGGGATATCTACAAAAAGATAAATCTGTTGCATCCAGGAATCGATGATCACGAAGGCAGTTCGCTCACGTTCCTATGGTTCTTAACCCTTGGCGGACTGTCGGCACTTTGTAGCATAGCTTTTGATGGCTACTGGATATATGCAACTCTCGCTTCCAGCGGGATGAAAGTCTGGGTGCCATGGAACGAGATGCATAACACCTCTCGGGTGGACACAATCACACAGTCTACGTGGAGGAGCAACTCCATGGCCAGCATCATGCTGCAGATTGATCGTTGGATCTATGTTGGTCTCGGTCTGCTATTCTTTGCCTTCTTTGGGTTCACGGCCGAAGCAAGAAGGAGATACAAGAGATTCCTTGGATGCGGAGGCAAGGCAGTTGAGGAGCAGGATGAACTGACGGATCAAGAACTAACGATGATGTGAGTTACTGATTGATCGTGTATATCGACTATCTGGGATTCATGTTTTTCTTGCTTCTAGCATGAAGTCTCGCAATCTCAAGCCGCTGAATGGACCCGAAATCATAGATAAGCCTGGAGAAGCGTTCGGGCTCTCTAGAAGTGCCACCTTACCACCCCTTGAAGAGCGTCCTGGAAGCTTCCATGCAAATGAAATATTCAACAATGTCAAGGAAAGAATCACTAAGCAATCGAAACTCGCAGCACCACCATCTCTCATGTCAAACGATACTACCGCTTCCGTTATTTATTCTACCATGCCCCAACCAGAAAACCCCTACAGCAGTAATGCTTCTACCTCCACTCCTTATCTCTGGCCCAGCTCTTCACGATCTTCGACTTTTCCTTCGCCGAGTTCCCCGCCCAATCTTCCCCTCCCCCCTATCCCAGACAATTCCATAGAGTCGTCATCTCCTTATAGAGACAGCCAAACGAATCATTCTGTTTACAGCACAAGCACGCTCTCGACATCAGCTTCTTCTTTACCTTTGATCTCAAAAACAACTTCGACAGCTACAACTGTGAGTCATGGACCACCACCGGATGTTTTACCCCCTGCTCGCTTTGTTCATACCCAAAGTCCACTTGTGATGCCGGTGCAACGAAGCCGATCGTTTTCTGCTTCCCCTGCGAGGACCTATGGCGGCTCTTCGTCGACAGAAGTACCTACAGAAGTACCTACAAACCGACAGCATCGTCGTTCCAAGTCGGCTTACCGAAGCGTTTCAAAGGGTGCACAGTCCAGTTATCCACAGCAATCGTCTTTGGATTTCAAGTGTTCAGGAAATAACGAGTTGTTTTCAGATCAGGAAATGGGTGTGCCGATGGCTATATGAGAAGACGACATTTGGACATTGCATATCGTATTTTTAGGGATAAACGGGTAATATGAACTTGTAGGATAGTCTTCTAGATTAGTGATGTTTGTCACAGTAGTGTACAAGTAGCTTTTATTTATCCTGTGCATACCCTACGTCTTGTAAGTTGATAAAGTCATCCGGATTTTCGCGCGTCGGTCTAACTTGTAACAGCAGTGAAACGACCAAGCTTTAACGTTTCAGAAAATTTTTTTGTTCATCTCATGAGCTAGTACTGACGTAGTTACTGTTCCGAATTTCAAGGCAGTGGATCTATGGGCAGCGGAAGACCATCACCCAAACTGCAGCCGCAGATGCTCGGGTTGAATAGAAAGAGATGCACTTGCGTCATGGGCTCGGAAGTGGTACTGCGGCCAGCAAAATTCGGAAGCATATCTGCTACAGCGAATGTTAAACAAAGGCAACTTCCGACAGCATTTGGTCAGCTTTCGAGTCACAAGGAGTATGCCGACGGGCAGAAGCCTGAAAAGAAGGTAATGATAGGTCATAGCGAGAGACAAACTTTTGAATGATGGACATCAAGTCGAGATAGATGAGGAGCTCTGTACACCAGGACTCTTTAAGAGGAAAGCACAGCATCCTTGATGAGTTCCTGTACCTTCTCCGAAGAAGTTTCTGCCGCCGCTATTTCTGGGTGACGATATGTTCTAAGACATTGGACAAAGGCAGGGACGCGGTGTCGATTTTGGGGCAGGCATCGCAGACACACTCAAATAGAGGAGGATCGAATTTAGATCGAGTTTATCAGTTACGACTGAGCCCAAGTTCTGGTAAAGAACGGAGAGAAACTGATACCTAGAGACCATGTGAAAAGTTTCTGATGTCTTTTAGAAGTTGCTGATTTCGGTGAATAATGGTGTACAACGCGACGTCCTGTCCAAGTCTTTGACACTACATGTGGGGTCCATCTATAGGGGGCTGTCGGTGTTTCATCCGACTTGCAAATGAGGGTGAAAAACATAGCATTTGAACCATTTCAAGTCTGACAAAGTCCCGAGGAATTTGAAGGGGAGTGCAGACAGATCACAATGTACATAGCCATTTGCGGGATTATCATTAATGTGGTGAACAGATGGAAGCAGAATCAAAGGGATGTTGTGGTTTGTTTGGCTTGGACTTCTATACTTTAGCGGTTTGTGAATTTAGGCGTCCCTGGCCAACCTTCCTCTTCTTTTCTGGGCACCGGCGTCTCATTCTCTTTCCCCTCTCCTTTTCGTATCCTATTAGCTCTTTACGCAAATGGCTGGCAGGGTATGTCTACCGCTTCTCTTATATTAGATCTCACTGACACCTTCACTCGTATAGACTCAGTTCTTGAGAGAGTACAAGCTCGTTGTCGTCGGTGGTGGTGGTACGCCTTTTTTAAAATTCCGTTCCAAAAGCTGTAGAGGCTAACTATTTGCTCGACTCCAGGTGTTGGAAAGTCTGCTCTGACTATCCAGTTCATTCAGAGTCACTTTGTGGATGAATACGATCCCACAATTGAAGGTGTGTGGCTCGTGTCATCATTTTAGAGGTCTTTGCTCACATGGTCCTTAGACTCGTATAGGAAACAATGTGTGATTGATGATGAGGTCGCTTTACTGGACGTGCTTGATACAGCTGGTCAAGAGGAATACGGGTGAGTTTTTGAATTCAATTTCAAAAAAGCCCGACGACACGCCATTCTAGCGTTTTTTTTTTCCATTCCGACGCGTAAAAGTAAACTAATTGTTTGTTGACAGAGCTATGCGTGAACAGTACATGCGTACTGGTGAAGGCTTCCTCCTCGTCTACTCTATCACGTCGCGCAACTCGTTTGAGGAAATCAGCACGTTCCACCAACAGATCCTTCGGGTCAAGGATCAAGATACTTTCCCTGTTGTCGTCGTTGCCAACAAGTGCGATTTGGAGTATGAACGACAAGTTGGGATGAATGGTATGTACTCGCCTTTGATGATTGATATCTCCACACGCTGACACGCTTTTCTATTGCCCCTGTGTAGAGGGCCGTGATCTCGCCAAGCACTTTGGCTGCAAATTTATCGAGACGTCGGCCAAACAAAGAATCAATGTCGACGAGGCTTTCAGTACACTCGTTCGAGAAATCAGAAAGTACAACAAGGTCTGTCAAAATTTTATCATTCTTCCTGTCGTCTCGTTAATTAATGAATGCATCGTGTTTTATTAAATCAGGAGCAAGCAGGTGGAAGGGCTATGATGTCTGCCTCAGGGGGTCCCCCTGGAGCATATGCGGGGGGCAAGGACCAAAACGAAGACGGAACGGCGGGATGCTGCGGTGGTTGTGTCGTTTTATGATCGTCTTTGCTAGTTGCCCCTTCATTTACCCTGTCCATTTGTTCCCTTTCCTTTTTTCCCCTTGTGTACTCCTGGATTTCCGTCCTGCTTTGTTTCGTTTTGCCTCATTGTCCCCCTGTCCGTCCATCCCCCGTGCCTCTAGGTCTGTTACCCTTCCCCTCGCTTTAGCCCACAATATCATCCCACACTCTCTGCACACTCATATGAACATACACATACACTCCACATTACCCGAGGAAATTTATATTCTTTTCTTATGCTCTTCTTGTTTTACAAAAGTGTAAATATTTAGCTCTATAGATCATGACCTTGACGTTTCTCTTGAATTATCTTACAATGGAATGTTTGTTGTTTCGGTTCTGGCCATGGCCACGGCGCAGTCGGACGGGAAAAAGAAAAGGATCGAGATTACATTGATGAATGAATGATACAGATATACTAGAGATGGTTCTATCCGGTTTGATATGTAGCGAGATGAAGACGGTAAATAGCAGTACGTTTTTGATAAAAGCCCGGTGGTTATATCTTGAGATTCTCCCAAGCCTGCCGCTTCTCTTGCGTCGAAGACTTTTCATTGGAGTCTAATGATAGTTAGATATTCATCAGCACCGAAAAGAGGCTAGACTCTGGAAGAGTACTCACCCAAATCAGAAACGGCATCTTCTTCATTGACGATCCGGATAGAATCAATTCCAAGTTCGTATTTACCCGAAGACCCACTGTTTCCACCCAGTACAGCGATACCAATCGACCGTAACTTGTCTGACATTCTAAGCTGGACTTCAGATAGTTCACCGTTGTTGGTGCGAACAAAGTTTTTAAAAGGGATCTAGGGAACGAGAGATTAGTGGCGTTTGGAGTGCTTCAAGACAGACATACGAATATGTCTTCCCATGAATTATCCCTCTTATTGAAGAACAGCCGGTGTTGCCATACGTCTGTGGAAATGGGCCCGTTAGTCTGAAGGTTGACAAAGTATGCGTTGTGTGTTCCCGGGTCACCGCCCAGTCGGACGCGTAAAGCAAGGTATTCGTGGAATTCAATGTCATCGAGCATTTCACCAAAGAGAGTTGGACGAGGCTATTTTGTACGTTTAAAGACGTGCAGAATCATCAGGAAATGGACTGACCCGGTTTCTCATAGCAGCATAACCACCTCTTACTCTTCCTTGAACCTGCGGTTTCACGTCTAGTCTCATGTCACCCCAGAACCGCGCATATGGTGCTTGGTCTTTGCCTGGCTGAACCAAATCGAGATGAACCGATGAATTTCCACCGACGTCGGCGTCGCAACCGGTTGCAAACGTTTGGACATCTTCGGGGGTTTTGAAAGCAAAGAGTGTTCTAGGTGCGCGTGACGGTTCGTCTGCACCAGACATTTTTATGACTATGCAATGGTTAGCATGAGAATACAGAGAAAAGAGGAAACAGACTATCAGTGAAGCCATCTTTGAAGAGCTGAGAGGACCTCCTCCAGAAGAGTGACTGAGCCATTATGGTTGTAAGGATGGTGACATCATCAAGCAGGATAATTTGCTCGGATACAGCCGACTTGCTACTTGACTTTGACTTACCATGGGCTACATCGACGGACAGGCTTTCCTTGAGCATGTTGTTGCTCAGACACGACAAAACGTAGACTTTCTTATCTCTCAGAAACAGATCTCTCCTGAAGCTGGCCGAGAAATTCTCTCTCGACTTCCACCCCCAGGTGCCTCTGACCCGGTGAGCGCACTGACCACCCAAGCTCAGAATCTCTCTGTTGCTGCTCCAGAACCCAGGTCCTACGATCCGCCACCTTCCTCCTCTGCAGTACGCGCAAAGGCTCTTTGGGACTACAACGCAGATGGACATGTTAAGCCCAATCTACTTGCGGCGCTCGTCGTCTGTAATTAATCCATATCATCTTACAGGATCCTAATGATCTTTCCTTCCGTTCCGGGGACATTATAGAAGTCGTGCACGAGACAAATCCTGATTGGTGGACTGGGAGACATAATGGAAGGGAAGGCTTGTTCCCTTCAAACTATGTGGAGAAACTACCGCCAGCCGCGTTACCTCCCAAACCTCCTTCTCGTTCTCCCTCTGGTCCTCCACCTGCTTCTCCGTATTCTCCTCCGTCTACATATGCACCAAACTACCAGCCACCGCCAGGTCCTCCGATTGGCTACCAGCCTCCACCTGCGCCGTACGGCGGACCTCCTCCGCCCACGGTGTATAATCCTTACATGAATCCTCCTGCCCCACCGCCACCTCAACCTGTTCCAGCTCAGGCACAGCAGCCTCCAGAGAAGCCACCTAGTAGGTGGGGAGGCTTGGGTAATACTGTATGTGTCCAGCTTTTACTCTTCCGCACAATCACTCATTCTTTCTTGCTCATCAGATGGCTACAAGCGCAGCGGGCGGTGTGGGATTCGGAGCAGGTAAGCTCCAAGATTCCTCATTCTTGGTCACCCTTGGCGTTAACACGTTGCTGACTTGTTTTAAGGATCTGCCGTTGGAAGTGGAATTATCAATTCTATTTTTTAAGCATCTATCAGACTTTTGGATACTCTGTCGTTCTTTTAGACTTGCTGTCTCTTTTTTAAGGCCAATGATATTCGTTCGCTACACTGTCAATGTCTCAGTGAAATTGATGATCTCTTAGTGCTTACGACTGGCGGTGATGTCCAGCGGTGAGTTACATAAAGAATCATCCAAAAGATGCCATGCCGTATTGGAACGCCCAGTCTACTTTGGTAGCTTTGCATAACTTGGTCGAGACTCGAGAAGCATACTTGGCCCTTGCCCATGGACTGCAAAACTTGGTCGATTTCCTCTGTCAATGTCAGTGCCATTCTTTCGATCTCGTCGGAGCGGCAGTTGGACGCCCAAACAGCGCTGGGTACCTGTAGTTCTAGACAGGTTCCAAGCTACACTCTAAATTTGATGCATTGCTTGCTAGGACGCGACGCGTGCTTGATTGAGATGCCTATCTCTACTCAAGTATTTCACAAACGTGATCGTGTCGCTGCACGTATTCCGTATACTGGTACGTGCTTTCCTCGTAACATGTACTGATAACGCACCTCCAGATATCATGCTTACTACTAGCTCAGAAGACTTATAGACTCTGCAAACAGAGATGCTATATCATCACAGGACATAGTCATTCTCAGGTGTGTATTTTAATCCTTCTATGCACATGTTACTTTATTTATAAAGGACGCGTGTACTTGACTGTTTCTATTTATCCATCAAGTCGCAGTAGATGGACTCTGAGCAGACGAGCAACGAAACCAAGTTTCTCAGCAAACTCGCAGAATCGCAATGGAAGGAGTCTACACTCTCACAGGAGATCTCACTGGATTTGAAGGAGCTCACCGAAGACGAGCTTGCTTTCCTCCAAATGCAGACTGGGATAAATGACATGCAGAGGTTGACGGAACATGCGGAAGATGTGGCTAGGAAAGCTTATAAGGCACGTCGAACTCTATTAGTGTAACCGTTTGTTGGCTGACTTGGGACACTAGATTTATCGTTACCGATGCCTCACCAAGACATATTTTATAAAGTACAAGCTAATGTCCGATAAAAAGAATGATTCCTGACCGTAGTTTACATTTCTAGGTTCAAACTACCGTTCTTACCTGCGTACCAACACGTTCTAGAGCTAGGCAAATCGAGGAAAGGTGCCATTTTATTGGATATTGGATGTTGCTGTGAGTCGTGCGTGGACCGCTCTCTAATATGCATGTATTCATCACCTTTCGTTCTGCAAGTCGGACAAGACGTACGTAAAGCCGCCATGGATGGATACCCAGTAGAGAACATTGTAACATCTGATCTCCATCCTGGTGCGTCATAGTTTCGAGGTTATACTGCTTACTTACCATCGTCTTTGCACCTTAGAGTTTTGGTTCCTCGGCCACGAATTGTTCAAAACCACACCAGAGACCTTTCCCGTCCGTTTCATTCCAGGAGACGTATTTGACGATGGGTTTATCCCGGACCGTGGACCTTTCCTCGATACACTGGGAAACGATAAGCCTTCTTCGAACCAAGATCTTCAATCCTTAAAGAGCCTCCAAGGGCGCATCTCCTTCATCCACGCAACTGCTCTGTTCCATCTATTCAATGAACAAACTCAACAGAAGCTCGCACGAAAGCTCGGTTCTTTACTCTCTCCTGAAAAGGGATCAGTGATTTTCGGTATGCAACCTGGCTTTCCCATGGGTGAAGCAGGGGAAAGGGTGAATCCGAGAGGAGAGAGGATATTCTGCCATGATCCTGAAAGTTGGAAGAGGCTTTGGGTTGGGGAGCAAGGTGTGTTTCCAGAAGGAGTGGTGGAAGTGCAGATGGAATTGCAGCATATTGGGGTGCTGACGGAGGCAGAAGTGTTGATGTGGTCTGTAAAGCGTATCTGATTGTGTCTTGCTAGCGGTAGAATTGTGCGCAAATAACATTCTTGGGAATGTTAAGGTATACAATAGGAGATATAAAGTTATCCATGTTTCCGTGGAAGAATTAAATCAAGAGCCGTCTACTTCAATGGCCGTCCAAATGCAGATCATTAAGTCTTGTTTTAGTCTACTCAACCAAGAAGATCTTGCGGTACTAGAGGCGCAGACCAAAATCAATGGCGAGGAAAGAGACACCTGAATAGTGAGGACGTTAATTATAGCCGCGAGCCTGGGAAAATGACACGACGCGTGAAGCAGACGCGTTCTTCTTGACCGACCAAGAGCTTATACTATAACTTATAGCATTAATATTGCTTCCAACCCTCAATCATCTTGATTTCAAAACTCCACAAAGTAATCCCAGCCTGCTCACCGGTGGACTTATGCCCTGTCTTTCACGCATCAATCGAATACTTTCCTCCTATCGTTAAGACTCGAGTTTACGGACAGTGCTGGTTTTGGGTGTGGAAATCACGACGCAAACCCCGTCCTTTCACATCCAGATCCCAATGAGATCTTTATGGCCGTCCCATCTTGTCTACGACCGCCAAATCCCTGCGGTCAAGCTACTTTGACCAAGTTACAAGCATTCGTACTTGATGTGCTTCGGTATCGGACGAGAGTGGCGAGACAGGTTTGAATCCGAAGTGGAACCTCGTTTTCGCATTTTGGAACAAGATGGTCTTGAATGTAATCTTGAGGCATTTCAGTTAGATGATGTTTAAATGAAAGTTGTCCACTTTGTCGAGAAAGAATTTTTCTGCAGAAGCGCTGTAGTAGAGGTAAGACAAGAACGTGTTAACAAGTGGAAGTTCTTTACTACATAATTGTAGAATTTCGCTTCTTTACTTCCATTAAACACGATTGTTGAAAGTGTGCAGGAAGACAACTGCACGATGTGCACATTGCGATCACGGCGCAACTTGACCAGAACCTCTTTACTCTTCTCTCTCTTTCATCAAACCCGTCGAATTCTTTCAGCAACGCGCCAACATCCAGTTTACTTATCTTGCGAGGCCTAGCCCGTTACGTCGATCGACCCGTCGGAATGATATTTCTGTCAGAGTCCTCTACCGTCGGAAAGCTACAGAAACTCCAGTGTTCCTTCGGAATGTTTTTCATTCAACAATGCTGTATACGACTCTAAATTTAGACACCTGGGCTGGTATAAAACCCAATAGCAACTCTGCCTACAGACTCAGATTGCAACGAAATGGATTCCACCAACACCAACACTGAGCAGATCAAACTTGACTTGAGCCTCCTCAACGATGGCGAACTTTCACTTCTCAAATCGCAAACTGGGATCGAGGATATGGAGGCGCTGACGAAACATGTTGAAGATGTTACTAGTCGTGCTCACAAGGTTAGTTGCTTGTTGGTTCTGTTGCTTGTCCGAATGGTATCAACGGGCGAATTTTGTAGGTCTTTGGGTATCAGTATCTGACCTCCATGACCTTCTTGAAGTGGGTTTTGATAGGTCATTTTGGTGTAGTTGGTTCTAATGAAAACTAGATCGAAATTCGCGGCTCTGCCGGTCATATATAAACACGTTTTGGAAGTAGGGAAATCGCGTCAAGATGCTCTTTTCCTCGACATTGGTTGTGGACGTGAGTTGTCCTTGTGTATTGTTACGAGACTTGCTCACATTTTCTATTCCAAGTCGGACACGACACGCGTAAATTAGTTTGGGATGGTTATCCCGCGCAGAATGTTATCGCATCTGACCTTTTCCCAGGTACGTATTACCATCCCAGTGGTCAACCTCTTGATACGAATCGTGTTTTACAGAGTTTTGGACTCTTGGCCATGAATTATTCAAGTCTACACCCGAATCGTTCCCAGTATTGTTCATCCCAGGGGATGCCTTCGATGACAACTTTATCCCAGTAGACAGCAAACCGAGCACTACAAAGCCTTCCACAGCATCTCTAGCTTCTTCCAAGTCCTTGGCGCCTCTACAAGGACACGTCTCGTTCATTCACGCCTCTGCGTTATTCCATCTCTTCCAAGAAGAAAAACAGGTTCAGCTCGCAAAGAAGCTTGCTTCCTTATTATCCCCAGCTCCTGGTTCGGTGATATTTGGTTTACATCGTGGACTTCCAGAGGCTGGGGAGGTTGTTAATGGTAGAGGAGAAACGATTTATTTGCATTCGGCGGAGACTTGGAAAAAACTTTGGGTCGGGGAGGAGGGGAGTGTGTTTTCGAAGGGTGAGGTGGAGGTTGAGGTGAATACTCTAGAGATACCTTTTAGGGGCAAGTTTCATGCGTTGTTGTGGTCTGTGAAGCGACTTTGAAAGGGGTCTGGTGCTCGTAATACTAGTTGAATAGAAATAGAAGTGTCGTTTTAAACTGCTATAAGATTGATGTATCAATTATGCTTGAGGGTTATATTAGGGAGGTTTGTTCGTGTATAGTATACTCTAAGTCTACAATGCAATCTACAAGAACATTCATTATACACTGGGCAGATGCTTCTCGGGAGGAAGGTTCTGAGCTTGGCCCTTGTCAAGCATAGCAGAGATATTGGCGAAACCACGAACTTGGCCGGGTGCGTATCGTTCATAGGCAGTGGATCTGCTATAAGCTATCTCTGCCACGTTGATCTACAAAAGCTGTCAAAAGGTGGGGAAAGCAACGACGTATGACTGACTAGAATATCCGCAGTAAGTCCTTTGACCGGAGATGCAACACTTCTGAATCGATGCATACGATATGCGGTGTTTCCCAAGACTGGAACGATCCTGTCATCGTTGTTCTGCAAGAGGAATGAGTAGATGCGAGCAAGACCAAGGTAAAACTTGCATAAAGCTCGTGTTCATACGGCCAATCTTCCGAGCCTATAGGAACAAGCCGCTCATTCTTGACAATCTGGGGATCCAAGATGGCCTCTAGGGGATGATCAAATATCCTATCTACTTCACCTGGGTTGGGAATGAGCTGTTCTAGGATAGAGTTGTCGGAGAGGAAAGCAACCACGGGACTGACACGGATGCCCCATTGTGAGATGTAGGGTTGGAGTGTACCTAGGATGTGGACTTTGGGGGAGTGTCTAGGAAGAGCAACTTCTTCGTTTGCTTCACGGAACTAGATAAAATGAATATATATCTGAAGGCGTGGGGAATGAACATTACAGCTGTTTCAATAAAGTCCTTGTCGGTGGCATCTTTTCTTCCTCCTGGAAGTGCGGTTTGGCCGGGATGTGTTCTGAGATGCTTCGAGCGGGTGGTGAGCAGGACTCTAAGTTGGCCGGCTTTTTCAAAGAGCAGGACTAGGACAGCGGCAGAGCGGGGGTATTGAGAACTATATATGCGAGAATGAGAATTCGAGTTGGATGGGTGAAAAGCACGTACATGTCTGTGTTATCAAAGCCATTTGCAGCGAGTCTAGATATACAGAGTTTAGTCTGTTCAGAGACCTGGTCGAGGATATCGAGGGGAAGCGGAGATGCGGAAATCATGAAGAGGAGTGTTGTTTGGCAAACGCCTGGTGTACAAACGCGCGTCTTGTTCCCAATGGTCAACCGCGACGAGGAGGAGTCTTCTGGACTGTTCTCTGGTGTACTCAACTATGTCACTAAAGAAGTCGGTTCATTTGTTACAAATGCCACTGGCGGTGTCATCACTGTCGTCCGTCCTTTCCCCCCTTGTTCCAGCTACAAAGTCTGATGTGTATGTTTAGAACACGCGTGTCAAATCCAAACCTAAACCCCCGAGAAAACGCGTCAAATCACCTTCACCGTCTCCAGATGAAGGTCTGTCTTGTTTCTATTTCCAAATGCTGTTGACCGACTCGAGCAGAACCCGATTCACCTCGCCCACTCCTCCGCAGACCCTCCGTGACTATGCCTGGCTCCTTGTTTCCCCGCTCGCCTTCCGTGGCTCCCAGTGAAGTTGGAGACGAAAGACACGTCCATTTTGCATCAGAACCAGGCCCTTCGTCTCGTTCTGTATTCAGACCTCCTCTGGTACCCTCGGTCAAAGCAGCTGTTGAACGTTTTCGCGTAGGCGAAGACGACGCCGGTCCATCTATTCTTTTGCCTTCCATGTCGCCGTCCCCTAAACGAAAGAGAGAAGCCAGGGCGTACCAAGATGATATTGTTGAATTTTCTCCTTCAAAGAACAAGGGTAAAGGAAAAGCAGTCGATTATTCCATGTCGGTGGATCCGGACACTACTGGTGAGATACGGGTCAAGGGAGTGGAACGGGAACTAGACGAGGCCAGAGAGGAGCAGAAGCGAAATGAGAAAAAGCGGGAGCGCGATAAAACTGCTGGTGATGAAGAGGAAAGAGAAAGAGATAAAGAGAGGATACGGGCTTTGGAACTAGAAGTTGCACGCCTAAGGGAAGAGGTAAGAATTCTTTCAATTCTGTATTTCCTGATCTTACCGTTGTTCAGCTCGCCAAGAGACCAAAAAATACTGCACATTCATCGTTTGCCCCTCCGCCTCCGCCGCCTCCACCGCCTCCACCACCCCCTGGCATGGTCGGGATCAGAGCGCCAACCGCTGGCGACGCTGAAGCCTTGTTCTCCTCGACCCGAGCCTCGCTGAAGCATGCACCTCCACCTACAGAGAAACCCATCAACCCTCTTCCTAGTCGCAAGGCAGGGCAGCCTACCGTTGGCATAACGCCAGATAAAATGGCTGCTTTTCTAAATGAAATGAAAACCGTACGGTTAAAAAAGGTTTCTAGCGTCTCTTCACTGGATACCAGCAGGTCTTTCGATACTAGTAGGAGTAGTGTCGGTGAGAGATCGTTTGATATCAGCCATCGTAGTAGTGTCGAGAGACGGTCCTCATTGTCTGGAGCAAAACCGGCCATTTCACAGAGGATTGACAACTTGTACTCATCGACATCGAGACTTCCAAGCTCAAGGTCCTTGGACGTATCGTCATCTTCAAGGCCTTCCAGTTCTACTCTCCCTCATTCCAGGTCTCTGGACTCGAGGCTAAACGCTTCTACTTCTTCGCTGCCTAGATTTATGGACGACGACAGGTCAGCCTCGTCATCGAGAATGTCCATATCTACGACCCTCGACCCTCCTAATTCTAGTGCTAGATCGAGTGTAAACTCACAAACTGAACAGGCTCGCCTAGGAGAGAAACGTAAACGGCTAGAAAGTGTGGCTTTAGATATTCGTGAATTAGGTTCGTACAATATTCTCTTGTTCTCTTCTTAAACATACTCTAAACAATTCGACAGAGGGAACATCAAAACGCCGATCCCTCGCATCCTCCTCCGATTCTAGTTTCGCCTCTTCTTCCACAACATCTAGGCCTCCGCGTTCCAGCAGTCAAGGGACGGGAGCCTCCCCCAGTATAGGAAACTCTTCTTTTTACACTCTGCCCCCTGATACCGTCTTTCCAAGTCGAGCGTGGGCACCTAGTGCCCTTTCCCAACAACAACAGCAACAAGTCCCCGTACCCACACCTTCGCTATGCTCAGATGACCCTGAACGAGATGCGGAGACTAGTCCAGACGGTTCCGAGCTTCCACCTTCTACGCCTCCGCTTATGGTTGAAGACCAACATCTTCGTCATCAACATCAACGTCAATGGCGAGAGCCTCGTGTTGCGGAGAGACGTCCGCATGAGTTTATCGATGTAGATGTTGATATGGAGGAAATGGATGCTGTAACGGACCATCATCACGTCGGTGAAAAGAATACTGACGATGAACATGATTTTCAACCTGTGCCGATGCCTATACCGAGAAGACCAGCTACTCCGCCACCTCCCGATCCTAAACCTACGTCCACATCTACATCCAACGCATTTTCAAAAAGACCACCAAACTCACCTTTACCAGGTCCCTCGCCTAGGAGACCGCGTCCGCCTGCTCGTGTACCGAGACCGCCTGTGCTACCGGATGTTTTCTATGAGGATGGAGATGAGGATGATGAGGATCCATTGTCGTTGAGTTTTTCTGCAGTTGTTGAGTCTGGGCCTGGGCCCGAGTCTCGTGTTTGGAGACCCACCCAACAATCCCAGTCTCAGTCAGTGTTACCACCTCAAAGACCGGGGCAAGGACAAGGACAGACGCAGAAAAACCCAAACCCAAAACGACAGAGTCTCAACTCGAAACAGGCTTTGCAGCAACAGAAACAGTTGCAGATACAAAGGCTGCAGGAACAGTTGGATCAGATGAGGCAGGATGTTGATGACGATGAGCATGCGCAGGAACGTGACGAGGAGAGTCGTGATTCCGAGCACGAGGAGGATGAACGAAGACTACGAGCGAGTATAGCGTCTACTTCTACTGCTACTGCGCCTCCTCCTTCTCAAAGATCTAGGTCCCGGTCAGAGTCCACATCTCGTGCTGCAATACGACAGACGTTGGATGAGGAGATACGGAGCGCGCATGAACGGATGAATCTTCATGCGAATACCGAATCGAAATATATCGGGAATACTGGGGATGATCAAGTGGATTTGGATAGTGGAGTTCTTACAGGTGTTGGAACGAGGAGTAAGAAGAGAGGTTTTCTGGCACATGGAGGGGCTGGTGGGCCTGCGGTGTTTATGGGTGTTGGGTATGTTGAAGGGGCTGAGGAGGAGGAGGAGGGGGGCTATACCTATGATCAGGATGTAAGAGGTGGTCATAGTCAACATGTAGACGAGGATGAAGAGGATGATGGGGGTGATTATCATCTGGAACCGGAGCCAGAGCCTGGGCATACGAGTCGTTCTGGTAGTGGCGGCGGCAGGGATATTGGAAGATCTAGTAGGATTCCCACGAGACGTGGTGGACGGCGGTAGCGTTGTCCATGGTTTTTATTTTAGAGCTTTCTTCCTTTTCTTTTTTCTGTTCTGTGCCTGTATCTGTCCGTGTGTGTCTATACGTATATCTCGATCTCTTTTTTTTTTTTTTTTGATTTCTTCTCTCTTGGTGAACTTGTAGCTCGATCTCGCTGTCTTGTTTTCATCGCATACGTACTTATCAATAATACCTGCAAGGGTACTTTTCTGTAGTATATGTAGAGCAGCTTTAATGGCAAAACTCCCAATCAAATTTCAATTCACTTTCCACGTGACCTCGAATTTTTTGCGTCGGTACTGTAGTCTGTCGCGTACTCGTCCTCTCCATGGCCTCTCCGAGTCCCAAAAAAAGCAAATCAAAACACCCAAAAAGTCGTCCAGCGGCGACATCATCTGTTTCTCAGCCTATCGTCGAGGATGCTTCCTACCTCACTGCCCTCTCTTCCTTTTCCCCTGACGGAAATTTATTTTCCTACTTGTCTCTCGCTATAGACAAACACCGTTTGCGTGTGTACAGCACTACTACAGGAAGATCAGAAGCAGAGTACACCGTGGAATCTTCTCGTGTCTCTACTCTTGCTTGGTGCGAGTTTTTCGAAAAGGAAAAGGAAAACGAGGAGAATGTTCCTACAAAGAAGAAGAGGAGAAAAAGTCTGTCGGAAGGAGGATTGGAAGATGCTGCACAGAAGAAAAAAACCACATTGGTCGGCTTGGGTCTCTCCAATGGAACACTCGTATTCTTCTCTCCGACCCACGGACGCGTTCTCTGGACTCTTTCGCACTCGTCGAGTACGTATGCGATCTTATCCATGGTATCTGTGTCTCTAGAAGATGGAACTCCTACCGTATGGACCTCTGGAGCAGATGGTGTCGTTCGTCTATGGAACGTGCATAAAAACGAATTGTTGGGTAGTTGGAAGAATTCTGACCGGATACCATACTCTTTTATGACTGCACGGCCAGGGACAGAGGGAGAGATTCTAGCTGCGAGTCATTCTATTCGATTACTTTCGACAGAGTCCACTATGACTAGTCAAAATCAAAAACTAAAAGAACTCGCTACGTTCACCGGTCACTCTTCCCCAATCAAAAACCTTCAATGGGATGCTTCGCAAACGCCTGCAGAGCGTTTTGTCTCGATGGCAGAGACGGATTCTGTCGTGTCTATATGGCAGGTTCTGAAGTCTGACTCTGACTCTGCGTCGAAAGAGGGTAATATGATAGCTTCGGTACATCTAGACTCGGATGCGCGCGCCATCTCGTTGACGTCTCCCTCGCCCTCGTCTAAACCCATCCTTCTCGCGCTCTCTGCTTCTGGGAAAATATCCATCTATCCATTTCCAGAACAACTTTCTTCCAAAAAGACGCAAAAGCTCCCTACACTTTTACCCCGATCCACGCTTTCCACACCATCTGCAAATAAAGCCCAAGTAGTCGCTGCTGCTTTTGTAGAACAGGAACCTGGACGTGTACGTGTTGCCCGGATAGTTGATGGTATTCGGCCTGTTTTTGATGTTGTGGTGAGTTTCTTTCTGAGAAAGAATCCACCCTTGTTCACGTCGATGAGGTTTAGCAATATCAAGATGAAACTGGCAATTTTGTCGCAGAGGTTGTTATTGAGGATGTGAACCCCGCTTCAGTCACCGAGTCCAACATGGTAAGTGTTTTTTTTCGGCTTGTAAATATTACATCCATTCATTTTTTACTAAAGAGCGCCCCAAACAAACGTTACACCGAATCCTCCAATCTCGCAGTCGGCTCAGGTGCCCAAATTGGCCAAGAGGATGTCGACATGGACCAAGCTCCTGAAGGCGACCTGGACGTAGATATTGCAGAGCTCAGCCTCGGACAACGACTTACTGCACTTTCTGGTGCTGATGCTTTACCTGGGGACGATTCCTCCGAAGGAGAAGAATCAGACTCGAACGGAGACCCTTCCTCATCCAAAACACAGAAAAAGTCCAAATCCAAATCATCCCAAAAAGCCGATGCCGACTCTCTATCTGTCGTCCCCGCCGCGTCTCTAACCCGAACACTTATCCAAGCACTTCATTCCTCTGATTCTAAACTATTGGAAATGTGTCTGGCACATTCAGATCAGGTCCTAATCCGGAATACAGTTCGGAGACTTCCCCCTCAGCTTGCGGTCCCGCTTATCTCTGCATGTGTAGAGAGGCTGGGAAGGGGCGCGAGAGGAGGGAATTTGAAAGGCGGAGGAGGAGGAGCGAGTTCACAGAGGGGGACGGGATTGATTGGGTGGGTCAAGGTGGTGCTTATGGTTCATGGGGGGCATTTAATGACGGTAAGTTTTTCGAGATAGACGTTTTTTTACAACTAACTACTAACATGATATTGGATACTTAGATGCCAGACCTAGTCGCTCGTCTCGCCGGACTTCATACGGTTTTGACCTCCCGTTTAGCATTACAGGAGAGCCTTCTGAATCTCGGTGGACGTTTGGATATGGTCCTTTCTCAAATTGAGATGAGATCTTCAATCGCGCCTGCGCCTCTTGGACCCAAAGCAGGTAACACTAAACACACGCCAAAGAAGAAAACAGAGACGACGTATTATGTAGAGGGGGAAAGTGAGGATGAGGAGCAAATGGACATTGATGATGCAGAGGTGGAGGTGGAGAGTGGAGATGACGAGGGCAGTATCGAGGATGTTGATTTGGGTGGGAGTAGTGATGAAGAGTCGGACGAAGATGAGGAAGAAGGAGAGGAGGATGATGAAGAGGATGAGGAAGATGACGGTTCAGAAGAGCCTACTATGAACGGGTTTATTGATGATGAGGCCGAGGAAGAATTTACGGATGATGAGGAAGGGGATGATAGTGAATAGTCTAGACTGGTTTGGAGATAAAACTACTTTTACGTCGGTTTTACAACGGCCTACTGCAGCTGAACCGTGTCAATTGCACGGGGTAGTGGTACCGAACTTTGTCATCTCTTCATCTACTGCTCATTTCATAGGACTTTCTTAAACGCGATTGCGCCATCTATCAATATCAAGTGCTTACTGTACAGCAACAACCATGAGCAGACCAAGGACTTCATGACTGACGCTGACAAACTCGCCGACGATTTCAGCATCTTCCACACCTGAAGCTTACACAGCGCAACTCTTTCATTATGATTTTACTCTGACTATGGAGGGGTTATAAAGGAAGAGAACAAAACGTCTCTCCGACACAAGTACTCATTCACACACTCTGCTCGCCATTTTACGCCAAGCAGTCTTCCAAGCCATGTCTACACCAGCAACCCAACCCCAATTTGTACCTGCAAACCTCCAGTATTACTCTCCACCCATCGACGGTACTCGTCCATATACCAACATCAACGAAGTAGAAGGAGTCCCAAAGAGAAACTGGATTCCCGAAGAACATGTTGTCCAGATTGAGAACTTGCGGGGAAAGGAAACATCTGTGTCTCTCGACACGGCCGGTTTCGGGTTTTATTTGAATCAACCGGTCAAACACAAGACATTCCGGAATGACGAGGAGATTCAGCAAGAGTATTATCCAGAGAGTGCAGAGTTGATCAAAAAAATGACTGGAGCTAGCAAGGTTGTTTTGTTTGATCACAGTGAGTCCTTCTCTCCTCCTCGTTTTATCTATTTTTTCATCAATAATTCTCTTGTAGCTATCAGACGCCGTCAACCGGGTCAACTCGACTCTGACCCCTCCAAGCGACAACCTGTACCCCAGGTTCACGTTGACCAAACCACCGAATCTGCTCGTACCCGTGTTCTTCGTCACTTGCCCGAATCCGAGGCTAGGGAGCTTTTAAAGCGCCGTTTCCAGATTATCAATCTCTGGAGACCCATCTCTCGTCCTGCGTTCGACTGGCCTCTTGCTCTGTGTGACTATCGCTCGATCGACCCAAAGAAGGATTTGACCCCTGTTGCGTTGGTCTACCCTGATAGGGAAGGAGAAACACTGGGTGTGAAATATAATCCAGAGCACAAGTGGAAGTATCTTAGGGGCATGACACCAGATGAGTTTGTTTTGATTAAGTGGTACGTTCTTCTCCATATGGCTTGTGGATGAATGCTAATAAATCGCGTAGTTATGACTCTAAGGAAGACGGAAGTGTGTCTATCCTAACACCTCACACTGCATTCGAAGATCCTTCCACTCCTCCAGATGCATTACCCAGAGAGTCTATTGAACTTAGAGCTCTTGTATTTTATGACGAGTAGATTTACTGTACAACTATAATTACATTCTTGTTGTATCATCATTAGAGAATCAGATACGCTTTACAGACCACACAAGCATGAAGCTGCCGGGTCTGTGTGGAGCCTGTATGAGGTCGGCTTGTACTTCGACCGCTTCAAGAGGAAAAACTCCTTCCGCTCCTTCCGCTCCACTCCAAAGCTTCTTCCAGCTTTCTGGCGAATGATCGTATACGGTATCTCCCCTCATATTGGTCGTCTCTCTTGCTTCTTCACGTCCGCGATGAACACCAAATATAGTGGAGCCAGAGGCGGGAGACAGCAATGAAGTCAGCTTACGTGCAAGCTGACGCTGAGGTTCCTCCCGGAACAGGTGGAATAAGGCAGACGCATGGATGAATGAAACGTGTCCTTGAAGAGGTACCAACGATTTCAGCGATTGTAATGATGGCCTTTCAGTCGCTGGTGTCTCTAAAAATGGTTTGTGCTCTGGAATAAACGAGTTGTCGAAAATGTCGCCTGGTATGAAAGGGACAGGAAACGTTTCAGGAGTGGATTTGAATAGTTCGTGGCCAAGGCTCCAGAATTCTGACGGCACGTACCCTAGCATTAGCATGTGAAAGATATCAGCCAGGGTAACACGGACCTGGATAAAGGTCGGACGCGACCATGTTTTCGACGGGATAGCCGTCCAGGACGGCTTTACGAGTGTCGTGCCCGACTTGATCTCCAATTAGCAGGACTATAACAGGAAGAAATGGTAACTTACGACCACAACCAATATCCAGAAAAATAGCGTTTCTTTGAGACTTTCCCAGTTCCAGGATGTGTTTGTATGCAGGGTGACGAGCAAATTTCGACCTGGAATACTTCAATCAGAATTGTTCGAATTCCGGTAGTTTGGCAAAACCTACTTGAAGAATAGCATGCGAGTCAAGTATCGGTAGCCAAAGACCTTGTGGGCCCTCGTAATAACATCCTCGACATGCCTCTTTAATTCTTCCATATCCTCGATTCCAGTCTGTGACTTGAAAAGTGCAATCTCGCCTTCTTCGAGTTCGTTCAAGTCAAGCTCTAAAGCTTTGCCGTCATCCATGTTGCGATTGTTGCGAGTTCGTAGATACCAGAGATCCCGGATTATATAGTTCACGTAGCGCATATTTTTAGAGGAGATCAGTGGCACGCAAATGTTCCGTTGGAGTTCCTTGATTCAGTGCAAGTGATGGCTGACCAGGGACCATATGCATCATGAAAGAACGCAAATGTGTTTTAATATAGCATGGACATCTCTGCAAGACGGGTACCCTGTACTCTTTATCCAGCAGTTATCGTACAAACCTTGTAATGACATCATATGCGTTTTACAGACCACGCAAGCATATATACAGCCGTCCCTGGAATCTGTGTTATACTAGATTCCACTTCCACCATCCCAGGAGGGAACACGGCTTCGTCTCCTTCCCCTGTCCAAAGCTTCCTCCAGCTTTCAGGAGAATGTCCAAATATTGTGTCTTTTGCTTTTCCAACATTCGTTATCTCTCCAGGTTCTGGAAGTCCACGATGAAGACCGAAAATTATCGAACCAGGAACTGGAGACAACAGAGACGCAAGTTTCTGTGCAACTCGAAGTTGTGGCTCTTCTTTGAATAGATGGAATAATGCAGAAACGTGAATGACTGAAATGTGTCCTTGCAGAGATGAAAGTGATTTCGTAGATGCTAAAGATTGTAGGAAAGGCCGTTCAGAAGTCGGAAGCTCCATAACTGGTTTCTTGTCGGGTATGAAGGCATCATTGAATATATCACCTGGGATGAAAGGGACGGGGAAGGTTTCGGGAGTGGATCTGAATAATTCGTGCCCGAGGTCCCAGAATTCTTCTTTGCGTTAGGAATAGTATCGAAATTGACAGTCAAATTGCCTACCTGGGTACAAATCAGAGGCGATCATATTCTCCAGTGGGTATCCATCCAAAATGGCTTTCCGTGTATCATGTCCAACTACACGGTTTCGTTGATAAAGACAGAAAAGACTTGAAATGTTCAGTAACTTACAGCAGCAGCCAATATCCAAGAAGAGAGCATCTTTACGCGACTTTCCGAGTTCCAATACGTGTTTGTACGCTGGGAGACGAGGATATTTCGATCTAGAGTCCGACTGTGTCAATATAGGTCGAGATGCAAGCAGGAAGTTTGTTCACTTCAAAAATACCAGTCGCGTCAGGCATTCATAGCGAAATACCTAGACAATCTGTGAGCAAAAGAGTTCCAAGGGACGATAGGTAAGCACCTTGTGAGCTCTTTTGACGACATCCTCGACATGTTTCTTCAGCTCCTCCATATCTTTGATTCCTGTTTGGGATTTGAGGAGTCCGATTTCATCGTCATCAAGCACAGTGAAGTCCAGTGCAAATGAGTTGTCTGCATCCATGTCTGTCGGGTTGCAGTGTAGTCCTCGAGACTCGAGTCAGTGGATAGTGTGGGAGATATTGCAGACATATTTTGACAGGTCCAGGTGACTCGGAGTGTGGCTCTTGGGTGTTCCTACTTTGAATAATTCGAGAGAATAGCTTTTTACTTGTGCGGAGAGTAGGGTCTACCAAAGACCAAAGTATTGAAAGGAATTGCCGGTTTACCGGCACCGATACTCGTTTCCCGAGAGGCTCAGGTTTGTCTGTACATGTCCCTTCTTTTCAAACATCTTCGCGTTCATCAAGTATTTGGCGCAAATACCGATGTTGGAAAGACCATCTTGACCACTGCTCTAGTGAGAGCCTCTGCGTTCACAAAATCCGGTGTATTTTACCTCAAACCCGTTAGCACCGGGTCTATGGATGTAGCTGACGACGAGTGAGCGCGTTTTTTTTGTATTTGAATCTAGACCCACCGCTTCCATCAGGCATATCAAGAGATACACTGCACCTTGGAGTGACCATGTTTTTACGGAATGTTTATACAGGTATCAAGAGCCCGTCAGTCCACACCTTGCGGTCAAGTTAGCGGCGGAACAGAATGGGCAAAGTCAACCTGTGGTACGTATTATTACACCGTTTTCCTATGAATTTATCCTAATTCCATCCAGATACCGACAAATGAGACATTTATTACATCTATTGCAAATCACATACGAGAATGTGCGAGGAAAACCAGTCGCACTTCTGACTTGTATGTCGAGACTGCCGGAGGTGAGAATCTAATACTTCGGTAATGAGTTTTTGTACAACAATATCTTTAAGCATTTTATTATCTTTTCTTGTCTGACACTCGCAATAGGTATCCATAGTCCTACTTTGTCTGGCACTACGCAAGCAGAGGCTTATCGACCTCTCTTTCTTCCCACTGTTTTGATCGGAGACTCCAAGCTCGGTGGCATATCCACCACGATATCAGCATACGAGTCTTTGATTTTGCGTGGTTACATCGTGGACTCGGTTCTTTTGTTCCGTGACAATTACTATCGCAATTATGAGTACCTTCAGCAATATTTCGCTGACAGAGGCGTTCATGTTGCCTCAGTAGAAGCTCCCCCAGAGCATCTGCCGAATCCACAGGAAAATTTCGTGTCAACCCAGCGATATTATGATTCACTTTTGACACCAGATGCCGAAGAAGGGATATTCTCTTCGCTAAAACACCTAGACCAGTGTCATATCAGACGGCTGGAAGAGCTCGACTCGATGCCCCGTCGTACCTTGGACAATGTATGGTGGCCTTTTGTTCAACATGGGTCGGTCAAGGACGAAAAGGACGTTACTGTCATAGACAGTGCATACTCGGATTATTTCAGTATTCGAGCGCCTGATAAATCTGCATCATTCCAATCCTCCCTTCTACAACCTCAATTCGACGGCTCTGCTTCATGGTGGACCCAGACATTCGGACACACTCATTCATCACTCACTCTGGCTGCCGCTCGGGCAGCTGGTCGGTACGGTCACGTTATGTTTCCCAAAGCTACCAATCTTCCTGCCCTCAAACTTGCAGAAACTCTCATTCATGACGGACCAGGGAAAGGATGGGCTTCTCGGGCATTCTTCTCTGATGATGGATCGACAGGAATGGAGGTTGCGCTGAAGATGGCTTTACGGGCATATTCAAAGCGGCATAATCTTGACAGGACGTCTCAAAAATCCCTGGGTGTATTGGGACTAAAAGGCAGCTACCACGGTGATACTATTGGTGCTATGGATGCTTGTGAAGAGGATGGCGTTTATACATGTGAATGGCACAATGCCAAAGGATTCTGGCTTGAGGCCCCTTGGCTTTCTATGCGGCACGAGCAAGTCGTTGTAACAGTTCCATCATCTATTACTGGAGAAGGAGAGCCGATCACATACGGGATGATGTCAATGGCATCGACCTATGATGTTGAAAAGCGACTTTCTGAGCCTGACGAACTTGCTACTGTCTACCGGGACTACCTTGAGCGCACTCTTACAAGTTTGCGTAAAAATGGTGATTTCCAACTAGGCGCTCTCGTGCTCGAGCCCCTCATCATGGGTGCTGGCGGAATGATCTTTGTCGACCCTCTGTTCCAGCGTGTCCTTGTCGATGTTGTCCGTGGTTTAGACTCTACTCCAGCCAAATCAGGATGGTCTGGATTGCCGGTAATATTCGACGAAGTCTTTGTTGGACTCCATCGTATCGGGATGGAAAGCACAACTTCCTTGCTGGGTGTATTTCCTGACATCTCTGTCAACGCAAAGATCTTGACGGGGGGTCTCGTACCTCTCGCTGTTACGTTGGCTTCCAAATCCATCTTTGAAGCTTTCCTGAGCGACAATAAAGCGGATGCACTTCTACACGGCCATTCTTATACTGCGCACGCGGTCGGATGTGAGGTTGCGAACGAAACACTCGCACTTATCAAGAAGGTCACTTCAAGTGAAGAGTATGTACAAGCTCAGCAACTATGGGGAGCAGGCCCTGGAAGAGAGAACAAAGTCTGGAGTTTGTGGGATCCGCAATTTGTTGAAAAAGTGTCCGAGATGGACGGCATCGTTTCCGGTGTAATGGCGCTCGGAACTGTCCTTGCAATCCAATTGAGAGACAGCAAACCTGGTAAGTGATTTGAATCTTTCATTTTTTTTTGCTGACATGATACGTCAGGATACACGTCGCACTCTGCTGAAGCTGTATTCAAACCCCTTCTGTTGCCAGAAGAAGACGATTGGACAATGTTCTCATCGCCTGGCGGCGCGCCATTTGGAGTGCACTATAGAACGCTCGGAAACGTTGCCTACTTTATGACTAGCCTTACAACCAGCTCGTCGACCTTGAGAACTCTTGAAGATAAAATCTGGAAGATACTTCAAGTTCACGATCAACAAAGAGAAATTTAGAGTTGCTCGACACAACTATTCGGTTTAATGTCCGCTACAAAAGTAGATAAAATTACAAATCCATCAACTGCGCCAATATTGGGCAAGTCCATGTATACGATCCATAACAGCAGTGATGTACGAGGTTTCGTTCAACAACGTCTTGAAATGCTTGATAGCTTCCTCCTCTGTAAGGTCCAACCGAAACTTTTCCTGTATCTGCTCATGTACATCTCGGTGCTTGATGTCGGGTATATTCGCGTCAACCATCAGGGCGACCAAGTTGAGTATCAGGTTGGCGCTCTTCCTCAGGATAGTAAAGGCGGTGAAACAGAAATTCTCGAACCGAGCATAGTGAGGCGAAGTAGCGCCTCCCATAGCGTCCACCATCTCTTTGCAAACTTTGACGGCAGGCGGGAATGGTTTTGGATCTCGTCCGAGAATGTAGCCAAAGTCGACATGGAAGAAGTGGCCTATTCAAACGTGATGAGATCTAGGAGTCGTTTATAGAAGGAAAAAGGCCCTTACCGTCCGGAGCAACGAGCAGATTGTCCAAGTGACGGTCTCCAACACCAAGAAGGTAGGTCACTACACAGTACCCGGCTGACAGAAATAGTCATTCAAACTGGAAACGCAAAGGGTAGACCCAACACTCACCACAGCTACGAACAAAAGTATCAATCACCCCCGGTTCAACACCCCAAGTGCCTACACTTCCTTCATCGGGATTATGTGTTCGTAGATAGCTCAACACGTTCCCATGGTCGGTGACTATAGTTGCAATAGCTTTGCTAGGAATAAACTGTACCATCCCTTGCACAGGACCAGTCGCTAATACATCATATGGTGTCAGTTTTAGATCGAGATTTTCTTGTCTAAGTAGACGATCCATTAGAGTGAACAATTGTATAACGAGCTGATCTTGTCGTATGTCATCGCCGTCTTTGAATATGACGGGATACTCTGACCCATCCGAGCACTGGAAGTATAGAAGGAGAGGATACATGTTTGATTTGAAAACGGAGCATTTCTCCGGGATTATCCCTGTTACTTCGATCTCAGCGTTGAGAGGTAGAGGGAGCGGAGGCATGGATGCAAGGTTATTCTTAGAATCTGCGACGGTAGATCGTAACTTTTCAATCTTCTTTTGCCTTTGATCCTTGGATGTACGAATTTCTCTGGCACGTTTTGCAAGTGTATCGACCAGTTGACCTTGTCTGCGTAGGAGCTCGCGTCTTTCAGAGCCATTTTCTGACTGTATGAAAAGTTTAAAGGTGGAAATTGAAACAAAAATGTACAACGAACCTCTAATACTTTGCTCATGAACTTGTAGACCACACGTCCATACATCTTTGAGACGACTTTGTCTTCTAAGGCTACTTCAACCATCAAGTACCAGTACAAACGATTCCCTAAAACAAAGTTCTGGACCCCTCGAGCGATAAGGAAATCGGTAAGACCACTGTCATCGTATGATATTGCATTGCTAGCCGATCTCGACGACCGTTGGTCACTAGCAGCACTTTCAAACTTGAGCGCCTGTACAAGTTGTAGGAGATAAAGTAAAAGTTCCTGGAAGAGGCCTTCAGTCCCTTGTGCACCCAGTGTAAGCAGAGGTTCTTACATCATCGTCTGCCCTGGTCAATTGTCGTACGGCAAACGCCCTTACTCTTGAATCGACAGTCCCAGGTCCTAGCAGCTCTAGAGCATCATCTGTATCAATCTCAGTCCATTGGGGAAGTAACTCTTCCACCGCCTGCTTGACTTCAGATGGATCGCGCCAAGTGACAGCTTTGAGGAACTTTGTGAGACCTCGTTTGTCACGAGCGAGGTAAAATCTGAATTTCCATATCAAGTCTTTCTCCTCGGGGCTGAGAGGCTGACTTGGAGCGTAATTGAGGATTTCCTGAACAATTCTGCGAGTGAGTAAAAGCAATGTGAAAATTAGCTGGGAATGTACTCCAATCATATCTCTATCTTTTGCATTTGGTTTCAATTCTCTATCATAAGGTCCACTACGATGACTTCTGACAAGGCGACGGTGTTTATCTTCGACAGGGTTCTCGCGGGAAATATCGGGGTCAATAACACTCCACAAATGAGAATCACCGGCAAGTGAGAGGATGGGAGGTGCTGGAGTCTGGGGTGGTTGTGATGGGACAGTCGAGGTTGAAGGGAGATTTGGTGCTTCCTGGAAAGCAATCAGCCAATGCTAGAGGCATGTCCGGGAGCTGACGTACGGGTTCGCTGAATATGACCGGGAAATCGAATCGAGGGACGTCGATATAAAGGAAGAGATTTTCAGACTTTGCAGCCTCGGCCTAGTTTGGTTTTAGAGCAAGCTGATTAGCTTAGAATGACCACCTACTGAGTGTATTTCCTCCATCTTCCTAAAAGTCATCTTGTCCAGCCAGTCTGATTTGGGCAGATCACCGCGTTCATATTTCTTCACAAGCTAATATATAACACTCAATCCGGTGTATTCCACCACCACCCGTGCAACTCACCTGCTCTAGACGACCCATCTCATCTCTAACTCCCAACTTGCTTGGAGTCGTTGATTCTGCAGAACCATCCGCTTCGATACCTGGCCAGAGCAGTAGACGATGCTTCCCGCGCCGTAGCGTCCTAACAGCACAAAGTGAAACTTTTGAGCAGAAGAGACAAAAGCAACAAACCATTTCTTTCCAAACAAGCGAAAGGTGGTCCCGCCAACTGGAGTAGTAGCCCGTGGTCCAGCAATATCCCAGACAGTGAACGTTATTTGAGCGTTGAGAGGCAGGTCACAGTATCGTATTGGGAATGTAATCCATTCGTTCCACCTGCTACGATTGAGCCATCTTACAGGTTCGTATGCGAAGGAAGCCCTCACGTATATGTGTTCTTAAAGGCCTTGAAGGAGGTGCGGAAAGGAATAGTCAAGGGTTTATTGTCGGCAACCAGTTGGCACGTAACATATAGATCTGAGAGTGTCCTTGAGCTCTAGGGTTATTGAGAAGGTAAGGCAAAATGTTCGACTTGCTTACGACGATTGTAATCCGTGAAACTTATATTCGGGGTGTTCTAGTAGTTCAGTGAAAGATCTCGGTTGCCGGTTTCCTTCTAATTGGGATCTGGGTAGGGCCGTTGAGAAGCTTGAAAGGAGAGAACAGGGAATAGCAGTACATTCGAACAGTGACGGGTAATTTGAGGTCTGATAGTTTGGCAAATGTAAAATCGTCTCGATTGTCCTTGTCCATGGTAATGAAGGAACCTTTGACGCGCAGGTGCACGCGACTGCCAAATCTAATCCTCAACCACCAAGTGCTTCAAACCTGTGCACACAGTTCTACTAGCATGCTCTGATGGTTACAACTCTTCCAGTCCATACTACATATGCGGCAGTCTAACTAGGAGCTTCGATCTGCTGGAGTACAACTAAATGTTTTTTTGCTGTTTTTGGAAGACTGAAAGAACAGAACCCTACATAGAATCCAAATCTCGATTTTCAATGATACGAACCTGAGTGCCAGAAGATTCGAAATCTGATGTTACATCCAGAAGTAGTTCATTTGTTCAAGCCAAAGTATTGTCTCGAATTTGGGTCCTATTCAAAACCGAAATAGTAAACGCGCTTTCTTCCATCTTTCCGCTCAGATTTTCGCGAAGACATACTTAAAAACGCTAGTTTCAAGACGAATCTGGAATTTGGAACACCATCTCGGTGAATGAGCGCGATTTTGACGCCGTCCTTCTTGTTAGGCGTCTACCCTGTTTTAATAAATGGAATTTCTTTTACGTCTTTAAGTATGTTGGGAAACTGGAGGGCTTGGTACTTTCCTGCCTTTGAAAACGAGTAAATATTCTGCTCTGACCCTGTACATCCGTCCTGTCGAGCTAGTAGGCGAGTATGTAAAAATCCAGCGTGTCCGGACATATTCGGACTGACCGTAACGTTTTTGGAAAATGAGTCGGCCGATGGCCAATTAAAATATGACTCCAGAATTTTTCGCCTTACCGACTTTACTCCAACCACCATGGCCTCCCTCGCTTCCCGCTCTGCATCCCAAGCCCTTCGTGCTGCTTCACGTCGTGCACCTCGCGCATTGAACGTCGTCAAGCCTCAGACAGCTTCCTATTCCTTGTTCGCCAAGGCTGCCGCCGCGACTTCTGCCCACAGATCTTCTGTTCAGGTATTCCGTTTTACATACGTGTCATCACCTTTTTTAATCATTGCAATTTCTTTATAGGGAGCCCGCGGCATTAAAACCCTTGATTTTGCAGGCACCAAAGAGGTTGTATACGAACGTAGTGATTGGCCATTGGCTAAGCTGCAAGACTATTTCAAGAACGACACTCTTGCTCTCATCGGCTACGGTTCGCAAGGCCACGGTCAGGGTTTGAACGCTCGTGACAACGGCCTTAATGTTATTGTCGGTGTCCGTAAGGACGGTGAGAGTTGGAAGCAGGCAATGGCTGATGGTTGGGTATGTGTTCCTTTTTATGACTGTAGGTTCCATTTTTTAAATTTCTTTATTTGTAGGTTCCTGGCGAAACCCTCTTCCCTATTGAGGAGGCCATTGAGAAGGGTACTATCATTATGAACTTGCTTTCTGATGCTGCCCAATCCCAAACCTGGCCCCAGGTTGCCCCGCTCATTACCAAGGGCAAAACCCTGTACTTCTCTCATGGTTTCTCCGTCGTCTACAAGGAAGACACCAAGGTCATTCCCCCGCCTGACGTGGATGTCATCCTCGTCGCCCCCAAAGGTTCTGGCCGCACTGTCCGCACCTTGTTCAAAGAGGGTCGTGGCATCAACTCTAGTGTCGCTGTGTTCCAAGACGTTACTGGCAAGGCCAAGGAGAAGGCAGTTGCTCTCGGTGTTGGTATCGGTTCCGGTTACATGTATGAGACTACTTTCGAAAAGGAAGTTTACTCTGACTTGTACGGTGAACGTGGTGTTGTAAGTCGGCTTACGCGTTTCTATCGGGGCCTGTTTTTAATTTTCTTGCCTTCCTTTTCTAGCTGATGGGTGCCATTCGTATGTTATTTCAAATTTCGAAATTATTTCAAGTTGACATTCTGTTTCAGAGGGTCTATTCCTGGCTCAGTACCAAGTTCTCCGCAAGAACGGACACACGCCCTCGGAGGCTTTCAATGAAACGGTGGAGGAAGCAACCCAATCTTTGTACCCTTTGATCGGCCAAAAAGGGTATGTTCACGTTCATTCTCCTCGGAGTATTGCTAATTTGTTTTTCTGAATTTCCAGAATGGACTACATGTTCAACGCCTGCTCTACCACTGCGCGTCGCGGTGCTCTTGACTGGGCTCCCGTGTTCGAAAAGGCCAACGTTCCCATCTTCGAGCAGCTCTACGAGAGCGTCAGGAACGGTACCGAGACCCGCAAATCCCTCGAGTTCAATGGTCGTTCGACTTACCGCCAGGATCTTGCTAAGGAACTGGAAGTCATTAACAACCAGGAAATCTGGCGCGCAGGTTAGTCTTGTTCCGTGATCCCATCAAAAGTTCTCGAGATGTGACTTTACTGACATGACGTCTTCTCAGGTAAAACCGTTCGGTCGCTTCGTCCCGACTACAAGCCCGAGTCAGAGTAAAAAGCAGATCGCTGGAGGATCTAGGTGGAGATTACGGTCATCAAATTTATCCTTACAATTACCAAAAGCGTCTATGTGTTAGTGTATTCGCCACAAATACGCATCTTTTCCTTTCTTTCTCGGAGAATTCCCTAGCAAGGTACGGCTCCGAAAGGAAATGGAAGTAATATTTCCCCATACAAAAAGACAGTATTTTGTTGTACTCGGACAGTTCATTCCCTTCACACTATGTCCTCCGACTCGTTCGAATACCATCCACTTTTTGGTCTGGTACACTCTGCTGGGGAGTGCCAAATTTGTGATGCTTACTGTCAGCACGTTTCTCGACTGAAGCACTCGACGTCTCCTTCCTTCAGAAGAGTCCTTGATGAACTCTACAGCGCCACTTTTACTCCCTATTTTGAGGGGCTAGAGGAGGGACAGAGACGGGAGCGAATTCTGCATTGCTCTCATCCGTCAGATGCATTCCGCCAAGGCGTACTTGAGGGGGAGAGACGAGCGGAAAACTTGACTAAAGTTATCATACAGGAGAGAGATCTTGCCGTACGTTCTGCAGCCGATTTGGCAGAGCGCCTGAGGTCTCTTACAGAAATAGTAATTGTCGAACAACCCGGCTCCGATTTTGAAGTTGTAAAGCCATCCCCCTCTCCAGCCTCTACAGCCACACCTTCTGCCCCGATATCCGAATCTCCAAAACCTGCTCCCAGCGTCCAAGCACCAACACCAGCACCAGCACCTCTTTGCACTGATCATCAAGACGAGCCGAATGAACGGGTCCTGAAAGCTCTTCGCGACCTTATGCGACGGGCGCATAGCGGAGATACCGAGGCTCTGTTCAGGGTCAAGGCAATGTGCCGAGAGGCGCACGCGACACCAACAGAGCAAAAAACATTCGCTCAGAAAGTCATCCTTTCGGAGTGGCGTGTCCCACTTGAAATACGTCAGGCCAGCGTCGCCTCGGGCAGACGACCTCCTCCCCGTCAAGACGATGTCCCTGGCCTCGTGAATCCTCGTCTGGAGGATGGCGTTGATGTGTGGTACAATTACTATTGTTACTACAAGTCGTCCTTGCCTAGGGGGGTGCCTCAAGACGCGGCTGGACGTCCAGTCCGTTCATATCTTTCCGCCTCTCGTACTTTTGCGCGACTTCGACCTCCTCCAGATACTCCGTCTCCCCAAAGGATGGAGTTTATTACTTCGATGATCAAGTTGTTTACAACACCCGGCGCATACGCCATTACTCTGCGTAAAGAACGGTTGGAAATTGCTGCTCGGAAACGATTCAGACCCTTTGTTCCTCAACCAGGAGTCGCGATTTCTACCGATGAGGTAGCGAAGCACTTTGCGTCCTGCGGTGTGAATCTCATGGAAGCTCGCGACGAGCTAGAGCCTTGGGCTCATGAATACGAGAAGACGGGTAGGCCCAAGGAGGTCATCTGATTGTCATCTCTGACTCGCTGCGTTGTTTTAATTTGCTATATCGATGATCTATTTTCGTGTCGCTAGCTTTTACATACAAATGTCTGTACAATGATTCGCTTCAAAAACGCTTGTCCCCATAAAGTCAGAATAATGTCCCGCTCGAAGGTTCGAACAACAAGGATCAACACCGCCAAAGTTTAAAGAGACGTTCGGATTGGTACGTGCCCAGGTCTTGACGAAATGTTACTGGGGCCATGCAGACTTTTACATCTGCAAACCCGGTCGTTGGCGACAGTCGTTCATAACAGGCCCTATGTCCCCCAGACCGTCATTGAAAAGGTCGTCCAACGATATGCTGTCGGTCTCCCCGAAGGCAAAGCGGTAAAAGCAGGCGACTATGTTATGATTCGTCCAGAACATGTCATGACTCACGACAATACTGGCCCAGTTATTAGCAAGTACGCCTTGTTCCTATGCTCGTTAAAGTCTTACAACCAATTTTTTTCCTAGGTTCAAGTCGATAGGTGCTACTAAAATCCATAATCCTACTCAGCCAGTCTTTACTCTAGACCACGATGTACAAAACAAGTCTCCCAAAAACCTTGCAAAGTACGCGTCTATTGAAGACTTTGCGCGTCGTCACGGCGTCGATTTCTATCCTGCTGGAAGAGGAATTGGGCATCAGGTTTTAGTTGAGGAAGGATATGCTTTCCCCCATACATTGACCGTAGCGAGTGACAGTCATTCAAATATGTATGGTGGAGTTGGATGTGTTGGCACTCCTATCGTTCGGACAGATGCTGCTGCGCTTTGGGCTACTGGGAAGACTTGGTGGCAGGTTCCTCGGATGATTAAAGTTGAACTTCAGGGAAGATTGGCTCCTGGTGTTACAGGAAAGGATGTCATCGTCGCGTTATGTGGGTCTTTTAACAACGACGAGGTTTTAAATGCAGCTATTGAATTCACTGGCGAGGGTATTTCGGCACTGACTGTAGACGATCGTCTTACAATTGCAAACATGACTACTGAGTGGGGTGCTCTTGCTGGTGTATTCCCGGTTGACAACACTCTGCTTAATTGGTACGACGAAGTGCTCAAAAGGCTTGAGTTCCGGACATTCTCCTCGGATTCGTCTATCCCCCCTCCACCAGAACATCCCCGTATCAACAGACGCCGTCTTGACGCTCTTCGTACCTCCAGTCTTGCTTCGGATCCTGATGCCGAGTACGCGTCTCATCTTATTTTCGACTTGTCGACTCTGGTACCCCACATCTCTGGTCCCAATAGTGTTAAAGTTTCTAACCCCCTACCCGTTCTGGAAGAAAAACGCATCGAGATCCAAAAGGCCTACCTCGTTAGCTGTACCAACTCTCGTGTGTCTGACTTGGCAGCAGCGGCGGCGGTATTAAAGGGCAAGAAAATCGCACCTGGTGTCGAATTCTACATTGCTGCTGCCAGTTCTGCTGTTCAGCAAGAGTCTGAGCGTCTAGGTGATTGGGAAACGCTTGTCCTCTCAGGAGCCAAAGTCCTCCCTGCGGGATGTGGCCCTTGCATTGGACTCGGCACAGGGCTTTTAGAAGAGGGTGAGACGGGGATTAGTGCCACAAACAGAAACTACAAAGGAAGAATGGGAAGTCCCAAGGCACAGGCTTACCTCGCCAGCCCTGCTGTTGTCGCAGCCAGTGCGATCAAAGGATACATTTGCGGACCTGCATCCTTAGATCCTACTCTCCTTCCCAAGACAACTTCTCCTTCCTTCTCCGTAGCCAACGATTCTGCTAAACCAAGCTCTTCGCCGTCATCTTCCCAAGTCGATCCTCTCCTCCCTGGCTTCCCAGCTACCTTCTGTGGCCCTCTCCTTTTTGCTCCACAAGACAACGTCAATACAGATGGTATCTACCCCGGTAAATATACTTACCAAGACGACATTACCCTGGAGCGCCAAGCTGAAGTCGTCATGGAAAACTATGACCCCGGATTCGCACCTCTCGTAGCCTCTATTAGACAAAAACAATCTTCTCTCCCCGAGATACCCAACACCAAACGTGGTGTCATTTTATTATCAGGATACAACTTTGGTACCGGTTCCTCTAGGGAACAAGCTGCTACTGCGTTGAAATCAGCAGGAATCCCTGTGGTTGTAGCTGGTTCGTTTGGAGACATTTTCAAGAGGAACGCGATTAACAATGGATTGGTTTGTTTGGAATGTCCCGAGATGCTGAAAGATCTTACGGAGGAGTTTGCAAAGGATGGTAAGAGGGGAGCTGGTGGAAAGAATGGAGAATTGACAATAGACAAGGCATTGGAGATTGATGTGAGGATGAGTGACGGAAAGATGGTTCTCAAGAAGACGGTGACTGGAGAAGAAAAAGTCTATGACTTTAGATCGGTCGGTACTAGTGTTCAGGAACTCTGGCTCTGCGGCGGCTTGGAGGGCTTCATTCTGAAGGAGATTCAGGGCGAAGCTGCGACGGCGTAAGCTCACTACCAAAATTTGCTTTCCAATGGTATATCGTTATACGTGTATTTTTTTAGTACTTCGATGAAATTGAAGGTTTTGTATTCATAGCGAACGATCTGCCTGTGACAGAATGAGGTGCTATAAATGATACAGAGTGGTGTAAGATGGCCAGGGTCTGCATAAAGATGGGATAGAAATGTGCATAGCCTTGTATATTGCCATATAACGGGGTGGCGCTTTTAATGGTAAAGGAAATGATTGTCTGTTAAGGTCTCAACCTCAAAGATAAGGACTCCAAACACTCCTCGTCTTTTCACTCTCCTCTGAGACACGAAGGTCAGGATTAGGAGAAAACTTTTCACTCAACACCGCAAGCTTTGATTGGAACTCATCCATTCCAATATATGCCCCACACATTCGGCGTTTACCGTCAAATGCAGAACGGCCATGCAAGACTCGATGGTTGTTGATGACTACAAGGTTCGGTTAAAAGTGCAATGAGAACATGGGAGAAGAAAAAGATACTCACTAACAGCAGTCCCAGGCGTCAACTGCACCCAATACTCTGAATCCGGACTCGTAAGGCACGAATGCCAAGTTCTTATCGCATTATACCAACTCTCGACTAAGCTTCCCTCCAACCTTCTCATAACACTCCTATCGTCATTATTCCACCTAACTTGCATCAAATCTCCCGTGCCTAGATCGTGTCTTAGCACCGGGTAACCGGTGGATGGGCTAGGTCTATATAGGGACCCTTGTTCTCCTGCGGCATGTGCTGGGACAGGAACTCGAGAAAGAATATCATAGACTTCGGGATGGAGTTCCTTGACGATGGAGGCGACGTAGAACCCATCAACGAGAAGAGTTGCACCGCCGGAACCGTCAGTGTGAGAAAGGAGGTGGAAGAGTTGGAGGCCGCAAGGATCAGTCTAGGGGGAGGCTTAGAGAGAGAAAACTGAAACAAAATAAGACACACGAAATAGGTGTTGTCAGTGTGAGCGCCGAGTGCTAATGTCGTATATGCCGTGTCGCCTTTAGACAAGTCTGAAGTGAATTCCCAAAATTTCCCGTCTGTATTATCCCTTTCTCAGTATATTCATCCAAAAAACACGGGATTACCTACATTGTGTTTCGCGTATAAACCCTATACGCTCAGAAAGCTTTTCTGTTGCTTCCGGTGTTGGTGGTACACCTGACACGAAGCAAAAACCGAATTTATCCTATACAATGACACCTTGAGAAAGCTATAGTGAGGTATAGGGAAATCATACTAACGATATTCTGTAACCATTTATACAAGCCAGGCCCTTCATCTGTCATAACCTCTTCATACTTCACTGTAGGAGGTGACTGTTCGATTTTTGAGCCCCATAGGATTTTCCTAGAAACGTATCAGCATTCAGAACAGATTTGAACAAGGAAATACTGCTCACTCATTTTGATCTGAATTCATTAACGGAGGATCATATGAATTATGCTTGAGCCATGACCAGGGGTAGAATGATATGTGAGGTGTTGATGCGGAAGGCCCTGTGTATTAAAGAATGTCAATATTAGCGAAAAGGAAATGTGCATGGAAGACTTACAAGTCACTTGTAAACCATCTACTTTTGATTCGACAGCTAAAGGCTGGAGGTCCGGAGGAATCTAAGTAAGTTGGGATAAAGGAATCGGTCAGTCAAGTCGAGGTCCGGTAAGAAGAGACAAGGAACGCCCGAAGTTCTGGCTATCCGGAACATTTTTCATTACGGGTAAAGATAAGAAACTAGACGTACTTCAAACGTGTTAACCAGCCTCTGCTTTGTAGTAGGATGAAAACACTCTGAACACCGACAATGGTCTCTTAACCATATGTGATGACTACATATGTAGAATTAGTATGAGTTCGACTTTGGAAAACACCAAGGAAGGAATGGAGCGTACAATCTCGACCAAGTACGCGTATCCCATCCTACTGCGACCCTTTTGTTGTCCATACTCGATATAGGAAGATCATCTGCAACTGTTTCAGCAATCGTTTGATGAGGTGGTGGCGGATTTCGGGAATGATTTGGTTGCTGAGGAACGGGTCGTGGTCGAAGTGCAGCTGCTGAGGCAGCTGCTCGAGTTAGGTTGGGATGGAGATTGTTAAGAAGTTGAACAGAGGTCGATTGCTAATAATTACGAGTAAAGAAGAGATTGGGATTGAGGAAGGGTGATATTCCGTCGTTGAGTGAGACTTGAATTTGAATTCATTATCGTAGACTTCTTACAGAAAATGACCGTCGAAAGCATCTAGAGGTCACTGAAGACCTAGAGCTTGTAGACTGCTCAATGATATGTCTAAGAGCAGAGGACCTGAGCATGTTGGTCGGCGAGTGATAGGAAGAGGGTGAGGTCAGACCTGTTGCCTAACCAGATCTGGCACCGAATGTTACACCCACACGTGCGTCATTATTCTGAGATCAAAGTACAGTCCCATTACATTCAGGAAAAAGAAAGAGTGCAAGTAGAATAGTGAGTATGTACGTGCAGTGTGCATTATCGTCCGTCGTAATAGATAGCGAAAAGGATATACTTATGTACAGCACTGACAGCATCATGAAAATGACAAGTGTCCCGAAAACTCTCATCCCCTACATGCGAAATAAGTACGTGCCTTGACACGCACTATGCTCTAGTTCAAGTCACTCATGACATCCCAAGAATCCAAGCTCCTCCCATCACACAAACTATGACGCTTGAGACGAGACCAGTCCAAGCAGTCTTGGACAAAAAGGCGACACGGGTCCCCGAGTTTCCGGTGGTGGTAGCAGCATAGATCGATAGCCATTCGCTATAATCTAGAATAGTTCCAGTGGCAGGAGCGGTCGACAGAACGGTTTCTGGGAAAGTGGGCGAGAATGTTCCAACAAGAGTTTGGGTTTCACCAGCTACAACCGTGGTGCTGTATCAAACAAAAGGAGATTGAGATAATCACGGGGGAATTATAAGAATTGGAGAGGGGAAGGTGGAAAAAAATCAAGGAACACAAGGAAAAGTCGGGTCAGTGCCAGAAAAACGAGAAAAAGAACCAGAATCACTAGGTGAAAGGCGTTGGACCATGTAGGGGACCAGTTGTTGCCGCTGGCTGGCCAACTGGGCCTGCATTAACATCTGGAGTGTCGATTGTGGTCTGAGTAGTCTGAGTAGTCTGTGTAGTTTGAACGTCGTCATCCAAAGTTTGCCTTTTGATCCAAATGAGATTCCCATATATCCATGGAGCTTTTGGAAGCTTACAGAGTCTGTGTAGTGGGCAGTCCGAGGGGATTTGTTGTAACGTCAACGACAACTGTATCGCCGTTCCTAGAAAAAAAGTTGATCGCGGGGAAGGTCAGCTTGAATTAATCCACATACACATCCTCTATGGTTTGCGTCTGTGCATATATTAGAGGACTAAAGAGAGCAAGGAGAACGAGGATGAAGGAGCGCATCCTTGAAGGGCGTGGAGTCTTCGTGAAAGGTGATGTGTCACACTTTTGTCACACCGTTGACACTCTATTACTATTTCTGTCATGTTTGAACCAGTAAGAGGCGGTACTCGAGGTGGACAGGCTGAATTCAAGTGGTCAGATGTATCTGCAGACAAGGACAGAGAGGTAGGTTCAGGTTTGCAATTGTCAAGGCTTGTACTGATTTCTTTGCAAGCACTATCTAGGACACAGTATAAATGCACCAACAGGTCGATGGCAGAAAAACAAGGACGTTCATTGGTACAACAGGGACAAAAAGGATTCTGAATCAGAGAGGCAGGAAGAAATTAGGAAGATCAAAGAGGCCGAAGCCGAAGCTCTTGCAGTTGCTTTGTATGTGGCTAGTTTCTACATTGACAATACACTGACTTTACGCAGAGGGTTTGCTCCAGAACCGAAGAAGGCTGAAGCATCATCATCGAAACCTGGAGAAGACACTGATCCCCCGCGAGCAATAGAAAAGGAAGAAAGGAGACGACGGAAAGAAGAGAAAAGAGCGCGAAAAGAAGAGAAAAAGGCGCGGAAAGACCAGAAACGACTGGAAAGAAGTGAAAGATACGCAATAGAGGATTCTGGACGAGAAAGACATCGACATAGGAGTCGTTCAAGGTCACCCAGACGTCGAGAGCCACGACCGCGTTCGCCTGGAGAAGGTTATAACTCTGAGGAACGAGAACGAGAGAGGGAAAGGGACAGACGTCGATTTGACGCAAATCTTGGACGGAACGAGCCGAGGCGTAGATAAGATTAGATATGTAAAATAGCCCTCACGTGTTGCTCACGTGGATGAAGATTCCAGAACGTCGCGGTGTTTTCATTTTCTTTCGTGAACCACTACCATCTACTTAAATTCGCGCGTACACAACCATGGCTAGCCTTACGCAGTCGTCTTTCTTCTCCCATCCTTGGTTCGACAAACCGTCCATGAAAAGAAAGCACTCGTCATCCCCTGAAAACTCGGACGACAGTCGCAATGTCGACCTCAGCAAATCTCCTGCAGAGTCCCGCGCTAAACGCCCAAAAATCAGCACAATTGAGCGTGGTTTCTCTTCTCTCTCTATAGACAGGGCTCATCAGCAGTCTGCGCCTTCCTCTTCGAATGTCGGTGGTTTTCCCCCTTCAATCATCCCAGCTGATGATGCCATGGACATAGAGCCGACCCCACCATCCTCTATACCACCTTCCATGATACCCTCATCCTCCCCATTCCTCCATTCAGATCCCATTGAAATTCCCGTTTCTACTTCCCAGCTCTCACTCCAACCATCTTCCATCGAAGAACCAGACTCTCCTCCAACACGCGACCTAAAAATGCGAGGTACTTCTTGGTACGAACCTGAACCTGATCGTGAGCATCCTCCCATTCCCAACCCCCCACCTCTCCGTCCTTCTCTCGATCACGTTCAACCCCGTTCTAACCCAAGACGCCCACACACAGGTATCATTGTCACAGACCTCGACTCTTCAGACGAAGAAGACGTTCGCGATCCAGACGAACCACCAATCACCGTATCACCTGCTCTGCTCGAACGTCTGAGGCAGAGAGAACTATTGAATCATCATCAATTGTCAGTTCCCCCGGCCAGTATGGCGCTTGTGCTATATCGGCCGCTCAGTATCCCTTCATCCAATTCTGATGAAGATGATTCTTCAGGGTCGCTGAATGAACCTGTTCCGGCTGAAGACTTACCTGCGGTGCAGATTGATGATGTCGTCCCTATGGACGCAGAGCCTATGGACTTGGATGTCTAACAAGGGTGGAACGGAATAACATTCCGAATTCGAACTAACACTTACCGACTAAAATAAAACCCGGCGTTTGCTTACACTTGGAGATCGTGCAGAGCACACGAGTCGGAGTAACATCTCAATAGATCTACACATTATTACAGTGAGCAGATTATATATCCAACAAGTTGTACAATGGTCGACGTATGCTATTGTAGTACTACACGCTTTATTTCTTCAGACCATCACCACACAATATCTATGTATCATTACGCGTACTCGTACGAATAAAAGATGGCTCGCATATCCTTATGCGCCAGATTTCCAGTAGGCAATGTCTCCGTCAACCACTGCAACAAGAATGTAAGGACCTTCAATGTTCTGGAATAGAATGGAAGTACTCACTCTCGTAAGGTTTACCCTGCTGCCTCAACTTGCCAGCAGCCTTGACCGCGGCTTCGCTTCCGTGTTCCTTCAGATCATCATACGACATGATTTCACCACAGACGAATTTGTTTTCAAAGTCGGAGCTGGGATAAAAGGGGACATGTTAATGATGCATATACCCAACATGTGTGAAATGCCACGTACTGGATGACACCAGCAGCTTGAGGGGCTTTGGTTCCTTTCCTGATGGTCCACGCTCGCACTTCATCAGGACCGCAGGTGAAGTAACGAATGAGCTATATAGATAAACAAGTCAGCACTGCAAAACTACATGCAATGAGGACACGTACGTCGAGACTAGCGTACCCAGCATGCGTAATCTTGGGTAAAGCAGAGGTAGCTCCAATCTTCTTTTGTTCTTCTTCCTTCTCTTCCGGCTCCATCAAAGCAAGACGTTCTTCCAATGCGACAGAGAACGGAATGAGAGGATCTCCGGGATTGTTGGCGTCGATCCAAGCCTTGATTTTAGGAAGCCTGAAAAGGGCTCGTCAATCATGTGAAGGAGGAAGGAACCTCTCGACATACCACTTGTTCTTCTTACGGATATAGTCCTTCTCGCTCAAGTTGACGAGGTAGGTAACGGGTTTGGCTGTGAGGAGCTGAAGGCCGTTGACGACATCAATCTGTGAACGAGTCAGCAAAACAAGACGCAGAAAAAGTTTAAGAGGGAATCAGAAGAAAAATGTTCTCAATGGCATAATGGGGCGTTACTCCCGCCTCGACGAGCTGGGTTAATCGAGCTTGCTGCTCTTTATCATCACAAAAAAAAGAAAATTTGAGGTCTCAAGGCAGAACCATATTCACCTAGATGAGATGGCGATCAGTCAACAAGTCTGGCAAAACGAAGGACATGGGAAGGAAAAAGAAAGGTCAGTAAAGAAAAACATCTCATAGGCATATTGGGGCGTTACTCCCGCCTCGACGAGCTGGGTTATATCGAGCATATAGCTCTTTTTCATCCTCTAGAAGCTATCTAAAAGAGCAATAAGGATATGCGGAACTCACCTCTTTGTTATTCCAATCCTGTTTTCGGACATCCTTCTGGTCCTCAGTCAAAACCTTGTAAATCTTTTCCACTGTAGCCTGGTCAAGTATTTGATCAGTATCTGGCCGATGTCAATCATTGGAGAGAAAGAACTCACAATCTCCTCCTTCCTCGCCTTATCCGCCAAACTGTTACTACCCAGACTTCTTCCAGTCTTCTTAAGCCCATCAAGGTGCTTTTCAACCCATTCGATATCCTTTAGCCGCAGTTCGGTTGATATGATATCCATATCACGACAAGGGTCAACATCACCCTCGACATGGATGACTTCGGCATCATCGAACGCGCGAATAACTTGGAAAATACCATCTACGGCACGAACGTGTGATAAAAAGGCGTTTCCGAGACCTGCACCTGTTGATGCACCCTAAAGTAGAAAGAAGTAAACCCATCAGTACGAAAAGTGTAACAGGAAGAAGCGGAAAAACGCACAGCAGTCAAGCCAGCAATATCTATACAAGTCAAATGCGCTGGAACCTTTGACGCAGGCTTATAAACCTCGCAAAGCCAGTCAAAGCGAGCGTCCGGAACGGGGATACGTGCTTCCTACGCGAAACCAAATTCGAGAAATTTTAACGACCGACTCGGAAAGTGACTAGGTAATTGCCCGTGGTCCGGCGCACCTCTGGGTTGATTGTTGCATATGGATAGTTGGCAGCGACTCCAAGACCTGTTTAACGCGACGAGTGAGTGAAAATTCGGGATATAATTCCCAAAGACGCACTGGTGTTTGACAGCGCATTGAAAAAGGATGATTTTCCTACGTTGGGAAGACCTGAAAAGCAAGAGAGTTGGATCAGTAGATGCGTCTAAAGACATCCGGACAAAACAGACCTACGATACCAATCTTGAGGTTGTTACCTGGTCGTCCGAGAAGAGTTCTCTTTTCGGGTGCAGCTTTTTTGGGAGGCATTCCGCGTTTTGGCTTTGCTGAACGTGCACAAGAAGTTGAAAAGGAGGATCGTAAAAGAGAAAAAGAAAAGTCCAAGTAGTTGGGATGTCGATGACAGCGACCAAAAAATCGATTGAGACTCGTGACCATCTTTCCTGAAAAAAAATCCACCGATCGGATAAGCGAGTTTGGAGTTTTATTCCCAGCACGTGGGAAAGCGCAGACGCGTCCCTGACTGTTCCTGAGCTAATTCTATTCTCTTCTTATTTTACAATCGAGTTACAGACCAGGCCATTACTAGTACTCTCGCTCTAGTCCCAGTTTCGATGCTTTCTAACCAGTTTGCCTCGACTTGAACACCACCCTCCGGAAAGAGTGCTTTCCAGAGGCTTTTCCAACTCTCAAGTGAGTGCAGATACACCCTTTCTCGTCTAGGATTGACTATTTCACCCGCGACAACGTCACCCTGCTGAATTCCAAATATGACAGATCCTGTCGAGGGAGATAGCAGAGCAGACAACTTCTTTGCAAGAACTACTTGCTCTGGCCCACTGAAAAGATGAAATATTGAAGATGCGTGTATCGCGGAGACGTGTCCTTGAAGGGGAGTGAGCGATCTCAGAGTGCTCAACGGTGGCAGACTTCTCCGATAGTTGGTCTCTTCCGCGAGGAACCTTGGGTCTAAAATATTACCAGGGACGAATGCCACGGGGAAAGTCTCTGGTGTAGAACGGAAGAGCTCGTGGCCAAGCGTCCAGAATTCTGACATGTCGTTAGCTTCTAAAACTCAAAATCAAGATGTACTCTTACCAGGACGAAGGTCGGTTGCTATGATGTTGGAGGGAGGAAACCCGTCCGCTACTGCTTTGCGAACGTCTTGACCTACTGCAAAAGCATTCAGAATCAGGCCGAATTTATCTTTTTTTGCCAGAATGACTAACAGCAGCAGCCTACGTCCAGAAAAATAGCCCGAGGAACAGTCGACGACATTTTTAGGACGCGTTTATACGCAGGCAAGTTTGTAAGTTTGAATCTGCGTGACAAGCTCAGTAAAACAGAAATCCGTTGAATTAAGACGAGATTACTTTAAAAAGTTAAGCAATAAACATGTGTATGGATGAACCTAAAGAAATAGGTCAATCTCTTTGCTCCCAACTTTCGTAGACGTTTTTACCTCCATCGCTTTCGACGCCACACAAGCAACATGCCGCGTTAATGCATCTAGCTCCTTTATCCCAGTTTGCATCTTTAGAAATTCGACTTCATCGTCGCTGAGCACATTGAACTTGCTGTCTATTGCGGTCTGCGACCAGTTCATATCTGTAGCGAAGAAAAGATAAGGAGAAGCGGATTAAACTCCGACTGCTCAAAGATCCTTCTTTTAAATCACGAATCATCGATGGCACTTACGTCTCGGGGCATCTCAAGGTCGGTATCATCCCGTAGTGACCTGAAGCAAATGACAAAGTGAAGAAAATAGGGAGATATCTATTGTGGGTGCAATCGGAGGACATCCGTGGGATGACATTCAATTACAGTGTCAGATCACTCTAAAATGCCTTGCACCTTTTTCCTACTCTTCCACAAAAAAATTGTATAAATTACTAATTAATCCTCAAACAGAAACGCAGAATTTCAGCCACTGACGTACTGACGGACCGCACGCCTTCTGCATCTGCCGTAAGACTAAACGGCGCAAAATCGTAGTCCGTTATTACGGCCGTGGTTTACAGAGAATCAAGACCATCTCTTTTCTCTACAGTTTCGCCACTGCTGCCAGGCTGATATCGAACACGTCTTTTCTTGGTCCCGTCTTTAAGATGAGTTGTTTCCCCCCCAATTCCACAGCCTCTGGCGTGCAGGTGTTGCGCAAAGGGTTTGCGACCGCACAAAGAAAAGCCCGAGCGCCTCGGTTGAGTTCCAGAACTGTCACGCTCGGTTGGGCATGCGGTACTTTGACGTAGTCCAGTAGACTCGTGTGTCTGCCCGAAGCTGTATCATATTAGTGACAAGTACGTGCATCAAATGACCAACAGAAGGGCGTGGATCTTTGGAAAAACCGAAAAACCTAACATCGAAGGTGTTTCTGTTTTCCCAAGAGTAGAATTTATTCGAACGTACTCCAAAACAATGTGATAAGGAGTCTCCAAAAAGTACCAGAACTTCAGAACCATAATCAGGATCTCCGAATATATAGTTGACCGAGCCAATCGTCTTGAACGGCATCTCCATATCCGTAGTTGCCGCAGTACACTTGAAGTAAGTATTCACAATGTTGTCATTTGTTAATTCCGTAGATCAACCAAAAGATGCGTGCGTGACTTCAGTGGATTTGGCACTTGAAAACATATATGTACGAAAGCAGTCAAGAAAGCCGCCCAGTTGTACTTGAAAGAACAGGCGCCATGAAATAATATTCCGAATGACAGCGTACGACGAAGGATGAGAATATCTGCGCTATCGAGATATGTACGGTATTTCGATCTCTATGGGTGAGGATGATATCATCATTTTAACAATATATTATCAAGGAAATTCATCACCAGAACCTGCTTGATGGAAGAGGAGCATTCCATGAATGGTCTCAGCGCTCAACGTTTGCTACGGAGATCTCAAGAGATGGTCCACTCTCTAAATAGTGACTACAGAGTCAGAGGAATAAAGCAAGTGGAACAGGATATTCGACCGCATATTCGACCGCATTGCTGGTCCAAATGCTCCTAACAGGGAGGAGCCATACTGTACCTGAACTTCAAAGGATGTCACAGGTCACATTGGCCTTCGTGACTGAAAATAAAAATCTTTTTAGCCTCAAGAACAGGGCCTGCAGCGCAGCTGCAGCACAGATAATGTTTTAGAGCAACTTTGATCATTTTTTGCCAAATTTACATAGATTTTATCTTATTTTGGACTGAACTAACAGTGACTTCGAACTCCGCCGGCCTTATCCGAGCGAGTAAGCCTGGGACCTGGGTAAGACACATCGGGTTTTAACTCGCTCAATATCTGAGTCCTGGCCTAGACACTAGAGTAACTCTTTGCCAAATTTCCTCCACTGTATCTTACAGCACTGTACACGTTAACCTTGGTGACCAAGCGTTCTGTTGGTGAGCCTGTTCTGTGGTGGGGCTCACCAACAGGCTATGTACACGTTTTCTGATTTTCCGAACCAAGGATACCCAGTTGAACTACTTTGTTGGCCGGTAAGTGAACCATTGTCCTCAAGACCCTAAGGTCCCACCAAGGTCCTTGGGACCCGGGGTTCTCGCTTTCATATTTGACTGTTCGTCCGCTATCATCGCTCTGAATGAATTCATGGATGTTGTTCGCGCCTTTGCCGGCCATCAATCTGGCGCCGATTCTATTGACTGAAAATACATGCCTATCTTAATGGAAGGAAGCCGCTGGTAACTCAAAAGCAAGGACTTATAATCCAGCGCTTTTGAGCAAGTTGAAACGAGGATTCTTGTCCCCCATTAGGTACTGCAGACAAGTAGCACGGATCAATCAGATCCTCAAGAGCTTGCACCTTTGGGATGCTTAACTGGAGTTCTTCTCAAGAAATAGCTAATGACACCAGTAAGTAACAGACTGAACGCTAAGCAAAATAGTATTGAAGGCTCTCTTTCAAGTTGTTTATGAAAAACTGGTGCATATAGTATTCGGCTTGTACTTGTCAGTCTTTTCCCGTTGTTTGCGATGGCTGGCAAATTCATTAATGCGCTGAATATGTCAGCTGGGAATGGATCACCTCGTTTGATTTCGATCTACTGTTATTAACTGGAAAACGCAAGTTCAAATGGCCTATGGTAGGTGTTGAGATCAGTGAAAGAACTTGTTAACATATCATTTTTATCAAGGTATTCTATTTGTCAAATCGATATTGTATGTTAGCTGCACTAAGCGTCTTGTAAATCTATTTTTTTTAATTTTACTATTCGGTATTGCTAAACAAATTCAGAGTTGCTTCTTTCAACGCTCAAAAGTGAGTCTGCGTCGCGAACTTTTCTATTTTCACCTCTTACCGGAACAGAAGCGAGTTCAACTGCCAACCTTTATATGTGTTCTGCCAACTGATGGGCAGTTCTGCTATGGGACTTACTAGTGTCAATCTGAGCGTTAGAGTGTAAGTGATGATCTCTTTCGTTACAACCCAGTCCTAATATTTCTAGTCTGGCCATTTGGAAGGGAAACAATTATGTGATTTGTGCGATGATAGCAATGATCATCGGTCACTGGGTACTTCTTATACGACTGATTACAAGTGTCCATGCAAGATGGGTAGATGGTCAAGGATGTCAGGTTATCGGCATCAGCGCCATTTACAGCTCCATTGTATACTCATATGCAATGTTCCTCGATTTCACAGTCATGATCTTGACGGGAATCAAAATCCGATTCGGTAGAGGTGATTACAACGGTAAACTCGTTAGGTTACTGTACACCGATGGCATAATGTACTTTGCTGTGGCTTTCGTGGTGAATCTGTTTGCGCTGGTGAGTTGGTTTTAGTTCGAAGAAGCTATTACTTTGTAATATCCTTTGTCAAGGTATTCATTATTTTGAACCTCAATCCTGTCATGACAGCCATTGCGGAAGTCCCGGGTACAACAATAGCAACGGCGAGTCAGTTTCTTTAATATGTCTCCCCGAAACTGAGCTCTTATCCACAGATTGCCGCCTGCCGTGTTGTTCGTAATCTCACTCTCTTTATACCGGGCCAAGGACTTGATATCTGCAATATGTATGCATACGTTAAGGATCCTGTCGATCCATATTCTGACTTCTCCGTAGCAAGCAATCGGACCTTTCCAGAGAGTCCTCCCAAGAAAGCCCAGTTACATACAGTGATTCCGAGAGCGAAGAGCAAGGATCTCCTCAGGCTAGTCACAGCACCTGTCACCCTCACACTCTTGATCTCGAGCGTGGTGGAGGGAAAGTTTAAATCCCTGGCTGCTCAGCATTCAAGTCAGCTGGACAAACTGAACATCGAAGTGATGCTATTTCCAATCTTAACACAAGATTGCAGTAGAGAATTACTGCTTTTTGGCACCATTCCTTCCTGCTCTTTCGTATCAAATCGCATTAATTATGTTACGTGACAAGTAAAGAATAATATAGTCTAAAGACTGTGTAGTATTTCGTATTATAGAAGTCCAAAATTGTCATCGCCCCTGGTTCACACTGATGTAGTTGCTTAGGTAGCATTGCCGGTCATTCTGAAACCGTTCCGTATTTCTCTATCGCATCGTGTACTGAGCAACTGTCTACTGGACTGCGGAACCGGAGGTACATACATGCCTGAGCTTACTGTTTGAAGAACGCACATAATAACCCATGGCATGGCCTCCTCAGCGCTTGATGCACGTTCTGTCAGGAATACAAAAATAACGGAGATGAGCAGCGGAGACTCCAGATCCTGGAAGGTAACGATCCACTAAATGTTGGGTAAAACCCAGCCTCCTTCCCAGGCGGTCCGTCGTTCCGTAGATTTTCAATCTCCGCGTAAACCTTATCGAATCTGAGAACGGGGTTTACACGACTAACCGCCTGGCACATTTCGGGGCGTGCCTTGTTTGCTAAAAGCTTCCCCTCCGTCCGATAGTTACCTAGAATAGTATTACCTACGTCATCTAATCAAATTTTTTTCATGTCCACCGTTCGCCTAGTGCAGATGAGCTCCAGAACAACTAGAAGCTTGCAGAGAAACCAGAGGCTGTACCGACCCTACACACCACAGCTCCTTAGCACTTGGCATCAGTTCCATGTCTTCACAATTGCTCGCACTGGTTTTGGCAAGACCCTCACATGTTGGTTACTGTTGCTTGCGAGACCCGATGGTATTCTCATCTCAATATCCTCGCGAAGGAAGTTATGATCTCACAGGCAAATGCGGATGAAAATACATTGTACACACGCGTAAGACGGAGGGGAAGCTCTTAGCAAACAAGGCACGCCCCGAAATGTGCCAGGCGGTTAGTCTGTAAACCCCGTTCTCAGATTCGATAAGGTTTACGCGGAGATTGAAAATCTACGGAACGACGGACCGCCTGGGAAGGAGGCTGGGTAAAACCAAGTCGGTACTTCGGGATTAAGAATTTAGAATGTCGTTTCCAGTGCACAAGAAAGGTCTAGAAACTCTGAAGAACGCAGGGAGACGGCAATCACAAGATCTTCGATGTGCTTTTCATAGTGAGTATACTTGAAGAATGATTGCGGGTTGATTGGAAAGCGAAGACGACGTCGGTTCCTGAGTGCAGTACCTTTGGGCAGCAGCAGATGCGAGCACTAGGATGTACATTTTACTCGGGGTACGAGCGAATCCAAGGAGCGAGGCTCATTAGGAAAAGATCGTCAAGATAGTCTGGTCCCTGCCAGCGTCGGAAGCGTCCAGAGAGAATCATAGCGTCAAGCAAGGGAACGGGCACATTGGGAGTGAGAGACCAAATGCAGCCAGACTGCTGACAGCCAAGTCTGGCATATTTCAGAATGGCGCCACTTGGCCAGAGGCAGGGATGGAGTAAAATGATCGGTCCCGTCATTGATTCCTAACCATTAACTTCCAGTGCTTTTTCGTTTTGATGTGCTAGGACCCTCTCAGAAACTTTAGGATTGTGAAGGTGAGTGTTGAGGTTCAAAGGGTGTTTAGTCGCTGACATTGACCAGTGACAAAGAAATGGACCGCGACATTCCTTTCAACCTGCACTCGTTCCTTCAAATCTTGCTACCTCCACTAGTAGGATATTATGTTCTGGCAATACTTGTATGTATCCCGGAGACTCTCAAAACTCGTCTGTCAGTTCTAGGCCCGGTGCTCTATCTAGCGTATCAAGCCGCGGTAACTTTGGATCTTGCTGGGAATAGAGAGCATCTGGTGTACTTGAATCAAGGGCTGGTGGTATGTGGGATTCCTTCCTTGCGCGTCATTTCCACTGAAAAACTATAGCTGTCTATGGTGACGCTAAGTATGCGTTGTATAACATGGTCGTTTGCGCTGAGACCGTATCGCAAACTAAACAATCCCGGGCTAGACGACAAGTCTCATAAGAATGGTCGCTCATACTTTTTGGACGCATTCGACCTATGCCTTAACCCTCGAGGGATCGGCTGGAATTGGTCTAAAGACCTATTCCTACCGCATGACGAGCGGCCGGTCAATTCACGCAGAGCTTTTGCGGCTCGGGTTGCGTTGTCGGCGGTTTTTCATCTCACCCTGTTCGATTTTACACACTATCACATTCAAAGCTTCTCTCCGGATACGTTTGGATTTCACCATGGCACCATCTTCGACTCGAACCTCCCGCCCATTTCGCGATATGCACGCTCAAGTTGGATCTCGTTCTGTGCTGGTCTCGTCATTTACTCTGCCATGCATACAATATACGATATCAACACCTTGATTGGAGTACTCGTATTTAAACAAGACCCCAAAGAATGGCCTCCATTCTTCAACAAACCCTGGAAAGCAACTTCTTTGACGGAATTCTGGGCTAAACGATGGCATCAGTTTTTCAGGGAGATTTTTGTCGGATTGGGTGGCTATCCTCTATCACTAGTATTTGGACGTGTGGGTGGGGTTATCGGCTCGTTCCTTGTGTCTGGAATTCTCCATTATCTGGGATTGTGGGGAATGGGCAAGGGTTCAGACGTCTTTGGCATGATTGGTTACTTTGTGATTATGGGCGCCGGAGTTGTGTTGGAAGGTTTGTACAAGAAGATAACTGGCGTGCGTACGCAGGGTTGGCTGGGGAGGACATGGACTTTTCTATGGCTCGTCGGATGGGCTAATTTTCTAGTGGATGCCTGGGCCAGGAAGGCTTTGATTTCAAGCCAATTCTTTCCCGATTCATACCGTTTGGCATATCTTGCCTTTGGTTCCCTCGCATAGAGCATAGAGCACTTGGATGACGGACAACGTATCTTACGAATGTAAAATAATACACAAAAGGTCGCATTATAGAGGTGTCAGAAACAATCTCAAAAAAATGTGTACCATCAAAAAAACTAATTCCTTGACAGTCCTCTCCCTCTTCCTCCACCCAAAACTCGCGATTGTGAATGGAACTGTCCAGTGCCAGCATTCCTTCCAGGCCCTGTGGAGATTCCACCGTGTCGTCCTGCACCCACGTAAGGATTGTGCCTTCCGCCATCCCTTGCATTCTTGTCACGATCTTTGCTACTAGAAGAACTTGAAGAAAATTCGATGTGAGTGCGCTTTCCGGCAGCTTGGGCTTGGGCTTGTTGCTCTGAGCGCTTTTTCTGGTATGCGGCTGCAAAGAAAAATGAGCTGCGAAAGTAACGACTTTGAAGGCGAGCTACCTATTTTTTCAGCGTCCCAGCCTTCACCAGCATTCAAGACAGCATGTGGGTCCCATATATTTTTAGGAAAGTTTGTCGATCGTTCATCTGCACCTATGAAATCGACTAGCTGTGCATAGAGATGGGGATTACGGAAGGAGCGGTTCGACATGAGGGAATCGTTGAAATGTTTCGGAGTTGGAAGAGACGAAGAGTCTGGGGGAGCAGTAGGATATTTGAGGGCATGAAACTGGCGTATTTTTGCCTAGCAAAGCAGTTATTGAAGTAATCAAAGCCCGAATCTTCCTCGTACATACTTCTATAGCAGGATCACAAGGTTCACACTCCTCCGGCGCCGGCTCAGGTGGAATGCCCCAGTCATTCGTACCAGGTATGGGAGATGGTACAAGTAGAGACCGTATCAGTTCCAACTCTTCTTCAGGTCTTGACGGTAATATGGATGCGGTGTTGTCGTCAGAGCTGGAACTTGAATTCGCAGACGTCGAAGCAATAGGCTGTTGTTCAGTTTGCGAAGAACTGGAAATATCATCTGAGATATGCCCTCGCGGATGATGAACAGTTTTCGGCTTGTGTTGAGGTCGTTTGATTATGATTTGGGATTTTTTCGGTGGTACAATTCGACGGGCTGGGGAGAAGGGTAAGATCGAAGATGTTGTGTAGGACCAGAAAACTTACGCTCTGTTTCAACATCGGAGACTGTCTTCAGCTTTTTATCCTGTCCGAGACAGCACACAGTGATAGCGAGAACGAGGGAAACGACTGGAAGAAAAAACAGCAATAAGAACTCTCACAATTTGACCATTTCCTTGTTTTGTCCTGGGTTTCGATTCATTTCCAGAGTCGCTGTCATCGTCATATGCAGCAAGACCTGAAATCAACAGATTAATAGCCTGCTTCTTGGACGTTGAAGAAACGCGCGCCAACCGTTCATCGTGTAACGAAAGAAAGAGAACTAGGCTGACTAATACCAATTCATGTTTCCTTCCTTAACCACGACACTGACTAGAGCTTGGTCTCTTTTTCTTATTCTATGGCTCACCAACTGTCTCTATGTTGCCGGGACATCTCATGAACACGAAAATATCGTAAAGGACTTCTTCAAGAGCAACGGGTCGTCGACACATACCAATAACTGGGCTGTCTTGGTGTGCTCTTCGAGATACTGGTTCAATTACCGTGTAAGTCGCGTCTGTTCACCCCAAATTTATTTTAACACTATTTAATTAGCATATGGCAAATGCACTTGGAATGTGTGTGTAAAGTTTTAACCTAACCCCTTCCCGGACTGATCGCTGTGCAGGTATCGAACCGTCAAACGACTAGGAATACCCGACTCGAATATCATTCTAATGTTGGCAGATGATGCCGCCTGCAACTCGAGGAACAAGTTCCCTGCTTCTGTATACGCTAACGCAGGCAGAAATCTCGATCTCTATGGCTCGAACATAGAAGTTGATTACAGGGGATACGAGGTTACCGTCGAGAACTTTCTCCGTGTCCTGACCGGTCGTCTCCCCGAATCCGTTCCTCGCTCTAAGCGCCTTCTCTCAGACTCGAATTCAAACATCTTCGTGTACATGACAGGGCACGGTGGAAATGAGTTCCTCAAGTTTCAGGACAATGAAGAAGTCAGTGCTCATGACATTGCTGATGCCTTTGAGCAGATGTGGCAAGGAGGAAGATACAACGAGATCTTTTTCATGATCGACACATGCCAGGCCAATACGATGTATTCCAAATTTTATTCTCCCAACATTCTCGCTACAGGAAGTTCGTTGGAAGGCGAAAATTCTTACTCTTATGAAAATGACCATGATATTGGAGTCTCGGTCATCGACAGTTACACGCACCATGTGCTGGAGTACATGGAAGGCGTGAACAAGACCTCAAGGCTTACTATGGGCGACTTGGTAAGACGCTTCTTGTTCCATTCCATTTCTCTTTTAACGTTGTCCCAGTTCATGTCATATAATGTACCTAAGATTGCTTCACATCCTGGTATTCGTTCCGACCTCTTCTCGCGGCCACTGGGAGGTGGAGAGAACTTACACACTTACGGCAGAGGCAATGGATGGCGCCATCCTGGAGAGTGGGTTGGTCGAGAACAGGAACGAGGGAAAACGGGCACGGAAGTTTTGATCACAGATTTCTTTGGGGGTGTAGTAGGAGTTGACGTTGAAGAAGAAAATGGTAAAGACGCAACTATCGTGGAGGATTCTCCCCATTCTATATCCAGAGAGCAGAACGAGACGGGGAAGAAAGGTGTCAAAGCGGCCACTTACATCGTGAAAGACAAAACTACTTCATGGGTGGACATGAAAGAAGCGAGGGCTTGGGCATCTTTCCTCATTGTGGGTCTTCTTCTGGGTCTTGTTTGGACCCGACGATCGTGATACGCCGTAGTTTGGTGTAGATTTGTATAACTTATCAATAGAGCTAATGGTAAAGATAATAAAACACTGGTTGGCTGTAGAAACGTCTCGGGTTGTCCCGGTTCCTGCATTTGCGCCGATGTATCTCAGAGGATAAGTGAGAGATGCTTTCGATGAAAAAGTAGCTGGCTCATAGCGTAAAACCTGCCCTGCAAACAACCGAAGCTCTTCCCCCCTACACCGTCAGCCTCAGCGCACTTGCTACTTGCTACAAATCTAGGCCTCGTTAGTCCAACTCAGGCACATCTATTTTTTATAGAACCGTGTGAAAACGTCCCTTGAAATTCCACTTCCATTCTATTCCTCGAAATGTTTTTAGAGACTGCAGGCCACCAAATTGAACTATGCGTGCCTTCTTGCAATGACCCGATAGCAGAAGATCCTTCATGCCATTCTACGCAACCTCAGTTGCATTCTAGCTTGCTGATGGTTGTGTCAAGCGACATAATGTCTGGTTCGCGTTCCTGGGAGGTACCAACAATCTATGTCTTTCTTCATAGAAGGGGGATTGCTCAGTTACTCCTGATTACCTTTACGCTTTGTGCACGTCATATCTCGGAATTCCTTTCTGACGGTTCCTTGTGGAATGTCAAAGCAATGATACACGTTCTTCCTGGTCTTTGTTTTTCCTCCTTCCAGGGCGAATGTCTTCGAAGCGTTGCGTCCGTAGACTCTAGAGCTAACAAGCGGATTGTACCTACGTTTCTGACACGCTTAAAAGAGCGGTTTCGTTCACCGGACAATCCAGGACAACATCCTCTGCCGTGCTTTTGCCTGCGACAATGTTGCACTCCTTGCTAAGACGCTTGCTAGTTCTGTCCACTCTGGCAATTTCACTCACTGGTACGATTTCATGTTCCTTTAGCCATCTCTGCCACTGAGTTCGCGCGCACGCTAAAATAGAGGGTAGCCTAGTATATCCTGCATTCGGAGGTGTTCCAGTAGCCGATGCAGGCACTGTGAACCACAATAGGTCCTTTACAGATGCCAAAACCATTGCCTCCACTGCCTTTGTAGTAGACCAGAAGGGAGGGGCAGCAGGAGATGTACCTCCTAATTTACCCCCTCCCCCGGTTAGGATCACTGCAATCGATGGGACTCTCACCAATATAACCTTGGATGCAATGACAAGTAAATCGCAAGTATCTTCCACAAAGCGCTCTGCTGCTGATTATGTGAAACTTTTCGACGGCACTGGGACTGGGCCTGACGACCGCGACGGGTCTATTGAAGGCACAGCTTATTTGACCTTCACACTTGTGGATAATTCAACATATAACATTGATGCCTGTCTCAACTTTTGCGATAACGTCGAGCAATGTGGCAAGTTAATTACTTGTCCTTAATAATTCAACCTTGTAATTAACTGGCATTCTAACAGTGTTCGCCAATTTGTATTATGAGTTCAATAATCCTGGTTTAGACTGGGTCTTCTCGGAAGGATCAAACTTGAAGTGTGCTGTATATGCGGATATCCACAATGCTTCAGAGAAGATCAACAGAGGTGGCCAGCAACTCGAGCCTCCTCCTGCAGGCCTCACCTACATACAGCAGAGCAGCGGTTGGGCTGCAAAGTCTCTCGTGGACCCAGAAACACCCGATGGATATGAACTTGTGTTCGGACCTACAAACGGAGCCAATAACGGTATTAATTGTATTATAATTTTATTCAAAAGATAAATGTTTTTTATTTTTAATTAAAGCACCGGGTTTTTTGGGATTTTTGTTCATCGACAGATACGACGTTCAAGCATGTGCAGATCTTTGCGACACTCGCGGCGCAGATAGTCAAGTGAGTCCATTCTTCTCCTTTAGGCTTACATTTATGTAGTTTTTAGGGAGGCGGATGCCAGTTCTTCAATATATGGCGTGCTGTGGTAAACGGAGTCCCTACCACGTATACATGTTCTATGTATTATCTAGTTGCAGACGAATCTACTGCGGTAAATTTCGGCCAAGGTTAGTCGTGTTTCCGTGTGGCAGGCAAACGCATTTACCGTTGACTGATCTAGGTGACCTGGTCGTAACTCAATCGAGAGGCTATCGTCGTAAAAACCTCATTCCCGATGGCGGGTTTGAAGGATTTACTTGCCCTCACAGTGATACCACATTCTGCTTTACCTCTGGATACTCTACTTGGAAGGGAATCACACCACCTTTCGGTCATCTCGATGCATCCATCTTTCATTACGCTCTCTATGCTCGCACAGGTACTGGTGTCGCGCTCTTGGGATCTGCATACGGAGAGGACTGTCTCCCTGGGACACTGACACCAAGTTCGAAACTAAAAACAGAAGCTGGAAAGACCTATTCACTTCAATTCTTCCACAGCAGCGCCTACAGCGGCGTCAAAGCCGAGGCAGACGCGTTTGTAGAAATTCACTGGAACGGTAACATTGTCGCGACAATTCGCCCAGGCTACAGTGGCTGGACGTTTTACAGCTTCAATGTCGTTGCCAAAGGAAATGACGTTCTACAATTTCATGGCGGTCAAGCGCCTGCTTATAGCTTCATCGATGATGTCAGCCTTTTCCTTACTGTTGGGTGAACTTTTAAATGTTATCAGGTAGCTTATTGCTGAGATTAGGATGGGACTTTGAACTGTGCTGGGAACTTTGTACTGTATCCCGCGTGTGGTCTGGGCGTATTTTATCTTTATTTGCTACGAACTTGAATTAGATATGCGTGAGAAAACCCCGCCGCCAGCCCGTAATCATCTAATGTGCCAACCCTTCAAGTTCAGCTTCAGTACTTAGCGCTATTCATAAATTCAGCACTCTGCAACCGTCTTCCTAGTCACGTCTACGACACACTAGATATGATGAACGACACCCTCTCAGAACTCCCCGAATGGGTTGGATACCACGGCGGTCGTCCGCAAGATGTGATGCAAGAAATTGGAAAGCTTTACCTTTCTATTCATGTTGAGAGATTACTGTCTTTTGGAAGATCGTTTCACGAAAATGCCAGTGGGGAAGGAGAAATCCTGAAAACGTTTATGCAAAATCTGTGGTTCGCCTTAGTAATGTCAGTTTTAATCATAGTCGTCTTCCTGGCTCGCGCCGCTTTTGCTGACCTCTAATGAGGTGCTACACCGCCTTATGCGCCCCGTCTCAGATGCTCGGATCCTAGAACCAACTGCGTTTTACGTCCTGGGTGGCCATGCGCGGGCCAAGAAGAATTCAAAATCAACTCGACCAGATTTTTCTCCCTGATATGGGCGATGGAAGGAGAGAGATTCATGAAGTATAATTCGCATCTCGGAGCTCTTAGCGCCCAGACCCCTATATCTATATCTTTCGTCACAATTGTTTCTACTCTCCTTTCAACACGCGTCGTCAGCATTCGGACGCTCCCAAAGAACAGTTTTCAAATCTTTACTACGATGAAGTTCAAGGCACTCTGGCGCGCAAGTCCAAATCACCATTCAAAAGGAAAAGACTGACATACGACGACTTGGAGGTTCCCACAGACGAGGCGGTCTTTGTACCTGAGAATGGCATGACGGATTTCACCAGATACTTTTCCACAAACTCGTTCGGGCCTGTTCGCGATTCTGTTTCTGTTTCGTTCCTGGATATTCCTGCACCGCAGTCATCAGAAATGGTCGCGATCAATCATATCGACGTATCCTCGTTTTTAGGCCCTACTGCAGAAGATTCGTTCTCTGGCTGTGGCAGCTCGAGCGCTATCGCAACGGAAATGGTTCCTACCTTTGCCACATCGCTCTCCTTCTGCTCCTCGCTACAAGACCGTTCGTCAACCTCAACCTCTTTCCACATGCTCTAATATTAGTCCTATGCTCGGAAGAACAAGAAGCGGAAACTTTAGTTGCACTTGAGCAGAAGGAAAAGACATTTATACTATACCCGAGCATCCCTTGTATCGACTTTTTATTTTCGGACTTCATAGACTAGTTTTGTGCCACAATATGGATGTACACTTAATAGAAGCATTTACATCCATTGAGTTCTCACGAATTCCCTTCACCTCTTGACAGATCCTAAAGCGTCCGTGAGGTTCTCGTTGATAATTTTGGTCACCAGCCCGCTCCGGCCAGGAGAAATGCTTGACCGCAGGGGCGAATCTAGAGATGAGCTGTGTTGAGGATAAGGCAGGATTCTTTTCCCTTTTTATACTCCTTGATATCCATTCAAATATCTAGTACCATGTGCATACCACGTATTATGACCCTCTTTTGGATCATCTTCGCCTGCCAATGTCAATACTAAGTTCAATGTTCCCCGAGCTGAGGTGCCACCTCTGTTAAAACTTGACATTGACATATCGTGGATTATCGATTCGGCTGCTTATACCCTTTTCCGTTCCGAATAGAACGTGCGTAGTACGTTGCCCATGTAGGCTTGCGTTGATGTTGCAAAAACATACAAGGATCAGTGATGAACTAGACAGTCTTAATATTTTTTTAGGATAGGAACGTATCCAAGGCAAGTAACATAGGGAAAGTAGTACTAGTGCAATGTAAAAGACGTTGCATGCGTGAAGGATGAAAACAGGTGAATTGCATCCCACCAAAATAAACCCCAAGCCCGAAATCTGTTCACTGGACAAGCATGCCATCTCTGACTTCTGCTGTGCGCGCAGGACCCTTGAGGAAACCATCTTGGTCCTCATTTGAGAGTTCTTCGAGTGAACGACCTTTTGTTTCAGGGATGAGAAGGGTGGAGAGAACACCAGTAAACATGAATACAGCAAAAATTTCGAGACTAGCTCACAAATTCATGGTCAGTTCTGGAAGTGTATGAAGATAAAAGACGTACATATGCTGGACAAAACGATTGGGTCCGCCGATGTCCTTGAGGCGAGCAAAACCAACTTGTGCGACGATGGCACCGAGTTTGCCACTAGCGGCAGAGATACCATGGGCCGTGGAACGGTAACGAGTAGGGAAGGCTTCACCGGGTACAATCTAAAGCACGTTTTGTCAGCTACTTTTGCACTGGACAACCACAGACACTCACGAAAGTGGTCGTGTTTGGACCGAAATTCTGGAAAAAGTTGGCGAGACAATATAAGAAAACGAATGCTCCTTTTGCATTTTGCGTCATTTTGTCATAACCTGTTCCCATTGCTATGAATATAACTGTCAGGAGACTGAAACCCATGAGCTGAATGGGTTTGCGCCCCCAGGAATCGACGAAGAGGAAGCAGACCCAGTAACCGGGAATGAGACCGGCGGCAGAAAGGATAAGATTTCCAATGCAGATGTTCTTGAGATTGTCATAAACACCCTGATTTCCGGTAGTTTTAGCAGAACCGAAACCGATGGTTTCCAGAATGATCGACGAGTTGAGGCCGAGACCGTAAAAGGCGATCTAGAAAAGGAGATATGTATCACACGATGTTAAAGCGTTTGCTACGACTTACGTCGAGAGCGAACCAAGACCAAGAAGTACCAATGAGAACCTTCAAGTTTTCCCATTCTGAGAAGTAAGCAGCAAAGTCAGCCCATGTGGCACGGGGGGCTTCGACACGTTGCACAACAGCATCGGGGTCAACGTCAGATTTGCCAATGGTGAGAATGTTCTCAATATCCTTGGAGGCCTGTTGGATGTTGCGCTCAATATCCATAGTAAAACGAGGAGTCTCGGGGATGGTCAAACGGAAGTAAAGAGCAATACATCCGGGAACACAACCCAGACCAATAAGGATACGCCACATGAAATCGACTGGACGGTGGTTGCTCGAAGTGTCGTTGAGGATGCTATCCTTGTAAGCAGCGGTGATGATAAATGCAACAAGGGCAGCGGCTGTAGCGCAAGTCAGATATCCTGCAAAATTTTTGAGGGGGAAGATCTACTTACTGAATTGTCCCCATCCCTGGAAAGCGAAGACTGCATTCATCAGGCGACCGCGAATCCTCGTAGAAGCAAATTCTGAGGAGATTACAGCACTTAAAGGATAGTCACCACCAATTCCGACGCCCATCTTAAGCAATATAGGTGAGGGGGAGACGGTAATAAAGATAATGATTCTTACTATGAAACGCCAGACGATAAGAACACCAATGATACCAACAGCGGGGGCACTTCCGGAAAGGGCCTGAGCGAAGCTACCAATGATGATGATCATGAGCTCGAAGCCATCTACAGGATAGAATAGGTTAAAAAAACAAATCAAAGCACACAATCTACACCAGACTTACACATTTTCTTACGACCGACGGCATCTGCTAACCAACCGAAGAAGAGCTGGCCGAAGAGGTTACCAATAGGTGTAGCAACCTTGACACCCAGGTCTTGGTTAGTGTTCAAATTTTGACCGGTTGCTGTAAAAAAAATAAGTTGGGTTTTTTCAAAAAAATAATTATTGCTTACCATGACCATAGACATAGCCCAACATGCGAGACGCAATGTTAATGGCAAAAATGTCGTAGCTGAGCACCAAGTTAGGAGGAACTCCGATTCTAACTAGAAAAGGAAGCACTCACGCATCGGTGAAGAAACCGGCACCAGCGACGCAGCAAACCTTGACATGGAACCACCTGGGCAGGGGTCAGAGATAGCCAAGATACAAAGCAAAATCAAGACATACGAGAACTTGGCATTGTCAACCTCTGCAAGAGCAGCACGACGACGCTCGTCAAGGACGTAGTTTGAAGGCTTGTTGTGATTGTCGGCAGAGGCGACGCTGGAGCCCTTCTCGCTAGCCATTGGATCTGGAAAAAGCGGATACAGAAGGGCATTTTAGGTCGACCTTTTTAAAAAGCATTTCAGTGCCTCGCACGTTCGTCCCGTTATTGGATGGTATCAAGTCAGATTGGATCGGGGGGAGGAAAAGTACAGCCACGAGAGACTAGCCTTCCCCTGTTCAGAAGATGACCCGCAGCGATAACTAAAAGGTACTTATTTTACTTTGTGTCCTATAAAACATATAAAATTGCTCGAGTTGCACAGAATTACCTTGATTTTACTGCATAGCAGCTACGAGCCTTGGGACGAGGTCAAATTGTTTGAAAATTGTTGTGTTGGTACGTAACATGTGGCGTCTGTTCCTAATCAAGATTTGCCTCCGGCCGGCGCTTTTGGGAGTGCCGCCCATTACCAACAACTCTAAACAGTTGTATGTCTCAACGACACCGTGCCATAGCCCTCTACAAAGTGAGTTATCCTACATCTCCCCGCACTACATTTGGAACTAACTACACTAGGAACTACAACGTTTAGGCAGGGATTATCCAGACCCAAAGTACGATATTCATGGAACTATAAGGCGGCTGTTTGAAAGTGTGTTTTCTGTTGGTTCTCACCATGTTTGGTCTCATATATTACCAGAAAACAAACACCTTTCTGACCCGCAGGAGATTGAGAAAGCTCTCGAGCACGGCGAGTACATGAAGAAAGGTTAGTTCTCCTTTTTCGCTGTGCCTAGTGCCCTGATCGACTTGTTTTGCAGAAATTCTCGCCCTTTACTCACTGCGCAAATACCGACACCTCAAGAGGCTATATTATTAGACAATTTCTTGGCGCGGGTCGCTCTGGATTCTTCCGTTCCATGTACTCACACCGCCTCCGCCGCCATATGGTTCTCCGTTGGCCGACGTTGAACGTGCTTCGGTTAACCATCACCTCCGTTGTCACATCTTTCGTCCACGCGCTGGGGTCTACTGCTTGTCTACTACTTTAGCTTTCGCTTTAATCGTGTACAGTGTATCTTCCTTTCCAATTGTATCGCCTGTTTTCTCATCATTAATCAACTCTGCCCCTTTGATAAACGCCAGTCTGATTGGCGTGGACAAAGCGCGGCACAACACCTGCACGATTATAGGACTAGCCTTCACAGAGTCAACATCAATGACTCGTCGGCCAATTGATTAGACACCTACAGTTCCGGATCTGGGTCATTTCAATATCGTTGCTCCCTCGGCTTAACAGCACGATGCAGCGTCTGTCATCAGGGAAATTCGAGGCTACATCCTTTAAATTAGGGACAGGTTCAAGTTTTTTCTCGTAGTCGGAATGATTTGACACCAGCATTCGAGTCCTGGTCCCTGTATACGATAGTCAGATTCAGATCTTCAACTCTTCTCAGCTAACACTGCCAATCATAGCGTATCCGATTTGTAGGTCCTTCGCACAATACAGCATCTAGTAGATACGTATCTCCACGGTTATGCCGTCGTTGTGACAATCACCATTCTTCAATCACTGTAGATTTCGAAGCTCAACTTTGAACCGGAGGTTTGCGGGCGTGCTTAGGCTTGCGTATTTGACCTATCCGAAGACCTCAGTTGTCAAGACTTATTATAGCTCTGTGAAGGGAACTTCTCAACAGTACAGCACCAATAATATCTAGTGACTCGTTCCTCTTCACGTAGCTGCCCTGAGCACTCCAAGGAGCTCTTGAAAGTGGAACTTCCCAAGTTGGTACTACGCCTCGGATGACCCCGTATGCTTAGAATCTCTTCCCCGGCAAGATCTCTACAGCCTAATTCTCTTACGGTCTTTACGTTGTAGGGTTCTTTGAACAGGAGACGGTGTCTCCAACTTTGCTCAACATTCTCTACGACCAGGCCTCGAGGCCCCTTATCCAGCAATCAACAATGCCTGTGACGACGAAGGCCTGTGGTGGTCAAACCTTATAAACATTTGTCACCTTTCAGGTCTGGTTCTTGTCAATGTATCCACTCAATGCCGACATCGATTATTGTCTCAAATCTGGTCGTACGACCACCTCGGTGGTTCAAGTGCCTCGACTAGTGCTGCGCAACTCTATTCTCTTCTGGTTCAACTTCCAATTGCTAGCCCACAACCTGTCAGGATTACTACCCTATACTGGTTGGAATTAGGCTGCTTGGGTGACTTTGTCCAGAAGTGGGTTGTGTTGCGGTTCTGCGTTTTTACCCTAACAGCGACGCCTGGAGAAGGATAGACTGGAAGACAGAAGGCGAGTCGATACCCTAAATATTGGGGGCCGCAGTAGGCCAGAGTCAGAAGCAGAACTACCAAGTGTTAACGGACATCAGTACTGTGTGGCGGACCGTGCTTAGTGATATGATCAGCGTCCTAAAGTTTGTTCAGGAATTGCTCAGGGATCCCGTTTTATGCGACTAGTACTTATTTGTCGAATTCACCGCTGGAGCCACCGGCCGAAACGAGGTACAATGCAAGTCCGTCTGACAAGATTCATCAAGTACGTACAGGCTATCTAGAGTTACTGATTGATGGGTAAATTCATTCAGAATGGCGTGTCAAGGGCCTGACGTGCCTGATGTTGGGGCTATTTGTGCAATGCCCCAGGGGCAATTGACCGTCCTATTATAAAACATATACACGCTTTCAGTTTTTTCACTCCCTTGGACACTCTTTCTTCAGGGTTCAATCTTCGAAAGAAACCTCGCCATTTCGCGCGATACCCAGATAATTTGTTTTCAAGTTTGGAACCTACCACGTTCAGGCAGCATGACAGGCTAATTGACAGGTCCGTTGCATGAAGTACCTTGTGTCTTATCTCAGTGACAGAGCAGCTAAATCGATTCATAACAAAAAAAGGCAAGACTCGCAATACAAAGGGAAAAGGCGATAGAAACAGGCCATCATCGATTCGATTATACAAGTTTGTTCTTTGCTATATCTCTTTTTTGGCACTCGTCATCGTCATTCTCATCCGGCTCTGTGTCTGTATCTGGTTCGAGCACTCCCAGTTCGACATTGGAAATATTTACTTGGTGTTTGCACATCTTGTAGCTTTTTCGATCCCGACGTTGATATATGCTGTGGTTGGACTGCGAAACAGAAGGATTTATCAATTCCGGCGAGGTCGAGTGTGTTGATGTCAAGGGGTTTTGAGACCATAGAAATATGTATGATTGGAGATAGGCTTTGTATCTGTCCTTTGCAGAACAGTGACCAAAATGGTTTACTTCAATGGAGCAAGAATAATGTGGGCTGACGGTTCCTTTTCGTGCAAATTTGACACGAGAAACTTTAGGTACCTTTGATCTTTTCATCTGTTCCCCGAATCCGACCTCTAGAGCACGATCCACTTCGTCGATGTTGATGTTGTAGTGAACAGATCCTTTAGAGCTCATTGAGCAGGAAAACGTGAGCAATAGCAGACATTATTCCAAACGTTTGCGAGTGCTGTCTGAGAATTTGAAAGGCCAGTTCTCTTGTAGATGAGAGGATTACGCCAGGCACAGGGGAGAAAAATGTAGTTTAAATCTTGACCAGTGCAAAGGTTCAATAGCAAGTATCACAGATGTCAAAGCAGTAAGAACTGGGATTGAAGCCGCCCAGACACGCTCGAGTCTCGGAAAAAAAATCAAGGAGGACGCGGATAGGTTTGCGCGTGACCCGCGTCTTCTTTCACACATTGACACTCTATCGACATCCGCCATGCCCGCCTCAAGCTCCTCAGCCTCTTCCAATGGCCGTGCAAAGCGAAAAGTAAAAGAAAAACAATCTCCGAGCTCCTCAGAACAACCCACTGCTCCCGATGTCCAGCCAGAGGCATCTGTAGAGCCCCAAGCCGGAGAAGAGGAAGAGGAACAGGGGATTACGCGTTGTGTTTGCGGAAGCACTGGTATGTCCTGCTCATTCTTCTCTGTTCTCAACTGATGCGACTCTGGCAAAGGAGAGGACGACCCAGATGCCGGCGAATTCATGGTACAATGCGAGACCTGCAAAGTCTGGCAACACGGTCTCTGCATGGGCTTCGAATCGGAAGACCAGCTGCACGACGACGACTATTATTGCGAGCAATGCAGGCCAGAAATGCATACAGAACTCCTCAAGTGCGTTCTTACAGTTTTATTCATTTGCTTCCTCGACTCACAATTCCCCAGAAAACTATCCCGCAAAGGCCGTCAATCTTCGACCACTTCTCATCACACCAACGCACCAACATCTTCACGCCTCTCTCGGTCACACTCTCCTACACACCACACCAAGCAGCCTTCCAAACGCCGAAACACTATGAACAGCAGAGATGCTGCGTTTGATGAAAATCTCAAAGAAGTCTTGGAAGCGACTGCTGCAGAGGCGGGCGCTAGTCATGATAGCAAAAGTGTCACCTCCGGCACCGGGCCTGGAGCTGCCGAGACAGATGAGGCTATGGAGTCAACTATCATCACCACTACCGCTACTAATGGTAGAAAGAAGAGAAAGCGAGGTGAGGCTGAAAGGTGGGTGTAGACTTGGCTCCCCAGGCATTTCTCACTCATAATTTACTCAGCATCAGCGCTAAAAAACGTCCTCGTTCTGAATCTTCCACTCCGGACCAAGTTGCGACAGCCACCGTTCCTGCCGAAGATCCTACTCCGTCCGCAAAGGCAACCCCGGTACCCGTTCAGCCAACCAAAGGTACTGGTAGAACCAAGCGTGGTGGTGGTCGTAAAACCGCAGCGTCATCCACTCATGAGTCTCCAGCGATACAAGATTCTAGCGAAGGTACGTCATACCCTACTGTTCCTGTCATTTGAATGTACTAAAGCGCGCCCCTAGGTCAACCACAACCTCCACCTCCAAAGAGAGGCAGCGGCCGAGGTAAAGGGCAAGCAAGCGTAAAACGTCCTCCCCAGAGTACATCTACTCAAGCAAATGGCTACACTGAAACGAGCTCTAGACGTGTGCAGATCAGTGCATCTGGCTCTGCGCCAGAAAGCTCTCGGGCATATCGCAACTCTCATGCATTTGTTGTCTCTCAACAGCCTTTCTATACTTCTTGGAATTTGCCCGATTACTTAGCTCATCTGGAGGAGATGCTACCGTCTCGGGAACCCAAACCTCTTGAAATTCATGCTGGTGGAAGGGGTGAGAGTATAGAGGAGAGAGGTGTCAAGGTAAAGTGGCCGAGTAAACGGATGAGCGTGGTTGACATGAACAAACGAGTACGAGCATTGGTGGAGTGGGTCGGACGGGAGCAAGCTAGTGCTTCTGATCGTGCTAGAAGAAGAGAGGCTCTAGAAAAGGCACTAAAGGAGTCGCAAGTGGAGACGAATGGAGATTCTGCGAGTGCAGAGTCGCCAAGCAAGTCTGCTGACAATCACCCGGCGCCAGAGAAGAAGCCTTCATCTTCAATGACAGAGATGGAGATGTTGATGGAAGAGTTGATCAATTTTCAAGAACGATTCGGTCCCGGGGTGAAAAGGGACCGCAGAGCAGTCACAGCGACCGCTACTTCTTGATGTGTACATATTCTCTGTAATATCGTTTACCAATGTACTACTAATTACCATCAGTTACTACTGTTCATGTTTGTCAGTTATACTAGTCTATTGCTATTGATACAGAAGAGAGATTAAACCGGTAATCCGAAAAGTTTCTTCACCGCCTCGACTGTGCCTTTGTCACCCGTATTCTGTTCGTGCGGTCAGTTCCAATCGACAAGGGCTTAGGAATTTGCCGACCTTGGTCAGATCATCACTAATCTTTACACAGGGTTTACCATTCACAGACGACAATTTAATGACAATATTCAGAGCTTTACTCTTTGTTCCGGGATCTGACGCTTTACTGAAATCATTCGTAAGGAACGTTCCAATGCCAAATGAACCTAGTTATAGTTAATTCAATTCGCACTGAAAGCACAGGTCAAAACGTACTCTTAAATCCAAGTTCGTCTGCTTGCTGTTTGAGTTTCAGAGCCTTTTCCAAATCCAACGCATCCGAATAAATGATCATCTTGTCTCTATGATCAATACCCAACGATTCGTACACTTGTTTGGCGCGAGGTCCAAACGTAAACGGATCGCCTGAATCTTGACGGAGACCGTGCCAGATGCGCGCGCGCTCGGGGTTCTTGGATAGGCTCTGTAAAATTGAAACGTCAACGAAACGGAAGTAAAGTATGGAGACTGCCAATACATCAAAAAAGGCCTTGCTAGAGTACGTATCGGTCAATGCCAGAAGAAGACTAGTCGAGTAGGTCGTTTCCCATGTTTCGAGGGCGATTTCGTGGACCTTTTCGTATCCTTTGATAGCACCGATCTGCAGGTCGAGTTGATGAGAATGCCACAAAGATAATGTGATAGACTGCTCACGCCCATGAACCATTCACTGTACAGAGTCAAGAGGTTGAAAGTGAACACACCAACGATTAGATCGAGCTTACTGGGCAACTGTTCCAATGGGTGCAATTCCATACTTTTGTGCAAGATGGACCTATAGAAAATATGAGAAACGAGTATACTCAAGAATTGAAACCACCAACATTGCTTGTTCCACTCAATCTTCCTTTGCCCTGGATCTCCTTGGAAGCTCTGACAACTGCAGCTACTACAATATCCTGGGTATGAAACGACCTTCGTCTTCGCGTTCCAAATTCGCTAAAAGTGCATCCGGCTTCGAGAAGAGCGCGCCCTTTCTCATAGGCCTTTTCTGCACAAGCAAGTTTCAGCAACAGGGGGACACAAAACGAAGAAAAGGCAAGTGCCTGGTTGTCCGTCATACGACCAGTCGACGTCCACTGTGGAAAAGTACGCTTCACTTAAACAAGCCATGAGAGGAACCTCCCATAAAATTGTCTCTTTCCAAGGGCCACGGGCAGTTATTTCGATATGCCCTTGTGCAGTTGGTTCATAGTCATCCGAGTTTAGAGGTATGAATTTGACATGGACCTGGTCTGGGTTGAAGCGATAGTCTTGGAGGTAATCTAGATATTCTTGAGTAAAGAAAGGGCAGGCTTCAGAGAGCCATTTGCGTTCGTCCGGAGTAAGATGGAGTCGAGAAAAGTCTACAGAGAGATCAACGATTTGGGAGAACAAGTACAAAAGGACCAGACCATTAATGGATTCTTTGAAGAATTGGAAGCATTCTCGGGTGAACGGCATAGAAGATTTGCTGCGATTGGTAAATTGATAGGAGGCGTCTACATCAGGAAAATGTTGCAGGACAGCCTGCTGCATTGTCAACTGAGGGAAATATGTCGATTAGAGCTCCATTTCCGAGAACATTAGGGTGTACTTTGTAGAGATCTGTATCAAGGATTGATTTTGGGAGAACAAGTGCCATTGCAGGTAGCAGAAAGAGAAAGAAAAACCAGGGTATCGCCGCTCATACTGACTGTTTTATCTCAAACGCGTCAAGCTTTTTACATACATATCCGGGGCTTGACATTGTCCGTCAACAGAAAAGTAATATGGTCGGTTACTTTCAATCATCGTCGGACTTGATTCTAATCGAAAATTTTACTTATTAGAGCTCACGTATCGAGATTCTCAATGCTGGAGGCTACCGTTCAGACGGACGTCGTCAATACGAACTTCGCACCATTTCCATCGACTTGTCACCTCAAGGTTCTGGTGCAGATGGATCTGCTACACTCTCTCATGGTTTGACCCAGGTCAGCGTGTGCGTTTTCGGTCCCCGTGAAGCAAAAATGCGGTCGCAGACATATCACGACCGTGCAAACGTCAACGTCGAAGTCGGTATCGCGGCTTTTAGTTCTAGTGAGCGGAGAAAACGAGGAAGGGGAGACAAGTGTGTTCATCTCTTGTTTTCCGAGCCGTTGCCATGTTCATTTTATATTTTCAGACGTATTCTAGAGCTATCCCAAACAATCAAAGCGACTTTTGAACCAGTTATCCAAACGTCTCTCTATCCTCGTTCTCAAATCGACATTTATATTCAGGTCCTTCAACAAGATGGCGGACTGTTACAAGCATGCATCAATGCGACTACTCTTGCTCTTATAAATGCCGGAATACCGCTCTATGACTTTGTTTGCGCGGTGACGGGCGGTGTACATTCGACATCACCACTCCTGGACCTCACTTTGCTCGAAGAAAACGACTTGCCAAACGTGACAGTCGGAGTCATGCCTCGGACAGGAAAGGTGGCACTAGTTACAATGGAGACACGGTTACATGTCGACAGATTTGAGGAAATTTTTCGGTTGGCAGGGGAGGCTGGTAAAGTGATTCATACTGAGATGAAAAGAGCGGTCAAGGAACGAACAGAGGGTCTGGTCACCGCTATGCAGTCGATGGGCAAAACTGGTGGTTCAGTAGAAGTTGTCGAAAACGAATATTAATCCCTCGAGACTTCTATTCTCCTGAAACAGGCCAACCACTTTTCGCCCTTGTTTCTCTCGACTTTTTTACCCTCTTCGATACTGTTGAATACAGCGTCTACGATATCGCCTTTTCCTTCTGCTCGCAAATCCTCCTCCGAAACAGGTTCGAAGAGAGGGAAATCTTGGAGATGGGTCTTCATCCATTCATGCAAATCCTTGACATCTGTGATAGTGTACACGATTCCACCGGGACGAAGGACGTATGCGTATTCGGCAAGCAGAGTAGGGGATATGATGCGGGCTTTGTGTTTACGAGACTTGAAGTGTGGATCCGGAAATAGGAAGAAGAGTGCAGAGAGGGATGCTTTTGCGAAAAAGTTGGGCAGAAATTTCATAGCATTTGCACGGACGATGGAGACATTTTGGTAATGAAAGCCTTTGCCCTCGGTGTCGTGAGCGGTACGATAGCCAGCGATACGATCTTGCACGTATTGAGAAACCTGGACCCGGATTTCCATGCCTTGAAAGTGTTAGGAGGAAAGGAAGAATAGTGTACCGGGTGTCCATACCTAGCATCAGAGTGTCCGGATATAATGGAGCGAGGGATATCAATAGTCCACCAAAGCCACAGCCAATGTCTGCAAACTCTGGTCTTTTGTCTTGGGCCGCTAGTCGAGGATAGTGGACGCGCCAGTCGATATGTTCAGGCGATTTTGGGTAGTCGAGGGCATGATCGGAGAATGGATTGGCATGCGCCCGTTGACGGTAGAAACGTTTCTGACAAGTGATTTACATGTGCTGAAAAGAAAAAGAAAGAGATATTTACCTGGGGTAATAGCTTGTTGGCTTCCTCCTGTTCTGGGGGAGGGTTAGTTGACCGTTTTCGTTTGGTCATGGCGAATGAATGGGACAAGGCTGTTCCGAGTCGGCTCACCCTGGCCAGTAAGTACACGTGACCTATTTTTTTTGGGGAAACTCGGAAAAAGTTGCCAGCTCTGTTCCCGTTCACGGCTTTTCTCGTACCACCATCTAATGGCTTCTTCTCTCTCGACTCGTTCTCTTCTCTCTGCCGTGCGTGTTTCTTCTTTTACTTGTGATCTAACAGTGCTCAACATCCTGCAGTCCAGGTCCAGAGCTGCTTGGGGTCGCGCCTCCCGGTTCTCGACGTCTGCACCCGTCAACTCGGCTTTGAAGGAGAGACTTGCTCAGCTCATTCCTCAAGAAACTGAAAAGGTAATGTTGTCTCTTCTCTTTCCGACTCTCTTCTGACGCGTCTCCAGGTCAAGGCTGTCCGTGCTGAGCATGGCAAAAAGTCTTTCGGCCCCGTCCTTGTCGACCAACTCTACGGGTAAGTATTCCTTGTGTGCATCTCTCATCTCTGTGAATGCTTATGCATTTATTCAGTGGTATGCGTGGTCTTCCCGCCCTCATATGGGATGGTTCCGTTCTCGATGCTGGTACGAGAAATATTTTCCCGATGTTCACGCGTCATTTTAACATTTAAACAGAGGAAGGAATTCGATTCCGCGGCAAGTCCATTCCAGAATGCCAGGCTGAGCTTCCCAAAGCACCTGGTGGATCTGAACCTCTTCCAGAAGCTCTCTTCTGGCTTCTCGTCACTGGCGAAGTTCCTACCCAGGCACAGGTCGCAGAACTCTCCAAGGAGTGGGCTGCCCGTGCTGCTATTCCCAAGTTTGTTGAGGAAATCATCGACAGATGTCCTCCCACACTTCACCCCATGAGCCAATTCAGCATGGCTGTTACCGCCGTAAGTCCACCTACTTCTTGGTTCAGGACATCGTATTTACGCGTTCTGTTTTCAGCTCAACCATGACTCTGCCTTTGCAAAGGCCTACCAGGATGGTGTCTCCAAGAAGGAGTACTGGGGACCCACTTTCGAAGACTGCATGGACTTGTAAGTATGACCAGACATGCTACGTCATTGCCAGATCTAAAAACATCTATCCAGGATTGCCAAGCTTCCCAACATTGCGGGCCGTATCTACCGCAACGTCTTTGGGAAAGGCAAGCTCCCCGCCATCGATCCTTCCAAGGACTACTCCCACAACCTTGCCGCTCTCCTCGGTTTTGGAGACAATGAGGCCTTTGTTGAGCTCATGCGTCTCTACATCACCATTCACAGTGACCACGAGGGTGGTAACGTTTCTGCTCACACCGGCAAGCTTGTGGGCTCTGCTCTCTCTGATCCTTTCCTTTCCTTTGCTGCTTCCTTGAATGGTCTTGCTGGACCCCTTCACGGTCTTGCAAACCAGGAAGTCCTCATCTGGTTGCGTAGAATGCAGTCCAAGATTGGTGAGAATGCCAGTGATGAGGCTGTCAAGGAGTACGTCTGGTCTACACTCAAGGGTGGTCAAGTCGTTCCTGGATACGGTCATGCCGTGTTGAGGAAGACTGATCCTCGTTACACCGCTCAAAGAGAGTTTGCTCTCAAGCACCTCCCCGATGACCCGATGTTCAAACTTGTCGGTCAAATCTACAACATTGTCCCCAACATTCTTCTGGAGGCTGGCAAGGCCAAGAACCCCTGGCCTAATGTGGATGCCCACTCTGGTGTCCTTCTCACTTACTACGGTCTCGACCAAATGCAATTCTACACCGTCCTCTTTGGTGTTTCCCGTGCATTCGGTGTCGCCGCTCAGCTCATCTGGGACCGTGCCCTCGGTGCTCGTAAGTTTCTATTCTCAAGTGTTCTGCATAGATACTCAAATTTTCTTTTCAGCTCTTGAGCGTCCCAAATCCTACTCCACTGAAGCCATCGCCAAAATGTTTGCTAACAAGCAGTAATAACACTCCTTAGAGTATTTATTGACATAGACTCTCCCGCTTGCTCTGTTGTTCATGGATTTGGATCTTCCAAAAGTTGGGAGTAAGAAAGTAGTACGAATATTCGTGTAATGACCCTACCTTAATGTGCTTCTGAATGAATGCTTGTTATACGACGAATCCTGGTGTTAAATAAGCTCCACGTCTCTAAGAGTACAAGTGTACGTGTAGGATGGTTGCCATGCGTGTCCAAGAAAAAAATTGCGCCAAAAAGAGTAATAACTAATATATAGGTCAGGTGACAAAATTTTTCGAAAATTTAGCGACTCGCTTCATACTTACAGTCACAGAGACTCGTCGACCCGGCGACTCGTCATGACTTGTTCCTTCCTCTCAAGAGCCTTGAGGGCCACAGCGCCCTCGGCTCGTTCATTGGCCACATCCGCGAGGCGGTCCAATTGTGAGCATTTTCCAAATTCGACTGTATTTCTTGTCTGACGTGTGTTGCAGCGCTGGCCGTCACCTTCCACTCTCGTTCAAATGTTTCACGAGGCTACGCAGTCGCTGCAGCAGAGAAAAAGCTGCCTGATTCACAGGAAGAACAGCAGGAGGAACCTCTAAAAGCCTTTTCCTCGTTAAATGGCGCTGTGACAAGAGAGGTCGTGCATGCCATTACTGACCGACCCTTCAGACTCAAGACCATGACCTCGGTCCAAGAACAGGTCCTTTCTCTCCTTCCTGAAATTGCCAAACCCTACGACCCCAACGCTGAACAATCCACACGCGACCTTTTGGTTCGCGCCAAGACTGGTACAGGCAAAACTCTTGCTTTCCTCGTCCCTGCCATCGAGGCTCGACTTCGAAGCGTAGAAGAGGCAGGAAAGAAAGCAGTTAGAGACGCTGGCCTTGTGAATGACCCTCTTTTGGAGTCGCGTGCAATGCGCAAGTATGCTCGTGAAACCGTCGGAACTCTTATTATCAGCCCTACCCGTGAACTCGCTACTCAAATCGCTAACGAAGCCATCCGTCTTTCCTCTCATCTTGGTGGAAAGATCGAAGTACGGTTGTTTACTGGTGGCACCAACAAGAGGTTACAAATGCGGGACTGGATGAAGGGGAATCGGGATATTGTCGTTGCGACTACCGGACGTCTACGCGACTTGCTCACGTCGGAACCTGACGTGAAGCGTGGAATAGCTACGACTCACCAGGTGTGTTTTCATTCTTGTCTTCTTTCTCATTAGACTTAAGAAAAATATACAGCTTATTCTGGACGAAGCCGACACTCTGCTGGACATGGGCTTCCGGGATGACATTGAAGCGATTAAAAATCACATACCTACCAGCCCTGAGCGTCAGACTTTCTTGTTCTCTGCAACAGTCTCTCCTCAGGTTCGTCAGGTTGCCAAGTCCATCCTTGGAAACGATTACAAGTACATTGACTGTGTCCAAACGGAAGACTCTCCCGTACATGCGCACATCCCTCAGTACCACACTGTTGTTCCCTCGGCCGCTCAGCAGCTTCCTCATATCATCCGCCTCATTGCTCATGATCAATTTGTCAATGCTGGCAAGTCCAAGGTCATTCTTTTCTGCCCTACCACCAAAATGACCCAGCTGTATTCGACTATCCTGCGGACGGTCGCTCGAAAACTGTTCCCTGCTGGTAGAGAAACCAACATTTTGGAAATCCATTCTAAACGTACTCAGGAAGCTCGTACGGCTACGTCTAATCAATTTAGAGCAGACAAGTCTGGTGCTACTATCCTCGTCACGTCAGATGTATCTGCTCGTGGTGTAGACTATCCCAATGTTTCCCGTGTTATCCAGGTTGGAATACCTGCTAGCACTGACCAATATATTCACCGAGTTGGGCGTACTGGTCGTGGTCACGGAGCCGTTGCCGGGCGTGCAGATCTCGTCTTGCTTCCCTGGGAAATCGGTTTTATTACCTGGCAACTCACCGATATTCCCCTCAAACCGTTGACAAGTGGCGAACTGCAATCTCAGTTATCCGAACTCGCTCAAAAGCATGACGAGGATCCAAAGTCTACATACGAGAACATACCTCCCTTCGTGAAACACGTCAAATACCAGCACCCATACTCCCAATTGATCCCGGAAATGGACAACGTCCGTGACCGCTTGTCTACCCTACTCGAAGAAGACGCCGTTCGTGAAACGATGCTTTCTCTTATTGGATACTACTTTGGAAAGTCTCCCGAGCTTCGCGTCCAAAAGAATGTCATCTTTGAAGGTTGCAAGACCTGGTCTGTCGAAGGAATGGGTTTGACCGCTCCTCCATTTGTCTCAGAAGCTTTCCTTGCCAAACTTGGTATGTTAGACAACAGAACTCTTCGTTACGGTCAGAAACGATTCGAGGAACGTCGCCGAAGCAGCAGTGGACCTCACTGGGCTGGAAGGGGCAAGCAGAGTTCGAAGAATAGGGAAACTATCCACCCTGATCATGGAGTAGACTATTCAGGTCCTGATGTTGCAGAATACAGAGGTACTCGATACCTTGATCACTACAAGATGAAGGGTAGGCCGATCCCTTCCCACGCCAGAAGACAAATGCGAGGTGATGATGATTTCAGGCCTGCACGGAGGTCCGAAGGTTCGGGGGAACGAGGTTATTCGTCCAACCGGGAATGGAGAAGAGACAATTCGGAGAGGCGGGGCAGGTCGTCAGGACGCGAATGGAACAGATCTGATGATTTTTGACCAAGGAACTAGCTATACTTAGAAGGAAGATCACTGGTTTTTATCTTATTTGCGACTAAAATAATATACATACACAATAGGGAGTGTACTTTTGGGTATCATTCTCAGGCTTACTTATCTACCGCTCGCTGGCAATCCATTCCTCAGGAACTATTGTACGCTTTGACTCAATGGAAAGCCAGGTATCGATCGCAAACACCCAACTAGACGTTGAAGAACTTGCCTTTCTCAAGTCCCAAACTGGAATTGAGGATGAGCAGGCCTTGTCAGAACATATATCTATCATGGGTTCCCGAGCTGTTAACGAGGTTCGAGGTTTGTATTGTAAACACATACGCTTTCTCTGACGGGCGTTTAGGTGTTTAGATATGGATGCATTCAGAACACTGCTTTTGCAAAGTAGGTTGCTGGTGTTACCCATCGCATCACATTAACTTAAAATTGGTCGACTCAGATTCAGGATTTCTAGACTTCCTGCCTATCAGAAAGTTCTAGAACTTGGCAGGACTCGCGAAAATGCTGTTCTTCTTGATATTGGCTGCTGCTGTGAGTACATCGAGTCCTAAAGGGTTACGGAGGTAACGGTCTTCTAAGTTGGACACGATGCACGAAAGATCATTGCGGACGGGTTTCCAATCAACAACATCGTAGCTTCTGATCTTCGTCCGGGTAGGCTTCCCTCCCTGCATGTTCTGACTCTTTGGATGAGAAGAAACTTACGCACAATAGAATTCTGGGCGCTAGGTCACGAAATATTCAAGTCGACTCCTCAGACGTTCCCGGTCGCCTTCATCCCTGGCGATGCATTCGACTCTGATTTTATTACCGACAAAAGACCGTTTATGCGAACCGAAGAAGTCGCCACTGAACGACCTCCAGATCTTCACACTCTCAAATCACTCACACCCCTTCAAGGCCATGTCTCCGCCATCCATGCTTCTGCTTTCTTCCATCTTTTCGACAAAGACCGACAGCAGGCTCTTGGAGAAAGGCTTGGGTCACTGTTATCCCCCTTGCCGGGGTCACTCATCCTCGGTTCTCATCGAGCGTTACTAGACGGACCTGGAATATTGACCAATATGAGAGAAGAACAAGTATTTTGTCATTCGCCTGAGAGTTGGAAGGAATTTTGGGACGGAGGCATATTTCCCGCCGGAGCAGTCCAAGTTGAAGCCGAGTTGGTACCCCGAATAAGAGATGGACAGCAGCAATGGATGATGAGATGGTCTGTTACCAGAATTTGATACATATCTTTGACGCTGCTCAGCAAGGAGTCTGAAATTTTAAGGATTTAGAATGGTGAAATGTATACGTAGTAAGGAATCTGTCCGACAGTCGCGTAATGGAACGCGTCGGCAATGTGTTGGGGTTAGGGTTTAACTACCCTCAACTGAAGCACGATGGCGGACGTCAGGGCGTTGCTCAAGGCCAAACGACAAGAGGCTCGTATAACTCATCCACTCGCTTCATATACTTCTTCTGGCCAGCTACGATGTTCTGCTTGTGGCACGATGGTCAAACACGCTTCAGCTTGGGAAGGTCATCTTGGCAGTAAAATCCACCGGACTACAGTCGCGAGATTAAAAGAGGAGGAACGCATTCGAGAAGAGCAGAGGCTAAAGGAGGAACAGGAGCAAGAAGAACAAGAACGACTTGCCACAGGAAAGCGGAAGGCTGAAGAGGAAGAAGAGGAGATGGATGTGGTTGAAGAAGCGGCTACCAAAAGACAACGCGTCACTGGCCCTTCCAGAGACTTTCCAGCAGACTTTTTCTCGGATGCATCTCGCGCGCCTCCTGTGTATGAACCTGACTCGGATGATGAAGAAAATGCGACGGGCGCGACTGTATCACAATCACAGCAACTCGCCACTCCTAATGCCGTCGACCTTGAATGGGAAAGATTCCAGAAGGAGGTGGTGAACGCGCCGGATGCTCGCGAGACTTATGAAAACGCAACCATTATTGCAGAACCGGTGCTTGCTTCAGAGGTTCCAGAAGGATTTCCCGCCCCCGAGGCTGAGCCTGAACAGGGCCAGCCTGAGAATTTGGACGAGGAGGAACTAAGACGAAGAAAGGAGCAGGAGGAGAGAGAATTGATCATGGACCGGCTCCTAGATGAGGAAAGGGCGCAAGAAGAGGCTGATATGAAAGTGACGGTTATGAAGAACAAACTGGAGCTGCTGAAGAAGAAGAGAGAACTTGCAAAGGCCTCAAAAGTCAGCAAACTGTCATAACGAGTAAGTAGTGCTCATTTTCCGTCAGTGATAATGCTCAAATCCTTGGGAGATGTCAGCGTCGCGTCTCTAATCTCGCGCCACAGCCACGACTTGGCCAGGTTGTAAATTAGAGATGAACTTGTAGGATATGCAGGACAGCGGGTAAAGTCTCTTCGTGGTGTCTGCGTCTCGTGTGGGTGCTGCCGATTTTTCTCGGGACATGCTATGGCAAACACAGCTATTCGTGACCTCACGTACATTTGTACTCTTAGAGACGTGGAACTCTAATACCGGGATTATATCTTTGTCTTGCAGTGAATCTGTTGGAGATAAAATACCTCCTCGGGCAATCCAGAATTTTACCAGGTTTCACCCTGCAGGTACAAGCAGGTCCCTCGTCATCTCACTGTTCCTCGGACGCGGATTGTAAACCCGACTGTGTACATATGTATTCGGACCGTGCATGTCTGGGAAGCTCACAATGTACGTCAACCGACATCGTGGAAGCCGTGCTGTCCCCTGCTCCGTCATACAAGAAACCGTTTTTTCTCTGTTACACCCAGGGAGACGGTTCGGCAACGGGTGCTGAAGCAGAGCTGTGTCAGTGGGAGTGAGAGTGACGAACTAGATTTGGGATACCTTTTGATTTCCGTTTCGTGTTCCTTAGTGGCTCCATGGATAAACCTGATCTTAGCTTGAAGTCAATAAGTTCTTGATCTCACTTGATTCTGATTCCAGAAAGACAGATAGTATTTGCAAATTGTCTCTGACGCCCCTGGGTAGCTCCACATTGATGAAGACTAATGCATTGGTACGGGATAGTCTTCATCCACACGGAGAACAAAATCTAGGTACCTAGTGTAAGGTACTTGGTATGACATCAAGTTCTGAAAGGAACTCTAGTGGGGCCAGCTACATAGGGCTAGCTGTCAGACGCATTCAAGCTCACAGCGGTCATTGAGGGGATGTACACGCAGTAGAACTACATAGAAAACGAAACCAAAGTGCTCGTCGCCCGAGCCAGTTCACGGCGAGGCTGTGCGCCTTATGTAAGCGAACACTTCTCTTCCTTCCAATGCCTGGTACACACTTGTTACCTCCAAATCTTCTCAAACTCTTCGCTCCCAGGCCACCTCTCCCTTATTCTCGGCCGGTGGATAAGGACATTGACCGTGTGCGCCCAAAAGATGTTGCAGGTGTTGCTTCAATCCTCGCACAGCTCAAGGAAACTGCAACCGAAAATCTTGCAGCTGATGACCAAATGGAAGAGGGGGAAGAGCCTGTCTTTACTCATGCAGAAGAAGTGAGACGTCAAATACATCGTGAAGAAAGAAAAAAGCGCAAGGCTGAAGAGTTCAAAATTGCCAAAGAAACTTGTACGTCAGAATTCCACTTTTCCTTGACCTGTAGTTGAGACACGTATTCTTTAGACAAACCTGCAGACGATGCAGAAGCCGTCGGTGACCCATACAAAACACTTTTTATATCACGATTGGTGAGTTTTCATGTTCTCAGCGTCACTTTTTTGCTTACTTGGTGAATAGAATAAAGGTGCAACGGAAAATGATCTGAGGCGCGAGTTCGAGACCTACGGGACTATTGAACGTGTCAGGATTGTTCGTGATAAAAGGGGCCGCAGCAGAGGTTACGCATTCATAGTGTATGAACGCGAACGAGATATGAAAGGTTGATATCCTTCATTTCACTTTCACTTACAAACTCACTCTATTTGTTTTTGCCTTTTCCCCTACGTTAGCTGCTTACAAGGAGTCGGATGGCCTTCACATTATGGGAAAACGCATTCTCGTCGACGTGGAGCGCGGTAGGACTGTACGAGGTTGGAAACCACGTCGATTAGGCGGAGGTTTAGGAGGACGACCCAAACGCGTGGAGCCTGTGCCAATGCCTCCAAGAAGTGGTGGGTTCAGAGGCGGCTTCGGGGGCGGGGGTGGTCGAGGATTTGGCGATCGTGGAGGTTTTCGTGGAGGACGGGGCGGTTTCAGAGGAGGAGGTGGTGGCGGTGGAGGGTTCGGCGACAGAGGTGGAGGTGGTGGCGGTTTCCGAGGAGGGCATGGTAGTATGGATGGCGGGTTTCGGCAAAGCGATAATGGGTACCGAGGCCGAGAAATGGGAGGAGGATACAGGTAAATCCACCCATTTGTTCATCTCTTTCAGACCATTGACTGTGCTTAGGGGAGGCCGTGGTGGCGGTATTGGTTACAATGGCGGTTTCAATGACCAGTCTAATGGCTATGGTCCTCCTGGAGGACATGGTGGATTCAACGAACCTCCCGGCGGTGGCGGCGGCTACGGCCCTTCTGGCGGTGGTTATGGTGGTGGGTACAAACGTAGTGATGCTCCAGGTGGCTACGATGACCGGGAACACAAACGACCGCGATACTAAGCCTCTCAAACCGGGTTGTATTTTTCTTCTTAAGTTATCCATATAGGTGTCCCCTTGGTTGCCGCGGACATATTTCTAGGTCGAGTATGCCGCTCGGATTCCTTTTTTTATGCCCGCTTTTGTTCAGTTGTGTCGTGTAGGTATGTCCACTTTCTTTGGACAGGTCCCATGTATTCCAAAGGCAAGTATACATACGGTAAAACAATTCGATTGTGTGTCTTCTTTCTTTTAAACGTGCGTTGTGCAAGTTTCAGCGACAGTCGGATAGATTCGAACATGGGTGTTCTCCGTTCTGTCCTTAGAAGTTCCCCAAGATCTGCTCCAATTGTTTTGACCCTTCCTCTCCTCGTTATCGTGTCCGACGCAGAATATTCCATGATGGCCCTGGTTAGCGAACCACATGTTTCTTTGTACGATAGCTGAAGTTGATTACCGTGACAAGCCGTACCCGGTCCCATATCATTTGCCTTCCGTTTTTTTCGAACCAATGTACATGGAGTTTTGCGACGTCTGTCTCTCGTGCTCCTCCATGCGAAATAACGCATCAGCTTGAGCGGTATCCCACACATCTTGAGAAATCAGATCTTGTGACTTCGGTCTGGGTTACGGTATAGTTCGCATGCATAGGTTGCAGGGTTGGATCTGCCTACCAACTCCTCCAGAACTCTTTTCTGCCCATTGCCATGACTTCTAGTTTTGACAACTGGATGTTGCTATCCGAACATCGGGTTGTAGGCACAATGACTTTGGAAGTGGTACTTTGCCACCTGAGTCACCTTGACCGCAACGGACTATGTGTTTAAGCGAACTCGCATGACATGTCTTGGTCGACAAGATTTTGACCTTCAGCTTTGTTTTTTCAGCAGTGCTTCATTAAGATGATTTGTCTCATGAGGACTAGGGACCAAGTCCAACGGAGCGTTGCAGGTCATCCTGGTCCGGCATGAAACGGTTCAAAAGGAGGCAAATCCATCTCGTGCCTCTGCGGAGGCTTTAGAGAGTCCTAAAGTGGAAGGTTAAATAATAAACCCTACTCATCCAAGCGAAGAAATGCCTGTGATACTTGGCGAAATGCCGTCTTCGACTTGAAGATTTCAAACGGGAAATGCAGGGCTTACATTCGTTCGTGTTTCTTTATCACAGAGGTGGACGAGGTAGAAGGCTAACAAGTGTGAATAAAGGACCTGAACAGGAACATTTGAAATACAAAACTCCTTTCTAACATGGCAACATCTAGTAACATCGGAGTCGGCCAAGCGAACGGCGCTAGACGCTTACTGAGACTCGCACAGATCAAGTTCACCGAAACTCTTTTGGGCTGGATCTGATCCAAAAACGTTCCGCCGGGCTGGGGGAACTCTATAGCGGTCCCGTCAAGTCTTTTGTCAAGTCCGTATGTATCGACCCTGGGGCACTTCGCATGACGCAATGTCGCCTTTCTTTGATCCTATAACATTCCGTAAATCTCGTTCTTCTAAGAACGAGCGTGATTCCTCACTTTTGGGACATGTTTTTGGCTAAAAGCACTACACGAAAAGGCTACCTTGATTCAGCAGTCAGGCTAGATTTTTATTTGTGGTAGTAAGACACTTTTCTTGCTGATGTTTCTGACGGAACCAACAAGTAGACCAGAACCTGGTTTGGTTGCCTTGTCACCATCACCAGGTTGCTGCTGAGGGACTTTCCTTATCGTTCCTAGATCCGATCGTTAGTCCTGTGTGAATTCCACCAGGTGGAAACTACCTTTTTGCTTACAGGAATCGGGTTTACCGCGTCATGCCAGTAAACAACATAACGATCTAGACATTTTTGTTCTTCGGCCTCTTCCTTCATCTACATAATTTGCACCAAAGCTAGTTCTTTCTGTTTTCCGCGCCTACTTCCACGACCCTCCTTACTTTCTTCGCGAATTCACGTTGACTGTTGATTTAAATCTTCCCCATCTCGGCTGAGCCGCACTACACTTCTCAAGCTGACCCGTTGTTCCAGGTAAACAATTACAATATATCAGTCTCAATTCCTCTAACTGTATTCTTGAAGATCAAGGCCAATTTCCCATGCCCGTTACTCGTTCAACAAACGCTCATCCCTCCACTTGGATTCCAACGTTCCGTACAAGGCTCCAGATGAGGACAACATGACTCCGAGCTCAGCTACAACTGGGTCGCCTATAACCCCCGTCATCACTCCTTCTCCTTCATCCAGCAGTCCCGAGGATTTTGAGGCAGAGAACGATGGCGAGGCGACGGCAGAGTCGCATTCTGACTCCAACTCGAATACTGCCAAACGCAGAGAGAAGAAAAAACGTTGCAGAGTCACCCCAGAGCAACTCATACACCTTGAACGGTATTTTGCTTCTGACCGCAGTCCTACAGCCGCTCGTCGGCGGGAAATCAGCGAGCTACTTGGAATGCAAGAGCGCCAAACCCAGATATGGTTTCAGAATCGGTAAAGTCCTCAGTGATCTTTGTGATACTAAACTAAAATCTTTTCACGTTTCACCTCGCTAGTCGTGCAAAAGCCAAGATGCTGGACGGAAAATTGAGCGTTCGCCCTGGTGTGGACACGCCTCCCGACACCCCCAATTTCGCCAATGGAGCCGATATGGACATTTATAATTTAGTCCACGAGGATGAGCGTGAGCAAGGACTCTTGGTTCTCATTCCTACGGCTCACTATTTTTTTTACCTCTAGCCATTACGCTCATTCCATGCACAGACTTGTCTATAGGTACATGGAGACGGATTGCCACTACCGTGAGCAAGCACGACCTCATTGCTTATGTTTGTGAGTCGAAGCGTTGCTTGACCTGGTTCATCCTTTCGGGCGGCAATGGCTTCAAGATGGAAATTCCTTTTGACGCCATTCGGGAGACGGATTTTCATGGTGCAACACCTGGCACAGGCCTTGCTACCTTTTTCTTATCGGAGCCTCCGCGGTTTTATTTGGAGCATTCCGCTCCCCGCATGGATGGCAAAATGATCATGTCGTGGAAACAATGCAGTGACTGGACAGAAGGAGCGCAGGCCACCTTGGTTCTTCGACATGAGCTCCTTGGCCCCATGGCTCACCTCTCTCGGTTGGTCAGTGGCCTGAGTAAAATGCACACTCACGGCAATGTCCGCCTTCAATCACCTTCTTACCGTGTGGATACTGTGCCTACTATGGAAATTCCTGTCCCACCTATGGCCGGGCTGACCTCCTCGTATTCCCGTTCATCATCTGACAATGTCAACGACGTATCGGCTGATTTCTCCCAAGCAGCCACCATGTGCCCTAGTTACGGTGGCTCATCTCGCTGCATGCCCACCATAAATATTCCTCGTCCATATGAGCTCGCCTCTGAACAGGGAACATCCTCCAGTAGTCTTATGAACCTATCTTTCGACGATGCGACTGTGTTACAACATAGGACCGTCGCTGCCTATGGCAGTGGATCATCCATAATGCAAGGGCCTCCATATTCTGCTGTTGCAACCACGCAAATGCCTCGTTTCTTCTCGGACAATGTCAGCATTGCCCAAAGTTTACAAGGTGGAACGAGGCGACATTCATGGAATAATTACTCCTCCTATGCAATGGCGAGCTCTTCCTTGAATTTCTCACATCAGAGTGTCTCAAATGAAACACTACCCACTGGTTCTCCTTGCGGACTTCCTACCATAAATCCGAAATATGAGCTGGAAGAAAATCTACACTTTGGAAATCTTCCTCAAGGTGTTTTGAACTAATTTTGTTCATCGACTCCGGACCTCTCCTTGGACCTCTCTTTGTTATTCGTCACGGACTTATTGCTTTCGCGTTGTTTACATCACGGACTAGATCTATCCATTCGTTACTCGGACTCTTTCAGCTGCTTCATTTCGACCGTTCCTTTGTTATTGTTTCATGACCACACTTTTTCTCGCCCTGAAGGCGTGCTACGTCAATTGCCACAATTTGGACTTCTATATGGGTAAAGGCTTATCCCATGGACCAATTTTTTAAAAGTACGATCCTTAGACTTCCTATTCACCTCCTTATCTCCAAGGTACTCACTATTTGTATATACTTCACTTCTAGTTGTATCCACCAGTCTGCCAGTTAATTATGATTCAAGGGTGTATTCTACTTCTACTTTTTGTTCGATGTAGTTAGTCTAGGACTGGATAGAATGATAATATGTAATGGACTGCGTTTATATCCTAGGCTATCAACCTCACAATGAAGGTCCCAAATTAGTCTCTTCGAGTCTCTCCTTGGTAATGCGGGCAGTGTATGTCCTGCTGACGATGTTAACTGCAATGACGGTAAGTGTTAGGAAACTAGAAACAAGATGGAGACTCACATGCTTCCATAAATCTATCTAGGCACCTAGCCAAGCAAGTCTGCAGGAAGCAAAGTTAGTCGGAAGACAGTGATATATTCGTCATAACTTGCCTGCTCAGAACTAGACAACGATGTTCCTGGTTTAGTCACACAGGCCTTGAAGCAGCGTTCATTCATGTTCTGGAAGGAATGAGAGATACGATATAGATTGTTAGGAACAGATCCTTTCATGAACGACTTGACGTACATTGATGAGCTGTTGCGCGTTTGCTTGAGCAAGTTCATTGCGAACTTGTGTCATGATGGCTTCCTTCCTGGCATTGTTGTCTAGAAGAAATTAGAAAGAGAAACAGACACAAGACAGAGACGCACCAGTAGGAGACGAGACAGCACTCTTGAAAAAGTCGGACATGGTGGTTGGTGTCTATAGGTCGGTCGCGTCAGCACATGTAAACTTCTTTTTTCAATTGCCGCCAAGGCAAACTTTCCGCCCTTACTTACACATAGTAGCATGGGTGCGGGGGCTTCGACTGCAAATAACCAAGAGGGCGCCGAAGTGCTAGACTACTATCAACTACTGAAGGTGGACGAGAATGCAACCGGGGACGAAATAAAGGTATGCGCGACGAGAGTCCAGAGTGCGATTCATTCACAAAGTCCCTAGCGTTCTTTTCGCAAACTTGCTCTCGTACACCATCCAGACAAGGTCGACTTATAACAACTTTACTACCTGTTCGGCCTGATTGACCCGATATATCTAGAATCCTAACGACCTTGAAGGTGCTACGAAACGGTTTGCAGCATTACAACAAGCCTACGAGGTAATTATTATCATTTTCCTCGGAAATAACCAATTAATGCTAGTCTCAGGTCCTTAGCGATGAACAAGTATGTTTCTGACCTTTGTTCACGGTTGACAGAGTATTTAGATTGTACAAGTAGGAACGGGCTTGGTATGATTCGCACAGGGCTTCGTTAGCTCCTGAACCAGATGAACAAACAGTATACGAGGACATCAGGAAGGGCGCTCCGCCCCCAAGAGCTCGTGACAGAGGTCTTACTGTTCGTCACCTCACTCGTTTCTTTGATGCGTCGATATGGAACGGATTTGGTGATGAAGGTGATGTATGTTACGGACGTCTGGGTCCTAAAGGGACACTTATCATTTCATTCCTTTGCCTCAGGGATTTTATGCAATCTATCGCAACCTTTTTGCACGGCTTCAAGCAGAAGAGGAACTTGCTTCCGACGGCAATGTACAACTTCCGTCCTTTGGCTATTCTACATGGAGTTGGACTCCCACTCGTAAAGGAGAAGAGCTACAGCCGCTCGAACATTCTACAATGTGTGGATGAACTTTGCAACGAACAAAGATTTTGCATGGATGGATCAATGGAATCCAGCCGAAGGACCTGATCGACGTGTTCGGCGGTACGAACCAACGATATTTTTATTTCGTTTAGGTTAATAATTTTGTAGATTGATGGAGAAAGAGAACAAAAAAGCGAGAGAAGATGCTCGCAGGGACTACAACGATACTATCAGGGTGAGTACGAAACTTGTTTCCGTACTTTGTTATCATACTTATTTCCCTCAGTCTCTTGCCAAGTTCATTCGAAAACGCGACCCTCGGTACAAAGCCCACCTTGCGAAACAAGCTGAGAGCCAAAATCAGCCTTCAGGGTCGTCAACGCCAAACTACACTCAGCGGAAAAACGAGCAAGACACCGCAGCGAAAACCAAGTATATCGAGCAAGAATGGCAAAAACTAGACACCAGGGCAGGCCATGATGATCTGGAATGGGCAGCTGCGGAGGGAGAGGACCCTGAGGAGTGGGAGTGTGTTGCTTGTGGGAAGACTTTTAGGAGCGAAGCGGCTTGGGACAGTCATGAGAGGAGCAGAAAACACATGAAGGAAGTGGAACGGCTGCGAAGAGAGATGGAGGATGAAAATTTCGAATTGGGTCTAGATGAGGAACCACAATCGCAGACCATGACTCCTCAAACTTCCCCTTCACCGAGTCCCGTACCGAACGAGATTCCAGACGAGCCATCGCCCCCGAGATCCCCACGACCTGCTGATTATGCACAGGCTGGTGACGAGCATATCGACGATCCAGTATTGGGTTCCCATATGAAATCCAAAAAAACCCACAAGAAAAAAGCTGTAAAACAACCTGTCGACCAATCCGGTGAACGGTTATCCAAGACGGAAAAGATGCAGCGCGATATTGTTGAACCAGTGCTTCCAGACAGTGACAAAGATCCGCTCTCAGGCGGACGCTATGACAATGGCAGCGCTGAAGCAACGCAGGTCCCGGGAGAACGTCCGCCGGAACAACTTTCTAAAAGAGAGATCCGTCGTGCGAAGCAGGCGAAGAAGATGGAGTCTCAGGCTTCTGAGACTACGGTTGGTTTTTAATCTGTTGCTATCCGTTTGTTTGTCTAAATCAGTTCTTGACCAGTTCTGTTGCAACGTCTGCAAGGCTGAATTTCCTAGCAAGACCAAACTCTTTGCTCACATCAAGGAAGAAGATCACACCCTCGCCGATGATTATGCTAGCAACAGCTCTGCAAACCGGGGCAAGAAAAAAAAAAGTAAGCGATAGAAGAAGGTCGGATAAACATTCATGTGTCTTCTTGAGATCATTTTGGTCAGAGTCGGATTGTTTTGTTTGCTAGTAGTTTTATTAGTTGAAGTCCAAATTACGAGTCCGCAGCCACTGTACATGTAATAGTTAGAGTTTTGTCATCTTGTACTCAAACATCAAGCGCGCGAGTCAGTGTTGACTGCAGTTTCGGCCGATGCCCGTTTGCTCTCTAATATGAAGCCCATGAAGCTTGCTGTAGTTGGCGGCGGGCCATCTGCTTTCTATGTCGCATCGAGGGTTTTATCCCTTCTGCCCAAAGAAAATGTGAATATTCACGTTTTTGACAGATTGTGGGCACCCCATGGACTTGTTAGGTATGGTGTTGCACCAGATCATCCAGAAGTCAAAGTATGTAGCAATACAGCATGTCCTTCCTTGTCTGAATTTGGCTGAAAACAGAACTGTGTCCATAAATTTGACGAGGCAGCAGCGGATCCTCGTTTGAGTTTCTTTGGAAATGTGGAAATAGGCTTCAGGCCCTCAAGCACGGTACCGCACAGCGTGCATTTGCCTATAAGCTCGATCCTATCAAATTACACGCATCTACTCTTTGCCTCTGGATGCACGCTTCCAACCCTACATTCTGCATTACCTCCCTCATCGTATTGCATGCCCGCACTGTCTCTCGTGCACTGGTACACCCAACATCCATCTCTACCGACCCCCCCACCTCTCGAACACACCAATCACGTCTCTATTATCGGAGCAGGCAATGTATCTCTAGATGTTGCTCGTATCCTGCTCTGTCCTCCATCTCATCTTGACTCTTACGATGTCCCCCAATCCGTCATGTCTCTCTTAACACGATCGGCGGTAAAACACGTCTCAATTGTAGCACGCCGCGGTCCTCTAGAAGCTGCATTTACAACCAAAGAATTAAGAGAGCTGATGACGCTACCAAACGCGTCAATGCGCCCTCTGGATCCCGCACTTCTTGAACCTCCACAAAATGTCAAACTCTCGAGGCAGCAGTCCAGAATGATGGATGTGTTGAAAAAAGGCTCCAAAATGCCCTGGGGCAGTACGTCTAAAACTTGGTCTCTCGACTTCTTCCGTGCGCCAACGGGACTCGCTCTTCCACAGCCCACCGAACCACGTTCTGCCCCTGCTGAGCTGACGCTTGCACATACGAAGCTTGCGCCTGACCTTCAGAATCCTTCTGTAATGCGAGCAGTACCTACGGGAGAGACTGGCGCGCTTTCTACATCTCTTGTCGTCACGTCTCTCGGATTTAGAGCAGATCCTACACCGTTCCCTGGTTTATACGATCCTACCTCCGCGCATTTGCGTGTGGCCGCTGGGAGAGTCCTTACTCCGTCCCAAAGACCTCTCAAAAATGTATATTCGTCCGGATGGGCGGCTATGGGCGCCAAGGGTGTGTTAGCTGCTACAATGATGGATGCGTATGCTGTTGCAGACGTCATTGTGGGCGATTTGACCGGCTTGGACGAGGGTATTAAAACGACGGCTGCAACTCCTGACTCGGCAGAGGGAAATGCAGTCGAGATGCAAGAAGGGGAAACCTTGAAATTGAGCGAGAAACCGACAGATATGGAAAATCCACCGGAAGAGGTGCTCCGAGGCCTTGCAGAAAAGAGAGTGGTGACATATCAGGACTGGAAAAAAATTGATGCAGAGGAGATAAGGAAAGGTGAGACTATAGGGAAGGAACGCGAACGCATGACTTGGGATGATGTACATGAATTGCTCAAAAGGTACTAACAGAACAGACTATGTGATAATACTATACCCTACACGATAAATAATACATACATCCACTCAGCAAACCTCATCCCATAAGCTGTGAGACATCTTCGGGCGGGTATTTGGTTTGCGAGAAAGTGAGCAGCCTGGAAGCAATCGGGTCAGTAGCGATTAGAGATCGTATGGTGAGTACAAACCAACCTTTTCAAACTTTGAATGTACTTTCGACTGACTTCATCGTTGAGGACATGTGCGACTTGGTCCGAAGAGATTTTTTCACGGGCTGAACGTTCGTGGATACTGGGATACAGTGAGAAATTGGACATTGAATGATAAAACTAAAAGACTTACCCAACCATAGTCACACCAATAGGCCAAGGCGCATTTCCTATGGACAGACGAAGATATGAGTCGTTAGCCTTTTGATACTGTCGTTTTTGCATGTAGTGAACGATTTCTGCTATGCGAGCCAACACATCTGAGGGCAGGTTCTGTGGAGAGTACGGTCGGGTTGGAATCAGGCCGAATAAAAGTGAAAGACATACTCTTGATCTCAGTTGTTTGAACAGAGGTTTGAGGTACTCTGCAGACTGAACTTGCGTAGCGGCAGCCAGTTTGCCCTGGTTGGTACGCTTGATATGTTCTAGACGTGGTGTTCAGTAGGATGTAGGTGCATCACAAGCGACTGCTTACCAGGTCGCTCATCCATAGCTTCTGCCCATTCCTTCAGTACTCGCTTCAGAGCGTAATAGATGAGAGGGTAGAGTTTATCGGGGTCTGTCTTGACAAGTTCCAAGTCAAGAACGCCTCCGTCGTACAGTTCACTATCATCCTTCTTCTTCTCTTTGCTCGACTTGCTTTTCAGCTCCCTTTCTACGTTTTCGACGTCTTCAAGGGCTTTCTTGAAATCGTTCTGGCCAGCCTTTTGGTCGTGACCTTTTTCCTCTATCAGCTCCAGAGCTCGTAATCTGAGTCTACGCTCCTTGTCTGATTCGGCAAACAATCTTATAGGTTGTCCTTTTGCACGAAGTCTACGAATGGTCTCTTCATTGGAAATGTTGAAAGAAGGTTCAGGTGCTGGGGTACCATCCGAATCAACAGCGGGTGAAGGGGACATGGTTGACCTCGCCGAAGCCTGTTCTCCATTTAAGAATTAGGACTTGCTTTGAAATGAAAAGGGAAATACACACTTTGGCCCTTTTCGCAGCAGCAACGGCAGCAGCAGTCTCCTTCTCCTGTTTAGCAGCGGCCTCTTGTGCATCTTTCTCTGCTTTTCGTTTCTGCTCCTCTTCTTCGCGCAGCCTCTCGAGTTCACCTCGTCGCATATACTTGGCAGGCCGCTGAGCATCGGATTCAAGAGCTTTGCGTTTGGACGCGACTTCAGCAAGCAGACCGTCCATCGTTCCAGAACAAGTCGAGTTCTGCTGACTAACCCCATTTTCCGACATTTACCGCCAACTCACTCTTGCACAACATCGACCATGTCCGACGCTGAAACCAACGATCTTTCCAGGTGTGTCCTATGCCATTGGTCTTTTCATTTTGGTTTTTACTCGTTTTTATCAGCAAATACGTCTTGAGGACGGTTGGCTTTGACGGTGAGCGCCATACCGCATGCTCCGTTATTCATGTTGCTCACCTCTGTTCACAGCCCGGTTCCCTAACCAGAACCAAACCAGGAACTGGTATGTTGGTTATGGTGCTGTCTCTTTCCTCAGTCTAAGTGGTTCGTTTCTGAAGCTTCCAGAACTACACCGACTACTTCAAATGCATCGCTGCCAAGGGTGAAGACTATGCGCCATGCGTGCAGTTCAAAAGAGCATACCACTCTCTCTGTCCTAGTGCGTCCACTGTTACGTTTTGCAAACGCCTGACTGACGTGTATTTTCAGATGAATGGGTATGCCTCTGGTTCTTTTTTTTTCAACGGTGGATTACAACGTTCTACTTAGATCAGCAAATGGGATGATCAGCGCGAGAATGGCACATTCCCTGCCTCTTTAGAACCCTGAATGCGTGTGGTGCTATGGCTGTCTGTACTTAGATAACAGTTCATCATCACGTGGAATTAACTTTCTTTCCTTCTTTCTGTATCGACCCCAAAGTCTTCTAAACTTGAGATCTTGATATTTGAAGAAGTCTTTCGTTGGGGCCATGATATAACATTCGGAGGAGGCCGCAGAAGGAAGCTCTATCACTCGAGTTACTGCGGCCTCTGTAACCCTGAGCGTAATTCGGAATGGGGTCTTCAAGATCCGACCCCTGACCTCAGCATTGTACAGTTTGACCAACAACCACCATGACTTTCCCAATGGACTATTCGCAGGAGCCTCCTCATTCTGAACACTTGGTCGTCCAGGCAAAAGAACCCTTCAATGCTGAAGCACCTGTTGCCACACTCGTCGAATTTGCACTTACACCTGAGGACCTGGTATACGCGAGGAACCATGGGCCTGTCAGGGAATTTGAGGAAGACGGATATGCGGTTGCAATCAACGGTGGAGGCAAGACAGTCAAATTGACCATGTCCAAAATAAAGTCTCTGCCCAAGACCCGCATCGTGGCAGCCCTTCAGGTATGTTCTTGCGCGTAACTCCGCTCCTACCAATTTAATGCAGGTGTTAGTGTGCTGGCAATCGACGGAACGAAATGGGTGCTATCAAGCCAGTCAATGGTGTTGGCTGGGATTCTGGCGTCATTGCCAACTGCAGCTGGGCTGGAGCCAGGCTGAAAGACGTCCTAGAACACGCCGAAATTGACGTAAATGATCCCAGCAAGCATGTTTGCTTTGCTTCATACGCGACACTCTGTCAGGATGACGAGTTTTACGGTTCATCTGTTCCGCTCGACTATGCAAAGGAAGCCGAGAATGATGTTCTGTTAGCTTATGAGGTTTGTGACTGCTTTCGGCCAAGGGACAGGTATCTTATTCATATACACAGATGAACGATGAGTCTCTATCGGCCGAGCACGGCGGTCCGCTCCGTGTTATCATTCCAGGGTACTTGGGAGCCAGGTTTGTCGCATTCTTTCCCCTTCCTAACCTTTGAATTGATGAGTATGTAGATGGGTGAAATGGCTTGATACCATTACAATTTCTGATAACGAATCCCCTAATTTCTACCAACAACGGGATTACAAGATTCTACCGCCCGAAGTTGAATCGAAGACCCAGGCAGCGCCTCTTTGGTCCAAATACCCGTCCATGACAGCTCTCCCTCTCAATTCTGTCATTGGTTCCGTGGCAAAGACATCTCCATCAAGTCTTTTTGTCAAAGGTTATGCTGTACCTGGGGGAATGGGCAACGTTAGGATTGTAGAGGTTACTGTAGATGACGGTAAAACGTGGCATCCCGCCAGAATCACATACCAGGAAGGAAAATGGAGCTGGACATTGTGGGAGACTGAACTCACGGGTGTGGGAGAGACTGGTGAAGTTTGCTGTCGTGCCACCGACGAGGCAGGCAATGTTCAGCCTAAGGAAGGTATTTGGAACTTGCGGGGCGTTGCCTATAATGCTTGGGGGCGCAAAAAATGGTAGTTGTAGCTTTTATGATATCTTCATTAGCAGTGGATGTAATTTAATTCTAGATAAAAATCTGACGTTTTGACGTTTGTCAGCAAACAGAGGTACACCAAAATTTCTTGAATTCACCCCACTTTGAGTGAAAAGGGAAAACAAAAACAATATGCGTTCGTCCTGTTATTCCAGTCTCTTGCACTTTGTTCTGATTAACCTCTGCAGCTCCAAAGAAACAGAAAGCACAAAAGCAGAGTCTCGGTGACTTTTTGGCCAACGAGTGTGAGTCCCAGCGAGATTAGAAACCCGCATTGCATTTACCCTCTGCTCGTATAGCGCTAGGATCATGGGCTGATGAGATGGATTCTCTGCCTACGGCTCGTAAGTTGAGTCCTATCTCGTCAAGCCATTATGGTGTTGAGGTATCTTGTCTAAACAGCTGCGATGAGGAACGATGATGACGGGGGTCGTTCTAATGACCGCTATGGCCGCCGGGATGATTTTCTGTCCAGCAGACGTGAGTCCTAGTCTTCCTTGGTACTCGACGTTGCGCTGAGCGGTATTCGGAACATAGCGGATCGCGCTCCGCCACCACCTCGCGAAGATGTACCATTGCCTACTCAACCTCCATATACGGCGTTTATTGGAAACCTTGCATTCGACCTCTCAGAGGCAGAATTAGAAGACTTTTTTGCTGCATCAAAGGTATATATATCATTCTAGTTGAAGAGTAAATAATGAACTCATAGCTCGTCAGACAAAATCTGTCAAAATCATCAAAGATAGAGATGACAAGCCAAAAGGATTTGGGTATGTTGAATTCGAGGATCTAGATGGTCTCAAGGATGCTCTCACAAAGTCTGGCACTGTGCGTCTAGTTCATGTCTGTTCCAAAGGCTTGTATTGAACCTTTCTGCTAGTCTCTCTCGGGAAGGACCATCAGGGTCAGCGTCGCGGAAGCGCGTGAGTAATCACTGACATCACAGCTCTGTTCCTGTACTGACTATGGTTGACCAGCAAAAGAACGGTCTGGCTTTGGACCCGCCGATGACGGTAAATTTGACAGTCCATGGCGTCGTGATGGCCCGCTACCGGATCACCCATCTCGCGACTCTTCCCGTAAAAGATTCGATTCTCTCCCCAGTGTTTCGGAAAACAATACTGACTGGCGTGCCGGTCAACGAGTCCGCCCTCCTCCCCCTGAACCTGAAGCGTCGTCCGGCTCAGTGAGACGCAAAAATACCGGCTTTGGTTCGGATATTCCGGCGGGAGCAGCTGACCGAGAAGACGCCTGGACAATTGGAGGGAGATTCAAACCATCTGAGGACAAAGACAGTGCACCAGGAAACAGGTTTGGTAGCATGAAGGGAAGGGGAGACATGGGTCCTCCCCCTTCATCAGTCACCGATGAAGGTGACTGGAGGACCTCCTCGCGACCGAGGCCCGCAAGAGGCAGCACATCCCGTATGTGGTTTTTGTGGTGAACAAACGGATACTGAATCTTTTTGTGATAGCCAACAGCTCGACACCACCGACACCGCAAATGGGACGACGTAAACTTGAGCTTTTGCCCCGCTCTGGTAATGGCTCTACAGTGCCTAGCCCTTTATCTTCTCCTAAAATGGGTCCTTCCCCGTCTTCTATGACCACGGCTCGTTCTAATCCTTTTGGGTCTGCCAGGCAAGTATTTTTGTCCATGCCGTGTCGACCTCAACTAATTTTAGAATCTAGACCTGTTGATGTCTCTGCCCGTGAAAACGAGGTAGCCCAACGTGTCGAAAAGGATCGCGAAGTCAATCGTGAGCGAATGACCATGTCTCGAACTAGTTCTCGAACAGGTACAGAGCGACCTCCCATCAGCCGTCAGCCCACAAATTCCAGTTCTGTTCCGCCTACGCCCTCCTCTCCAAAGCCGTCTCAAGCAAAGTCCATTGCTCCCAATTTGAGCGCAAATGTCCGCCCGTCTTTCAGTTTCGCGAACGCGGCTGCACACAAAGGAAACGCCCAGGAGAAAAAGTCTGATGATGCAGACCAAAAAGACGATGTGAACACGGTAGCTGACAGTCTCGGAGAAGTGACCATCTGAGTTGTATGTAGTAGCCCATGTTGGATGAGGGTATTGTTGTATTTATTGCTATCTTTCGTATGACAACTGGCTCTCAAGGTGCAATGTAAAAATTTTGCCTAGTATATCAACAACTTTCTATCTCTTGTAGCTCACATCTGGGTCAATGAACTTCATGCGCCCTCGACCTGAGGAATTTCCTTCAGACTAAGCTGCTTGGAAAGATGGAAGAATCGACCAACCTTTGAACCTAACGCCACCGTTGCTTTGAGCCTCGCTGTCATGCTGGCGCTTGATCCTCTCCAGTTCTCTTTTCCGCGCCGCTTCTATGCGTTCCTTCTCCTCACGCTCAAGTCGGGCATCATACTCTTCTTCCGTCTCGCCTCTCTCGTTAACTATTCGTTTGGATTCGTCCTTGTCAGCGGATACCTCCTTCTCCTTACGTTCACGTTTCGATTTCTTGTGCTTCTTGCGACGGTGTCGCCTCTCTGAACGGTCAGAATCATCACCACTATCTGAAGAGCGAGAACGGGAACGACGAGACTTTCGACGACGCGAAGATCTGTGACGTTCTTCTTCCTCGCTCTCTGAAGCAGATTCGGAGCGAGTTGCTACCTCGGCTAGTAGATTTCAGCAGTCGGCTTTTTGAGAGGAGAAGGGAGGACATACCAGGAGGTTGTGTAGGTTTTTTGCGAAGTTCCAATTCACCACAGTTTGAAATGACGATGGATTTGGTGGGTCGGTCTTTGTCGTCCACAGGAACGTCGACAATCTTTTGAACGACTTGCTCAAATCCACGAAGAACTCTTCCGAAAACCACGTGTTTACCGTTGAGATGCGGACATGGGCGCAGGGTGATGAAGAATTGACTTGCGTTTGTATCGGGACCACGATTTGCCATGCATAAAAGAGCTTCACTGTCTAGAGGGCGCGAGAGGTCCTCGTCGGGAAACATTCCTCCGTAAATAGATTCTCCACCGGTCCCGTTTCTTTTGGTAAAGTCTAAGAGTGGTATTTAATATGAACATATCTAGCAAGGGACGCGAGGTCGCGCACCTCCTCCTTGAATCATAAAGTCCTTGATTGAGCGGTGGATTATGGAGTTTTTGTAGTATAGCGGAATGCCGGAGGCTGTCCGGCCCTTTTCACCTGTGCACAAGGCGCGAAAACTAGCGTGTATGAGAGCGGCAAGTTGAACTAGAGAAAATGAATTACTTTTCAGAGGTCTTGGGAGCAGTATCGGTGTAGAGCTCGAAAATGACCCTGGAAACGCGTGAGGAGAGGAACTGGAACAGTAGGGGGTGATACAGACCTTCCAAGAGGGAGAGCATCGACATTAAAATCGAGAAATACACGGGGCCTGGATGACATGGTGGAAGGGGGGTGAGCCATATGGAGGCACGAGTCTCTCACGAAGTTTGCATTTCAACCTCTACTCTGCATACTTATTGTGAGCTTCCATCCACCACCACCCATTCCACCCATGCCCCAATTCAATGTAGTTGTCCTTGGAGGCATGTTCCTCTCTTCTCCTCGTCTGCTCTTCTTTCTCATCTCCTTCTAGCTGGAGGTGTAGGAAAGTCTGCTCTCACCGGTAATCTCGGTTTCTCCCTCTCCTCTGTCTCGCTCTCATTCGCTGCCAGTCCGTTTTATTCGAGACATTTTTGTAGAGAACTATGACCCAACCATTGAAGGTCGGCTGGTCTCGTGTGTCTTCGTCACCGATATGCACTCTAACACTCCACCCAGAGGAATACCGTCGCACTGTGACTGTAGACGGCGAAAGTTCTTCGGTGCGTCGTTCCTTCCGATCGATCACGCCAGCTAACAATCTTTCTTGTATCCAGCTAGAAGTTTTGGACACCGCTGGAGCAGAACAATTTACGACCTTGAACGAAGTGTACATCAAAGTATGTCGTTTCATCTCCTGCTGTGCATGCATTCTGACAGTCCTCCCCAGGCCGGCAAAGGCTTTGTCCTAGTTTTCAGGTAGGTTCAGAACCCTGTTTGCCCGTCGATCCTCCTGACTCGTTGCCAGTCTCACACAAGAGGCAAGTCTCAAGGAAGTCGATCACCTAAGAAAACAGATATACCGCATCAAGGGTGGTGATTCGGTGTGTGTCGCGTCTTTCCCTGATTACTTCCCGCTGATGGGCATCATTCCCAGCAATCGATACCCATCGTTGTCGTGGGCACCAAGCTCGACCTTGTGAGCGAACGGGAAGTCCACCGGAATACTATTCAGGCCTTGGCTACTCGATGGAACCTGCCATTCTACGAGACGTCAGCCAAACGTAACTGGCATGTCGCGGAAGTTTTTGAAGACCTGATAAGACAAATGCGTGCCCGCTACCCTCAAGAGACACCCAAGATAAAGAAACCAAAACCTTGCATCATACTGTAACTTTTTCCCTTTTTCACGTTCTCGCACACGACATGACGACCTTTTTACTACTGCTACTTGCTCTCATTCGTTTGTTACGACCCTGGGACCGTCTGCTATATACATCGGGATACCCTGACATTTAACGTAGATTTATGTTTTGTAATTTGAGTGCTTTGGATGTCTTTTGTTACATAGTGTTAATATTTAGTCATTTCAGAAAGAATCTAGTCACGGGCGCTTACGATAACTTGGCTTTGTCTTTTCCAACTATCTTCACTTTCCTTACCCCCTCTCTTTCAACAATTACATCCAACATGCGTTGGATCTCTCCACCGACGCGACGGGAGATTACCCTCCTTATATTCTGCCTCACGATTTTTACGCTTGCATACAACGTAGACAACTCGATACGCTTCCTCGGGTTCGACGCTTCCGCCACCCAGGGGGCTGTCTTGTCGCGACTAGGGTTTGGAACAGCTGCTATACTAAAAGATGGACGGCGTCCTTCTGGATGGAGGGATGCACTCGAAAACACAATCTATGGAACTTGGGAGTGGAAGGACGGGCATGTCGCTGCGGAAGAGGATGGTGTCGGCCAGCCAAAAGGTGTCGGAGTGCATGGAGCAATGTGGATGAGTAGGAAGGAGATGCAGGCAACCTGGTCCTCTGATGGACCCTCTGCCAATGAAGGTTTCCGAAAATGGGCGGATGATATCCCCATTACAAGGCTGGTTCACCACCGACCTGGTATGTCTGTTATTCAATTGGAAACCACTTTTCATTCACGTCTGTGCTCTAGGACATACGGTCCTTGAACAGGCTATCCTCTTCAACGGGACAGTATATCTCGTCACAGACACCCCAGAAGCCTTTCCCAACGTGAACTCTATTGTGTATCCACGAAACGAAGCTGACAACTGGATGCTTATTTCCACTCAAGCTGCGAAAGAAATCTTGGGAGACCATGGTGGAATGTACGTATCGCTTTCTGCTTCTTGCAACATGCAATTCATAGATATCCCAGTATCCGCGGAGTTTCTTGGATGTCGGCAGATACCAATGGTCGTGAGTTCTTTGTGACATTTACAACGGTTTCATTAGAATTGACATTGCTCTCGTAGACAATAACACTCTCTTTGAACTCTGGTCATTACACACCCAACAGAATCTTCGCAAAGTGGCCTGGCCCCACTCCCCGCAAAGAATTTTCTTCCCTGCTACTCCTGTGTTCTCCGACCCTGACCCTGACCGCAATCTTGTGAAAGAATACTGGTTGCGTCGCGTACGCTCTGATACGGGCTTCCATCCATACACTCTCAAATCTGCGTTCCCTTCGCTTACTGTCCTTTTCAAAGATGACTGGAATGATTACAGGAACATGGAAGTTCCTTTCATCATGGAACGTCTTATAGTGGTGGATAACGAAGTTTCGTCAGAGAAACTTTCTCTCGAAAACCTGCCGCACAATTGGTGGGAGCCCATTCGAAGCAACATGATCAAATTTCTCGATAGCTACCAACCGCTTCCCAGCAAGCATAAACGTTGGGGATGGAAGCAGAAAAAGACGATAACTTATATCCATAGGCAGGATGCACGTAGGGCGGACAGTAGGCAGGGACGACTTGCAGACGACAGTCATGAAGCACTGTTACATGCTCTGGAAAATTTTGCGAAAGACTATAGTGTGAATCTCAACATTGTGTCTGCTTTGGACGGAGATGCAGCTGAAGGGAACAACTGGTCGGAGAGAATGAGGGCAGTTGTCAAGTCTGACGTCAGTTCATCCTCTGATATCTTTTGGACACTTTGGTAACCTGTTCTTAGGTTGTCCTCGGCGTGCATGGTCCTCACCTTTTGGATGCTGCATTTATGAAACCTTCCCCAGAGACCGCTGTTCTAGAGTTCTTTTCACCAGGCACTGCCTCCCGCGATAGGGAATCCATCATAAATGCTCTTGGAATGAAATATCATCCTTGGTGGACAAATCGGTAGGTACAGTTGCGTGCATTGCTTGGTCTCAAGCTGACACCGTGAGACAGGAAACCCTCACTAGACGAGTTTGCCTATGCTGCATCACCGGAGCCTGCAGAGACCAGTGTAGACGTACATCCAGTGCTCAAAGAGTTGCGCGCTATTCTCGGTCTATAGATAAAAATAGTTTCTCCTCGACGGGTATTTTTCGTCAGCGCCGGGCACTGCGAACTATGGACATTGTGATAGATCTAGTGTACTTGTCAACACTTCAGTTATAATAGACGCTTGCATACTTGCTGTATTATGTTTCCGATCCAGTCACTCGGGAGTAGTCAACGTCCGTGGCAGTGTATCTTTGTTTGCCTTTGTGTTCGGAGGCTTGGGGCCGAAATTTTCCTAGCTGCCGGACCCTTTTTCGTTTGTTCCCTCACCCTCGTTGCCTCACACTTTTACAAAATGGTGAGCAAGGCTGCCAACTTTAATGCCATTTGCACTAATTCTGTATTTTAGTCTTACAACGGTTATGGTGGTGGTTATAGCAATGGTCATAGTGGAGGTGGTTGGGGAAATGACAAGATGAGCAACCTGGGCGGCGGATTGCGAGCAGTGGACTGGAGTCATCAAAAACTCGAACGCTTTGAGAAAAACTTTTATGCTGAAGATAAGCGGGTCTCTGCTAGAAGCGATAGAGAAGTTGAGGAGTTTAGGCGTTCAAAAGAAATCCGGGTAACTATCGGTTTCCTCCTCTCCTTCAGTGCCAACTGACGGGTTTGAAAGGTTCAAGGCCGCGGTGTACCACGACCAGTGACTTCCTTTGAAGAGGCGGGCTTCCCCGAGTACCTTATGGCTTCCATTCGTGCTCAGGGCTTTGCTTCACCCACTCCTATCCAATGTCAAGCATGGCCGATGGCTCTCAGTGGACGAGATGTCATTGCTATCGCACAAACTGGTAGTGGAAAGACGATTTCTTTCGCTCTTCCAGCCATGTTGCACATCAATGCGTGAGTCTCCTGTTTTCGTGTTTTGAGAGCGCCGCCAATTCATTTTTGACAGTCAACCTCTCCTTGCCCCTGGAGACGGTCCCATTGCTCTCGTTTTGGCACCGACAAGGGAGTTGGCAGTCCAAATTCAGCAGGAATGCACCAAGTTTGGGTACGTTCTGTTTTTCCCCCAAGTTCCTCTGCCTCTAATAACATGCACAGATCCAACTCTCGTATTCGCAACACTGCTATCTATGGTGGTGCTCCCAAGGGCCCTCAAATCCGTGACCTGCAGCGTGGTGTTGAAATTGTCATCGCTACCCCAGGTCGTCTAATCGATATGCTCGAGACCAACAAAACAAACCTCCGCCGTGTAACATATCTTGTCATGGACGAAGCCGACCGCATGTTGGATATGGGTTTCGAGCCTCAAATCCGGAAAATCGTTGGTCAAATCAGGCCGGACCGTCAAACTCTCATGTTTAGCGCAACGTGGCCAAAGGATGTCCAAAAGCTGGCAAGTGTGAGTATCTTGATTTACCTGCGGAAAAGTTGTGCCAAGACCTCATGTTTTGTGTAGGATTTCCTCAAGGACATGATTCAAGTCAATATTGGCTCCATGGAGCTTACGGCCAATCACAATATTGCCCAGATCGTTGAAGTTTGCAGCGATTTCGAGAAGCGCAACAAGTTGATCAACCACCTAGAGAAGATCAGCTCCGAAAACGCCAAAGTATTGATCTTTGTTGCAACCAAACGAGTTGCAGATGATATCACGAAATACCTGCGTCAAGACGGCTGGCCCGCCCTTGCTATCCATGGTGATAAAGAACAGTGAGTATATGTTTTATGGTTTTGTATGGAATCTCATCAATTTTCTAGACGCGAACGTGACTGGGTATTGGGCGAATTCAAATCTGGCCGTTCACCTATATTGATTGCTACAGATGTTGCCTCTAGAGGGCTTGGTACGTTTTTCTTACCTTTTTGCAAGCGCTACGACAGTGTCCATCTGGAAGAGTTTATTCCGATGATGGGCTTCCATCACGGTATCCTAACGTTCTCCCAGCTTGAGAGATGATTGGTTACCAGTTAGTCTCAACGCCGCTGTAGTTGCAACATCTCGGGGTGCGTATTCCAAGGAGAACGAGCAGGCAATTCATGATCGCGAGAGGAACATCGGTCTTCAACTATCCCTCTAACCTCTCCAGAGTAGCCTGTAGACGTCTTTTCTTAGGCGTATGTAGGCTCAGCCAAGGGAACATTTTGTGGTGCTAATTGTTCTTGGTATGGTAAACGGTTACGGACTCGGCTCTCCTCTCGCGGACGGCGTGGATGTTTCTCCTGTCTCTCTTCTGGACGCGTCTGTTCCTCAATCTAATCCCGCAAGCTCTTGTGTTTCGCGTGTGATTGAGGTCTCCCTGGGACTCGTTATGACATTGCTGGTTGTTGTACTTGTTTTTCTGTCTTCTGTCTTGTTCGGAGCGCTTGTGTACTTTTTGTTGTGATGCCTGTTATTGACCTGTTACCTTTGTATCTGCCTTTCATGTTGGACCCTGCTTTGTTCGATTCCTCGTGTGTGATCTGCTTTGCATCACATGTTTTTTGCTGGCTGGCTTCTGCTTTATCCAGATGTCAAGGATGTAGGATACGTTATAGTAAGTTGCACAACCATCTTCTTTTCTGATTCTAACCCCAGCCCAGAATTATGACTTCCCTAATAACTGTGAAGACTACATCCATCGGATTGGTCGTACAGGAGTATGTCGCTCTATATCTGTCTGATACTATCGATTAACACCTCCCTATTCTAGCGTGCGGGTATGAAGGGCACTTCGTACACTTACTTTACGACAGAAAACGCCAAGTCTGCTCGCGAGTTGGTTAGTATTCTCAGGGAAGCCAAAGCCAATATTCCATCTCAGCTTGAAGAAATGACAATGATTGGCGGAGGCGGCGGAAGAAGTAGGTTTACCATCTTCACGACCATTGTCCATTCCGATTAACGCTGTTCTCCCACTTAGGTCGATACAATAACTCGCGAGGCCGTGGTGGTAGAGGCGGAGGTGGCGGCTATGGGTCTAGAGATAACGGCTACGCCAACCGTAATGATCGCTGGTAGAACCTTTTTCTTTCTTTGACCCGGTATGCTGCCTCTAGTTTCTTGACCTCTTTTGATGCCTACGCTTTCAACCACTTATCGGGCCTTTCGACGATCATCATACACCAGACGACTATATTATATATTCATGATTGTGTTCTGCCGACGCTGCGTAGATGTATAGAAGTGTAGACATTACTCCTTGTTTGAATCCCTTGGTACGGGTGTCAAGCCTAATCAGTTCACATTTATATATTTCTGGTTTTTGCACCATGTAAAGAATATCCGCGCCTTGGCCATGACGTCTACTTTGCGCCGACTGAACACCTTATCAAATATCCTCAAACGTTCTACTAAACCAGCACGTTCCATGTCCGTCCAGAAGCAAGATCTCAATGTAGGGGGACTCCCTGTACATGTGTACACCAGTCCGGGATCAGACGAAACCAAGCCAGTGTTGGTCCTTTTCTTCCTTCATGGACGCAATGGTTCTGCAGACAAGCTGGAGGAGTATATCGAGAATATCTTCAAGATTCTCAACGAGAGATCTGTGAAGCAGGAACTTGTCATTGTAACTTTTGTGAGTACATGGAATAATAAAAGACGTTACACCGAACACTGTTTCTAGGACCATCGCAATCATGGGCACAGATGCACAGAGCCTCGCGCTAACATGGGATGGAGCCGAGACGAATCCAAGTGTAATCCTAGACATGCGTAAGTCATAGAGAACCGCTATCGTTTCGAGTGCTCAAGTTGGGTCGAACGGATAGTATTGATATGTATTGTATACAAAGTTACGGGGTATTGTATCTTTCTCCTGCTCAATCTAACTAGAAACAACTAGGTGGTACATCGAGGGACGTCACCTTTCTGATTGACTTTCTTCCGGCTTATCTCTACCCACTCGGGAAACGCACAATTGCTCAGTGGGGAGTAGCAGGTATCAGCTTGGGAGGGCATTCGACTTGGTTGTCACTATGCCAAGGTCGGTTGGACGATGTTTGGCTTGCAGTTGGTTGCACTAATGACTCTGGTACTAGAGCCTCGACTGAAGATCGGAATTCCGATCATAGGATGCCCGGATTACCTTAGCCTAATGACCGCTCGTGCGGAGAAGTATGGTATTTCTCTTGAGGGATCTGAGTATCTCCCCGATAGCCTAGCCAACTTTATACGAGAGACTGACCCTGCAGCAACGGCCTATCGAGAGATGGATCCTGATCGCAATCCATTTTTTGGCAAGAAGATCCTGGTTTTATCCGGCGGAAGCGATCCGCTTGTTCCCTGGGATGCGAGTGAGGAATTTGTTAAAGGGCTTGTTGTTGGAGATAAGGGGGTGAAGAATAAGATGGTGCAGCCCGGAGCAGGCCACGAATTCACACCTGAAATGTTGGTAGAGATGGCCAATTTTCTAGTGGATCAAGTACTTTCCAAGTAGTAAACCCTAACCTTAGTACCTAGTTGTTATTTTGCAAGGTCACGAGATTGGAACTTTTGGTCATCGTTGACGACGTCGAGCTCGAGCATTCAGGCATCGAGCGAGCTACTAGGATTGACAGCAACCTAGACGCAGTCCCCACTATTTCTCTCGACACTACAACGACTAGCTAGTACACGCACAGTTAAACAGGATTTACAAAGAAGCCCAGAAGGAACTAAAAAGCGGCGAAGTGATCACTCATTTCAAGTCAGTGTTCGCACTTTTCACCTGCGATGCCTCGACGCGCCCCAGCTCGCTCTGCTGCTCTCTCCAACGACGACGCACACCTTGCCTCTTCCTCCGCCCCCAATGATCCCCCATCCCTCCCCCAGGACCTCCTTATTCTCAGAACACAATGGAAGTGGGCCGCCTTTAGTCAGTTCTTCTTCACTTTTTCCCAATTGCTGGCCATGGACGATGTCACTTTAAATGTATATATCTCTCCATCTATAATCTGTTGCTATCGCTCATGTACGCCACTGTCGTTTCAGAATGTCGAGGACGACCTCGTTCATGGCCTGAACCTATACCTACCGCGTATCATCATCCGTCTTCTCTTTACACTCACCTATGACCGGAAAATCAAGTACGTCTTTCCCTTTCGACTCGCCTGTCTATTTGGCGCGTACTGATCGTGTTTTAGCCTAAATAACTGGCAGTCCGCTCTCCGCAAGCAGTACAACAAACGCGACCCCGACAAAAACCCCATAGGTCCAGAACCCCGTAAAGATAATGCGAGTAGTCGGTACACGTCAGTCATAGAGGAGTCGACCAGCCCCGAACCCCAAACCGAGGAGCCCGATGCTAGTGCAGGCGATGCCGACCGTTCTTCTGTTGCTTCCCGTAATGAGGAACAAGATGAAGGTGCCGACGTCAAGGCAGAACAAGATGCTTTCGAAACGCTCCCCAGAGAACAGAAAGAGACTGACCAGGATGAAAACGGCGAGCAGCAGGAAACCAAGGACTGGCTTACCCTTTCAATGCTGGAAAAGCTGGACTCACTCCACCTGTTAACGGAATGGCAGTTTCAGAATCCGACAAGGCTTCGTCACTTGATGAAAACTGATGATGAGCAGGCCTCCTGGGTAAGGCCTTCCTACCGGCTGTGTTCGTTTGAATTCTCATTGTAGTTTCGCAGCGAATCGAACCTATTGGCTACGATGCAAAGAAGAACGCCTACTGGTTGATTGGTGGTATGTAAAATCGTCACAAGCCTTTGCTTTCGTCTAACATTCAACATTAAACCCCAGCCGATCGGCTCTGGATACAGCGTGCCATCCCCAAGCCTCCACGTCCGACACCCAACAAAACTAATCTGAAGCGTAAGCGTGGTGTAGCAGAATCTAGCCAGCCAGCCAAGTCCGCACGCGCTTCAGCTAGTAACAAAAGGCCTCGCCTACAAGCTTCCTCGAAGACTTCTGCGATTCCTGAAAGCCCAGCCTCTGGACGACGCGGTCGCGCTGCTAAAGCACAGGCCAATCTTAAACTTGACGTTCAGGCGAAACAGCTTGCGGAACTAAACCGACAGGCTGCCGCACTAGCACGCAGAGGCGCGCCCTCCGTTAGATCTAGTCGACGACAGCAAGCGAGTCCAGCAACACCACCCAAAACAAGCACATCTCGTCCAGCTAGAGGTGGAACTAGGTCTCGGGCACTAGGTACGAGGATTAGTGCGAGACTGAGAGGTGCTGAGGACGAGGAAGAGTGGCAGGAGATACCAGAAGAGTGGCTGAACGATGGGAACTTGAGCAACAAGGAGATTGTCAAAGGGAAGGGAAAAGGCAAAGGTCGTTCAACTGGGCTGGAAAGTGACAAGTCGAGTGTAAGCGACCTGACAGAATTGAGTGAGCTGAGTAGTGAGGAAGAGGAAGAGGCTGACGAGAAGGCAGATACAGAGGAGAAGGAATATGCAGAGGAGAAGGAAGATACAGACGAAGAGAAGGAGGAAAGTCTTGAACCGGAACCTGAGCCCGCTGAGGAAGTCAAGGTAGAAACTACTGAGAATTTTGTTGAGTGGGAAACAGTAAGTCATTTCTGTTTGATCGATTTCAGAAGCCAACTCACTTTCTTAGATCTGTGTAACTCTTTACGAATGGGAGCACATAGCCGAACGCTGGCAAAATGTTACGCACTATGCCGAGAAGGCTTTGTACAAGGTTCTCACCAAAGAAATCGTTCCTATCGTAACTGAGGAATTGAGGGTCTGTATTCTACTTGTGTTCTTGCATACTCGAATCTCATTGCTAGTGTTTAGGAAATTGAGAACAAGCGTCAAATGGAGGAAGCTGTTGTCCATCGTAAACGTTCTTCTCGTCTTGCAATAAAAGAGATCGAGAAGGAAGAAGCCAGAGAAGCTGCACGTAGAAGAGCAGAAGAGGGTGAAAAAATGGGCCGACAACGGAGGGCCGAAGCAAGAGCCCAGAGGGAAGAAGCCGAGCGTACAAGGAGAGAACTGGCGAGGGAACAGAGGAGGAAAGAGAGAGAAGCGAAAGAGAAAGCTGAGGAAGAGGAGGAAGAGGAGGAAGAGAGGAAGAAACAAGAGGAAAAGTATATAATTTCAACTAACTGCATTGGCCAATTCTGACCTCATTTTGTAGTCAGCAGGTTGAGGAGGAAGCTGCATCAGAGCCTACACAAGGCAGACGTAGCAGGAAGAGAGCTTCCGGTTCAGCTATCAACGGCTGGTCTAACGGATACTCACATACTACGAGTAAAGCGAATGATTGGGAGGTTGACTGTGAGATTTGCCAACGGCGAGGAACCAATATTGTATGTTATTCACTTGTGGTGTTCGAAGTTTGCTCATTCTCTGCAGGACGGTGATAAACCCCTGATGTGTTGTGGGATTTGCACGAAATGGCAACATATAACTTGTCATGACAGAGCTGACCAGCTTGCTGGACGCCCGCGGCGTGATTGGAAGAAAGTCGACTTCTACTGTCTGCGATGTCGTCAAAGGGCTCCCATTAATGGAACTGGAGGGCACCACCAGGAATCTATAGCCCTTCATTCCCCCAATCCACATCCTTCTATGAGAATGCCCTCCACATCCGGTAATGGCATGTCGGCCATCTCGTCGTATAACCACATAACATACGGCCAGGGTTCGCCTTCACATCACATGAATAACGGTTATGGAACAGGTAAAGGCTACGCAACAGTTTCGGATCTCCGTTCCAGTGTTTCCCTTTCCCAAATACCTGCGGCTGGTTACTCTACCTCCTCCGCGACACCGTCTACGAAGCAAATCACCTTTTCTCATTATCAGCCTCAGCAGCACGATTTCTCGTCGCAAACTACTAGAGCACCTCTGAGGCAACAAACTTCGTATGGATCTTCGTCGTCTCAGATTCAAGCTTACGGGCAGCAACCTCAATCAGCACACAGCCAGTTCGTACAACACTACCAGTCTACGCCCGTGGATACTCAAACACAATCCTACTCTGTATGTCTATTGCATCTATAACGTGGTATTCTCCTGACACCGTCGTCTACAGCGTCCACTGCCCTCCCCTAGCTGGAATGGGAACACGACTCAAACCATGGGATACCCTTCATTCACATCTTACGCTGCTAGCGCGGAGCGATCCAGCGCTGCTGCTACCCAGCACCCGATTCAAAATTTATCTCATGGTCAATCACAGCCCTATTCATCGCAGCAGTGGAACTCATACACTCAGGGCGGCAACATACCTTACTCTTCCTATCATCACTCTTCATAATGTTTTCTACATAGAATTTAGGTTTGGCATGGACTCGCCCCATACATTCTGGATTGTTGTCTTACATGATAACTTATAATAATATTCTTCTCGTCGCTGTAGGCAGCTTTTTGCGAGCACATATACATACATAGAAGGTGTACATATTTCCATCCTCTAGTGTAATTTTTGATTATCGTGATGTAGTAGTAGTGTTACATGGACAGATCTACTGGTACATTGTGACTGATATGATACGAGATCAGCGAATGTGTTCATACTGCATGAATTCGGGTGTAGTCCATGCGAATGGGTCCTCGTCAGTTCCTTGTTCTCTACAGAGAAATGAAGGTCAGGGGATTATCCAACGTTTGATTTAGAACAATGACCCACTCTTCAGGACCCAGGACTCTCAGCCCCCGGACGTGGGTATCTTTGCCACTCATATGATTGGCGATGACGATGACTTGCAGCACGTACGCCCAGATAGGTTTTCTAGTAAGGTTTACACCTATACTGACTGTTGCGAAAAAGCGAACACTCACTGTCCTACCCCATCTTCGTTTGGTTCAGAGGAAACATCAAACGTAAGCCACCCATCTGGCTTGTCTAAAGTGATGATACGAACATCTTGGAGGTCACTAGGGCCCGTCCCAGCACGAATAGCCAGAGTAGACGGAGTATAGGAATCATCTTGAGGGTGGCTGAGATATATGCTGAGTTTCTTAAGACGACTAAATGAGACGCATGAAGTAACACTGAACCTGAGAGACTCACTTGGACTGCAACCTTGCGAGGGAACTCGACGGTGATGAAATGAGGTTGGGGTCCGTCTGAACTGAGCATGACATTAGTTGCATGCCAAGTCGTCAAGTCCACGACTACTCACTGCCAGAATGTGTCAGGGTCACCGTCTTGGAGACATTCTGGACCAAACCCGAATTTGAAGGAAGAAACAGACCACCTAGCTTGCTCAGAGATGTTTGGCCACGGAAGATTTGGAGGGTATTTCTCGGCTGAGAGAACGAAATAGAAGCTCATTGCAATTATCCAAGGAAAATGGTTCGGAAACTCAACCTGTAACGATAAAAGGTGAATTGAGTTCCTCTTGAGTTGGTTGACCTGATATAGCAACAGCAGCGGCGGTCTGAGCCATGGGTGGACGAGAAGGGAGAGAAAAACCCGATTGGCCGTCACGGTCTCGCGTTGACCTCTATATATTTTCTACTATCACGCGTCAATGGAAAATCCGCTCGCCCTCGATGAATATCGTCGGTATGGGAGACAAATGATCCTCGACGGTTTTGGTCTGGAGGGTGCTCGTTCAGGCGTAATAGACAACAAGCGGATCGCTGACAATTGTGGTAGGACAGTTGAAACTCAAGCAAGCGTCCGTCGTGGTAGTGGGTGCTGGTGGTCTTGGATGCCCTGCTTTGCAGTATCTTGCAGCTTCTGGAATTGGTCAATATTCTTCCAGCTTCAATTCTTAGCTTTTTCTCATATTTCTCTCTAGGAAGAATCGGTATCGTTGACCATGATGTTGTCGAATTGTCCAATCTTCAACGACAAGTTTTGCATAATGAGCAAACTATAGGTATGCCCAAGGCGCAGTCAGCTGCAATTTCTCTCAAGCGGTCTGTCCCATTACATTTCTGTAAAAGTATGACGTTCCAAAGCGTTTGTAGACTCGACTCCAATGTCAATCTCGATGTCATTACAGAAGCCCTCACCTCAGACAATGCCGTAGCAGTCCTGTCTTCGTACGACATTATATTGGATTGCACCGATAATCCTCCTACAAGATATTTGCTTTCAGATACTGCTGTTACTTTAGGGAAACCTCTTGTGAGCGGTGCCGCTCAAAAATTCGAAGGTCAACTCGCTATCTACAATTTCGGCAAAACCGGTCCATGCTATAGATGTCTATTTCCTAAACCTCCTGCCCCAGAAAATGCAGGTACATGCGAAGAGACTGGTATTCTTGGAGTGGTAACCGGGGTCGTCGGAAACCTTCAGGCATTAGAAGCCATCAAGATCATTACTGGGCTGCATGGTGAGTCGAAAACTAATCAACTTCTCCGACGGTGCTGATAGAAGTGTTACGATAGACGGCACACCGTCTCTGCTGCTCTTTTCTGCGTTGGGGTCTCCTCCATTCAGAAGTATCAAGCTTCGTTCCCGCAAGCCTACGTGTCCAGCATGTGGCGAAGAAGGGAAGAAACTTGGCGAGATAAGGGATATAGATTATGTTCAGTTCTGTGGAGGAGCAGCACCTGATTGGGAAAAGAGTGGTTTGGCTGAGGGCAGTCCCAAGCAGAGAATATCTGTCCGAGTAGGCCGGTCATTCTTACAGTCTTACCTCTGTCTCACGAAGAAAAAGGACTTCAAACATTCCGTAGACAACAGCACAAAAATTAAAATCATGGACGTTCGATCTCCGACCGAGTTTGGGATATGCCACCTACCTAATTCCACCAGTGAGTTGCCAGCTAATGAGACGCATGATCTTCTTGTTTATTTCGGTATAATTCAGACGTTCCGTTGAAGATTCTCGCCAGCAATCCTCATGCGTATATCCCTGATGCCGAAACGCAAACATACATTGTTTGTAGGTTGGGTAACGATTCCCAGATTGCGGCAGATGCGTTGAGAGACCTTATCTCCGAAGACATTGTTGTGAAGGATGTCATAGGAGGCCTACGCGCCTGGTCGAGGTATATAGATCCCAACTTTCCAGTATATTAAATACTTGTAGCATAAATGTATCTATCTTACAACCCGCGCACCGTTCATTTTTCTAAGAGACATTTTAGCAAGGTTATTCTGGAGAGCGATAACGATTATAGACTTACTTCCAAGTTTTAACCATTTCGGTACCTTCTTTTCGAGTCCACCCGAAGTAAGTCCTGATAACGGATTGTTCGATTTGGTCTGCTCGGTCTTAGCGGGAGTTACAACATCTTCTGGAGATGGAGGGGGAGGAAGATCCTGTGCTAATTCGAGTACAGAAGACGCCAATGGCGCCGGAACGGTCGATCCTATCATCAGCACTTTAGCAAGAGGTCAAGGATAATATTTTCAGATCAGATGCACCATTCAATTTCTCGTCTTCGAAACGTAACAGCAGGACTGCGGAAGGCGCAAGATGAAGATCTGCAAGGGTCAAATCTCTGACCTTGGTATCAGAAACTTTGAGTTCACGCCTTGGGGGTTCATCTACAATGGTGTTGATGAGTCTTGACAGCTTGCAAAAGGAAACTTTTTTACATAGAACGAATTTGATTGGCTTCGCGTCTTCTCGCAGTGAATTCCGGACGAAAGCGTAAACCGACTTGATTTTGTCTGTAGAGGGAAATACCTTCTCTAGTTGCGTGCGGTCGGTGAATCGAATTCGGATGGTTGTCTATGGATGATATTGAACTAGCTGATCTCAATCTGAAGTAACTGTTACGCACATAAGGGTACCGTTCCTTCTTTTGCTTTTCAGCTGCTTCTCGAGTCGCACGAAGTTGGAGAGGAGCATTTGTGAAGGCTTGTGTCCGAGCGGATAATTGACTCTGAGCCAGCTTCAAATCCGAGGCAGTAGGCGTAAAGTATTCGTCAGGTGGAGGAGCTGCAGACCAACAAGTTCTAGACGTGTTCTAGAGTAGACGATGAAAGACGGAAACATACGAGGCGGCCGCGACACGAAATTCGACGGCTTCCACACTTTGAAAGCTGGAGCTGTTGACTGAGATTCCGACTGCGACTGAGATGGGACAGACTGCTCTTTCTCCTGGTTTTCCTTACTACCACTTTCAATAGGTACACCCACTGGAGGAGTGATATTCGATTGTGACTCGGACATGGTGATGGTTGAAAGAGAAGATAGGCTGATACAGATTGAAAACTCGGCAACATGTTCTAGGACTACAATCAATGACAAAAATCTTACACTACAGACAACGACAAGTAGATAGCGAACTTTCTGAGAAACAAGTCAGTTCACGTTGAACAAGATAATAGATAAATTTCAGCAAAAAAAAGTTGCCTCAAGCAGGCGATCCCAGGGTACGCCGGCGAGCATACCTTTTGGTGCAGAACCGCATGCAATCGGACGCAAATTACAAAAAGTACCATCATGAAGAAAAGACATAAGATCCAGCGCTCACCTGGCGGACAGATTAAGACTTGTGGAATAAATTAAGCGGTCCCAGAATTTTCAGACTATTTATACCGAGACAGTTGTTTGCTGTCCTTTGTGTTTTGTGGCTTACAAGTCCAGTCATACCGCGCGAACGCGTTTGATCGTTGACGTCGACTATGCCTCACCAGCATGACCACAACTGCAATCACGAAAGTCATGACCATGATCATGAGCATTCTGATACCTCTGGTCTCGGCCCTCAGGATAACTTATTCATGCACATCGATCGCGATAATGTACTGGCCTTGAATGCAAATGACGAGAACCAAGGTTCCGATGTTATCAAACCCTGGCACCTTCGTCTTAGTGAAGAAAAGGTGACGCATCCTATTGCTGTTGCCAAGTCTGTTTTACGCCCTCTGAGCTATTGTGAACTCTCAGTTTGTCGAGTCGGACGCGGACGATTCGTTGTACTAATTAACCTCGAGAGTTTGGAGCTGTGTGCCTCACCTGGTCTCTTCTAGGATAATTCGAATTCCTTTCACTGGCAGCGTCAGGCTGCGGTCGTTGCTTCTAAAAACCGGTCCTACTGACCAAACACCAGCCAAAGTCGCGTTGGTACGGCAAGATTTTGTATAGACTGGAACGGTGTTTGATGCCTTGAATCAAGTTCGCGAACCAAGACAATTTGGATTTTAGCGACATTGCGGATAAAACTCCAACGCAAGAATTTGATGTAGCACAGGGACGAGAGGTTTGATTCCTGACGCTTTTGAAGTTTATCGTTAATGCTGACGCTTTTGAGGTAGGTCGGTGAATACGTTGTCAAGTATGGATCTGTACACACTGGTATCTCAAGTGCCAAAACTCACTCGCTTGGCTAGGACTGCAAAATTCTCCAACGTATCATCATTAACTCTGTACTTTCCTGAAGGACAAGGGGCAGATACCATCCGGATCTACTACATTGGCTTTTTGGGGACTTGGACTGAGGTATTTCTCGCGAGCTATCTCATACTCGTTCACTTATCTAAAGAAACAGAGAAAAACTAATCCGATTATCACTGTCTACGAGGCTCAAGCCAATTTGGCTGACCATGAAAAAATTCAGGGAACGGAAGGCGCTTTCAGTACACCCCAAACCTAATAGTACATATTGTGAAAGCATCATGATCTCGATCGACGAAGAGATGAAATGTTTGGGGTATGTACGATACATGGATAGGGTATTCGCGAGAAATCAAGTATTGTAATTACATTCCTTCCTGATTCCGATGACAAACTGGGCAACCGCGTTTTAGCCTCGCTCGCACTGTGGACTCGCTATTTCTGGATGTCAGTAATGAAAACATTGCCACAAGAAAGAACATACAATGCAATCTTCCCACTTAACCCTCGTCCTGAGAGGTCAGTCATACCCATACCACGTAGAATAGCATCGGGCTGTTGAGGTATATCTTGTCCACCACTCACACATGCGGCATGAACTGTGTGTCGGCATAAAAACAAAAGGACCAGCCTCTGCGGATTTTCTTGTAGGGGTTTTGTGCATATAAGACATGTCGCTTTCGCTGAGGAGGGTCAGATTCTATGAGGAACCTCGGACAAATGCCACGTACCAGTCAAGAAAAATCCTCCAGATTGATTCCTTTGCAATTGTTTACTCAAATCCGATGAGTCGCCGTCTATTATTGTTTGACAGCCCTCCAGTAGGGATATCTGCAAATGGAAATCTTGCAGAATCTTGATTAAAGCCTCTTTCAGTCCAGGTATCTCCAAGCCATTCTTAATTCTGCGAATAAGGCGGATGGGATTGATCTCAGAGCCAACGTTCTCCAGCAAGCCACGGATGAAGGCTAAAGAATGGTATTGTCAGACAAGCACTTCTTTTCGCAGAATGGAAAGCAACTCACCGGGTCGAGTCTCGGAATATCTCAATAAATCTTCCCAGAGGTCGTCATCTGCTTGTTCCTTGGCAAAATCGATTGCCTACACCGCAATTTAAAGTTTTCATTTCTGAAGGAAAACATATAGTAGTCGTACTCACCCTATGAACATCGCCCAGCCTCTCTATTATGAGTGTTAATGCCCTTTTGTTATCCCCAGCCCTTCCGAGTAGGAATACCATTTCAGGAATCAAATCTTTGTCCTGGCATACTTTATATGCTTTTTCCAAATTGTATTCAGTACTCGAACGAAGAAAGTCTATTAATCGGGGACGAGCGTAGTCGGCGTAGAGTTCGACCTATAGGATTCAAGGTGGACATTCTCAGTATAATGAAAAGAGTACGCCACAAAGAAATAAATCTACCTGCAAGTCTTGCAGATCTGAGAACCCCACCAACAGGTTCGGGTCTTTGTTCACAATGGCATCGAGGTAGAGAAAAAGATATCTAGGCTTTGCATGAAGTTGCTGAACTACCCGCCCTATCTGAAGAGATTCTCAGGTTTACAAAAGTTTCGATGTTAAAAAAACTCACTGGAATAGAATGAACATTGTTCACCAGTAACTCTATTGCTTCGCCCTTTCTCTCAACCTCGACACTATCTGCCTCGACCACTGCACCGTTCACCTTCAGCTTGTTCTTCTCCTGCAACTGCATATCAAATTCCACGAGCTGCAATACTTGATCCTTCACATCGGTATACAAGTTGTTCTCTCGGATCAAGTTGAAGACGTTTGGTCTGCGCAGCCTGAGATAAAACGATAATGCTTTCCCTGGCTGACGGTTGGATGTGTATCTGCAGAGTTGAACGGTAAGAATGTGCATATATCATCGAACATAAAGCATCAGCTACTCACAGTTCAGCCAAACACTCCATAAGCGTCTCTGCTTCCTCCGAGAGACCTGCGCCTACGGCCAGACTCTTGTCTTTATCTACTTTCTCCAACTCGGCATAGACTGCAACAATGACTGCAGCGATATCATAGATATCCCTAGGCCATTCCCTGATGACTTGGAGCAGAGTCTGTTGCGTGGAGTCAGTCTTGATTACCTTGGATGAGATCATAGCGAACCTTTCGGTCTCCGACCAGGAAATACCCTACCATCATTTCGTATACTAGTCTGTCCAGCCTTGGTTTATCCGTAGGAACATAAGGAATGACTTCCCTCAGTCGATTCTTTTCCGCAAAGACAAATATCCAATGCTCCCATCTTTTCGGATCTCGGGCACAGACTTTAGGTGTCAAGGAAGCTGCTTTGGCAAAGTTGCCTAAAAGTGACTATGAAGTCAGAGGAATAACGGGAACAAAGGGTATCATGTCCACCTTGGCTGACCAAATGCTCGATGTATTTTTGTCCAATCTCCTTGGAGTTGAGTCCTATGCCATTGACCTCGAGCCTGCGTTTTATCTGGTCCTGTTCCACGCCCTTCTTGGCGGTGCCCTTCACGTCAGTATCACTTATTCCCAGACCCAGCGACTCTATATCTTCGATATCAGTCAATGCCTCTTCGTACAAGCCTTTTTCAATCAACCAAGCTACGTGGTCCATGCGGTCCCTAGGCCGTACGAGAATAAGATCCTTTGGCGAGAGAACCACATAGGATTTGAATCTCTCCTTTCCTCCCTGTTCAAGCCCCAGAGCCAGTTCAGAATCCGCATCGATTTCACACAAGATATAATCATTGCATTGCCATCGTCTATAATCAGTCACGCTCAGTGCATCGGCTGCCAGCTCTTCGCCCTTTCTCGAGATTATTCGTAATTCGGGACGATCAGCTTGAAGTCGAGCTTGCTGAGCTTTATCGGTAGGGATAACTTCGAGTGCCGTAGAGTCGGAGAATAAGGAGGGGTCAGGAGGGGTGTACGCAAGGATAAGAAGGGAGGTTGGTTGGGAAGACGGGTGTTTAGAAGAGGAGGCTTTAGACCGAACAGATCTAGAAGTTGAGGTTTCAGAGGGTGTTTGAGAAACGATGGATGCGGGACGTTGCTGTAGCTGATATGGAGTATCCAGATTCAGGCCAGAAGAGTTTGCCGAAGGAAGCGGATGTGAGACAAGACCAGCAGCCATACAATCCAGCCTGAAAACAGCTGTAATTTCAGCCACAAATGGTGACACATTGGTGTCTGTCCCTATCGCAGATGCAGGTATCCTCCCTCTCTCCCGAATTCTAGTTACTTTGATATGATCTGCCCACGCGATCAACAACGTATTATCATCCTGCCATCTCAGAGTACACCTGAATAGGTCTGCTCTAGGACTTCCCGGAGGCCTGTCTATAAACGTTATACGCGACTTGCTGACTGTATCATATATCTTGACTCCAAGATCATTTGCCCATGCAATTAAGCGACCTTGCCATCGAGCGACATAGATGGGCCCTTCGTTCAGGTGAAGAGTAGAGGAAGTGTGACCGAACCAGGATTTCTCGTACAGGAGGAGAGAACCGGCAAGGCCACCGCAAACAAATGAGCGGGTAGAGTGTTTGGAGAAGCTGGGTTCAAGACAGACAGTAAGCATTGGCCGGCGGAGGTCGAAATTGTAGTGTTCTTTCGTCGAGAGCGATATTATCGATACCTGTCCTAGTAGAGAAATTAACAAACGACAACAGCCATTGAGGATCAAGTACCATCAATTGAGGACGTAGCAATAAATTCCGAGGTCTCATCGACGAATATATCAGAGACAGACGCCATATGTCGTTTATACGACTTGATTAGATTTCCGGAAATGTCTAGGAGGTGAACGACACCCGCATGCGTACCCAGCACCTGATCAAAGGTTAGTATTATTAAAAAAAGAGTAAAACAGCTTACTATGAATTTACTTGCGATGGCCAATGCGGACGCAGAGTCTTTCTTCAACAAGTCAGGAATTAGGCCTCCAATACGTTCATACTTGAGTGCTGGCTCTTCATCCTCATCTTCACCATCTTCATCTTCATCTTCATCCTCTTCGTCCTCTTCGTTCTCTTCATCTTCTTCGACCTCTTCCTCTTCATCTTCTCCAGAATCATCTTCAGTTTCTTCCTGGTGTCCTCCGCCCGAACTAGTCCCGTCCGTCTCGTCTGCATCTTCATGTTCGTGTTCTGGGCTCATCTTTGCAGGAATCTCTGACGCGAACTCCTTCTCTACGTGTTGATCTCCGTTGCCAGCCTCGTCTACTGTCAATGGCATGAAGCAGCAGTGCGTGTAATGGTGAAGTGGGAGTTCAGAAAAGGCAGTTTCTTCTCACCATCAAAGTCATTATATAATGTGGGAAATGTGCGCTTCCAGCTTCCATGCATGAAAACCTTTTCAACCCACCTATCGATGAGGTGATTGGTTGGGGAATTCTAATATAGGTGATCTCTTCGTGTTTCTTACATCCAATTCCTAAAACAGGCTGCAACGCTACGTGTCTTTTTCGCAGCAGTGGCTGGAAATCTCGCACGCAAACGCCTCTTACTGAACTTCTTTGATTTCGGGATCTGGCAAGGTCTGCTTGGTACCGGCATTATGCAAACGTAGCATATGGAAGATACCAATTCATAGGCATGTTCAATCACAATGAAAGAGTGCAAATACTAAGGTGGGACCTCGAAGCAGACTTAGTTAGGCATGTGGCTGTGTTTATGCAGCATGGCCCTCAAATCTTCATCAGAATATAGGACGAGTTCTGAGCTGGCTATTCAAGCGCAGGGTGTGCTCGGCACTTATCTGCCCCCCAATGGTTTCCCGTGAGATCCAATTCGTTTGATGGATAGACCATTCTGCTCATTTGGTATCATAAGACTATTGATCTTGTGACGTCGTTCTCCAAGTTTCAGGGACCGTAATTGTCTGCATACTGCTCAAAATCTAAACCACACGTATGTGTAGTTTCTGCACAATGCTGCTGCTTCGCATCGCACCCGGATCCTGTGGGAGACACGTACTATTTTTCTATCAGGAAAGATGAATCAAGACCTATTCAGGTTACGCTCCGAATAACCCGATTCACGACACTGACTTCTTGGGCTGCACACGGAGGTGTTCCTTGCAATACAACGCAGAGTTATCTGGATGTAGAATTCTGGGGTGGGCTTCTAGTCATCATTGAAAATGAAGAATGTATTCCTACAAGGCTATCTTTGTCAGAAGTTCTATCGGAAAAACATGCTCTCTGAAATCGTATCGTAGACACATCACCAGGATATAAAGATAGAAAGATTGGGCAGGTGTTTTCTCGGGTGAACACCTCCGGTTTTTCTGCTCCCAGTCGCTGCAATCCTACTAAGGATGAAGTTCCTCTCGGTCGCTTTATACGCTTTACCTTTGCTTATCGCTCCCTTGGTATCGGCTTTTGACCCCAATAGGAATGACAATGTAGGTGATATCTATTTCTGTCCTTGATTGCAGGTCGTTGATCTTTTTTTATCCAGCTGGCAGTGTGACGTGTCCTTGTTCTGTCGTGTGCGGATAGTCGCTGACATTTAGTCTGTAGTTACTACGGACAGAACTCTTACGGTGCAACTCACTCTGACACTGCCAACTTTCAAACCAATCTTGCACACTACTGTCAAGGTGTGTTTCATCGGCATTGACATCACTTAAATTCATTGATGATACATGCTCATAGATGATACCATTAATGTCTTCCCCCTGGCATTCATGAACGTGTTCTTTGGACCGGGTGGTCTGCCTGAAATTAATTTAGCCAACGTGAATTCTTCTCCTTTTCAATATCCACATCGTTCTCTGATCCAAATCAATTATTTAGACATGCAACAATGTCGACAATGCAGTCTTCTCTGGAAGTAGCTTGCCTAATTGTCAGTTTATGGCGGCAGACATTCAAGCTTGCCAAGCAAGGGGTAAGATCATAACACTGAGCTTGGGCGGGGCTACGGGAGCAGCATCGTTTTCTTCCGATGCTCAAGCACAGTCCTTTGCGGATCTCGTCTGGAATCTGTTCTTGGGTGGCAGCAGCAGCACTCGGCCATTTGGTAGGCTTCGCTCAGAGTCACGTGACGATATCTTAATACGTCTTCCGCAGGTTCTGCAGTTCTGGATGGGTAATCGCCGCTTATTGCACTGCATGGAATAGAATTAACCTTTGGTTCTGTAGCATTGATCTGGACATTGAAGGAGGCGGAAGCAATGGGTATGCAGCATTTGTGAACCGCATTAGATCCCACGCTGCTGGAGCCAGTAAACCGTACGTTTTGGGTTTGTCGATCCTTTCACAGATGATAGCTGACTTATATCCCAGATTTTTCGTTACAGCGGCTCCTCAATGTCCATTTCCAGTGCGTACATCATTACTTTTATCTTGGTCATTTCTGACATCTATTAGGACGCCAATCTTGGTGCTGTGCTCAACGCTGTTGGTTTTGATGCAGTCTATGTGCAGGTATGTCACTTTTCCTTCTGCGAAACAGGAATTGACCTTTGCTCAGTTCTATAACAATTTCTGCGGGCTACAAAACTTCAACAATCCGAATGTGAGTCCACGTCCACTGGAGGGTATATGTATGTTGACCATCTATTCTCAGGCGTGGAACTTTGCCCAATGGGACACTTGGGCAAAGACCCAATCTCCCAACCCTAATGTCAAGATCTATCTTGGCGCACCGGCTTCTTCTACTGCAGCTGGTTCTGGATTTGTCGATGCCGCCACTATAGCGAGCATTCTCAGACAGACACAATCCCAATTTTCTTCGTTTGGTGGGGCGATGTTGGTGAGTTGCCTGGACGTTATCGAATCAAGGCTGTTGATCTTAATTACGCTACGATAGTGGGACGCTAGTCAGGCTTTCGGTAAGTGTTCCTGCGGTTTGGTATACCCAAAAGCTCAATAGAAGCCATATAGCTAACAATCGCTACGACATCTCTGTCAAGAACGCTATGACAGGCGGCACAAGTCCTGCACCCCCTACGACTACATCGAGGCCGGCGACAACGACTACTACGAGCCGACCTGGTAGTACCTCTACAAGTGTGCCCGCTAATGGTAAGCAGACTTGGCAATTCATAGCAAATTTTTGACTGAAATTCGTTAGGAAATTGTGCCGGAGTTGCCGCATGGCAATCTAGTGTTGCGGTCAGTGATGGACCGTTCTTTGACTTTGGACTTTGCTTGACGAGTAAATATAGTACCAAGGAGGTTCTACAGTGACTTTCAAGTGAGTTATTACACAAGTGTGTTCATTCGGTTGCTGACGTGGAAAATTAGTGGACACCTTTGGCAAGTAAGTGTTGCAAACTTGGTGAACGTGCTACAGTACTAACGCAAAACATAAAGGCAAAGTGGTGGAGTCAAGCTGGTAAATTGAACTTGCCTATTTGCCACTAGCTTTGATACTTATGTTTGTACAGATCAACCAGGGGGCGCTGCTGGGGATTGGACTGACTTGGGGGCTTGCACGTCCAACAGGATAGCTACTGTGCAAACCCAAGCGACTGATTTGTCTGCTGCGGCGCCAGCCGTCACTCATTCTGCCCCAGGTTCATCTGTACAGTCGACCGCTTCCAGCGTCAAGGCCGTTTCTGTTTCTGAACCACGGGCATCTGCCAGTATATCCAGAACTTTAGCTGCTTCCAGTATTGCAAAGGCGTCGTCCCTTTCTGTACAATCGGCAGTCAGCGCTTCGGCTGTGTCTGCAAAGTCTGCGTCCGTCTCTGCACCAGCAGCATCTAGTAGCATTGTCAAAGCTTCGGCTGTGTCGTCTGCACATGCATCGGAATCATCATCCAACAAGTCTACTCTAGAGGCCAGGAAGATGTCGCGCTTTTTCAAGTTTTAAGGGTTATTTGGTTACCATTATGAATGTAACGAGTATTTAGACATGTCAAACTTAAGAAGGGTATGGTACTTTTTGTCATTAAATCAGTTTTCATTACAAGGTAGATATACGTAGTGTGTCTAGCTGCCTGAGGGTCAGCTGTATTCGAAACCGAGGACCGATCTGGCTTACCAGTCTATGATCTCCTCACGAATGGTATCTGGAATCCAGAGACCAATGCCCTAGCTCTGTCCTGAGCTCCAACACCAGTCGCATTAGTGACAAAATGTATATGCATGCCGTACATTTTTGGATATGCGTCCTGGTTGACCTCGACCTGAGGGAAAAAGGCCATGGCGCTAGGTGGAAGACCAAAGCTGACAACACCCGAGACCGCTGAAGGAGTTTCGGTATTGGCAGACGCGGGTGGCAATTCCACACCTTGGAACTCCCTGATCCTGGGCAGGACAAACTCGGTGAGGGTACCAATAAAGTCGTACATGGCGGGACCTTTCAAAGTGACTTTGGCACCGACGGGAATACCCTTTCTGATCCAGCCTCCGACCTGCTTTTTGCCTCTGACGATTTGGACGCCTTCGACTGCGTGCTGGCCTCCAGCCTTCTCCGTTTCGCCCGTCAATGCGCGCAGAGCCATGACAGTTCCAAGCAGATTGCTGCGGTTAGTGATGGCCTCCTTGTTCATGATGTGGATCTGCACTTTTTCGAGCTGCACGACATTTTCAGGTGTACACGGTGGAGGTAGTTTGCGGCCGAGCTGAGAACCGCCGACGGGTGGGTTGTGACGATATTTGGAGTAGGGATTGTTGGGATCGTATGTGAGACGGATTTGACGTGGAGGAGGACGAGGGCCGAGTTCGTGGGTGTAGGTGAGATACATGAGGTTGTCCTGAAGAGTAGAATGGTAGTGGTCTTCGAGACGACATGGGGCAAAGTCACGGGTGACTATTTTGACGGGAGGCTGGGGAAGACGAGTGGTGGGGCTGAGAGGGAGTGGTTTGCGGATGGCAGGGGGACGGCCAAAGCGAGCGACAGAGGGTGCTCGGAGAGGCATTGCAAGGACAGAGCGAGTCACGTGTCTGCATGGACTCTGCAGAGACTACGACTGTCGCAATTGCCCTCGTCGTCGATTCTTCCTTTTCTACTCTCCAGCACTGGGCCAACCTTCTTATTCGCTATGTATCTCCCATAATAAAGCGTGTCTCCGAATCATACCCTGCCACTCCCTATTCTCTCGCCTTTGTCACCTATGGCCCTGCTGATGCCGTCCCTTCCCCCATCCTTTGCAGAAACTTCTTTCAGGACTCTCCGACAGTCATCAAGGGCATGCGCGAAGATCCCACAAAGTCTTTCCATCTCGGCTCCACAAATGCAGGCGGCAGCAAAGGCATGGCTACCTTGGAGGGTCTTGTCGCCGCAGTCGAGGTTCGTGTCTAGCCCACTGTCCCAGCTAAATCACTGAATCGCACTAGCTCTTTGATGGCCTGCTCAAGGCCCGCGACTCCAAGAACCACCGTCCTCCCGTCTTTCATCTGGTCCATATTTCCACTTCTATACCTGACGACTCTGTACATCCACATTGGAACGAGCTATCGGAACTCGACGAAACGACATGGGACAAGCTTTCCTCGGAATTATCCAGTGTCGGTTGCATCCATGTCTACATCGCTTTGGCCGCTGACGCTTTCGCACAGAGAGATATCAATTTTAGCTCCATCGTCCTAAACTCGAAGAATTCTAAATGCGCAGATTTACATGCATCAGTGTGTTGAACACCTTTTTTGTTCTGCCCCTGGCTAACCTTCAACACAAGTTTCCCCAGCGAAAACTGTTGCTCCTTGGTTTCCTGTCGAGCAAAATCATTCCGTCCTCTTGTCCGGTTTCAATCTTTCAAAGGGTGGATTCTATTCTGTTATGTTTGTTAAGGATACTGACCAAGTCTCGTCAGGTGTCAAGAGACCCGGAGACTCTTCCGTCGCTCCAGATCCGAAGAAACTACGCTCTGCACCATCTCCAATCACCAATTCCAGCCCATCCATGAAACCTGGAACGACTCCTGCTAATCCCCCGCAACCGCAACCGCAGCCCCCTGCCGCCCCTGCATTCTTTCCGGGCACCACCTATCCCTTATCCAAGCTACCTCCTCAGTTGCTTAATATTTATACGCAATTCTGTGCCCTTGAGGAAGTGTTGAAACGTTTGGCTGGGATGCTACAAGAGACAGTCTCGACTGGCCAGGGTCAGTCTGAGCGGGCGTCACAACTCAAGGAGGAAATCATGAAAAAGGGCCAGCCTTACCAAAAACTCAAAGCAACAATGGTGCAAGTAGCGCAGCGTCTCAATCAACAGCAGGTTCCGAACAATGGGAGTTCGGTGCAACAGTCGGCTGGAGCAGCACCTGGAAATCAAGTTGCTGGTTCGACACAAAGCTCCCCTCCCGTCCACATGAAACCTGGTATATCTCCAAAGCCTGATTCTGCCCGTCCGCTACCGTTGCCCGCCACCGAAGGTACCAACGGACCATCGAATAATTCTCAGACCCTACACTCCAGAACACCCTCTAATGCAGATGCAAGTCAAAATCCTCCAGCTGGTAACTCTTCGGCTCTATCTGCCACCATACCTGGTCAGCCCAAGATGATGTCTCCTGATGTGAAAACTCAGATGCAGAAGCTTGTTGAGCAGTCGGAGCGAAGTGGGCGGATCCCTGCCGGCGGCCAGATGTCTAATATGAACGCAGCCCAGACGCAGAACACACCCAATCTTCCATCTCAACCCCTTAATCCTCCCTCTGATGCTTCAGGAGCAATGGGCTCTAATATGAGCCCTGTACCTAGCGTATCTAGACCTCCCGGTGTTGTTGGCGGTCAACCAGCCCAGGCGTCTAATCCATTGCTGAAAGGTCCTCCAGTATGGCAGGGTTTACTCTCTCTACCTCTAGACCCCCAGATCGGTAGGCAAGAATTGAAAGTTCAGGTTGCCATGTATGCGAGTCAGCAACACTTGAGTACCGCGTCAGTGTGATATCTTTTTGTCAGTCCATCGATTGTTCAATTGACGATTGGTTGCAGTCAATCTGAAACTTGGCCTCCGATGATGCAATTGAATGTCACTAGGGATCGACTGGTTAATATGTTTGAATTTCAGTTGTGGCTCAAACAAACAAAGGCAGTTTTGTGTATGGTCCAGCCGGCGAATAGGGAGAACGAGTTGAATACGAAAAGCTTCAGGCTTCTCCTCGAGTTTATCACCAAGAATCAATGTGTATGTCGTCTTTTGGGTTCAATTTTTCGTTTCTGACCTTTTCTCCAGTATGCTGCAGCAGGATGGACGACTCCCAATGGTTCTCAAAGAAACAATGCAATCTTCTTTCCGATGAGTGGTCAACTCGGGGCCGCATTATGTCCTATGAACGGGATACCAGAGATGCCAAGATCGATGACTGAAGCACAGAGACAAGCGCTGACCGCACGGTTGATGGCGGGAAACAGCAGCAATAATCCGACACTCGCGAACAGACCAGGACCAGGGATGATGCCCGGTCCACAACAAGGGCTTGGTGGAGGAGGACGACCCGGAATGCCTCCTGCGCAACTTGGTCATCCATCTCAACAACCATCTCATACCATGCTCGGCAATCCTGGCGCCATGAATGCGTTCATGGGAAGAATGGGTGCGAATGGCATGCCTATGAGACCGAATATGGGGGCAGGGATGAACTTTCCAGGGCAGAACATGATGATGAACAACCTCGTTAGATCAGCTGGATTGGCAGGAGTGGGGATTGGTAGTAGTGGGATGCCAGGCAATCTCAGCCCCGAAATCATGCAGTCGTTTATGCAGCGTAATGCGGAAGCAGGGAACAATGGTCAAGGAGGAATGGGGTAGAGTCTTATTTTCACCATGTATTTTAATCATCTGGATTGTATCAATAGTAGCCTGTAAATTATTGGCGGGGAACGAGATTTACAACCCATAGATACAGTCCCGTGAACAGCAATCTCCACCTTTCGAGAACTATGTCTCTATGCAACAACCAGCCAGCCATTTCCAAATCAGAGGATAAATACGTTTGTTTTCGCAATGACTATCATTTCTTCTTGAAATACTCGCTATTCACAGCGGTGGCTTGTAGCAGATCAAATATAGATTCCCCTACACCAAGAAAAGTTTCTGCAGCAGAGCGTAGTTGTGGTTGGGTGATCTGTGAGGCATCTGGACTGGAGACGAGGTCAAAGCTGCGATATGACATTCAGGTCGAAGAAAACGCACGTGAAACCACTTGATCTTCGAACACCAGCAAAGACCGTTGAGAGGAGTGCAGCATCAAATGCGTAGTGGGCAAGTCTTCCCAGAGCCATGTGTAGAGTGGGACGACGAAGGAATTAGAGGTTGTATTATATTGGTCCAAGTGTTTGCGTAGGAACAATCGGGTTAGGGTTACTTCTGGCCGAATAGACACGCACACGAGAACGGCATTTTTGTGCATGAATATTTGTACATAGATACAAGATTTCACTACAAAGACTTTTCCAAAGCAATCAAATCTTCTATGGCAGCGTAGTATTTGTTGTTCTGAAGGGCATCAGGCGAAACTACCTTCAGCGGTCCTCTGACCATAATTCCACCATACTCAAAGTTCTTCGATACAATTGCCTTTATACCCCCGATACCGCCAATCTTCTGGGCGGCCCAATCTGCATGCCCCATCCTTCCCTGCAAATCCATAGCTTCGGCGGTCTTGCCCTCTGAGTAGAGTTTGTAAAGGTGTCCATGAACCTTTGGGATGATATTCACGAGAGCAGCAATAGTGCCAGCGCTGCCGGAAAGAAGACCATGTAGGAAAATTTCACTTTTCCCAGCAAAAACGGCAAACTGGGAAGAGGGGAAGCGAGACGTGAGACGGTGTAGCTTGCCAACATTTCCACAAGAAAGTTTTGTGCCAACAATGTTGGGATGTTCTGCGAGAGTTGCAATAGTGTCAGAGTCGAGATCAATGCCAGCAGTAACGACTGGAAAGTTGTAGATCATGTAAGGGATAGGACTAGCATCTGCGACCTGGAAAACCGATAAGTCTGGAGTGGATCATAGTGAAAGGCCCTGTGTACTTCACGATGGAACCTGATGATGTTTTCTGTGGTCATCTGAGGAGCCCAAGTCGACGGAGTCAGAACGAGGACGTGAGTTGCGCCGGCCTCTTTCGCATCGACACAGAGTTTCTTAGTTTCACGGGTCGATTGGGCGCCAGTACCTGCTATGACGAGGACATCTTGAAAACCATTCTCATTCAAGGTATCCCTGGCGAGCTTGATGGCTTGTTTCCTCTCGTCATGGGACAAGTGCTGGGCCTCTCCATTGCTTCCCTGAACAAGAATGCCTGTTACACCTCCCTAGACAAGATGGATCAGAGATGAGGTCAAAGTAGAAATTCGATCATACTTGGGCCAGCCGTAGTATGTGGGCTTTATAGGCTGGAATGTCGATTTCTTCATTATCGTGGAAGAAGAGGACTGCAGGTACATAGTACCCGGGGGGAGGTGCCTTGGACATGATCGCTGGGAAGAGGGTGTCCGGCCATCCGACGAATCAGAATTCCTGCGAGTCAAGCTGAGCGAAGGAGAAAATTTGTTCACGTGGCTCTTTTTGCCGTCAGACCGCGTTGTCCTTTTCCGTCGCCTGCAGTCTTGGTCTAGTGTACTGTGTGCATTTCCCCTTCATTTTGGAATGTACCCCTCATTCAAGAGGCAGTTTGTATCTCTTACCAACCGCAAAACCGTTACTTATGGTTTAAATGCCTCTCGACGGAATGTAGAACAGTCCAGGCCTGTGCATCGCCAGTTTACAACTCTTCTTGCTTCCGGTTCTCTTAGGGCACGTTATGCACAACCTTCTACAGCAAATCTTCGTCGGATTCATGCTCGTGCTATTTCATACTCATCGATACCACGTTTTGTTGCGAGGGCATTCCGAGTGCCCATTGCAGGTGCAGCTGTTGGGGCTGGTGGGTTGAGTTATGCAAACTACAAGTTTGAAGGTGCGTTATAGTCTTGTTTAGACGTCCATGCTCAATTCCAACACGTTCAAAAGAGTTCCGAAAGACTTCTCAGTCGTGGATGAACGCAGTTCAAGACACCGCTACCGGCTTTTTCGACTCTGCTACCGGTGGAATCAAGTCTATCAAGGATAGAGTATCTGAAGTTCGGTTACCGGAATTCGAGGCGCCCCAGTTCTTCAAGGACTTTTTTCCAGAAGGACCAGGGGCAAAGGACGAGGAAGGTGGGGAATCTGGAGGTGGAAACAAAGGAAAACGACCTCCAACAGACGAGGCCGCAGTGGCGGCCTTGGTAGCTGCTACCATGTCTTCGCCCTCCGACTCGAAACAAGATACAAACGATAGCGGATTCGACGCAAAACAGAACGGGTTGATGAATTTAACACGGAAACTGATCGAAATACGGAGCATGCTACTCAGCATCGACCAGAACGACGCGCTCAAGCTGCCTAGCATAGTCGTCATCGGTAGTCAGAGCTCTGGGAAGAGCTCGGTGCTTGAAGCGATTGTAGGACATGAATTTCTACCAAAGTATGTGCCTTGTCATGATGATGTCCATCTCTCTAATGTACTTGCAGAGGCGACAACATGGTAACCCGTCGACCTATCGAGCTGACACTTGTGCACACTCCTACGCCGCCTGGCGAGAAGCCCTCCGAGTACGGCGAATTCCCTGCTCTCGGTCTAGGAAAAATCAAAGACTTTTCCGACATCCAAAAGACGCTGACAGATTTAAACCTTGCTGTTCCTGCTTCTGAAGCCGTCTCAAATGATCCCATTGACCTACGCATATACTCTCCCTACGTTCCAGACTTGACTTTGATCGACCTGCCTGGATACGTCCAGATTGCATCTATGGACCAACCCGACTCATTGAAGGAGAAGATCTCTTCTCTTTGCGATAAATATATTCGGGAACCCAACATCATTCTGGCTGTCTGCGCCGCCGATGTTGACTTGGCCAACTCCCCTGCTCTGAGAGCAAGTCGTAAAGTGGATCCTTTGGGTTTGCGTACGATTGGCGTCGTGACAAAGATGGACTTGGTACCACCCGAACAAGGTGCTTCCATATTGTCAGGGAACCGTTATCCTCTACATTTAGGATATGTTGGTGTCGTTGCCAAAGCTGCCGGGAAGAAGCGAAACGAATCAACAGGAGCCGTTGTCCAGAGACAAGAAAACGAGTTTTTTCGGGCTCACCGCGATATCTTTGCTTCGGGATCATTGATGGTTGGTACTGACACGCTCAGGAAACGTTTAATGGAGGTGTTGGAGTCTTCTATGGCCTCTTCACTCCACGGTATCACCAATGCTGTTCAGCTCGAGCTAGAAGAAGCGACTTATCAATTCAAAGTCCAGTACAACGATCGTAGGATAACCGCCGAGTCTTATGTCGCAGAGACGATGGATGCACTCAAGCTGAGGTTCAAAGAAGCGACGTCACAGTTTAGGAAACCTGTCATTCGGGAAAAACTCAAGGCCATGTTGGATGATAAGGTTATGGACGTGCTTGAGCAGCTTTATTGGCTCGACAAACGGGCTCCAGAATTGGGAGAGCTGGCATCGGACGGCAGGATCGGGCCGGACGATGTCGAAGCATATTGGAAGCACAAGTTGGATGCTGCTTCATCCCTACTCACCAAGTCGGGTGTCGGGAGGGATTCAACATTGCTGGTAGCTGATGGACTGAGGGCGTTGATTGACTCAATTGTCAGTGCGGAACCGTTCAATCATCATCCTCGGGCAGCGGAGAGATTGGTGCAGTTTAGCCATATGATCTTACGGGATAGGATTGGTGTTGCTTCGGACCAGGTGGAGAACTGCATCAAGCCGTACAAGTACAAAAATGAGGTTGAAGTGGACTTGCGCGAGTGGGAGGCTGGGCGCGCTCGAGCGATCGACCTATTTGAAAAGGAGATTGGGATGTGTGAGGCCAAGTTGAAGGAGATTAGGAAAAAAGTGGGAGGGAGTCGACGGTTAGGTGGGCTAGTCAACTACGTGAAGACTCTAGAGGAGAAGGAGAAGGAGAGGAAGGCAAGGCAATTGGCGGCTTCGATAGCTGAAGGTGACGGAGCACAAGAGGCAGAAGAGGTGACTCCGGAATCGTATCGATATCCTCCAGCCCAGGTCTTGGACGCACGCCACGCTATGCTGTACACAGATCGACTGGCGATTCTCAAGCTGAGAATTGCTGCTCTCAAGTCGAAGCGATGCAAGGCAGGGCCTGAAAATGACGTTTTCTGTCCCGAGGCTTTCTTGAACGTGGTCGCTGATAAACTAGCGTGGACTTCGACAATGTTCATCAACATCGAATTGCTGGACCAGTTCTTCTATCAGGTGAGTAAGACTGAATAAATGCATCTGACATTGGCTGATCTCATTCTAGTTTCCCCGAGAAATTGATTCCCGGCTACTTTACGATCTGGACAGACGGGAAATCGTAGAGTTTGCACGTGAAAACCCGGCAGTGAGAATGCATCTGGATTTGCAGGAGCGAAAGGACAAGTTGGAGGAGGTGAGTGTTTTATCACATGAACCGAGCTGCTCGACTGAACTCTAGTGGTAGGTGATGAAGCAATTGACTAGTTTGTCGACATTACGTTCCGACCCTCAACCCGCCCCTAGACGGAATAGAGGGTTGTTTAGCAGCATGTTCTAGGGTTCTTCGTACATTTTTTTTTACATTATTTGCCAACTTATTTCTTGGTTTATGGAATCACCACTCTTGTAAAATATAGATCCATTTATTGCAACAATCCGGAGGTACATAAGTGGAACTAGAGTTTGGCTTTGGAAGCCTGCGCAAAGGGTTAGACAGCGAGCACAAGGAACAAGCAGTGATCAACATGCCTTTAGTACACCGTCGAGTTTCGTAGCGAGCATGATGTTTCCCTTGGTTTTGAGTTTGCCCGTCATAAACGCCTTTTGGCCGTTCAACTACGGAACGCATTAGCATGTCATACCAGGGTAGAAGTGTCATCCATACCTTTCCGGAAGCGAGCTCAGTTAGGGTTTCATCAGTCAGAGAGATGGTAACGTCGGCCTTGGGCTTGGCGGGGCCTTTGTACACTTCACCAGTCTTCTTGAGGTCGATGGTCCATATTGCCTCGGTGCCTTGAGCGTTCTTGACGTTCAGTTGGAAGATGCCGTTGACCTAGAAGCGAGATGAGTTGAAAGGCGGTTCGCATGCAGAAGATATACCTTTTTCTTTTGCTCTGCCTTTTCGGCGGGTGAGGCGCTTGCAAAAGCAGTAGCAATAGAGGAGATGAGTTCAGAGGACTGAAAAGGCTGGTTAGGGAAGGGGTGGTAGAATTACGGGGTGCTTGCCTTGAAACCGTCGACTTTGAGATCAGACATGGTGGTTGAAAGGAGAGAAGGAAAAAGGAAGGCTGAAATAAAGCAGGGGGTAGAATTCACATGGATATGGTCTATGCGTGCGAAAGCAGGTGGTAGGATAGTGGTAGACAAAAGGGGTCACGAAGGATTCGAGGCAGAAGATGAAGTACATCGAGATACCTGCCTTGTCCCGTCTCGCAGAGTCTCTGTCTCACCAGGGCCCCGAGTGCTCCGTCAACGTCCGCATCGAGGCCTATAGCTGCAAGAACATCAAGCGCGACAAACGTCTCTTCAAGGCCCTCGAGGACGCATACAAAGACGAGCTCTCCCATTCTCCCCCTCTTCCATCCTGGCTCGCACTCCAGCAAGAGGCAGAGCTCACTCCATTCGGCCCCATCGACAAACATTCGTCCAGAAAGACCCTCTACCTCCTCATTTCCACCCTCAATATCGCTTTTCCGGACCACGACTTCTCCGACGTCCGTCCTGCTCATTTCAGCAAAGAACCAACCGGTGCGGCCGTACTCAATGCACTTTCCACTACTCTCCTCGCTCCTCATCGCGCAGGGCTAAATGCACCCAGGTCTTATTCATCATATCCTTCTGGTCCGGTCGCTCTATTCCCCGACTCTCAACCGACGTCATCATCTCCACTCTCGTTCATTGATTCACCCAGTGCCTCACCTCTCGCTCCTCCTCCTATAGTGACAGGTACACATCCCTCCATTTACCGCCTCGTGGACGATGTTATTCGTCTAGCAGACTGTGAGGTCTATTCTTACACACCAGATCTCAATGCCGACCCTCACGCAAACGATTATTCCGACGACGAGGAAGACGTCGCTTCCGAATTCGACGAGGCTCTGGACTCTTCACCCAACGACGACGACACTACATTTGAGTTTGATGACTATGACGTTGACGAGCATACCGCCAGTCCTCCTATCAGTAAACCTCGGCCTATACCCCCTCCTCCGAGCGCCGCCATTGCTTCTACGCTCAGCTTTTCTGGGCGCCGTCACTCGGGCGCACTCCTTTGGTCGACTCACTGGTTCTTTTTGAATCGCAAACAGAAGCGGATTCTTTTTATATCAGTCTGGGCTCGTTCCAAGGGAATGGGTCGTGCGTTGACTCTTGACGATTTAGATTATGGTGTACAGGACACTTTTACAGATTTTGAGGATTTAGATGAAGAGTCTTCTTTGAGCAGGTCTATGTCTGAAAGGTTCTTGGGCTGGGAAGGTGCTGCTGGCGCTGGTGCTAGGGCCATGGGTTTGACTTTTTGACATGACTGACACCTTTATTTATATGTGGCTTGTATTTCTACTTGGAACATTTATTCTTTCCATTATGTTCTTGATTTACAGTATTGTAATATCGTTCAGTGTAGTTGATGTAGTTGCTTGGATATTGCTTATATATTTCAGTTTTCTTGTATACTGTTCTACACTCACCTCAACCTCCCATGACACAATTGATATATACATGCCAAGAAGACCTGGCTCTGGAAAATATGTACCAATCAAATTAGTTGTTTATTGCAGACTGCCAGATTTCAGTTGATACCTGACTAGTAATTGAAACTACTCAATATAATACCTTTTATAGCAAGGATTCAAGGAGGAGTGCACAGGAGTCTCATTAGCTATGCTGTCAAGATAGGTTAATGACACTGAAAACCACTCAAGTTGCACACACAAAACTAGATGAAAAGAGGATTAATGAGTATAGAAAAGTAAGAAGGGTGAGCTGGCTGTCTGTTGCTCAGATACAGTGCAGAGCTATTGTTGTACAGTGTAGGGACAAAGAGGACAAACTGAAGTACTGTTACATCTGTCCCACTCCAACATTGGAGCCTGTTCAGTAGCAACTGGATGCTCAGCAGCTCAACCAGATATCTGATTGGGTCTGTCCAGTTACTGTAATCACTGGCAGAAACCTAATGGACATAACCTGAGTGTGACAGTATGTTATGAGTCTGATTTTAGAGGACAAGTTCTTTATCCCTGGTTTTGATGGCACAGTTAATCAGTCCTGTGGGAAAGACTTGCCTTCTTTGTTGTGGCTGTGTGCTGCATCAAGAACAGTTAATTGGTTCCATGAGAATAATGTACCTTTTTGGATGTGGCTATGTGCTGTTGTCAGTTAATTGGTTCCATGGGAAAAATGTGTGTGGCTATACCTGTAGGCTCCAAGATGGTACAGTCAAGATTGTAGACTTAATAAAATGTATTTATTATTAGAAGTGCAAATTTTAGGGCACTTAGAGTAGCTATTGAGAAGTGTTTTTTCTACAAAGTCTATCAAACATGTACTTGAAGTTTGGATTACGTTTGATACATCAATTCTATGTTGTCGCAAAAAGGCGGCAACGAGAGAGCAAGCGAGACTTTAACACAAACTAGTCCGAGTAGACCAAGTTAGATTAGAATAGTAAAGAAGATACAAAGCATACCTAGTCCGAATAGACCAAGAGGTCAAGATGAGGACTAGGTTACAGGATGAAGAGTTTAAATACTGTGCTACAGAGATCAGTGATGTAAGACTAGGGCTAAGGGTCTATAGCACTACTAACACATGTTTGGGAAAGATTATGGTAAGGCTATGGAAAGGCTATGGAAAGGCTATGGAAAGGCTATGGAAAGGCTATGGTCAAGTATGATCGAAAGGGAAATGAAAGACAGGTGTAGACAAGGTGTAAAGGTGCGAGGCAGTGATAAGGCTGCGCGTGTGGTTAAGGTTTAAGGTTTGGAAGTAGAGTTGAAGGTAATGGTAAACAGGAACATACAAATGTAAATGTCTGAAAATAAAGGAAAAATGAATATTAGTAATCGGAATAAAATGTTAGTATTTAATCTTCACAACATTACCCCCCTCCTTAGAGTCCATCGTCCTCGATGACTATATTCTGGGTGCATTTGGGTGTTTTTTATGGAATGCTGTAATTGATTGTTTAGCATTTGTAAGATTGGTTATCGGTTCCCATGAATTATGTCCTTCATCGTATCCTTTCCACTTTACTAAATACTCCATTCTCCTCCATCTGATTCGGTTATCCAACAATTTTTCTACTTCGTATTCTGGTTCATCTTCTTCCTCTAAATAGACTGGCTCTGGTTCTACCTCTAGTTTTCCATTAACAATGTTGCCTTTGAATGGGTAGAGTTTATCGATGTGAAAGACAGGGTGTATTCGTTCCAGGGATCTGGGGAGGTCCAGTTTGTAGTCTAGGTTTCCAATTTTCTTGATGACTTCGTAGGGTCTGAGCTGTCGATCTCCTAGTTTCTCACTGGAGAGTTGGAGATTGATATCTTCTGTGCTAAGCCAGACATGATCTCCAACTTTAAATTGGTGGGCTTTCTTCCTCCCTCTTTCGAAACCTTCCTTCATCTTCCTCTTTGCCAAGTGTAACGCTGCTCCTGCATCTCTTCTTGCCTCTCTTAGCACTTCGATCCGCTGTTCAACACTTGCATTCCCTGTCCATCTTCCCACTGGAATATTGAAGTGTGGTAAGTATCCATAGGTTACTTCGAAGGGTGCTAGGCTATGGGTTGAGTGGGTTCGGGAGTTAATTACAAATTCTGCCATAGGCAGGTGTTCAACCCAGTCGTCCTGCCTTCGGTTTACAAATATCCTTAAATATTTTTCCACCTCTTGATTTGCCCTCTCCATCTGCCCATTCGATTGAGGTCGGTATCCCAAGGTCAAAGTTGACTGGATGCCTAGCCTTTTGAGTAGCAACCTCATTACTGTGGCTGCAAATTGCAGGCCTCTGTCTGAAATCATTCGTAGTGGTAGTCCGTGGAGTCGAAAGATTTCCTTGTAATACAGATCGGCCGCTCCTTCTGCCATTAGGTTTGAGTGACAGGGTATCACGTGTAGCTGTTTGCCGAAGTGGTCTGTACAGACCATTATAGCATTGTAGCCTTGGGATTTTGGAAGCTGTGTGATTAAGTCAACTCCTACAAACTCCCAGGGTCCTTCAGGGACTTCTAGCAGTTCCATTACAGCTCTTGGGTGTCTCTGCAACTTTTTCCTCATGCAAATGTCACATCCTTCCACAAATTTTTCCACAAATGCCCTCATTGACGGCAACCAGTAATGAGTGCTGACTAAGTCAAAGGTTGTGTGCTTTCCCCCATGTCCCACGGTCGGCACATCGTGGCACTGTCTTACCACTTCTTTTCTTAACTCTTCTTCTGGTGGAATGTATACCCTTCCTCGATGGTAAATTAACCCTCTGTCCTCCTCCCACTCCGCTATCCCATCAGCCAATCTTTTTAGCCCTCCTTTCTTCAATTCTTTCAACCCTTCTACCACTTCCGCCTCTCTGGTCACAGCTCTACGGATCTTTTCTTCTAAGGGGTTGTTAAAATGAGACGCCGCTAACTTTATGAAATGTTCTGGTCGTAGCACCGTCCGCTTGGTGTTGTCTTCTTCATCGGAGATTCAGTGTAATGGAGAACAAGATAAAGCATCTGCTAGGACGTTAGTCTTGCCCGGCCTGTGTATTAATAGGAAGTTGAAATTGGCTAGTTTTAAAGCCCATCGGGCTTGTCTCCTACTCAGGTCTTGGGCCATCTTCCAATAGCGTAGATTGTCATGATCGGTAATGACTTCAAATGGTTCTGGAAGTCCTTCTAAGTAGTGCCTCCACTCCTTTAAAGCCTCGATGATTGCCAACATCTCTCGATCGTGAATCTTGTAGTTCCGTTGGTGTTCGTCCATGGAGGCGGATCAAAAGGCAACAGGGTGCCAGAGCTCGTCGTCCGGTTTTTGCATGATGACACCTCCAGTGGCAAATCCTGATGCATCTACATCTATATGAGTAGGTCGGTCCAGGTTCCATAGAGTTAATATTGGGGCTGAGATAAATCGATTTCTCACACTGCATGCAAATTAAAATATTTCACCCATGGAATATTTTAATAATGTGCATAATATTTTGAAAATAATTTGGTTCCGAAATATTTTCAAAATATAATCAGAATAATTAAAATATTCCACTCATGTAATATTTTAATTTGCATGCAGTGTCAGGTCTTCAAAGGCCTGCTGTTGTCTGGGCCCCCATTGAAACGAGACTCCCTTCTTGGTTAGATCGTGTAATGGTCATGCTACGTCGGAAAAGCCTTGTATAAACCTTTGGTAGAAGTTGGCGAACCCGATAAAACCTCACACTTCTCGAATGCTCTTCAGGACAGGCCACTTCTTGACTGCTTCTACCTTTGCTGGGTCCATCCTCACTTCTCCATGCCTTATTACCAACCCTAGATATTCAATTTCTTCCTTTTTGAACTCACATTTCTCTGGTCTTAGGTACAGGTCATACTCTTCCAACCTTCTGAGCACTTCTTTCGTGATTTCTCTGTGTTCCTCCCTGGTACTTGTGAAGATAAGGATGTCGTCTAAGTAGACTGCTACCTTTCCAGCTGCAATTAGGTCCCCAAATATGGAATTCATCAGAGTTTGGAAAGTTGCCAGTGAGTTACACTACCCCTAGGTCTTTATTTCCAGTGCAAAAAAGTTAAAGATAAAGAATATGTTTGTGGTTTAAGATCTATTCAATTTCTTGAGCACAAAAAGTATATATTTGCCACTCAAAAATTGTTTACTTTGCCACTCAAGATTGTTTGAGTTTCTTGTGCCACAAACATTCAGGTTTGCCACTCAATAAAGCTTATTTTTCTCAAATGACAAAGGATTGATTTGCCACTCAAGATTGTTTAACTTTCTTGCCATTGCCATGGCAACCCCTTTGTTCTAATTTACTTTCTTGTACAACAAATAAACTCTTTGTCATTCAAGAAAGTTAAAGTTTCTTGAGTGGCAAACCTTTGTATTTGTGGCACAAGAAAGTTAAACAATCTTGAGTGGCAAAGTAAATACTTTTTGAGTGGCAAACATTTACTTTTTGTGCTTGAGAAATTGAATGAATCTTAAACCACAAACATATGCTTTATCTTTAACTTTTTTGCACTAGAAATAAAGGACTAGGGGTAGTGTTAGTTAGCCCGAAGAACATCACTTTTGGTTCAAAAAGTCCCCAGTTGGTAAAGGCTGCCTTCCACTCGTCTCCTTCTTTTATTCAGATGTTGTTATATCCCCAACGTACATCAAATTTGGTGAAATATTTGGCTTCCTGGAGTTGGTTAATTATGTCTTGTACCAAAGGGAGGGGATATTGGTTTTGAACCGTGAATTCGTTAAGTTTCCGGTAGTCTTGGACAAAGCGAAGTTTTCCAGCCTTCTTTTTGATGAAGAATACCGGAGAAGCAATAGGTGACTTGGACGTTTGAATGTACCCCTTCTTCAGGTTGTCTTCCAAAAATCGCTCGAGTTCCTGTTGTTCGTTTACTGACATCAGGTAGACCTTTGTTTGGATAGAGGCGGGGGCTCCTGGGGTTAATTCGATGGCGTGGTCCCATGGTTGATGAGCTGGTAATCGTTCTGACTTCTCTTCCGAGAACACTTTGTGAAATTCCTGATATGCCTCAGGGATCATCTCCTCCAACGTCTTCTTCTCCTTCCCTTTTGCGGCTTCTTCTGCAATTTGCTGAGAGTAGGTTACTCCCGTGGCGCACCATACCTCATCTTCTAGCGCTTCTATCACTCCTTCTCTCCTCCACTCCCTTCGCTGTTTTCGGTTAGCCCTGATCCTCACTGGAGTCAACAGTGGGCCTTCATCTTCCTCCTCGTCCTTCGTGGCTCCAGCTTTTACATCATCTTCTGTTGCCCAAAAGTCATCATCATCATAAATACAATTGCTTCTTCCCCTGACTTGCAACAATCCCTTTTCCCAGTCTATACTCGGGTCTGCTTCTCTGAGCCATGGCAGTCCTAGGATTACGTTCTCTCCTCCCAGGTCTGTTACTAGAAAATCCATCCATCCACTCATTTGGTCTACCGTCAGTCTTAGGTTCGCACATCTTTCTATCTTTCCTGCTTTATTTTCTGTCCCATCTATATTATAGATGGGCAGGGCTTTTTTCATTAGGAACGTGGGGATTCTGTGCTTTCAAACAAACTTTTCATCTAGGAACAACGCAGTTGTTCCGCTATCCACCATTGCTGCAATGTTCAGTTCTAATCCTTTCTCCTGAAGACACACATTGACTCGGTAATGCGAAGCACCAGGCTTTATTTCTGAGGTCATATTTAAAGTACATGCGTGTATCGAATCATATGTAGATGAGAAGCGAAAGTTCTGAAACATGTTGGGTACTCAGGGTGCAGCAGAGTCTGGTACCAGCTTTAAAAATCCTTGCACTCTTTCATGAATGCAGCCAGGATGGCATTTTGCTGGGCCATGGCCTCTTTTAAGGCTTTGATTTCGTTGGCGGAGCTGTCGACGCGGGCCGAGGATTGAGATGGACTAGCAGTTGGGGTGTCATTGAAAAGGGAAAATGGTGCTTTGGTGTTAGCAGATACGTGGGCTCCTCCTCCTCCTGTCTTTCTAGCCCCTCTGTTCTTTTCCAAACCCATGTACCTGTCCTGGCAAACCCTTTCAACATGCCCGGTTCGGGCGCAGTAACGACATTTCTCATTCTTCATGTTGCAATTTCCTCGAACATGGCTGGGGCTTCTGCATCCAAAACATCTACCTCTCATTTCTTTAAGAAAATTGTCTCTAGTCTTTCCATTCCAGTTACCTCCTCCTCTTCCTCCATTCCCTACTCAGTTTGCATCGATGTCCATGGCCATTGAGACAGTTGATGTCCTTGTATTGAGGCTGGGATCATGCAGGGCCAACTCGATCGTGCACGCTCTGGAGACTGCATCGGACAGGGACTTGGGTTTCCCCTGAGCAATATTGATGTTGATCATCTGTAATTGAATGGTTCGGCTCAACCCATTGCAAAACCTTTCCATGAGGTCAGTGTCAGAGAACCCGGTTCTCGATCCGACATCCTGGAACTTCTGTGCAAATTGTGCCACTGTCCTTTGTCCCTGTTTCATCCCCTTAATCTCTTTCCTGGCCTCTGCTTCTTCATCTAACGACCCAAATCTGATTTTGAACTCTTGCACAAAGGTGTCCCATTTTGCCTCGAATGGAATTTTTACTTCGGAGTTAGCCTGCTTGGATCTTATGGCTTGATTGATAAAGCATGACGCCCAGTCAGCAGCATCTCCCTGCATATAAGAGAGAGTCGAAAGGATGACATCGGATTCCTCTGGAAGATCATTCTGTTTGGAAGCCCAGTTCAGAAAATAGGAGAGGAACCATCAGACATCTGTTGCTTTTCCTACAAAGGGTTCAGGTTTTGCAGTGCTAGATTTTTGTGAGCTGGATATGGTAGTGGGAGTGGCAGAGGCTGCTACTGCAGCTGGAGCAGGGGTTTGATTACGGGTCAAGGCCTTGGCCATATGGTTTACTTGTTGCTGGAGAGCAACCTGCTGCTGAGTGAGCTGTTGGACAAGTTCAGTGAGGTTAGACATGTCTGGAGATGGGGATCGGCTGGGCTTTGGGGTTACTGGAGTTTCAGTCTGGTATTGTTTCGTGGGGATCAAGAGTCGTTCGAAATTGGGATAGTATCGGGGGGCAGTAAGCGAGAATCTATAAGCCTCAGGACACGGTTGTTTTTCGCAATCGTAGAACTCACGCTTCTCTGGTGTTTCTGGGAAATGTACGTGTGTTTGGTCTTTAAGATCAAAGGCGTGTAGACAACTTCGGCAGTCTGGTTCTTCGGGTGATGGTGAACGAGACATTTTGGCTTTTCAGATGGTAGGACTGATTTGTCGATTTCTATTACGAGGACGGGCAACCACCTTACTCCTTTATAGGGAGTCCAGAATTACGTTTCATAGCTCGTGTAGACAGTGGATGACCTTACACAACAGTTCCTTGAACTGTTCGTACCTGCCCACCTGTGAGGCTCCTCACACAGGTTAGAGTTGACGGGCTTGTGGGCCCTTGGGGAGATGGGAAGGAAGGGATTGGGATACCAGCGAGCGCAACGTGTCTGCACGGGTCTCTTGATAGACAGGTACAGTAGAGGATCTTGACCTAATGTTGCAAAAAGGCGGCAACGAGAGAGCAAGTGAGAGCGAGAGAAAGTGATTGAACTTGACTTGTTTACTGTGTCTGTGATATACCTCCTGTTATAAAACCCAAAAGTCTTACAAAGTGTGTTAAACCAAAAGTGTACTTTTTCCTAAGAACATTGTATCTGTTCACGAGCACCTCCAACAATTAAAAGTGTTTTGTTTGTTTTGGTGGGGTTCTTTCCACTAAAATAACGACTCATCACCGCTATCTTCATGACAAAGAACTGCATACTCAAGTCCTCCCACTAGCATTGCTAGGGTTGATGGAGTCAAATAGTGGTACAATCTTAGGGCTTTGGATCATCATGGCTAATCGCCGCATAGTGACCAAGCACTTAAGCTCCGTATCTGCTGCCTGATTAATTTCAGAGTGGGCTATTGGCTGTGGTTTTAAATGTGAAGGAATACTTATTGCTGCGGTACGCCGTTAGTAACCTATACTCCCACCAGAGGCAGACTTGTCGAACGACTTTTTTCTTACACCAAGAGCATAAGATTTAGGGGCTGAGAGCCTTCAAAAACACTACATAATTTTTTCCTTCCTTTCATAACTTCTTCGGAAGTTGTACTGGGCTATGATGACTATAGTCTCTGATCTGAGGGGCTTCAAGACTGGGTGTCTTTAGGACGACCAGGCATTCAGGTCCTTTATGATTACTATTGTGCTTGCAATAGGAGGTGCGCTCTGAGCCCAGTATTAATTATTTTTTCTTTTCTTTCTTTAGGAGGACTATGATGAGAATCTGGGACGAGTCAGCTTATAAAGGCTTCGAGCATGGGTGTCTTTAGGACAACCAGGCATCCGCCTTATGATGACCGCTTCATTGCTCTGTTGGGAGAGTCGCTCTGAGTCCGCCTAAGAAGATTAGAATAATAATTACAAAAATCCAAGTCATTCAATGTTGTCATTGACTTTATATTACATTCAGGTTTAGTGTCCATGATCAAGTTTATAAAAGCCAAGTACCCTAGCACTGGGTGCAGGTTAAAATAAAACATGATGAATTATTTTGAAGTTATTTTGAAGTTAGGCCACAAAATTTTAAAATAATACAAGTGTTTTATTTTGATTTTATTTTAACACATTATTAAAATAGCACCAGTAAAATTAATATGAGTTTATTTTGAAGTTATTATATAATACACCTGATGTTTTAATCAAATTAACTTCAAGGTTTCTTCAAAATAAAACAGCTCATTTTATTTTAATAGTGTTTGTATATGAACTATAAATTGGGTTAAAATAAGCATTAAAAAAAATCAAAATAACACAGTTTTGATTATTTTAAAGCTTATTATGTTACCAGATCCTTTCCAATAATAATTGAAGATGAAAAATCTTGAAGTTATTTTAATTTTCTTTTAAAGATTTTGTGACAGTACCTCAAAATGGAAAACCAAAGACATATTAAATTAAATAATCTTAAATAAGCAGTTCACTCAGTATATCACACAACTTGATGTTATTAAAAAGGTCAAAAAAAATTATATGCTTTATTTTAATGACAATTAGCTTGGAAGTATACTCATGTACTACTCAATTGTGCATAATGGTGTGTGGTACTTTTCATCCTTTTTGTAAAGGATTTGACAATGCCAAGGGAAATTCAGCAATTGTACTTCAAGGAATCTTGGGCCATAATCTGTATTTAAGCTATTAGTAGAAAAGCATATTTGGATAGAACAGGGAAAAAGTTGCTGAATTTGTCATATCTTGGACAAATGTTGAGCCTTCACTATCAGGTGGCAGAGTTTAGGCTATGCTACATTGCCTGCCTGGAACAATGGTTCACTTTCAAATAATTGATATCAAAATGGCCTGACAGAAGTGTGTCTTCACAAATGAAGCATGATGACTAAGGCATATTACTCAAGAAAAATTCTATTCAGTCTTATGACCAAGCATGTAGAAACCATACTTTGAATAGAAGGTAGCTGAATACAGTGTATTATGGACAAAAGTAGATCAAGGAAGCAAAATGTATATTTTCAATAAAATGATAAAGTGGCTGAATGTGGGATGTTCTAGACTAAAATAGACCAGGTGAGCAGAAATGCATTGTTTGCAGATAAAAGAAAAAAGCAGCTAAATATGACATAAACAGAAACAGATAAAGTGGCTGGATCAAAGGTGGGCAAAAAAGCATATTCTGGACAGATGTAGAAAAAGGTGGCATGAAGGCAAAATCCAGAAAAATTACATCATCTCACATTTTTTTCAGAACCTTGAGTTGGGACCCCCCCCCCCCCCTCCCCCCACCCACCTTCCATATTTGGTATATCTCAGGTCATGTGAATAGATAAGATAATTCATTAATTACATAATTTCATCAAGATTCCTGACCCTTCAAGTTAATTTGAGCTCTGGAGCTATTATTTTAGTAGATACAAGTTACAAAGGCTATCATAAAGTGCTTTTATGCAGAGGTTGCTCTCAAAAACTTCCCAAAAAAAGAGAATTTCGGGGTTTGGAGGTCATTGGGGGCACCTCATATTTTTTTTTCTTCCCCCTCTGGGGGACCCCCCCCCCCCCTACCTGATGTCCAGAATTCACATCCCACCTACCCCTTGGATTTTGGACAGAAATGACATGTTCCAACCAGAAGTAGACCAGGTTCACAAAAGAGCATAGTTTGGGTAAAGACAAGAAATCAACTTGGAAAGTATATCCTCAACAGAAAAAGGGGCTGATATTCTGGACAGAAGTAAACCTAGCAAGCTCAAGCAGATACTGAATAGAAGTAGAAAAGAGTGGCTGAATATGGCATATTCTGGACTGAATTAGACCAAGTGAGCAGGAAAGCATACTTTAGATAGAAATGCACAAATGTGGCTGAATATGACATATTGTTGACCAAGGTAGACCAAGTGAGCAAAAAAGAAACATTGGTGGCAGAGCTAAATATGGCATATTCTAGCCAGAAAAAGAGCAAGCAAAGCCTATGTTGGAAAGAAATGGAAAAAATGGCTGAATACAGAATTATGCCATATTGTAGACAAAAGTAGACTAGGCAAACAGAAAAGCATAGTTTGAACAAAATTAGAAAAAAGTGGCTGAATAAGGTATATTGTGAACAGAAGATATATAGTTTGGATGAAAATGGAAAAAGGCACTAAATGGCATATTCTGACCAGAAGTAAATCAAGTGTGCAGAAAAGCATAATTTGGATCAGCTGAATATAGTGTATTCTGAGCAAAACAGAAAGAATGGCAGGACTCAGGTAATACGGAAAGCACACACACACATCATTTGTGCCTTCCTCCATCATAGCTAGAAGCAGCGACTACACCAACTGCATTTGTGCAAGATGCTGTGAGCTAGCGCTTCCTCTCTGTCGCAAGAACAATACTGCCAAGAAACATCTCAAACAACACACGGACCCGGAAAACTTTCAGGAGTGCAAATCTGGGTAGCAGCTGCGCAACTGGCTTCAAACAATGACACTCTATATGCAAATACAACACGGCACTATCACACATCCCCTTGACAACAGTCATCATGTTGTTGTTGTTTTGCTCAGTCTGGAGTTGTTCAAGTTCTGGAATCTTCATGCAGAATGTCTGAAATTCCCACTTGAGTTCCACTTGGTGGGTAGGGTCTGCATCGTGGTTGAAAACTGCATAGTGGAAGGTGGAGGTGGAGCATAATCACTCGTGATAGCACTTGATGAAGATGAGGCTGGCGTAACAGCTGAGGTGGGACTTCGGGGAGTTGGGAACATGCCATGTGGTGTGGGATAAGCCTGTGACAAAAATGGCAGCAGTGATGTCTGTATTGCAGACGGTAGAAGTTGACTGGGGCCTATTGGACCTGTCTGTATTGCAGGGATACCAAAATCAAGCTGTGCCAGTGCATTTGGTGCTGTGAAAAGGTCAGTAAGCTAATGCTATCTTTGAATAAACAGAATTATACTCATGAATTATTCTACCAGTTGTGTCGCACAATGCAATTTGACCAGGTGAAGGTCGAGGGTCAAAACCAAGTGTTGGGTTGATTTGATTCATTGTAAAGTGAAGAACAGACTTGGTGTGTAGCCTCTTCCCTCTGCAACCTTCTGACATTGTAATACAGGCTTCTTAGTGCACTTTGACATCTCAACCACACATCAGTGGATACTGGGAGGACTGAGAACGAGACACTGAAAGGTATTTAACCAAAGCTAGTCCAGGAGCTGTCATTCCCTGACTTAACAGGTTTCCTGTTACTGTATTGACACTTCTCGTTGACTTCTTCTATTTCATTTTATTGTGCCATGGCTGGAATACAGGCAGGTATGTGGTCTATACCTATTATACACTTACAGCTTATCATCTAGTGTTAAGCTTATCTTCAAAAGCCAAGATGTTTTGTGTGTTATTCCTTGTTATGGATCTGAGGGAAGATATGTGCATGGATGAGAGAGCCACATTATCAGAGTAGATGCATTCATTTCGGGCTTCAGACTTGGGATTCTAGCTCTTATATGCCAGGAACAGATAGATAAGTTCTCACACTACTATATCACCTAGGATCATCATAAACAGTGGTGTAATTGCATTCTGGTATAGCAGATTCATGGCAGATGTCTGGCTTTTTCCAGGACATCTCCAAGAATCTGCTAGTGGTCTACTTTTCATTGGATTGGCGTCATCTTCGTGGATATTCTCACAATCAGCTGGAAATCTGCTGCCGTCGGATTCTGGGGGTATACACTGTGTATAGCTTCTCTACCCTAGATGTCTGCAAGTGCCCTGGAATAGTAATGTCCAATGTGGTACTTAAATGAAATCAGAGAAGGGGCTTGGAACGAACCTACTAAGTACCAGGGTACATTAGGGTAGTAAGTACATAAGCTTGAATGATAGCAAGACTACTTATGAGAGAGATTGGAGTATTCAACCCAAATAGGGCTCTTGACAGTGTCTTTGTCATATATACAGACTCACAACTATATCGTGCTGAGTAGGTGGAGTGTTAGGGATAGTGCAGTATACTGGACAGTCTGAATGTTAGTAATGCAATAGCTCCACCCACAAGTCCACAATTTCCTTCTCCAACTCTATAACACGCTCCTCCCAAAGCAGCGCATTGCCCTGTGATCTTTTCAATTTCCGGCATCCATTTCGTATGTCTTAGTAAAACCGATCCCCATGAATCTTTTCTGAAAGAGCAAGGTAAGCACCAGATATATGGGCCATGCGTCTTTGGGAAGAAGGGCTGAGAGGTGTTTTGAATTGAGTTTGCAGCTTCTTTGATTGACAATGTGTGGGAGTAGGAGGTGGCAGGTTTTCCTTGTTAGAATCCTGCTGTGATGATTTTCCAGTGCCATAAAGGTTGAAGACATGATTCGGTTTGCACCAACCACAATTCCAGCAACATTTGGAGCCCATAGGAGAGGTATACACGTTCAGCAGGGGGACGCGTAAACAAGACGCGTTTGGAGGTTATGTTATCAACTTTGCTGATTTACTTCCTTTTCATCGTCGAGAGGGTATTTCTTTCCACAACATCAAGATATTCACTAGGGGTAAAATTTAATATGGTATTTTAATGAACTCCGAGGTAACTATGGAACAGATTTTTTCTCTTGTCTTCAATGTTTTTCCATGGCTGATTTTGTAGATTACATTTACATAAAAATAAAAAATTGTGGCCTCACAGTTACCTCAAATTTTATGAATAAAAATCTTCTCCCTATATGACCCATGCATATTGAAGCCTTTTTGATAACGATATCGTTGTACAATTAATAGGGGCTCAGACGCGGCTCCCCAAACAGAAGCAAAGAGAGGCCAGTTTAGCAGGCATTTCTGGTACCCAATGTTACATACACAGAGTACTAATTATATGTGTTGTAGGCCTGTGACTTAGGCCCTTCTGTATTTCGAAGTGTTTGGTGCAAGTGGAACTTGACTATTGAAGTCAAGCTTTGCTCGCACCAAACACTTCGAAATTTGAAGGATCTAAGTTACAGGTCTATATGTGCTGCACCACGGCATATTCAAAGTGCCCATCCTATCCTCAGTTAGTTGTTACCACACAATCAATCAGCATAAATTCTTGGCTGTCCATACTCTGTATGCTGCTAACCCTTTATTTCTTATGCCTGGACTTACAGCACAGCAGAGTTCATATCATGCCATTCATTGGCTCATCAGGACAGATGTATCCCAGAGAATGCCAAAATGACATCTGGCTGTCCCCAGGAGACCCACATGCGGAACAATGGGGTGACTGGAGACTCATTTTTCAAGCCACCCATAATGATGGTGGATTGATATACACAGAGATCTATCTGGCAGGCTCTTGGTGGCCAGTGGGAACTGCTGGTCCCTGGGGTGGAGGGGGTCAACTGACATTTTTCCAAGGGATCCAAAATCCACCAAACTACCGCCCTCAATATCAACAAATTCCTCCTGTTGGCTTAGCACCATGGCAAATCAATAACCTGAGGTGCCCTCCTGGAGGGATTATGGGCTTCCTTTTTTCTTAGGGGTTTGGTGCACAGCTTCAAGCACCAGGCCAATTTTTTTATTACATACCATGTCAGGAACAGCTCAACTGGGGTCAGGATACCTCTCAGGCCACCACACAACAGGGTCAGAAGACAGCAAAGAGAATAGATTGTGAGAGAGCCAGTAATGGGCCTATGTCAACATAGTACTGAGGCAAACCTGAGCAGTATGGATCTAAGGGACAAAAGTGGACAGACTGGGGAACTATCTACAATGACCATCGGAATATATGAGAGCAACTGAATAGGTGAGAGTGTCCATAAGATAGAGATAGATATCAAAGAATAGAAACAAGGGAGAATCAATCAAGTTGATGGTAACAACAAAGGGAGAAGCTGATGATGTGAAAGATGGAATGGAATGATGGAAGATATCAACAAAATAATGACAATGAGAAATGGAAATAGTAACATGGAAACAATAGGAGGTCAAGACAAGGGAAATTCATGACATACCACATATGGATAGGCAGGAAAGCCAAACCTACCTTCTCCCCCTCCACCACAATGCTGTGGTACCTCCTTTTCAGAGACTTACATGGGGAGCCCAAATACAGTCCTGGAGAGCGCGCTCCTAGGGTTGTCAACTTGTATGTAATTCTGATGACTGTATCTTGAATGTTGCTGTATCTTAGGTTCTTATGTTCCAAGGTCTTCATTGCATCAGAAAATGAGGCAATTCTATATATACACTGAAAAGATCCACTCGACAGATAGGTGACCAGATATGTAGTTGAAAATGAGATATATTTGGAAACTAGATAAAGTACAAAAAGGTGATGTATCTGTAAGCTAGATATTTGAACAAAAAGTTGCTATATATGGATGGCTTTTAGTATATTTGATTCGTGTGCAGACACGTTCTGTATCAAAGCTATTATAAAAGAAAAAGATGTCGATGAAAAGAATAAGATTGGGTACAATAGAAAAGGCTGGCATCAAAGAAGAAACAGACAAAAAAAGACTGCGAAAAAAAAGAAATAGACAGTGCAAAAAAGACAAAGATCAAAAAGATGAAGTTGTTATTTTGCTGATGTATTTCTGCCCTCCTTGACACGTCGTGTGCCAACAACGCGGATAAAATCACACATCTGGCTCGGAAATCCTCAAGAAGAGTCTTAATCTGTGGCGGTTCAACTGTCTCTGATACGGCAAATCCCCCTTCTTTATCCTCACAAACTCCAGCTTCTGTGCAATGTTCCAGGATGGTACTTACCGATGCTGGAATTGCTGCAGGCTGGAAAGTCGAGACTATGCCCCAGGCCCGTGTCATGCCAGAACTTATATTGCTGCCTGATGGGAGAATCTTGATCATCAATGGAGCACAAATAGGTGATCATGTCGGATCCAGTAATGCAGACCACCCAGCTTTCAGTCCAGTTCTATACGATCCTAACGCTGCTGCTGGAAATCGTTTCTCTGCCACGAGAATCTCATCAACTATTGCACAAATATACCATTCCACTGCAAGCTTGACACCCAATGGATCTATCATCATTGGTGAACATAATTTCTGAACTTGCTTTGAAGCCCTTCAGTGTCTATGTCGACTCACATTGATCGGCTCTAACCCCAATGATGACTCATGTGCGAACGAGGAAGTATCCAACAGAATACAGGTAAGTTTATTGTAACAAATTACAACCCATAATATACCGAGATTATCTAAAACGTAGGTTTGAATACTTTTCACTGCCCTATATGTTCAAACCTTGTCCTACATACATGGGTCTGTCAACAACAGTAAATTACAATGCCATCTTCTGGCTTTCTGTCCAACTACCTGCGGGGACTACCAACGTCTCTGTCGCTTTTATCGATCTTGAATTTGCTACTCACAGAGTTCACATGGACCATCGCTTCCTCAAGTTGAAATCCAGCTTGTCGACAGACAGAAAGACATTGACCGTCACAGGGCCTCCATCAGCAACTCACTATCCTCCCGGCCTGGCATATTTGTATGTCGTTACCGATGCAGGTGTTCCGAGCTTTGGCCATAAGACTCTTATTGGAACAGGTGCCAGTCCTCGCGTTGACAAAGGTGCTATGGCCAAGTACATTTTCCTTCCCTGTGAGGTATGAGAAATCTTGATCTAAAATTTTTGCAGCATGCTCAGCAATTCTCGAACTAATGCCAGATTTGCCCCAGCTGCGTCTCCCACTGTAGGGGAAGGGAGCAATGTTGCAACTGCTGTTATTCTGGCGCCTTGATAACTTCAAGTCTTACTTTTGCTTTCTTTGTGTCTTTCATTACTCGTCCAATGTGTCACCAAGAGTGTTGATAGAAGCAAAGATGTTGGTTGCATCAGCTTTACAAAGGAAGCACTCTTTACATGCTAGATTCCACTTGTCTGGCAGGGTTCATGCGGATTGGATGATGAGAGGGAGCTCGACCTTGGCATGCTCGATGATATCTAGAGCATACTTGAGGCTATCTTCACGCTGGACGTTGGGGAGAACGTGGTTTCATAATAGAAAGTTGATATAAAAACTGAGAAGGCGGGGAATAATACCAATCCTGTATTCCAAGCTGTAGAGCATTGAATGTTACTTGGAGAGAGAAGGTATTGATTTTATCCATGACTTACCCTTGCGACCCAGACTTGGACATGGAGCTTGATATGGATTACTCTTCTGGGATCATCAACAAATTTTTTGAGTTTTATATGCTCGTCACCAGCCGCATTCGTGAGCTCCGATGTAAACCTGGAACTGACTGAACGATTATAAGTTAAAAGTTTGATCAAAAACTGAGATATCAAACTTACCCTATCCCACATAGCATGTACTTGAGTTTGTTGAGGTGGTCATTTTCTATCCTTATTGAAATCTGTTGCTTCGTAGATACGATCCCCACAAGTCAACATACTGCAAATCCAAGTAAACGTCAAGTACCGCGCAGATCTTGGGAGGGGTACCCATGCATTGCCTTGACAAAATCTCAGATGCTCAGTTTCTTCCCAAGATTCCCACCAAGGCTTGGGCTTTGTTGAGGGAGTGGTAAAGCTTAACTCAAGTCCAGGTTTATTTGTAGGCAAAGTTTTGGATTTGGGTTTCTGGTAATTCTTTGAACCAGCCGAATACGACTGCAGTGCAACAGTTGATGGCTAGAGTAAGAGTAAATTGTCAGCTTGAGATTGTAAGAAAGAAAAGAAAAGTGAAGAATACGCACTCATGTACGATGTCGAGCAGATCCCAAGTACAAAGATGAGGGCTGCAAGGGGTACATCATGTCTCATAGTGTATCCCAAGAATTTCAGCACTTGACCTTGTACTGCGAGAGCATGGATAGAACGTACAGCGATAAAGACGAAAGAATCGCCGCACAATGTTGTGGAAGTGATAATTACAGCACTGAAAATGGAAATTAGTACAATTCAGCTGTAGAATAAGCACGAATACATACTTGATAATGTGGGGTAGAACTTTAATTCCAAGATGCTGCATACCAATAACAAACGACAAAGCACCGACTCCTGTTCTGTTGGTGATTCCATCTGCATCATTGTATGCGATCAGAATCCCTACACAAAGGATGCCAAGGATGTAGAAAGCTTGAAGAGAAATGGTCAGCCTCAACAAGTATGGTTTGTAAGACGACATACCAGCCAGACACCAAAAGACGTGACTAACAAAAGGTAATCAGTCAAAGATAAATACATCCACTCGAGCTTTCAACTCACCTAACTGCTTTTGGAATTGACTGTCTTGGATTGATAGCTTTGGCAGAGCACACGACAACCTGAGAAAATTTTGTGAATAGATTGTAGACGCCGAGCAAGGAAAGGCCAATGAATTCAGGACCACCAATCAAAAAAGCAGCCAGACGGAATACACCCTAGAATCCCAAGAACCGTCCAAGAGCTCCTTCTACAAGACTACATAGCCACCTCAGGTAACCCCTATGACCTACCTAGTTAGGCTACCTTAAACCATGCAACTTTCTTACCTACTAGGTGCCTAATACCCGGTAGACCACCTACAGGGTAAATATACTGACATTTTCTAGGGAGACACCCAATAGAGCTGGGGAGGCAGCAGTAGGTATTTCCCAAGCCTCCCTGCTACCTGTTCATGGTTTCTAGGAGCTTCCTGGGGTTTACCTCAATTATCACATTGTCACAGGGTGTCAGAAGTCCCATCATAAAATTTGCACTCCAATTTTTGTTCCTTACAACAGCTCTTCTGTAGAGCTGGGCTTTCATTTATCTGTTTGGCCTTGCAAGTATTCAGTAGCAGAGTGTCTAGACTCTTACACCTCAATTTCTGTTCTCTATCACAGCTCTTCTGTAGAACTGGCTCCCATTTCTCCCTTTAATTCTGCAGATACTCAGTATTGCCATCATTTGACCATCATGTTGGAGCCCTATCTGACACTATCAAAGGTCATCTTCTTGCTATAAATCTTAACCTGTGGCATGTGGTAGTGTTGAAATTGCCCCATTACAAGACACCATAAATTGATTGATATCAATTTTGAGACCCCATTGAACTTCAAATTCTGTGATGTGATAGCCCAGCTTTATGCATACTACAGGGGTTGCCAGTACTCAGTGCATTCTGTAAACTTTGCCCCCCCCTAAAAACAAAAACTCACCAATTCAGTACTTGCTGATATCAAGTATTACTCATTAATGCCATCAATAACAGGCACTACTTGTTATTAATGGGGACTACCTGATCTGAACAGATACTACCTGGGCTGAATGGGTACTACCTATGCTACCCCATTAATCATGGGTAGTACCTGTTCAGCACCCGTCAACAGGTACTACCTGGGTACTACCTATGCTACCCCATTAATCATGGGTAGTACCTGTTCAGCACAGGTCAGCCCAGGTACTACCTATGCTACCTGATATCAACAGGTAGTACCTGGGCTGACCTGTCCTTATTAATGGGAACTACCTGAAATCTAAGATAGTACTAGGGAACTCCCTGTAAATCAGTGGATAATTAAGATTAGATTGCAGAACTGTTTGAAATCAGTGGATAATTAAGATTAGATTGCAGAGCTGTTTAAGATTGAAAGCAGTGGATAATTAAGATTAGATTGCTAGAACTTTTCAAAACCAGTGGATAATTAGGATTAGAATGCAGGATTGTTTGAAATTGAAAGCAGTGGATAATTAAGATTAGATTGCAGAACTGTTTGAAATCAGTGGATAATTAAGATTAGATTGCAGAGCTGTTTAAGATTGAAAGCAGTGGATAATTAAGATTAGATTGCTAAAACTTTTCAAAACCAGTGGATAATTAGGATTAGAATGCAGGATTGTTTGAAATTGAAAGCAGTGGATAATTAAGATTAGATTGCAGGACTGTTTGAAATTGAAAGCAGTGGATAATTAAGATTAGATTGCTAGAACTTTTCAAAACCAGTGGATAATTAGGATTAGAATGCAGGACTGCTTGAAATTGAAAGCAGTGGATAATTAAGATTAGATTGCAGAGCTGTTTGAAATTGAAAGCAGTGGATAATTAAGATTAGGTTGCAGAGCTGTTTAAGATTGAAAGCAGTGGATAATTAAGATTAGATTGCTAGAACTTTTCAAAACCAGTGGATAATTAGGATTAGAATGCAAACTGTTTGAAATTGAAAGCAGTGGATAATTAAGATTAGATTGCAGGACTGTTTAAGATTGAAAGCAGTGGATAATTAAGATTGTGGATAATTAAGATTAGATTGCAGGACTGTTTGAAATTGAAAGCAGTGGATAATTAAGATTGGATTGCAGGACTGTTTGAAATTGAAAGCAGTGGATAATTAAGATTAGATTGCAGAGCTGTTTGAAATTGAAAGCAATGGATAATTAAAATTAGATTGCAGAACTTTTCAAAACCAGTGGATAATTAAGATTAGATTGCAGAATTGTACAAAAGCAGTGGACAACTAAGATTAGATTGCAGGGCTGTTTGAAATCAGTGGATAATTACACCCAGCTTTCTTCACATATTACTGGGGATGGACCTGTCCTAGTTACTACCAGCTATCAGGTAACACTTGAGCTCAAAACTTAAGGACATTTCTCTCGCGGCAAAGGAGAAGGGACACAAGATTGATTATATTTGGTATCATGTATAATGTTAAAAGATAATGCACCAAGTTAGCTTAACAATGTATTAGTATTCTACTGGTCAAAGTCTAGAGTTTTTGTTAAACCACATTACACTCAAGCTTTTCAAGAGGTGTCAAGTTGGCTTTATAATATATATATGAACATAAGTAATATTAAATGATACTTATACTCAATTATTTTCTTTTTCCCAATATATGTCAGCAATTTCTTTTGTATCTAATTGTTCAGTCAGTCCAACTTCAATATCCTCAAGATATGTACCACCAAAGTCATCAATATCCTCTCCTTCAACTGAGTCAAAGAGAAGTTGTCTACACATTCCTGCTAACTCATCCTCTGAAGGGCCCCAAAGGGAAGAAGAATTGCTTGAGAGTTCTATCAATGATTGCTCCCAAGTTACAACAAGCCGTAGAAGGTATTGCTTTTGGAGTTCTAGCTGATGTCTGAGTCCTGCATCATCTAGCATGTTAGATATGATTACACATAATGTATATCAAATCAAAAGCATACCTGTTTCAGCCTCCAAAGCCTTTATTACCAACCCCCATTCTTCAGCAAACCATTCCTGCAATGACTGTCTTTGAATCTGTAAACGAGCAGCCTCCTCTACACAGCGATCTAGTTCCAACATGGCTCGAATACCTTTTCGCACATTGTCATCCACCATCCAGGGAGGTGGTGGTCGATCACCATTGTCAGTAAGTCCAATATCCTGCCAAAGATCCTCATCTGTATCCAAGTTGAAGAGGGTTGACTTATCGATCTTCTTGGGTGTAACAACATTTTTGGGGGCCTTGCCATGGTGAATCAAGTCCTCAATATCATCACAAAGGTTGTTGTATTTACTTGCAAGTGCTAGAATACTTGGGTCCCGACGCTGAACAGAATCACGGGTATGGTCATGAAGTTTTTGTTCTGAGATAACATTAGCAAAGTGCAAAGGAAAATGAAGCAATGCTTACCACTCCGTTGTTTGCGGAAGCAACGCTCTAGTCGACTAAGAGCAAACTTTCTAGCTTCAAGTTTCTGACGGACGTGCATTTTCAGTGCAAGAGCATTTAAACGTTTTGTTATATATGGGTCGTTCATCAAATTTCGCAAGTCGTTTCTGTCTGAGGTGCCAAGAGAACGCTCCTTCTGAGTTAACTTCAGTCTTACATCATCCCGAGTTTGGCGTGCTTTTGAAAGGTCATCATATGCTGCAATAGTCTGATACCTTTCTGCTGTTTTTGAAATAATGACACTCTCGAGGTCGACAATCTTCTGCTCAAGGACATCCAGAGCCTCGTTCAAGCGTAATGCTTCTTGAACAGTGGTTTTGGCAGCATTACGTCTTTGTCCTATATGTCAATTTATTAATAACTCAAACCAATCTTCCAGTGAACATGCAAACTTACTTGGAAGAGGCTGAGTCTGGACCTTGACTTGGTCCTCCCATTGTGCACGTAGAAACGTCAAATCCTGTTGACTCTCATCTAGTTCTTCCTGCGCCACAATACGCCGAGATGCACATTGACGCGTCTTCCATTGTAACCACTTCGCAGCCCCCCAAAGATTCTGTTCGTTGTGGTGATGTAACTGAGTGTCGATAGTGTATAGATGCAGGTAATACTGGGCATATTCATTAGATAGTTTTTTTTTCATGATGTTAATTGAATACGACTTACCCCAACCACACGAGTATATGCTACTAGATGACGAAGGCAACTCCAGCAACGCTCACAACCTTCCCCATCACACAGCCCAAACCAACGACGCTTACGAGGGTGATATATCAGCTGGCAAGGCCAGTTATGACCATATGCATGAAAGACAGACACTCCCCAGATGATACGTCTCAGATACTCCTTTAGAAACCCCCATTTCCGACAACTACGCTCTGTCTGACAACCAATGTCATACAAAATACCAACATTCCAATTGTCCAGTATGTGTTTGAACAGTTCTGCAATGAGCGCAAGCATATAATGTTGCCGTTCTCCAGGTGAGTTGATTGCGACCATGAATAGAGCGACATCGTGTTGACAGAACATACCAGCATCTGCAGTTTTGTCAAACTTTTCGCCAGATGCACTAGTAATGGTTTCTTGGGCAGCAGTAAAGCTTCCCAGACACCCATCCAATGCTGACTTAGGCACACGCATCCCGTGTTCATAGTGGTCGTCTTCCTGCAATGGTTCGGTTGCTTGTTGTTTGGGGCGCTTTGATGGTTTCGAAGGGCGGGCCTCGTTGACCAGCGCCTCCCATTTTTTTATGTCGTCCTCAGGAAGGTACATAGTATCGGGATGAAGATGGGGGGGATCACGGTAGCTTTGTTTGTTGTGTTTATGTGTAAAGCAGGCATCCAGAGTGACAAGAACATGAGGACCAGCCTGCTCCTGCTCAGCGGCATTCGCAGGCGTAGTACCTCCAAAACACAAAGGACAGCGCGACCTCAGATATGTGCTGGCGCGTGCTGGGCTACGGTTGTCTGGATTTTGATGGTCATGTGCGTTGACGGTTCCGACACGAGGGGATTTTTTGCAATGTTTACGTTTCTGTTGTGTTGAGTCTGTAATAGTTGACGTTTCAGAGCTCATCGTGACGCCTCTGACTCCTGCTGCTGGAAGACCATGTGCACCCCTGAAGTGTGCATCTATAGGTAGCTCCAATAAATCTGTTCTGATACGCTCCAAATCAGACCTGAGACGAATCCGGATGGCATCCTGCAAACTATTGAACCATAACAGACAATTCCCGAAGCGCCTTCGCAGTGGATCTTGCCCATTGAGCCAGTAGCCTTGCTGACGAAGGTAGTCTGACAATGCACCACACCATGTGGTAACATTAGGAGAGATCCGTAAGAAAAGACGAGCGAGGAAATCCAGCATATGAATTTTGACTGCCAATGAAGGAACGAACGGCGCACAGGGAAAAAGACCGCTCCTGATAAGCTGGGGGGCAGTAGGGCAACATGTACCGCAATACCAGACTTCCACCCTCTCAATACCTAAACACCATAAAGCAACTGTGCGGTGCTGAACTCGAAAACATTGACACACCTGTAAACCTAATCACCGTGACATTCAAATAACGCCCATTGATGCAGGAGCACTGATCTTCCAACTGTAAGGTTGCATGCAAACGCAAGTTCTTCGTCTTCTCCACCATTTCCATATAAGGCTCTACAAGTGAGGGTATGACCTCCTTGAGCCATCGTTTCCACTGACGGTCCCGTTTCTTCTTGTGAGGCGATTTCGAAGGAGAGAGCGGCATGTCGTCGTTGACATGCTCGAGCGGCCGACTGTCGAGATCTCTGTCCTTGTGCTGTGTGTTTGGCACCGCAGTAATAACATCTAGATCTTCCAACTCTGCGGGGTGATCTCTGTTAAAACCAATCTGACCCCAAATACGTGGAAGCATAGTGTTTTGGGTCAGATACCTGCCTCTAGAAAGTTGAACAAGTTGTCGAGGGGCTTGATGGGATGGATATTGACCTGGCTCAACAATGGTAGGCTTGTATGCAGCTACAGATGGTTTGGGAGGTTTGGATTTCATGGTCCGATGTCTGGAAGTCATAACGTGGGAGGTGTATTGCGTGAGGCAAGACTACAAGAAGCAGGGAGGGAGGCCGTTACTGTTCAAAATGACACGGTAGACAGGATAACGTTTGTGACACATTTCCAACTACCATCATGCCTCTCTCGTCTGCAGACGAATACTACATCAACATGACCACCAGACAAGTCTTGGACCGCGCCGACCTCCCCATATCCTTTGTAGAGGACCTTCATCCCCCTCCACTGCTACCAGTGCCTTATTTTGGTCATAATGACCCTCGTGCCACCGCCAAGATGTGGATTTTGACTAGGACAGCACCGGTCATAGCTGAGAGAGTATTCCAGTTCCTTCGTCGCGTCGGGCCTGCCCACGACGGCCATAGAATGGAATTTGATATGTGGGATGAAGAGCACAATGGCGACGTGACTCTGAGCTGTTCGTGCGGTGTCTTCTGAAATTTCGGAACCTTTACATGGTTGGAGGACATGAATTTCGAAGTTTTGTTGGGAACTTGGGAAAGAGAAGAGAAGGTGCTGCAGGAGCACGTTAAACGTGAGTCAAAGTCTGGCATTCGAGTGCAAGCACTGACCTTGGGATTTCTGAGTAGGCATAGAACATAGCGCTGAGCTCCGTTGAGAATTTTACAAGTTTATTCAAGAACTTACAGAGCAAGGTGAGTGTCAATGTACTCGTTGCCAGTCCATTCATCTCAAATACATACCTTGTTTTTCTGTCAGAGAACACAGACAACAGTGCTCATCTTGTAGTTTAACGTCGTTGCGGACGCAAATACTCCATTTCCTTTTTTCGTACTGCCTTTATTGTCATTGGTAGCCAACAACTTAATTGAATATATTGCATAAAAGTTAATAGGGTACAATTATATGCAGGTTTGTGGCATAGCGGTCCAACGTATAGATCAAAGCAACTAGAGAATACACATATAAAGAAAATACAGCAAGGAGACTACTAAAATACATTAACGCTGTCGCTTTTGGCTTGCTATCGTTCTCAACGACTTGATCAACTCAGCCCATTTCTCTTTGTTAGGATCGCTGGGGACAAAGGCGCACTCATCACTTCGCACCACAACATACTCGTCTTTTTGTTCTTCCTCAGGCTCTCCCCACAGCTCAAAAACAGTTGCTGTGATGAGTCTTTCCGACGTTCCTTTTTGAGATTGAAAATAGATCTGCCGAATATGTTTCCTGACATGTTCTCCTTGCACCACCAGAAGCGGTTTTGTGTTGTACTGGGCCTTTATGGGGTGTGCAGGGTCTGCAGGAAGAACAATTTCCTGAGGCAGTGCTCTCCAACTTTCACCATTCAACATACAAGACACAAAACCGAGGGCAGAATTAGGTGTTGCAATAACTTCTTTCTCACTCTTGGCTGACAGATCTAATGGCTTGTAGAAGGTGAGGAACGCTTTCCATCGAGATGAGAGTCAATGGACCAATGGAAGGGGTCTGCTCCTACAAGCTGTGGGCCTATTGGAGTATTTTCATGAGAGGGGAGAGGTAGGGGCCTGAAGCGAGGAGGAGGAGGTACTTTAGGAGCTGGGACTGAAACTGCACGAATAAGCTTGTGTGGGCACCAGTAACATTGGGCTCGCCCACTCAAAGGATAGCAAACATGGAGAGGTAGACCGGTACTGATCACGACATATCATCAGGGCCAGATGTTAGGCAAAGACTAGTAAACTTACTCAAGATCACGAATCCAGCTATAGTCAACCCAAAAACGTGGATTAGCACCATATTCAGCGGAGATGTAGTCAAACTCGACAAGGACACGCATCCTGGATTTGAATCGATGAAAGAGTTCTACGCTTGCAATGAACCCCTTGTTCTTGATGAGGCCTTTGATCACCATAATATGTTTCCGGAGCCAAGGTTCAGGTGGTCGCTGCTGACGGAATAAATATTCCTCAGCTTGCAGAATGCGACCACCCTCAAATGCTGGTCGTGCCACAGTAGGAGCATATGCTGTACCCCAAGACGCTTGTCGGAATCCTTGTTGGTGTGGAAGTAGAGGAAGTACTTGACAGAGTACTTTGTTCGTACTATGAATCCCATTAGTCGAAGATTACACTGATCATAGACAAACTAACCATGTCTCGACAACATCGTCGTGACGGATGCGTACAGTCTGTTCCCAGCCCCAAAGTCTAACGTCAATCATGGTGAAACCGTTTAACAGAGGAGGTGAAATGTCTGCGACAATCCCAAAGTGGCCTTGATATTGTCCTCGAATGACTACGATACGTTGATTGATCCAGGGAACGGTGATGTCGTTCCTAGCTTGGACAATTCGACAAGAGTTGATGTCCACTGTAAAAGGCTTCCCAATCTATTAGACAGTAATAATTAATGATTGACTCAAATACTTACTTCTTTCTGTACTGAACTCATCTCTACTACGGCTATCTGTTGGCCCCAATTGCTGAGAATGAAACCGAAACGGCCTTTAGCATTCCCTGCGACCGCCTCTACGTGATCCCCTATAGAAATCCTCTTCCTCAAGTTGAGCTTGGTGACCCACACATCTGTCTCTTCAATGTCTTTCTTCTTCAAGTTCTTAACCCCGTACGTCTCAACGGTATACTCTCCAGGGACCTCGTCGTCGAATTCGTCCAAGTGTACTAGACAACGCTCACTATCAATCCGTTCAATTCTTGCGCTCTTCCAAAAGGTCGTCCGAGGTAAAGAGTGATCCAACCTCTGTTGTTCTGTCAGAGGTGCACTCATGATAACGTCCACTGCCTCGTTTTGATAGAACACCCAGTCATCGGGAAGAGGGAGTTGAACATGTTTTATCTGTGGATGTTGACTGGCCCTGAAGTGGTGACGAGTGATGGGATCCATACGAACGTCAATGTCGGTGACCGATGCATAGGGTAAATGTAACAAGACAAGGACGTATTGAAACATCTGCCCATCCATGTGATATGAGTTCGGGCTAACCTCAGCCCATCTGCATTTACCCTTGCCCTCCTTCCAGTCTGTCCTAGCAAAGAGATGCTGAACTCTTTCAGGTTCTTGCCGCTTCCGTTTCCCGTGAGATTTTTCGGATTCACCAGGAGCCAGCAAAGGGGGTGTTGATGGCTCTGTCTCAAGGCGTGGAACTAGTAGCACAGCGAGTCGACGATGGGCGGTAGATATCTCCCTGCGAATGACAAACCCAACATCGTTTTTGTAACGTCCACGAGTCACTTTAACCCAGGTAAAGAGTTTGATTGAGGGCGGGGAGATGTTAAGCAGTTCACCCACTTCTGGCACTGGTATTGGTTGCAACCACAATTGTTGGCAATGACGATTGGAGGTTCAGTCAAGCCGTACGTTGCCCACCTTGACAGTGGCTGGATGCTGGCGTAGGAACTCGACGATGGGCGTATTCTGGGGATCCGGACCCAAACATGCTTCCAGATATACCGCCCCCGGAACATCAGGAACTGAAAAAGCGGAGAAGACGGGATAGACATCTGGACTTTGCGTCTCCGAGCCCTCTTGAGCTGCAAAAGGAGAGGATGGGGATTGCGTAGAAGGATCCGACTCGTCCCGAGCTGCAAAAGGAGAAGGTGGGATTGCTTGTGGTCGTGTTGATGGGGTGTTCTGTGGAACCAGGTCGTTCTTCATGGCATTCAATGCCTGTAAAGCAACCTCGGCGTCCATTCCAGGCTCCAATACAGCTTTTCCAATCGCTACCAACCATAGCTGCAGGAGGGTTTCGAGTCGCAGTATTCCCTGCAACTTTTGCTCGGCCTCGGGTATGGTCGTTGACTCAGACTGAATAAACGAGAGCAGATACTGGAATCCTTGCTCGTAAGGAGATTCCTCGATCAGATTGTGTGCTGAGAGCTGTGTAGACAGCTGATATGGTAAGAAAATTTTAAAAAGTACTGTTAGTCTACTATAGCACTTTTTGACAAGTACAAGTTAAACAAGTGGAGGCCATTTCTGGCTCAAGAGTAACCAAATATGGAAGGTATCCCCTATAAAGCTCCAGAAATAGGCTAGGCTAGGTGGGAGACATTAAGTAATGGCCTTGTAAAGTAAAAATGTGTCACAAGCTGTAACACATTTGTCATAAGGCAGCTATTTGAAAAGTAAGTGGATAAAGATGCTAAATTGTGCATATATGTTTAGAAAGGGTGCTAAATGGTGGTGGGTTATGGCGGAACTTTTTCCCACACTTTGCGGAGCAATCAAAATGAAAAAAAGCTGAAACATGGTGATATCTTTACTAAAAATAGTAGGTTTAAAAATGGAGAGAGGAGAATAGGGTGTACATAAGGGCAAGTGGGGGGCGGGCTATTTTCCCACGCTTTTTCGGACCACCAACAATGGAAAAATCACCAAAAATAGATGAAATTTATATTAAAAATGGTAATTTTATAAATGGAGAGAGTAGGATAGGGTGTACATAAGGGCGGGTTGGGACAGGCTATTTTCCCATGCTTTTTCGGATCATCAAAAATGGAATCACCAAAAATAGACGAAATTTATATTAAAAATACTAGTTTTATAAATGGAAAGAGTAGGACAGAGTGTACATAAGGGCGGGTTGGGACAGGCTATTTTCCCACACTTTTTCGGACCATCAAAAATGGAAAAGAGATGAGATTTACACTAAAAATAGTAATTTAATGAATGCAGAGAATAGGATAGGGTGTACATAAGGGCAGGTGGGTGCGAGCTATTTTCCCACGCTTTTTTGGACCACCAAAAATGGAAAATTTACTGAAAATATCACCAAAATATGGTGGTTTTTTATTGACAGAAAAAACAGGTCTGGATGTACTATGTTCCCACACTTTTGCAGAGTGCCACAAGGAAAAATGGTGGAAATGGTAAAAACTGATACAAAAATGCTAGAAACAAAGAAATAGGGGTAAAATGCAATGAAAAGCATGAAAACGGAGTTTGTCCAATAGGGGTTACAATTTTCCCACGCTTTCTAAGACTTCTGGCAGATAGCACACTCACAAGAGAGATCAACTGTACCTTCCAATTATGGATAGGCACCGTGGCTGAAGAGTAAAATGCAAAATAAATTTTCGGAGCCAGTGGTTATATTTTTTATTTTGAGTGGATAGGAGTACTTTTGAGTGAAGATCTTAGATTTGAAGTTGGATGTTTAATATCTTGAGTGCTTCTTGACTTATTGCAGAAATACTCATGTGAAAGCACAAAATATCCTCACCAGCTGGGTAATAAGCCCACCTTAAAATATGTTTAGTAAAGGTACAAATGTGTTGATAGGAGTATTCCTTGGTGGGAAATCACCAGAGTTTGAATATATAGATTGTTGAAGCATTCAGATAATAATGTAAGAGTAGATCTCTGTGAGCATTTTGGTAATGAATTCCATATGAGCCATTTTAGGATGTATATCAGGAAGTTGCTATCAATTTTGGATTGACATTGGTGATTCATTGCAAGGAATATACATGTGCTGTCCTAATATCAGATTGTCATTGGACAGTACTGAAATTCTCATTGTTCACCAGATGAGATGTCAACCTCAAAGTGTGCTTAGTATAAGTATTCCTTGGTGGGATACTGTAATATACCAACAGAGTTTGAATATATCATTGATTCTTAAGGGATATCAGTGTCATAAGAGTTCTAATCCCAAAGTATTCTGTAATCCATTTCACTTGCAACAATTAGTTATTCTATCTTCTATAATAATGAAACCAGTCTTTCTTGTGATGTTTTCTAGACTATAAATGAAGAACTTATGCTTCTGTGAAATAACCTGTAAGCTGAGATATGAAACCATGTATGTTGTTACACATGGAGAATATTCCATATAGCTACCAGTATAAATATACCAGAACTCACAATCCTTGTTGCTTTTATTGTCTATAGATACAAGGTCCATCCAATAATCTTATCATGCATACAAGACTCAAGACTTTGTTACATAGTAACTTGTATTCAGTCTACTATCTTCTCTCACACAATAGGAATTTCAGTAATGTCCAATGACAATCTGATATTAGGACAGCACATGTATATTCCTTGCAATGAATCACCAATGTCAATCCAAAATTGATAGCAACTTCCTGATATACATCCTAAAATGGCTCATATGGAATTCATTACCAAAATGCTCACAGAGATCTACTCTTACATTATTATCTGAATGCTTCAACAATCTATATATTCAAACTCTGGTGATTTCCCACCAAGGAATACTCCTATCAACACATTTGTACCTTTACTAAACATATTTTAAGGTGGGCTTATTACCCAGCTGGTGAGGATATTTTGTGCTTTCACATGAGTATTTCTGCAATAAGTCAAGAAGCACTCAAGATATTAAACATCCAACTTCAAATCTAAGATCTTCACTCAAAAGTACTCCTATCCACTCAAAATAAAAAATATAACCACTGGCTCCGAAAATTTATTTTGCATTTTACTCTTCAGCCACGGTGCCTATCCATAATTGGAAGGTACAGTTGATCTCTCTTGTGAGTGTGCTATCTGCCAGAAGTCTTAGAAAGCGTGGGAAAATTGTAACCCCTATTGGACAAACTCCGTTTTCATGCTTTTCATTGCATTTTACCCCTATTTCTTTGTTTCTAGCATTTTTGTATCAGTTTTTACCATTTCCACCATTTTTCCTTGTGGCACTCTGCAAAAGTGTGGGAACATAGTACATCCAGACCTGTTTTTTCTGTCAATAAAAAACCACCATATTTTGGTGATATTTTCAGTAAATTTTCCATTTTTGGTGGTCCAAAAAAGCGTGGGAAAATAGCTCGCACCCACCTGCCCTTATGTACACCCTATCCTATTCTCTGCATTCATTAAATTACTATTTTTAGTGTAAATCTCATCTCTTTTCCATTTTTGATGGTCCGAAAAAGTGTGGGAAAATAGCCTGTCCCAACCCGCCCTTATGTACACCCTATCCTACTCTCTCCATTTATAAAATTACCATTTTTAATATAAATTTCATCTATTTTTGGTGATTTTTCCATTGTTGGTGGTCCGAAAAAGCATGGGAAAATAGCCTCCAACCTATTTTTAATATAAATTTCGTCTATTTTTCCATTTTTAAGGTCTGAACAAGTGTGGGAAAATAGCCTGCCCCAATCTGCCCTTATGTACACCCATCCTACTATCTCCATTTATAAAATTACTAATTTTGATATAAATTTCATCTATTTTTGGTGATTTTTCCGTTTCCAACATTCTGAATAAGCGTGGGAAAATAGCTGACTGGTCCGTCTCTGGATGCCTTCCCCGCCGCTGCGCCAACACAAGGCCAACGCGCTGACTTGGGTACGGGATTTTTCCTCCTTGCTTTCCACTGTCATCATCGCTGCCCGCAATGTGAGTATTATCGTACCTATAGTCATACGTAGAATAAAGAATGAATATGAATATATTACGTGTAAGATGCAAGAGAAACAAGCCTCAAGGGCTACTTAGGAACGGAAGAACAATAGATTGCGCAGGGCGCATTTGACTGACCTATTGTTGGTAGATTCAGGAGCGCTACAACTCGGTACAAGCCTCGGTATGCTGCAACTGTGTAATCCTTTATTGAACAGGCTTGCATCAGACCCTTCATTAGTATGCAGCTCCGACCCTGGAGCAGCAGAGCATGGGGTCGTTATCGAGCTCTAGAGTCTATCCCCGAACGAAAATCTATTCCCGAACGAACTCTATTCCCGAAGGGTAAGCGACGAATCTCAGGTGTGTTGCAAGTCCATTCATCATCTCCGAAAATCTTACTTGATGGGGTAATAGGTTTGATTGCACGCTGAGCGCCTCAGCTTCGTTTCTGGTTGATCTGCTAGACGGACATGGGGAAAGAGCAAAGAAGTTTGAGTTGATGTCGGAATCCAAGTTATATAGTGAGAGTGCAGGTTACAGAGATTACTGGGCCGTATTAAGTTTTGCTGATATAAAACAAATGTATTTTGCGGGTGTATTTGAAGCGTTATTGACAGGGCTACATACAGATGAGAATAAGTCTAAAGATCCCGTAACTAAAAGGATGATGCTGAACAAGGCACTCAACAAAGTCCTGCCGGCAAAGTGGACGAGAAAAAGGCTGGTCCGCAATGACCCTAAACTAGAACACCAGCTGCTAGTACCTGATCACTTCAACTGTGCTGTTTGGGGCATCAAGAAGATCCAACGCTACTCTGCTGCTGCGAATCATATGGAGGGGGAGGATACTGTTCTGAGTAAGCAGGCAATGCCTCTGTATTCTGTGCTGAAGAATTGACAGCCGTAGAGAAAACCACGTTGTCGTCTTCAACGTTAGGACCCTCAGCATCAACAAGAGGAGGTCCATCGGGCATCACATTTAACAGGCGCCCTGGGAAGTCTGTGATTTAACAGTCAGTTTCCAATCCTCAGAGATACAAACAATATCATACTCAATTGATGTTCAGCGAGAGCGTATTCGGGGCACAACTCTCGTAGTTGTTCCCGTTCCATCTCTGTAAGCCCTGTGTAACGATGGTGAACTTGACAGAACCAGCACTCAACATCTATTTCCAGTCTATGGCTTTGCATTGTGAGGCGATGGTATATGGAGGAATGAAGCCGCCATTCTGGGGAGATATGGAGTTGGTGGTAACATGGAAGGTGTGTAGTTATAACTTGCAAGATTATACGCAGGTTGTGATTTATTGACCTGTCTATGTAGACAGGAATGCCTTCGACACACCTTGAGCGGTTGTTCAGGACCTGTTTGGCAGTTGGGTAATCATCAAGAGCATAGACTGGATTATCTCCACCCCGTAAGACATTCGAAGGACGCCCGGGAAAGTCTAATTGTGAAGGTCAGTGTACAGTCGGAGTATAGAATCACAGCGACTCACTTAATCTGTGCTCAGCCAGTCTATATTTGGGGCATAGCTCTCGTAGCTGCTCCTGCACCAACTCATCAAGCCCTGTATTATAACGACAATGAACTTGACAAAACCAGCATTCGACGTCTATCTCTAGTCTATGACTTTGCATCGTGAGGTGATGGTATAGGGAAGAATGGAGCCGCCATTCCGGGCAAATATGGAGTCGTTGGAAGTGGGGGATATGCGTGATCATGGCATGTACGATGCGACGCAGGTCGTAACCTATTGCTGTGTCTACATAGGTTGGAATGCCTTCGAGACACCTGTAGGGAGTATCACAAATTTGCTCGGCAGTAGGGTAGTCACTAGGAAAATAGACAGGAATATTCATGAGGTGGAAAGGGCACCGGAAAACAAACAAATACACAAAGACAGTCTTGTTGATCACGGCGCGCAAAAGGCTGGGAAAATAAACGACAAGGTATGTACAGCGAAAATACTGCAAGCTCTCTATTTCTGTTATACTGAACAATCTACCAGGGTTTCTCTTTAATTACAACGCGAACATGGTCAATACTCGTGCTGAAGGACCCTCCGACAACTCACCTGGTTCATATCCTGCTCGTCGAACCCATTCACATACAAAAGACAACGCTGTCACGCATACGGAACTCCCCAATGCCCCCAAGTCTCGTCTGAAAAGGACGGTTCTAGTGCCTTACGTCGAGATTAGATCTCCTTCGAAAGGCTATCCATCGGTGTCCTCTGGGCCAAGGAACCACAAAGAGATAAGCAAACAGGGCAATCGCAGTAGGCCTCCATCTTCATTTTTCCTTGCCCCTTGCTAATCTTCTTCTGACTTAGCAACGAGACCTATCTCACCACTTCCCCCCATGAGTCCACTTACGCCTTTTCCATCCTCTGTTGCGATCGCTTCAGTCACCGTTGGCGCCCCTGTGGTACAGGATTCAGCAGCTGGCGCTACTGCAGTACAAGATGACGCAGAAGATTCTCCGGTATGGGATGATGCACAAGATCCCGCGGTGGAGACTCTGGAGATGCTAGACGTTACATACGCCAACCTGGAGCGTGAAGAGCTTGAGACGCAGCAGAAAAGGGCTGCACCGAAGTCAATTCAACATTCGTTAACTGGCAACAGTGACTCCGAGGCATATGATAGCGAGACGGAGTGGGGAGGGTGTGCATCGTCTGCTTCGGTAATGCGCCAGCAAACTAGTTACCGCTGTATTAAGGCTATTTTTGCGCATTTATATGCCAAATAGCCTATAGGACATGTGGTATAAATGGGTTAAAGGACTAAAGTGAGAACCCAGCTGTTAGTCAAAGGGTTTCAACTGGCTCTAAACCAACTTGATTCATTAGAGATGTGTGAGGAGCACCCACACTCAATGTAGTCAACAAAGCGGAGTAAAGTAACTGTGGATTCGAATCGGAAGGATTCCAGTTCCTATGACTTCTGGGGAGTTGAATACTATACCTAGACCTGATCTCTGAATCCTGAGACTCGTCATCTCCTCATAATCCAAATGTACCATTCGAGCTAAGTTGAATCCCAATTCAAGGGTTGTTAACCGGACTCTATTCAATGATTGCGACCAGTTGCACTGGGTTAGACAACTCAAGGTTGTTCGACGAAGGACTGTTAAGGCAGAATCTTGTACAATGTGGCGGTATCACGCAGTGGAGACATGAACAAACATCAGTTGCCGAGTTGCTGCCTGTGGCGACGAAGGCTTTAGCTTTCGGACATCGGTGAATCGGTGTTTCGGACTGGGAAGCAAGTTAATCCTTCATCGGACAACTCAGCCGACCAGGAATAACCGGACCAGGTACGAAGTGGAGCTTTGGAAGTCCTTCCGCTGGTCTAGACACAGAAGCAAAGCACTGTTTTTCTGGTTGAATCATTGAGGCACCATAGGATAGTTCCTATCAGCGGAAAGCACATGGGGACGCCTGCGGAGCCATAAGGATCAGTTGTACAGGCGGTTGAATATGTTCCGACCAGGGCTATCTTGCTGCCTAGGCACAATGAGTCAGGCAATGTGACGACGAGTCACCTCGAATCAGTGGAAACCAGCACCGAATGAGCTGCAACCACCCCATATACCCTGTAGAAATGGCTTATCCAGCCTAGTGTAACAATATCTGTGACAGATCTCCTCGATTTACTAGTTTCTTTTGTTTTCTTCAGTATATTTTGGACTCCGAACCCTACTCAGTATAAATAGTCATGTAAAAAACCATAGTACAGTAGTGAACCTAGAGTAACCCACTCAAGGACGTAACTGTAGCCTGGGGAACACTGTACCCTCCTAGTTTTGACTAGCAGCCACCCGGTGAAACCAGTCTGTCGTGACGTCTCAACGCGTTGAAGCTCGAAACCCCACTCAATTGATCTTATTTGTGTATCTATACGTGCGCACTTGAGAGTTATTTTACTTTGAGCCAGTTCGATTGCTAGTTAGCCGTTGAACTTGAACTTGTGGTCTGGTATATAGGGTTGAAAGGCTTTATACCTAGTCACAACGTCTTGTGGATTGGCTGCCCTGTGTGCAGTGAAATAGGACGTTAAACTAAACTTCTTGGCGTGTGGCTGTCGGTTGGGCAGTGAGTTAGGAAGCAAAACTAAAGTTCCAACACAACCTTCTTGGGGTTTGGCTGCAGTTGAGCAGTGACTTAGGAAGTAAAACTAAATTGTTCGACTCAACCTTCTTGGGGTTTGGCTGTCTGTTGTGCAGTGACTTAGGAAGTAAAACTAAATTGGCTTTGACCGAATCAACTGTCTTGGGGTTTGGCTACCTAGTGTGTGTAGTGACTTAGGACGATAAACTAAACCTCTTGAGCGACTAGCAAGTGTGTTAACGTGCCTGAGGACCCAATCTACTTATACTAAGTCTTTCATCCGTGTCGGACTTTGTATAAACCATATATAACCCTCTTATTACACCTGAGCATTGGTTCATAGACACTCATCTTGGAGTCTTTAGACTTAGTTAGATAGTCAGACAGGCTTGACGAACTTAGTACTAGTTCAGTAGAGCTTTGGACATTAAATAACAAGGACTATCTTTGTCAAAGAATTCTATCTCCGAGCCCACTCGCAACTTTCAGCGACTTTTCGACTTAGGTTGAGGTACTGAAGACGTGTGAACTCCTATCACTTAGTTGAACTTAGTCAAATCAGTTCTACTTATATCTACCCCACTCAACCCGCCTTAACCTATTGAACGAAAACAAGCGCTTTATCGGACCTCCATACCCAGCATCGTGCTTCTACTTCCCCTTCCAAAGCCCTTCCGTCAAATATTTCTATTCCCGGTGTCAATGCAACGGCTACAACACCTCAGCAGAGGGCAGTGGAGGCTCTACGGGCGTTCGTTACTTCTTCAATGGACAGTGACGACATTGCTGAGCAGCTTGAAGGCATAGTGGGAAAGCTGTCTGGAGTTTGGTATGAGGCCATTACAACTGTCATAGATGAGCCCAACCAAACCGTCGAGGAAATTCGCCAAGCCCTGGAAGAATACGTACCTTTTTTGTTGGACCATAACATCATCCCTCTTCCAAATGCAGCCCAAGACCGAGATCCAGACGAAGACACCAACGCAGACCCAGACATAGAAGCAAACTCGAAAGAAGCTGTAGACGCCCTTCGACTATTCATCACGTCTTCCATGGGTGTCAGGGAGATTACAGAGACCCTGTATGCCCTCCTTGGCAACCTTTCATCAAAATGGCATCAAGCTATCACATTGGCTACTGCTGAGCCTGGTGAAACAGCTGAGGAGGTGCTGGAACGCTTTGAGCAGCATGTACCCTCTCTTCTCGGTGACCGTCGTTCTTCCCGACATCGAAATACCGTCAACTATCATTTACCAGCACTTGATTCTGATCCTGACGTAGAACAAGAGGATAGCGGTTCTTCTGATTGGGGAGCCGATCACGAAAAGGAGAAAGCCCTCAGGGAGAAGAGAAGGGAACGTTTGCAGAGGATGAAGGAGAAGAATGGGGAAATAGATGACCAAGTCGTTTCTGATTCCTCGAGTTCAGACGAGGACGAGAAGGATCCCCCTGTAGTGTTGAGACGTCGTTACGTCGGGCTCGACGGGAAGCTCAAAGGCCAAGCAGGGCCAAAGGCTCGCTCTAAAGGCAAGCAGATCAAGGTGGTTTCTCCCAGTGATCATGAGGACGAAGAGCAATTGGATGGGTCGGATGAGGAAGAGGGGGCTGGTCGTATTCCTGCAGCTATGAAAACGGAAATCTGGAATATTCGGGCTGACTACGAGCAAAAAATGGAAGAGGTCGCCCAACGTTTCCGTCGTTCACTTCAGTCGGCCTACCACGTAGCAGGAGACGTTACTATTGCCTCCAGGGACCCAAATCTCTTCAACATCTTCCAGAAGTGGTATGTCACTGAGGATGGTAACAATATGAAAATACCTGCCAATGGTATGTTCTGGTCTCACTATATATATGGTGTGGATTCTGACATGTTCATACTTAGTCAATCCGGGCAAATTCTTAAGTCTACAATGGCAGTTCCTTCGAAAGGAACGACTTGATGAAAACTGGAATGATCCTTTGAAGGTTGAAGAGGAGTTTGCCATTCTTCGGGATTGGTATTCCAGCAGGTATAGCAATGATCAAAGGATGACTCAAGGGCCCATGAAACACGACATACGCACTGTTGCCAAGATAGTCAGTGATGTGGTGAGTATTTGTGCTGAAGTTTGTTGCAGTTGTGAGACTGATTTCCAGAATTTAGGCTAAGCAGGCGACATTGAATTGTGGCATCTGGGTATACGCCTTTATCATTGACCCCAGCAATCACCATAGTATGATAACTGGTTGGGGAAAGGATTATGAGAACATGAAAGTGGAATACCCAGCACAAATCACTTCACAACTTCATGATGTTGGCATTTTGCTTGGCAGTGAACACATCAAAGCTCAAATAGGCTCTAACGTCCCCAAAGACCTCAAGTCACTGGTCGTAGCAGCAACACAAGTAGGCAGTGATCGTGAGCGTGAAAGAGCGCTCATTCCCAAGATTTTGCTTTACGATATAGGTATGCAAGTGATACTATTTCACATCTCTCCTACTCAACCTTGCCTGAGTGCAGCCCAACTTGATGTAGCACGTCCGGGCAGGTTCCCCTGGAAAAACTATGCTGATTATGCGTATAAGCATCAAGTTTGTATCGTGAACTGGCCCGACGACATCGCAGCACCAGGCGCAGGGTTGAAAGATGTCAATCATGCAGTCAGGATGCATGGAGGGCCGTCTCGTTTGACAGCTCTTCGTATCGAGGAGTTAATTTGGTTCAAAGATGCGTGGGCGAGGAAGGAGGATAATCCAACGCCTCCGGAGCATATCACAAGTAAAGCCTTGCGGATCGTCTCATGGACAGACGGTGCGTGATCTGTCAACTTTTTGTCTGTGATCTAACTTAACCTTGACCGAGCAGAAGAAAAGAACCTACCTTTGGAGGAGCAGAAAGACATAGTGCTCGTGAAATCGGTGGACAGAAAAACGTTAACATCTGTCATAAACTCCAAGGAATGGCGTATACAGCAAGGCGCACAGGCCAACAAAGTCTCTCTGAAACAAAAACCAAAAGCTAAATCAAAGAAGAGCCCTAGTCCATCCCCATCTGATTCAGAACGTTCAACACCCCCTTCCCCTCACCTAGAAGAAGCGTGAACACCATTTATTTTTTTGGATGAGGAAGAAGGATCTGTCTTACGCCGTGACCCAGAGCCAAGTCCATTCTCTTCTCCGGCTCACGGGGAGCAGTTAACCCATATTCCTCCTAGGCTCTTCATTGGGTCCAAAACCCAGCAGGAATTTCTTCAAAGTAGCAATGCGGAAATGGCTGACGATGAAGACTTGGATGAGGATTGGAATGAGGGCAAGTACCAAGTTCCTTCGAAGGCAAAGGATTCCAGACAAGTTCAACATCGTCGCCCATCTCAAATGTCAGGCCCTAGCAGACTACCACCTCAGCTGAATTATCATCCATCTCAGAGACCAGACCCTAGCAGACGGCATGGAAAGCGTACTAATGAGGACTCAGAGCGTCAGAGCCCAGTGAAGCGTACCAAGAAGGGAAAAGCAGTGGAGAGGGGGAAGAGGGACTTTAAGAAACTCTTGAAGAGCCATAGAAAGTGACTTGAACTTATTAAGTTAATTTGTTGTTCAGGTATATATCTATAATCAGTTTTGTGATTGAATTTTGCATTGTTTGCTTGAGATGAGTTTTCTGAATGAGTATAGCTCTCTAACACATAGGCAATGCTACCTGAGATGTGAGTATTTCTCAAATTTACCATGGAAATGTTAGGTACTACCTGAGAGTACAAATTTATGCCAGGTACTACCTACAGATCTGTAAGAACAGTAGGTAGCTCCCTAATGCTACCTGAAATGTAGGGTAGTACCCCTGAGATGTAGGGTACTACCTGATATTAAAAAGGTAATAACAGGTACTACCTGACAGTACAAATTTATTCCAGGTACTTCCTGTCTTTGTGGGGTATTTCCTCCCCATGTTAGGTACTACCTGGTACTACAAATTTATTACAGGTACTTCCTGTCATTGTGAGGTATTTCCTACCAATGTGGGGTACTACCTGACACAACAAATTTATTCTGGGTATTTCCTCACAATGGAGGTACTACCTGGCACTACAAATTTATTCCAGGTACTTCCTGTCTTTGTGAGGTATTTCCTATCAGTATGGGGTACTTCCTACTCATATCATCGCATACATGAACAAGTATTTACTTGCCCATAGTGTATGGGATACTTGGTCAGTGCTCATATGGGATAGCCAGTGCTCATAAAGGATTGAAAGGTCAAAATGTGATACAGTACAGACCAAAGTGACAAAGAAATTTCTTTCTGTCAGTAAATCTACAATACATATTATGTATGTAGTTCTACAATCAAATCTAAAAGACAAGTATTCAGGATCAAAAATTCAGCTTCAAAAGTTAAACAAACAGATCTGGGTTTTTCTCTGGTGACAATAAGTGGGTCAGTCTGTACAGTGTGTATGAGAAGATAGATACTGGGATCTCACTGTCATTTTGTTCAAAAGTATTGGGCATCATCAAGATCTTGCACCTACTTCTTGAAGTAAACAACTCATTCTGGAGAGGTTTAGTGTACAACTATTAATGTAATGTATGTGTAGCTTTATCTAGTGTATCTACCCTTATATTTTTCATCTTGTTTTCTCCCTCCTTGTCATTCATCAATTCATGCATATGTGTCTGGGGTTGAGGAGCACACCATTGATTGCATGTAGTTATCTTTGGTACAATGTACAATTCTGTCTTTAAAATGGGCTAATGTTAATTTTATCAGGCCAATAATGAATGTAATGAGCATATAATATGGAATTTAAAAAAATGAAATGGTACAAGACAGAATAGGAACCATTTTGGGGCATAAATTCTATGATGGGACTTCTGACACCCTGTGACAATGTGACAATTGAGGTAAACCCCAGGAAGCTCCTAGAAACCATGAAAAGGTAGCAGGGAGGCTCGGGAGATACCTATTGCTGCCTCCCCAGCTCTATTGGGTGTCTCCCTAGAAAATGTCAGTATATTTACCCTGTAGGTGGTCTACCGGGTATTAGGCACCTAGTAGGTAAGAAAGTTGCATGGTTTAAGGTAGCCTAACTAGGTAGGTCATAGGGGTTACCTGAGGTGACATAGCAGTTGAGAAATATGAGAAAGGTGCAGCATTAGTATACATACTATTCGGCCATGGGTCTGGGGTCTTTCCAGTACCCAAAGCCAATACGATCACTGCATGGATAGCCAAAAGTTTAGCAGATAAATTGAAAAAACATAATGAACACACTGTGCAGGATTCCCTCCAAGCATTGCAACGAAACCGAAACCAATGATCAAGATGAGATGCAAAATAGAACTCGGCCTACATAACAGCAGGGCAATTATGAGAGCAGCACTGAGGATAATGCGACATGTACCTCTCCATACAGCTTTACAGCAAATGCGTTCATGAAAAATATTATTAGACAGAAGGACACATATGGCTTCTGAGGTGTTGGGAACCTGAAGAGAAGACGATGTTCAGACAAAAGTTTTATTTGAGGACACAGGGACAAACCAGTATTGCCATAATCCAGTAACAGCGACGATATCGGCACAACCAAATGCGATACATGCACCTGTAAAACAAGGGACATAAGAGCGAAGATAAGAGGAGCAAACTAGGCTTACAAGCATAGTTCCAACCACAAGCAACACCAGCAGCTGGATCAATGAAACGATGAGCCCAGTGTATAAAAGATCCATTGACGGGATGAAGTGTCGCTAGCTCTCCTGCGGCTTGACTAGCAGAACCATGAGTATAACAGGAACAGATTGATATTGGAGATCTAGACGTACCACACCACACGACAACACAGAATATTGAGTACATTAATAAACACGAGAAGGGACCACCCATGACAAGTGCGCATCCAGAACCGACTGTAGAGTATAGGAAAGGTAAAGAAAATGAGGAGAGACGTACTGAATATACCACTGTAGAACGATCTCAATTCCAATTTCTGTCAACTATGGAGAAGCATCTTGCTGATTACATTCCAATAATACCTCCAATCAAGCTAGTAGAATCGTGTCAACGCTGTAAAGGAGCAAAATAAAGGACTACTTACATCAATTAAATATGCCTAAACTTTAACCCACTTGTAGTCTGCATCTTTGCCATTGCTGTCCCCATTCTGTACTCTACAGAATTCAGGGACAGAATCCCAACATTCACTTCTTCCTTTGAACTCAAGCCTTTGCTTTCAACGTCCATTGCGTTTTCGGGGAGATGACTATCCAAGCAAAAAAACACTGTTTGGAGTGAAACACAAAGTCACTGAATATGACACAGTATTGGTAGTAGATCAAGTGTGTAGAACAGCATATTTTGGATGAAATACAAAAGCATAATTCAAATAGAAACAAACAAAGTGGCTGAATATGGCATATTCTATCCAAAAATGGACCAAGCAGGCAGAAAATCATAATTTGGACAGAAATGGCATATTCTGGCCAGGAGCAGACCAAGTGCACAAAAAAGGTAGTTTGGATAGAAATATCAAAAAATGACTGGGTATAGTATATTCTGGACAGAAGTAGACCAAGTCCACAGAAAAGCACAGTTTGGTTAGAAAAAGAAAAGAATAGCTGAATATGTATCTGGACAATATAAGTGGGTCAAATACATATAATAGGGGTAGAAATAATAAAGGTGGAGAATATGGCATAATCTGGACAACAGTAGCTGGAGAAAAATAGGAACAGATAAAATATGGCATCTTCTTGCTGAAGTAGACCAGATAAGCAGAAGGACATAATTTAAGTAGGAATGAAAAAAGTAGCTGAATATGGCATATTCTGGGTAATGGTAGAGTTACATGTAAAAAAGCTGCTGAGTGTGGTATATTCTGTGAAAGAAGCAGACCAAGTGAGAGCATAATTTGGATAAAAATGGAAAAGAGTGGCAGAATAGGGCATATTCCAGCCAGAAGTAGACCAAGCAAGCAAAAAAGCATGATTTGGACAGCAATGGCATATTCTGACCAGAAGTAGACCAAGTGTGTGGAAAAGCATAGTTTGGATAGAAAAGTCAAATTATTTGGACAGAAATGGACAAAAGTGGCTGATGGCATATTCTGGAAAGAAGTAGACCAAACAGAAAAAGCATAGGTCAGATAGACATGGACAAAAGTGGCTGAATATGGCATATTGTTAACAAAAGTAGACCAAGCAAGCAGAAAAATTGTTTGGAGTGGACAAAAGTGGCTAAATAGGGCATATTCTGGATACAAAAGGACAAAAGTGGCTGAATATGGCATATTCTAGAAAGGAGTAGACCAAACAGAAAATGCATAGGTCAGATAGAAATGGGTAAAAGTGGCTGAATATGGCATATTGTTGACAAAAGTAGACCAAGCAAGCAGAAAAATTGTTTGGAGTGAAATGGACAAAAGTGGCTAAATATGGCATATTCTGGATAGAAGGGGACCCCATAAGCAGAAAGGCATACAGGATTTGAGCATTCAATTGGACACCAAAAGTTAATCTATTCACTACACATTATTAGGGGTATATACACTGTAGATATCTATATGCAATACATCTATACTATAAATGCTACATATATGTCAAGTTATTAGGTATGGGGATGAACCCCAGTAGAGTAATGAGCAGATCAAGATGGTGACCTGAAAATCGGCACTTTCAGTCATCTGGACAGTGTGACATGGTCATGTCACAGTTGTCACACATACATGTGACAATACACTGCAACCATCATTCATTGTCCTCCGATGAGATTTCCTCTTCATTAATCGCAATTTCTTTGCATTCACCATCATCCGCAACCTCCTTCATTTTTGTATTCCTGATTTTTGGTTTTGGAGCGGCTCGTTCATGCATAAACTTGGGGTCTTTTGCTTTTGGTTTGGGATTCTGATTATCCCAATCCTTCAGCTTGATTTTGTTCGCTTTGGCTTCCATTTGTTTTGCCTCCCATGCTGCAAGAGCTTCCTTCCACATGCAAGTCTTCTCAGCATTCCACTCCCTTCTCTTCTGATCTTCCTGTTCCCATGCAGCCAGTTCAATATTCTGCAGATTCCTTGCCTTTGCTCGCTCCTCCTTTTGCCTTTCCTCATCCTGTTGGGCTTCTTCCCACTCCACCACTGCATTGAAGTACACATCTCCAGTGAGTAGTCTTGGCATTCCATCCCTCAACAACTTTCCCTTCTTCTTATCCTTACTCCCTGCTTTCTCTTCCTTCACAGCAAGTTGCCCACAGACATGATTGCAGTATAGGTGTTGGAGGACTGACTGAGCCTGTAGTCACAAGCACTGACTTTTGGAAAGGACCAAACTCTCCGTTTGCATTTGGAGAGCCGCAAGTAGAAGACACTCATTAGCAGTTTGAGGCTGCAACTGTAGTAGATCCTGGACTTGGTCAATTGAAGCTTTCACAGGGGAAATAAGGGATGTTTGGATTTCAGGTGGGTCATGTGTGCTTTTCATAGGTGAAGATGAGAGGTGATGAATATTTGTTGACTGCAGTTCAGGGAGTGCCATGCAAACACGTTGACATCGATTAGGTGTGTGAATCAGGGATGTTTCGCGGGTTCATGGATTGTCCTGATTGTCCTGGCAGCTACTCACACCCTCCACAAGTTCTTCCACAGGCAGAATGTTTCTAGGCTGAAGTGTATTGACCAGGAGCTCGGTTACAACCCAGACAGGAGTAGGAGGTTCAATCGGAGTGAAGACCTGAGTAGATGTCTCCCTACTTGGCACCATCATGGCTTCTGTCACCATGCTACATTCAACTGGCCAAAGACCAGTCTTGCAAAATGCGGTCTTGATGAGTTCTGGTGTCACAGTCCGAAGGTGTGCCTGTCCATATATCATTGCAAATGCGTCCTTGGTGATTGGCTGACCCATCGTTCTCATGTGTCTATCACGCTCCTGCCCAAAAGCAGCTTTCAGCGGACTAAACATGACTACATCGAGGCCTTGATACACGTGGGTACCATGTGATACATAGCATGGGACATGGATTTTGTGACGGCGGCAATGTTCAAGGAAAGCATGGGAGACATGAGACGCATGGCTATCAACACTAAGAGATTGGTATCATCCATTGGCCTTCTCACGTGTCATCTGCTCGTAGTGCTTTGCATATTCAATGCCGATCTCGTTGTCAGTCCATCCTTTCTTCGAATAACCAACCCTATATACTGATCAGCATGGTGCACAGGGATATGAAGGAACAGCATACATTGCATTTAGAGGATCACCTCCCTGCCATTTTGTACTGTATCCCTTTCCCTTATATATCATAGCAGGCGGTATAGTGGTACCATCTGCACAAATAGCAACCAGCACCGTTGTCAGCTCCCTTCCCCCTCCCCTCTGTTGATATTGTTGTTTATTTCCTGTCTTGCCAATAAGTTTTGTCGAGCCTCCGCTTGAGTCACTGAAACCGATTTCATCAAATGCCCACATCAAGTAGTCATCCATTGGGCCACCATTGTCATCTTAGCTGCAAGGTTTTCCATCATATCGAAGTACTTGGCATTGCTGATAGGATTTACGGCCTTTCCACGCAGAGTATCAAGGGATGAAGCGCTGAAGACATGCAAGCGATCTGAGTGCCGTGCAACAAAACGATAGCTCCATGCCTTGCCAACGCCATCATCAGGAAATTTTGAACCCAACCTAGCCCAGCACAATTCATGAGCATGCTCCTTAAGTCTCCGGTGATCTAATGGATGACCCCAAGAAGCACACTTGAGTGCGTAATTAATGACTTCTTCAGTTTCCTTGGGTGTCAACCAGCTTTTCAGTGCATTGACATCAGATTTGAGACGGCCTCCTTTGAGAAGGTTTGAGAGTGTGTTGTGGTTAAGAGATATGTTCTTCTTCTTCTCCCGCCGATATTCTGCCTCTATCTCGGCACAGACCTTTTGAAGACCTGGTTTAACAAAATTGGCTTCCTTCTCCTCCTGCACTTGGTACTGCTGGTATTGGAGGATGGCACGAGCATACAATTGGTTCTTCTTCTGAATAGAGTTGAGCGTGTTTTTTTAATGATAGAGCGTGTCGGCCCATGCAAGGATGCGAGGAAGTGAGGAAGCCAGCAATTGTGACATAAATGTGACGCAATGTCACACTACACATGCTCTGTCACACTCCATGTCACCAAAACACAAGTTTCGCTTGCTGTGGATGCAATTCAATGTGAATCTGTGCCAAATTTATTTCTTTACACTTTACAAGCATACAAAACAATCTGGTACTGTTACCATTTGGAACAGAACCTTGGAAGACTGTCCATGGGCTGATCTAGTTTTTGTGAAAATGCTGTTTCTCAGGTAATATCGCCCTCAGTGAATGATAGAGTATAGTATATACTAGTTTTGGGTCTCCTCACATAATAACTACATATATCTACCAACATGAGTCACCATTGTACCTCTGCTATGTCCTCACTTCAAGAAAATGCTACTGTACAGTTGACCATTGGTATACAATTGAATGCTCAAATCCTGTAATTTGGATAACACATTCTGGACAAAAAGTGATTTTAAGGAGAAATGAGAAAGCGGCTGAATATGGCATATTCTAGACTGATGTAGACCAGGTGAGCAGAAAAGTGTTGGGATCATGAATTTACATTTCTATCAGAATTCATTTTACACTTATTGTTCTAACCCATATGCTACACTACAGCTTCACACTTCTTGATTATCAGCGCAGTCATCTATTGTCATTTGCTGCACTACACCACAGGTTTTATTGTTCTTTGTTCACACTGATTTAGTTACTCTAGTATAAATATTAGGTAGAAATCATGTAGTAACTCCAGCAATTGCCATGAGCTCAGTGCAAGTGCTAAATACACAATATGTTCAGCTCCATGATGATTATGGTCCTAAATCTCTTACTCTAATAAAAAGCATATATGCTTTGGGCTAATAGTTTTTTGACAAAAATAGACCAAGCAAGCAGAAAAATTGTTTGGAGTGGACAAAAGTGGCTAAATAGAGCATATTCTGGATAGAAATGGACAAAAGTGGCTGAATATGGCATATTCTGGAAAGAAGTAGACCAAGCAAGCAGAACCATTGTTGGGAGAAATGGATGTACACCTCCCATTTTGAATATCACAATTACAAGATCAGATTGTTGCTGCTTGTAATCTCTTGTGAATTTTGCATCCTCAGCCACATTTGGCACATTGAGATCAGATTACCACCTTGTACCTGTTGAATTGGCGCTCCTATAGATGCCATCAACGCATTGCCACATTTATGTGGCAACACATCTTCTATCAGATCATTCTGATGGAACTGTTATAGTATGTAGAATATCCACATACACCCAGTACATATTGATATGGACAGCCTTATGCTGATAATCATATGATACTTATCATAGGTACTTAGTATAAATACCCTAGTAGTTTGTACTGTACTTTAGCACTCTTAACAGAGATACTTCTATCGTCTACTCATCTCAACTCTTATACTCATCCCCAGGTAGGTTAAGGAGGTTATGTTACATCCGCGCATCCGCCAGATCTGACCGGATCCTCTTTTCCCCTCATATGACAACTAACTTCGTCAAATTCAATCGGATCTGATCCACATCCGTTTTCTATTATTCTCGCTTAGACTTTCGGTCCGTTATCATCTTTATCTATCCTCATGTTTACTCCTCTCTCCTCATGTATGATCCTATGACCCTCCTCATGTATTCTCTCTATTGTAAAAGGGTTTTCACGTGATGATGATGTACTGAGTGTTTCCCTTTATATCCTTCTTATTATCTTTTACCTATAATGTGTTTTATCCGGGTCCGCTTCGGACCCTTGTATATAAGCTCTATACTTTGTAGTATGTAGCTTAAGTCTAAAATCAACTTAGCTGGTCTCTATCTTCTCCTCATCTGACTTTGTCTGACTCCTCATCCGTCAAAGTTGTAAGTTGGTTCTGTCCAACGAACAATTAGACTTCACCTTGGAGCCTTCTCACTGGGTGCAGGTTAAAATAAAACATGATGAATTATTTTGAAGTTATTTTGAAGTTAGGCCACAAAATTTTAAAATAATACAAGTGTTTTATTTTGATTTTATTTTAACACACTATTAAAATAAATTTATTTTGAAGTTATTATATAATACACCTGATGTTTTAATTAAATTAACTTCAAGGTTTCTTCAAAATAAAACAGCTCATTTTATTTTAATAGTGTTTGTATATGAACTATAAATTGGGTTAAAATAAGGATTACAAACACCAAAATAAGACAGTTTTGATTATTTTTTAAAGCTTATCATGTTACCAGATCCTTTCCAATTAAAATAATTGATCTTGAAGTTATTTTAATTTTCTTTTAAAGATTTTTGTGACAGTACCTCAGAATGAAAAACCAAAGACATATTGAATTAACTAGTCTTAAATAAGCAGTTCATACAGTATATCACACAATTTGATGTTATTAAAAAGGAGAAAAAAATTATATGCTTTATTTTAATGACAATTAGCTTGCAAGTATACTCATGTACTACTCAATTGTGCATAATGGTGTGTCATACTTTTCATCCTTTTTTGTAAAGGATTTGACAATGCCAAGGGAAATTCAGCAATTGTACTTCAAGGAAACTTGGGCCATAATTTGTATTTAAGCTATTAGCTATACAGAAATAAGTAGAAAAGCATATTTGGATAGAACAGGGAAAAAGTTGCTGAATTTGTCATATCTTGGACAAATGTTGAGCCTTCACTATCAGGTGGCAGAGTTTAGACTATGCTACATTGCCTGCCTGGAACAATGGTTCACTTTCAAATAATTGATATCAAAATGGCCTGCCAGAAGTGTGTCTTCACAAATGAAGCATGATGACTAAGGCATATTACTCAAGAAAAATTCTATTCAGTCTTATGACCAAGCATGTAGAAACCATACTTTGAATAGAAGGAATACAGTGTATTATGGACAAAAGTAGATCAAGGAAGCAAAATGTATATTTTCAATAAAATGATAAAGTGGCTGAATGTGGGATGTTCTAGACTAAATTAGACCAAGTGAGCAGAAATGCATTGTTTGCAGATAAAAGAAAAAAGCAGCTAAATATGACATCAACAGAAACAGATAAAGTGGCTGGATCAAAAGTGGGCAAAAAAAGCATATTTTGGACAGATGTAGAAAAAAGTGGCTGGATATTGCATATTCTGGCTACCAAGCAAAAAAAAAAGCATGATTTTGGACAGAAATGACATGTTCCAATCAGAAGTAGACCAGGTTCACAAAAGAGCATAGTTTGGATAAAGACAAGAAAACAACTTGGAAAGTATATCCTCAATAGAAACAGAAAAGGGGGCTGATATTCTGGACAGAAGTAGACCCAGCAAGCTCAAGCAGATACTGGATAGAAGTAGAAAAGAGTGGCTGAATATAGCATATTCTGGACTGAATTAGACCAAGTGAGCAGGAAAGCATACTTTAGATAGAAATGCACAAATGTGGCTGAACATGACATATTGTTGACCAAGGTAGACCAAGTGAGCAAAAAAGAAACATTGGTGGCAGAGCTGAATATGGCATATTCTAGCCAGAAAAAGAGCAAGCAAAGCCTATGTTGGAAAAAAATGGAAAAAATGGCTGAATACAGAATTATGCCATATTGTAGACAAAAGTAGACTAGGCAAACAGAAAAGCATAGTTTGAACCAAATTAGAAAAAAGTGGCTGAATAAGGTATATTGTGAACAGAAGATATAGTTTGGATGAAAATGGAAAAAGGCACTAAATGGCATATTCTGACCAGAAGTAAATTGAGTGTGCAAAAAAGCATAATTTGGATCAGCTGAATATAGTGTATTCTGAGCAAAAGTAGACTATCCAAGCAAAAAAGCACTGTTTGGAGTGAAACAGAAAAAGTCACTGAATATGACACAGTATTAGTAGTAGATCAAGTGTGTAGAACAGCATATTTTGGATGAAATGCAAAAGCATAATTCAAATAGAAACAAAGAAAGTGGCTGAATATGGCATATTCTATCCAAAAATGGACCAAGCAGGCAGAAAATCATATTTTGGACAGAAATGGCTTATTCTGGCCAGGAGCAGACCAAGTGCACAAAAAAATAGTTTGGATAGAAATATCAAAAAATGACTGGGTATAGTATATTCTGGACAGGAGTAGACCACTTAAGTCCACAGAAAAGCACAGTTTGGTTAGAAAAAGAAAAGAATAGCTGAATATGTATCTGGACAATATAAGTGGGTCAAATACATATAATAGGGGTAGAAATAATAAAGGTGGAGAATATGGCATAATCTGGACAACAGTAGCTGGAGAAAAATAGGAACAGATAAAAGTGGCCAAATATGACATCTTGCTAAAGTAGACCAGGTAAGCAGAAGGACATAATTTATGTAGGAATGAAAAAAATAGCTGACTATGGCATATTCTGGATAGTGGTAGAGTTACATGTAAAAAAGTTGCTGAATGTGGTATATTCTTGAAAGAAGCAGACCAAGTGAGAGAAAAGCATAATTTGGATAGAATAGGGCATATTCCAGCCAGAAGTAGACCAAGCAAGCAAGAAAGCATGATTTGGACAGCAATGGCATATTCTGACCAGAAGTAGACCAAGTGGAAAAGCATAGTTTGGATAGAAAAGTCAAAATATTTGGACAGAAATGGACAAAAGGGGCTGAATATGGCATATTCTGGAAAGTAGACCAAACAGAAAAAGCATAGGTCAGATAGACATGGACAAAAGTGGCTGAATATGGCATATTGTTAACAAAAGTAGACCAAGCAAGCAAAAAAATTGTTTGGAGTGGTAAATAGGGCATATTCTGGATACAAAAGGACAAAAGTGGCTGAATATGGCATATTCTAGAAAGAAGTAGACCAAACAGAAAATACATAGGTCAGATAGAAATGGACAAAAGTGGCTAAATATGGCATATTCTGGATAGAAGGGGACCCCATAAGCAGAAAGGCACTGCTTGCACAGTGACAAGAGTTGTTGTTAACAGAAAAGCATAATTTGGATAACACATTCTGGACAAAAAGTGATTTTAAGGAGAAATGAGAAAGTGGCTGAATATGGCATATTCTAGACTGAAGTAGACCAGGTGAGCATATATGCTTTTGGCTAATAGTTTTTTGACAAAAATAGACCAAGCAAGCAGAAAAATTGTTTGGAGTGGACAAAAGTGGCTAAATAGAGCATATTCTGGATAGAAATGGACAAAAGTGGCTGAATATGGCATATTCTGGAAAGAAGTAGACCAAACAGAGAAAAGCATAGGTCAGATAGAAATGGACAAAAGTAGCTAAATATGGCATATTGTTGACAACAGGTAGACCAAGCAAGCAGAACCATTGTTTGGAGAAATGGATGTACACCTCCCATTTTGGATATCACAATTACAAGATCAGATTGTTGCTGCTTGTAATCTCTTGTGAATTTTGCATCCTCAGCAACATTTGGCACATTGAGATCAGATTACAGCCTTGTACCTGCCACACAAAGTGATTGCCCACTTCCATTTCATTAACTTGGGTAGCTAGGTCTAACTTGTACAACTGTGACAGGCAAATATGCAGATTTTGAGAAAGAATGCTGGCAGCAAAAATCTGGACCTGACAATACTTTGAAAGCCATGAAACTTCACAAACATAATAAAAATTTAAACAGAAATGAAAAGCATGACATTGTATGACCTTTTCCAGCCAGACTTCAAATGTACCTGTCTCTGCTAGTCTCACAGTTCGAGTTATATCTGCAAATCCATTTTACAAACTTGTGCTTGAAGTATTTAACTTTATATATCAAGGATTTCCATAGTCTGGTGTAATCTAACCTTTCAAATAATAAGTTATCATTAAAATGATGAACCATAGTTTATTATTATACTTTTATGATCTTTAGGCTGATAGTAATCTGTGAGAAATTGATATAATACAGTTACTATTACAGGAAGTGACTATGCCACATCACATTTTATGACCATGTGATGGAGTCCATAAGATATACTGTACTATTTCGATCAACTGTTCAGTCATGCATCACAAGCCTGCCTGAACAGTTCAATTTTGGTAATTCATCACGTATCACAAGGAGTTTTGAACTGCGTGACCAATTCTGATTTCATTGAAAATATTAATAAAAAGTACTTGAAAATTCCAATTTTTCTCCATGTAGCATTTGTTCTGTTACTTGATTTTGCTAGTATGTATTTACACTGAAATTGGTCAAAAATCCTCCTAGAATGAGCTAAAAATGGATCAAAATGAACTAATTTTTTTTTTCATCACGCGCAGATCTGGGGACTGAACACAGTGAACTGGAGGTGAAAATCATCACGTGTCACACCCACTGAACAGTTGATCGAAATAGTACAGTATATAGTAGATCCCATAATCCTGACTGAAGTTAGCATGACTGACCTTTTGGCATAGTGGCTGGCATGACTTTTGTTGCAGTTACTATTTTATCAAAATAATTTCATTGACTTTATTTTGATTTTATTTTGAAAGCTCAGAGCCTGATACATACAAGCATTAAAATAAGATGCAATGCATTATTTTGATGACTATTTTACACTTATTTTGATCAGTACTTAGCTTTCTGCCTATAACATTAAAATAAATCATGTTGTTTTATTTTGATGTTATGTTTTAGATTATTTTGAATTAATGCCCACATCTTGATCAAATTAACTTTAAAATAACATCAGTATATAACACATCTTTTATTTTGATGTACCATTAAAATAAAATCAAAAATTTAGAACTGTATTATTTTAAAATTTTGTGGCCTAACTTCAAAATAACTTTAAAATAATTCACCATGTTTTATTTTAACCTGCACCCAGTGTCTGGATCCGTCTTGATCAGTTCAATTCTTTCGGCTTCCCTTGATACGCATTTCATTTCCAAGACTTCCACCCGGTGCGGATCCACTCCGGATCTGCTTCGCCTGGACTTAACAGGTTACTGCCTTGCATATTCCATATCTGAATCAACTTCAGTACCTGCCATACAAAGTGATTGCCTACTCCCATTTCATTAACTTGGGTAGCTAGGTCTAACTTGTATCACTAAGACAGGCAAATATGCAGATTTCAAGAAAGAATTCTGGCAGCAAAAATCTGGACCTGACAATACTTTGAAAGCCATGAAACTTCACAAAAATAATAAAAATTTAAACAGAAATGAAAAGCATGACATTGTATGACCTTTTCCAGCCAGACTTCAAAAGTATCTGTCTCTGCTAGTCTCAAGCTCACAGTTTGAGTTATATCTGCAAATCTATTTTACAAACTTGTGCTTGAATTATTTAATTTTTTATATCAAGGATTTCCATAATCTGGTGTATTGTAACAGCAATACAATATGTGCAGAGAGAGATGTCTATACTCACTTGAGTGTATTAAGAGATAAAAGAGCTTATAGAAAGCTAGAGTGTTTGTAGAGAGCTTGAGAGGAGCGAGTGATAAAAGACTTGGATTGTGTCTGTCTGTCTAGCAGAAACAGGACAGTATTTATACTACACTAGAAGTACAACTACATGTGATATTCTATGATGAGTAAGACTATCCAGAGTATGTACCAGAGTAAAGAAGCTGATAGTATCTAGGATATTCGTATATACATCAGAAGTTCTATCAGAAGTAACTAAACACATGAAAGTACATTAATCACATGAAGTATATGTAAAAGCGTGATTTTTCAACACTCCCCCTCGCTTGAAGCATATAGTAGAAGTGTGATTCATTAATGAACTTATAATTGTTCATATTTGACAAGTTTCAACGAGTTGAGTGGTATAGTGTAATGATTTGTGTGCAGTAGAATAGAGGGTGAAGGAATGATTGTATATTGAACGCACTACAGATCAATTTTGAATTCTTGTCGAAGGTGTTTAACTTTATCATTTGTAGCTATGATGAGCAGTGACAACGAATGCATTCATCATTTATAGCCATGATGGGCAATGATGAGGGGTGACAACGAATGTTGTCTTATCCACCTAAACACATATGTAACTATTTGAACTGAAGTCCCAATTCAGCTCTAAAGTTTTGGAATTTTGTAGAGCCGAGATTCTTAGTTAAGAGATCTGCTCGATTTTCGTTTCCAGGAATAAACTCAAGTCGTAAAAGCTTGAATTCTTGAATCAATTCCTTGACATAATGGTATTTAATGTCAATATGTTTAGAGCGTTTTTCTGTGATTGGATTATTGCTCAGGAAGTTAGCTCCTTGATTGTCGCTAACAATTGGAATTGCATTCATATCAAAACCTAATTCTCCTAAGAGGGTTCTGATTCACATAGCTTGTTTGCCAGCGTCTGCTATTGCAACATATTCAGCTTCTGTTGATGAGAGTGCTACTGATTTTTGTTGGTGTGATGACCAGCAAATTGAGCCAGTTGCTAACTCGAAGACGTAACCAGTCTGTGATCTTCTATTGTCCCGATCGGCAGCCCAATCACTATCACAAAATCCTATTAACCCTGAATTTGATGAACCATCATAATTCATTGTATAGGTACGTGTACCTTGAAGGTAATGTAAAATGTAATAAGCCATTTTTAAATGCTCGTTACTTGGATTTGCAGAATGCTGCGATAATTTAATTACTGCAAAAGCGATATCGGGTCTTGTACCTAACATGAGGTAAAGAATAGATCCGATTACTTGTTGGAATTCTTTCTGGATCTTAGGATCTAGGATAGCGTCATTAATTTGAGGCATATATCCTTGTGGTAACGGTGTCTTTGCATTTTTGCAGTTTACCATTCCAAAACATAACAAGATCTTGTCCAGATATTTGGATTGATCCAAAGTCATGGTTCGCTTCTTTCGGTTTCTATTGATCCGAATACCTAGGAACTCTTTGACTTCACCAAGATCTGTAGTTTCCCATTTACTCCTGAATTCCTTGCGTTTCTTATTTAAAAGATCGCTATTGTCGCCCATCCATAAGGCGTCATCTACATAAATTATAACAACTACAATGTGATTGTTTTCATAATAAACATAAACGCCACTATCCAATTTTAAATTGTCAAATCCTATTGAACACATAAACTTATAGCATTCAAGCCACCAGGATCAACTGGCTTGTTTCAAGCCGTAGATAGCTTTGTTTAGTTTCCATACTTTGCTGTCATCCCTTTCAAAACCACTTGGTGGTTCCATGTAGATTTCTTCATGCAGCGGACCATTTAGGAAAGCACTTTTGACGTCAAGGGCTAATATATCCCAATCTAAAATGGTAGCTAGTGCTAGCAGAAGTTGAACAGTTTCAAACCATACTACTGGACTGAATATATTGACAAAGTCAATACCTTCTATCTGTGAAAATCCCTTGGCAACAAACCGTGCTCGAAAGCTGCCATCATTTTTGATATTAAAAACCCATCTGCCCTTTAGGGCTTTACGACTTTTTGGTAAGTTGACAACTACGAATACATTGTTTCGTTCTAGTTGATTTATTTCATAGAGGCCTGCTTTGTACCATAAATCGTACAAATCTTTTGGAGTGTTTTGAATATTTTTAAACGATGTCCAAGTTTTAACAAATCTAAGATTGTTCCAATCATCTCTATGTAGATCATTGTCTCTATTAGGATCATGATCATACGGGAACTGATCTAGATATGCACAAGCGTGATAAATTAGAATTCGATCGAGATCTTCTCCCCCTTCTTGAGTACACAGGTTAATCAAATCTTGTGATTCAAGAATATCATCATCGAATGATGATAATTGAGCGGTTGCTATGGGTTCAGCCAAATCGGCTGTGTCTTCTTCTATATCTTCCCATGCATCCTCTTCTCTATTACGTTTATCAATGGCTCCTTGTCGACGGTGTCCGCGGAATTGTCCTCATGGCTGAGAACGTGTGCAACCTGTCGTGCCACGTGTTTGGCTAGAGCCTTCACCTCTAGGTCTGTTAAGGTGCCAACCACCTCTGGGAATTTGTGTTGAAGGAATCATTCCTTCTAGACGTTTATTACGTTCTTTATTTCTAGAACTTCGTCTTGGACCAGGAGGTGTTTGTGGTGGTGCCGGTACAGCTGGTGGTGGAGGTGGAGAAGGTGGAGGAGAGATATGATCTAATTCATCTTTCTCTATTGGATGTGAATATAATTTAGATCTTGTCCGAGACCAGGGTCCAAATATATCAATTGGTAAATCCGGTTCTAACGGAAATTCATCGATTCTTTTTGGTCGATTTGGGATTGCAGATGTTGGGATAGTATGGTTATCTATCTCATCAGATTTTACACGTGGAAACCAAGATTCCACAAATATGGCATTGGGTGATGTGAACAATTTATTGTTCTTATTCATAAATCACCAACCTTTTGTTCCTTTGGCATATCCAATGAATAACATTAACTCCGATTTTTGACTCATTTTATTTTTATGATGTTCTTTTGGAATGTGCACGTAAGCGGCACTACCCCAAGTTCTAAAATAAGATACGTCAGGTTGAGTATTTTTATTGAATAACTCAATTGGAGTTTTGTATGTTAAGCGACGAGTAGGTGTGCGTGCCGTGATGTGTGCGGCAGTTGCAAAAGAAAATTCCCACCAAGGAGCACCATTTGCCATATGACGCATGGTTTCTTCTTTTTTGGTTAGAGTACGGATTATTCTTTCGGCACGACCATTTTGTTGGTGTATGTAAGGTGCAGATGTTTGTAATGTTATACCCTTCGTGTCGAGAAATGCTTTAAATTCTTTTGAGACAAGTTCTCCCCCTAAATCACAACGCACGGTTTTTAATTCAAAACCGGTTTGTTTTTCAGCCCATGCTATGTATTCTTTAAAAGTAGTGAGTGCCTGTGACTTTTGTTCTAAGAAATAAGGGGCTGGGAAAGAACTATAGTCGTCTAAGAATATAATAACCCATTTGTACTTGTGATATGATTCTATAGGAAATTCCTTTAGATCGTAATGTACCAGTTCTAAGGGTTTGGAAGCGCGTTTTTCGCTTGACGGGTATGACTTTGCTGTCATTTTGCCTAACGCACAGCCTCTACATACATCAGTTGGCAACGTGATTGTAAACGTGCCGACACCTTTTACACCTTTAGTCAAATTTCTCATCACATTCATTCCAGGATGTCCGAATCTATTATGCCATAATGTATAATTGTTATTTAAACTTATTGACATTGCACTGTCAGTCCGTAAAATATGTGACTTCAACCAATACAAAGTGTCACCCTGATGCATTAAAAAGAACGACATCAGGAGACTGTCATCAGTTTCATATTTCATCTGAATATGACCTAACCGGCCATTAAAATAATAGCCAGTTTGTAATAATAGGCCAGGGGATAATAATCGATCTGTGCCATCTGGTTGATAATATACAGGGTGGAGTTTAATTTTATGTTCGATGCCTTTGTCATCTATGTGTTCTATTAGAACAGTTCCAATGCCTAAAATTTTAGCCGTGGAATTCTTATCGGCGGTTCTGATATTTTGTGGTGTCTCAAACTGTTGGTATGTTGCGAAGTCATTTATGTCATGTGTAAAATGACAAGATGCTCCTGTGTCAAAGACCCAGTATATGCTATCATCGCAAGGTTTGTTTCTTAAAGGTTCTTCACACTTTAAACAATGCACTGTTTCGACTTTTAAGTCACATCCTTGAATAAAGGAAGTTTCATCACATGCTATCAAAGCAGCAGATAAATTATTATTATAATACAAGTCCATACAAGGTGCTATACTATCTACAGTTGCACTCGAGTTTTTAGATCTAGGGACTTGATTAGAACATGCAATTGTATTAGAAGAATTAGAAACATACCACCATTCCAACGTTTCACCACTAACATCATCATAGAATTGGTTATTTTCCGGATCGTGTTAAGTCCAGGTGAAGCGGACCCGGAGCGGATCCGCGACGGGTGGAAGTCTTGGAAAGGAGAGGAGTATTGAAGGAAGCCGAAAGAATCGAACTGATCAAGACGGATCCGGAAGGATCTGATGCGAAGTCTAATTGTTCGTTGGACGGAACCAACTTACAACTTCGACGAATGAGGAGTCGGACAAAGTCAGACGAGGAGAATATAAAGACCAGCTAAGTTGATTTTAGACTTAAGCTACATACTACAAAGTATAGAGCTTATATACGAGGGTCCGGAAACGGACCCGAATAAACACGTTGTAAGTAAAAGATAATAAGAAGGATATAAAGGGAAACGCTCAGTACATCATCATCGCATGAAAACCCTTTTACAATGGAGAGAATACATGAGGAGGGTCATAGGAACATACATGAGGAGAGAGGAGTAAACATGAGGATAGATAAAGATGATAACGGACCAAGAGTTTAAGCGAGGATGTAATAGAAAACGGATGCGGAGCGGATCCGATCGAAGTTGACGAAGTTAGAGTCGTTATATGAAGGATGAAGGATCCGGTTGGATCCGGTGGATGCGCGGATGTAACAGTATCCCCCTCTTAGGCTCGAGCCCTCGAGAGCCTAGATCAAACCAGATTAAGTAATCCACCCCGTGGACTTTCCACAATCAGAAAACAGGGACAAATAGCCGTCTTGGTCTGTGCACCAAAAATAAGACCTATAAAAGCGGATGCGGTCTCGCAAGTTGGACTTCAAAAAATCTCGTCCTCAATGTCGTCCTCTACTTCCTCTACTCCTGCCAGCAACAACAAGGGCAAGCGTCCGGCTCCTCGTCGAGCTCGGACCCCTACGCCAGACCCGCCAGCGGAGCAAGTCACATCGAAGCGTGAGCGGCTCGTCCGCCAAATCAAAAATCCCAGCGCCGAACCGGACGAACCAATCGACGAGGAGATACCGAGGAACGCGTCTGCCCCGGAGCGGAGGCGTATACTCAAGAAAAATTTGGACGGTGAGTATTTGTTCGGCTGCGTTTCGGATCCCAACTAATGATTTGTTTTAAAGCAATGGATACCTACGCGGTCCTCAAGGATACGTGGGACAAGGAGATGCAGGAGTACGACGAGATGGTTGCGGAGATGGACGAAAGGCTGGAGGAGTGGAAGGAGAAGTGGAAGGAGACTTGGAGGCAGGACCGGGATGAGAGGGAGAGAAGAGCGAAGCGTCCAGAAGCGGGCGGATCCGGAGCGGGCGCGCCCAAGCACAGGGCATTTGTAGAATTGAAGGCGCAGAAGGGAAAGAAGAGAGTCAGGGAGCAGACTCCAATGGTATGTCTTCTTTTTCGGTTTCTTTATTCTCTTCTCATTTTTTCTTAGGCAATCTGCGAACGGTGCAACGAGCGCGGGCTCGAATGCCGTGCGCAGGCGGTTTCCGGGGCCGCCGCGTGCCAACAGTGCCGCGATGCTCGCCAGCACTGCAGCTTTGCAGGACCTGGGCGAAGCAAGCGGATCCGTTCGGAGGCGACTGTGGAAGAGGCGGACGAGGCGTACGCCCGCAACCTCTTCTTCGGAAGCGTCAGCGCGTCCTTGGAGGAATTGAAGGGGAGGACGAAGTTTTTGGAAGACTGTGGGAAGGATTTGTGGGACGGTGAGAATTGGTTGGGAGATAAACTGGATGAGGTGAGGAATGAAGTTGTGAGGTTGGATGTGAAAGTTGAGAGGGTCGAGAAGAAGTTGGGGAAGGTGTTGAATGGGCAGAAGAAGATTCTGCAGGTATTGGAAGCGATCCGAGCAGATGCATCGGAGTCGGAGAGCAGTGAGAGTGAGGAGGATGAGGATGACGGTCGGAAAGGCGGACCCGAGGGGTTCTTCGACCTGGAGGCGAAGGAAGTTGATGAAGAAGAGGTGGCTGAGGAGGAGAAGAAGGCGGCGGATCCGGCGGATGTGAAGGATGGAGAGGAAGAGGCTGAGAAGGAGAGTTGAAGTCCTCCGTCCGCTCCTCGGCTCCGCGCCAAAAAATAAATTTTTTGTATATAATTTTTTGTACAACCTTGCACGTCGCCCTGAATGGGCTTGAAATATTTATTTTTTTCTTGTCGCTTTCTTCAAAGTGTGAAAAGTAAGAGTCGAAAAAAGATCCGGAGCGGATCCGAATAAGATGAATAAAAACTGAGTTGAATGAGTTCAAGTTCTGCTCTCCGAGGCGGATCCGCTAAATGAGCTTTGAAAGCGGACCCGGCTTGTCAGGGTACTTTGCATGGAAGTTGGCAATGTAATCATCTGCAGTCAACTTGTCAGCCAAGACCCAACTAAATTCTTCGTCGGTCCCTTCGTATCCAAGCCACTGCACATAGTACAACAGCGGACACTTGCGCCTGCATCTGTCAACCTTAGAGTCCAAAATTTCTGCGATCTCATACTCAACTTCACCGTCGACCTCAACCGGAGGCGGTGGATCCGATGTGCGATTCGGAATCGAGCTTGGATGGAATGGTTCGAGTTGAGAGACATGGAATACTGAATGAACAGCGCGAAGATAGTCTGGAAGTTGTAGGGTGTATGAAAGTGAACTGGGACGGGCGATGACTTTGAAAGGGCCAAGATACTTTTCAGAAAACTTGGGAGTCGGTCTAGTGGAACGAATGTGTTTGGCTGAGAGAAAAACTTCGGATCCGATCGGAAATTCGGGTGCGTCCAAGCAATGTTTATCAGCTTGAAACTTGTAACGAGTCTGGGCGAGTGCGATTTCTTCACGTAGGAAAGTATGGAGTTCTTCAAGGTTGACCACAAAATGTCACGCCCGTTCGGATGCGAGATCGTAATCCAGATGGATGCTGAAGTTAGGATGGTAACCTTTGTTGGCAAAGAAAGGAGAGATTCCTGTGGATGCGTTCGGAGCGTTGTTGTAGGCGAACTCAGCGATAGGGAGAAGTTTAGACCAATTGTCTTGTTGATAGGAGCAGTAGATGCGGATGTACTGTTCCAAGGTCTGATTCGCTCGTTTGGTCTGTCCGTCCGCTTCCGGATGATAGCCGGAAGTGAAGTGAAGTTCCATTTCCAACGCTTTGCCTAGAGCTCGGAAGAATTGAGAGATGAATTCGGATCCTCGGTCGGAGGTGACGTGCGAAGGAATTCCGTGCTTAGAGAAGACATGAAGAACAAAAAGATCTGCAAGCTGTTCGGAAGTAATGGTGTCGTGGGTAGGAATGAAAATTGCTTGTTTCGAAGCACGATCGATAACCACCAGGATAGAAGTGTAACCGTCGGACGTAGGAAGCTGTTCGATGAAATCCATGGAAATCGAATCCCACAGACGCGTCGGAACCGGTAGCGGTTTGAGTAAACCGAAAGGTCGGTGCTGGCGAGGCTTGTTACGTCCACAAGTGGTGCAAGACTGAACGTAATCTCGGACGAACTCTCGGATCCGAGGCCAAGTATAATGGCGTCGGATGATCTCGAGTGTTCGGTTCTGTCCGAAATGTCCTGCAAGGGGGTGATCATGATGATAACGTAAGACCTGGAGCCGTAAGTCTGAAGCGTTAGGAACGTAAATACGTCCGTCAAGACGAAGTAAACCAGAATCATCGATGGTCCATCGCGAATCCGAAGATCCTTTGGCGAGTTCGATGCCAGCGGATGCGTCTGGATCGGATGCGTACGAAGTGTGAATGGATGCGTGAAGGTTGTCGATGTTCATGATGATACTGGCACAGAGTGTCGGTGCTTCAAGGAATGTGGCTCTGAGTGAAGTGGAAAGTTGTTCTTGAGTGAACACAGGTCTATAGTTCTGAGGATTAGCCATGGCGTAGCCACTATCCCCCTCTTTTGGATAGACGTCCCATCGTCTAGTAAGCGCGTCCGGTTTGGCTCCGAGCTTTCCGGGACGGAACCTAATAATAAGGTTGAATGCGCAAAGATATTCGGACCATCAGACCTGTCGGCGCGTGAGTACTTTGGTCGTAGAGAAATACTCAAGGTTTTTGTGGTCGGTCACCACGTCGATTGGCTTGGGTGAACCTTCCAGGTAGTGTCGCCAGACAGTGAAGGCTTCGAAGATGGCTAGAAGTTCTTTATCGTGGGTGTCGTAGTTCAACTCGGCTCCACGGAGCGTCCGAGAGTGGAACGCGATCGGATGGATTTCACCGGAGTCGAACTGGAGGGAAAGGATAGCTGCGATAGCGTAATCGGATGTGTCGGTTTCGACAATAATCTGTTTTCCTGGCTCCCAATGAGCAAGAATAGGTGCTTTAGTGAAGCATTCGCGAAGATAATTAAAAGATTCATCACAGGCCTTAGTCCATTTCCATTCGATATGCTTGCGCGTGAGGCGCGTAAGCGGAACGACGATATCGGGGTAGTTGTAAATGAAGCGTCTGTAAAAATTACAGAAACCAAGGAAGGATTGGATGTCCTTGACCTTCCGAGGTACCGGCCATTCCAAAATCGTTTTGACCTTATCCTTCAACATTTTGAGCCCTTCAGGTGAGAGAATGTAACCCAAGTACTCCACCGTGTCCGTAGAGAATTCGCACTTGTCCGGATTTACGAATAACCCATGCACGCGGAGCTGTTGGAAGACTTCACGGATGTGCTCCTTGTGGTCGTCCGGATTGTCTGAGAAGATTAGAACATCATCCAGGTAGACAATTACCGTAACGTCCAAGAGGTCTGAAAAGACGTCGTTGATGAAGCGCTGAAAAGCGGCAGGTGCGTTAGTCAATCCGAAAGGCATCACTTTCCATTCGAAGGATCCGTATCAGGTCCGAAAGGCTGTTTTCCATTCGTCACCTTCCGCGATGCGGACCAGATGGTAAGCGTGGCGAAGATCGAGCTTGGTGTATTATTTTTGCACGGCGAGGAGTGTCGAGGAGTTCGGAAATGAGTGGAAGAGGATAGCGATCCTTTTTGGTGATCTTGTTCAATCCGCGGAAGTCGACACAGAGACATAAATCTCCATTCTTTTTGCGGACGAAAAGGACAGGGGCTGCGTGAGGAGAAGAAGATGGTTGTATAAATCCAATGCGTAAGTGTTCCTCTATGAACTTTCGGAGGGCGCCAAGCTCCGAATCAGAAACGGGATAAACGCGTCCGATCGGAGGCGATTTGCCTTCTTCCAATTCGATCTTGAGGTCATACGGCCTATGGGGTGCGAGTTGATCTGATAATCCTTCGTCAAAAACATCAGCGAAATCAGCTAGTTCTGGAGGAACATTGGAAGATAGTGATGAAGACTTTCCAGTAACCTCGGATGCGGACCGAGGCATGAGTACCAGAGGGCCCTGTCTAGCTTCTTTACAGCAGCGGATGAAAGCGGCTGCGCCGATGACCGCAATATGGCTCTTGTCGAGTTGAGCTGCCATTTGCGTGACAGTAGGATAAGTGTAGATAGGTTCTGTAGGGAATTTGTTGTGTCGGGTCCGAGAACGATTGCGAGGTTTGATAGTAGATGAAGATGGGGAAGCGACAGCGGTCGCAGAGTGGTCCGATGTCGGATCCGAATGAGAGGTACCTTGGACCGGAGACGCCGGATCCGCAGGTAGAGTCGACTGTGGAGAAACTACGAGGTTAGTGTCACGGAATGTAATATTTCCTTTGGTCCAGTCAACCAACGGGTTGTAGAGGGAAAGGAATGAGTATCCGAGAACGGCTTCGCAAGTAGAATCTAAAGAAGTGACGTAAAAGTCAAAAGTAAAGAGTTCTCCGGACGAGAAAGAGATAGGTAATGACACAATTTTCGTAATAACGGAAGATACGGAACCATCTAACAGGCGTAATTTTACAGGAGGAACTGCAATGGTAGGGATTTTATACTTGGTAACAAAAGAAGAATCAATAAAGCAATCAGAAGAACCAGAGTCCAATAAAGCAGAAAATGATAAAGGTACGTCGGATCCGTATACGTGCGTAGTAAGCGGTATCATAAGCGATCGTAAGGAAAGAGCGGCTGCATTGAGGGTAACCTCAGTAATGGCACGATACTGGTCAACGCAACTCCAATCTCGTGCCGAGGCATCAGAGTTGCGGACTATTTTTCTGGCTTCTTAGCGGAACTGGAAGTATCGTCCTTTGAAGCGGATGCAGCGCGTCCTCGCGCATCTTGAGCCTTCTTCCTCTTGTTGCAATCCTCCAACTTATGATTACCTCCGCAGAACATGCAAAGGTTATTCTTCCTGCGACGATCACGTTCAGCTTGGTTAAGCTTCCCGTCTTTGCCTAGCTTGTCAGCGTAGGGCTTCTTGTTGTTGGAAGAATTGTTAGAACCACCAGAGTTAGAGTTGGACTGCGGTTTTCCGGAGCTGGATTCGCTGACGGATCCGCCGGAGGAATTCGAAGAGTTGGATTTGTTATTGGAGGAAGAGGAAGTGTCCACCGCCAGGAGGACCAGATGGGTCGTCCTCAGGATCAGGGTCTCCTCCTGAAGGTACAGGATGTTCGGGAGAGTCCTCACGCGGATTTCCACCAGAACCTCTAGGTGAAGGTTGAGGCGGATCATCTTCTCGATCGTCTTCTTCATCTTCTTCTTGGACCGGAAGAGCTGCCGGAGCCGTTGTGCGACGGGTCCGGGACGGAGTTTCGGGAGGGTTGTCACTACCGCCAAAGTTAATGTTCAAGTCCGAAGCATGCAGAGAGAAGATTCCGGAAGAGCGACGAGAACCGCGATGAGGATTGACGTTAGCGAAAGTATCGCCGTAAATGTTCTGGAGAATGGGAGAAGGGGCAGCAGGTGGGACACGAGTGCGGGACTGCTGACCGTAGTAAGTTTGAGTCTGAGACATTGTCGACTATTCAACGTAGAAGTTGTCAAAGTCTAAAATACTGTTAAGTCCAGGCGAAGCGGACCCGGAGCGGATCCGCGACGGGTGGAAGTCTTGGAAAGGAGAGGAGTATTGAAGGAAGCCGAAAGAATCGAACTGATCAAGGTGGATCCGGAAGGATCTGATGCGAAGTCTAATTGTTCGTTGGACGGAACCAACTTACAACTTCGACGAATGAGGAGTCGGACAAAGTCAGACGAGGAGAATATAAAGACCAGCTAAGTTGATTTTAGACTTAAGCTACATACTACAAAGTATAGAGCTTATATACGAGGGTCCGGAAGCGGACCCGAATAAACACGTTGTAAGTAAAAGATAATAAGAAGGATATAAAGGGAAACGCTCAGTACATCATCATCGCGTGAAAACCCTTTTACAATGGAGAGAATACATGAGGAGGGTCATAGGAACATACATGAGGAGAGAGGAGTAAACATGAGGATAGATAAAGATGATAACGGACCGAGAGTTTAAGCGAGGATGTAATAGAAAACGGATGTGGAGCGGATCCGATCGAAGTTGACGAAGTTAGATTCGTTATATGAAGGATGAAGGATCCAGTCGGATCCGGCGGATGCGTGGATGTAACAGATCGTCATTATATGGATCGGAACTGGCATTGACGTAGGATTCATAATCCAAGATTTCCATTTTGATTTCTTTGGTGATTTCACCAATAGATTCAGCGCCATACATTCGGATCACTGTATCTCGGAAATCTGCTGGGACAACGAAACTTCCTTCTGGGGTTTTAACCCAGAAAGGTTGGGGAGCCTGTATAGGCTCTGATGAAGGTCCAGCTACTGGTTGAGCAGCAACTGGTGTCATGGATGCACGAAGGCGATCCAATTCTTTACCAGTGTCCAACTTTTTCTGTACCTTTTCAGGTAATGGTGGCAAAGATTCATCTACAGGACGTGCGCTAGTATCGTAGTAACTGGCACTGCCTCTGTTTACCCAATTTTTGAAGTTGTAGTTAAACAAATCCATTTCGTCCCTTTGCATGTCTTGCCACGTGGGAGGACCCCACAGATCCACATAGTCCAGAGCCGATTGTACCTCTAGCAGATCCATTTGATCTGAGATTTTGTTAATCACGTCATTGGTTTCAGCGCGTTTAGTAAACCATTTAGACATGTCAGGAGCAGGTATGATAGGTCCAGAGACCGATTCCCATGATGGTAATCCATCAGTCCAATGTTTACCAATGTAGGTGTATGAAATTTCGTGCACCATATTAACAGTTATTTCAATGGGAGGTACATAAGGTACAGGAATGTTTCCCATGGCAGGAGAGTCAATGGGGCAATCAGGTGATGATGCGCCATAACAAAATACACCCATTTCAGGATGGAAATGATGCCATTCAGAATCGTACCGTTCATCAAATGTGCGAGGACCCATGAAGACCCAATCATTGAGATGTGTGTCAGGGTTATATTGGCGACCAAGTAAAATACCACGATGATCCATGAAAAGATTGTTTTCCAGATTGACAAATACCCGATCCATATACAGCAAAGTGGATCGCATGACCAAATTCCGAATGACGGGAGTGGTAAGTACAGCAGGGACAATGTCATTTGTATATTCATCACCACATGGGGTGTTGATATAACAAATGCGATTACGTTGTGCCCGATCATGATGTACATGATTCCAGTTCCCATGAATGCGTTCAACATATTCAGTTGGTCCCATATAAATGAATTGATATGAATTGTCCTCAGGATCAAATTGCCGTCCAAGGTAAATGCCACGGGGATCATATGATGCATATTCATCAGGATCATGTTGTCCAGATCCAAATGCATATGTTATAGTACCATTTGTCCAGTCATTATCGGTGATTTGATTGCCAAAAAAGACATTTTCAGGATCATTGGGCATAACATAGGGATCGTGTGACCAATCACCAGTAACATCACCCCAACCATCATTTCGAGGTTCCAAAGATGATAACCACATAGAATGAAAGATGTTATCAATACCATTTGTAACTGATTCGTCATCGCGAATTGAATAACCATTTTCATCAAATTCGATAGAATTACATGGTGGTGCCAAGGGCAGCATTGATGAATGTGTTCCAGAATTGGAAGAAGCTGTAATGGTGTCAGAATCAAGATCAGATTCCGGATCCGAATCAGAGACGTATTGATTAGTGGAAGTGTTGAACAATCGGTCCAGGTGTGAGTTAGAGTAATCGGATTCCCAGTCAGAATCGTCATAATAAGATTGTTGAGGGAACTCACGGTCGTTTGAATTGGGGATCTCGTCGATTTCATTATCGACATCGGCCATGAAGGCCAGCTCTCCCATTTCAGTATCCGAATCCGAATCAGCAACTTGCGCAGTTGCTTTTCCTTTTCCTTTTTTGTCTAACCGTTTATTCATTCCACCATGACGTTGTTTTTTGGTCTTTTTGTTAGATTTCGTAGTTTCGGATTGCGCCGGGGCATTGCGTTTTTTGCCTTTACCCTTCTTGGTATTGGAGGGACCATCTGAAGTTTGATTAGACCATTTGGGCACTCCATTATATTTTGGGCGCTCACCAGACATTCTAGAAAGTAAAGAAGATTCTTCTTGAATCTCCTGAATTTCTTTTGCCCCCTGTCTTTGCTTGTACTCATCGCAAATTGCTTGAGCACATTTATCAAACTTTATTTTTTCCCCTTCAGGGACAGATCCTAATAAAGTTGTACAAAGGTTCGCATAGCTTTTTGGAAGTAACTCCAAAAGGTGATAAGCTTGGAACTCATTGTCAAATTCACATCCATTACCATTTAAGCGACCAATATAATAACGTAGGGTTTCCATCTGATTAGCTGGATCCTGGGAAATATCTAGATGCCATCGAATGAAATCTCTATACCAACCGGCTTTAACCGGAATACGGGCTGTGCCATATTTAGTTTTGATACGTTCCCATAGCATAAACGATGTGAACGTAGTTTTGGCTTTGCCTGTGTCGTTTTTATTGAGTTCATCTTCTGTGAAATTCAATAAGTTGTGACGAATGTCACTAGGCATTTGTAAAGAGATAAAGCCAATAGCTTTTTCATCTTGGATATCCCATTTACGAATTTCATTCGTATCACCTGGAGTAGTAGTTTCTTGAGTTCCACCCGTATCAGTAGTAGAATAAGTTGTAATCGTACTGGGAGGACGTGGGATCAAGTTCTTGACATACATCCACACTTCTTCGGATCGCAGAACCGAAGCCATGGCACTAGACCACTCAGCGTAGTTGGCACCATTGAGAATGGGAACCTTCTTGATAACTTTGTCAGACATTGTAATCTGTGAAAGGCACTAGTCAGCAACTGTGCACAACAGATTATAGACAAGATGACAAGATGTTGGTCGAACAACCACAGTATATTAGGTGATCATATATAGTTTCCATCATTTTTCCATCTCCTATCTGGGCAAATGCCCCAGACTAGGCAATAGTAACTAGACAGTTGCGTGAATCAACCATACACCAATAGAAAGCTTTTCATTATGGTGTGCACGTAACAGATTCCAGCCATAACAGAATGTATCTGCAAGCAATCTCTATTGAGTTGCTAAAAAACCCTTCCCCAAGCAGAGATTTACGCAACCATCGATCTGGACCCAAAGAGATGCGCCAATTAAGGCTCAGCAGAGCTCTGCCAGCAAGTGGATTTACAGTGACTCCATCCAGGTTCCTATAGCTTTAACTGAAACAGCACTGCCACTTTTACTAAGCGTAAAAGGGTTCTCTTAAGCAGTACATGGGGGAATACTATCTAACTACTGTTTTTCTAGGCAATCGCAAATCGACGTTGTGTATCCCTGGTTTTCTGGGGCTATTCACCCTCCCTGCCTCTTGAGGAGCAGGCATTTATGCAGAAGAGGCCAGATGGAAACATGCAATCCCAAAGGATTACAAAGAAACCTTCAATAAAGAAGAGCTTCCCAAGTGTGATTATGAACGAACCCTAACCAAGCAACCCCAGGTTCCTAATGATACCTGAGATCGACAATCCACTGATTTATGTGGACCTTTGAAGGAGAATGGAAATGATGTACGTAAAACTATATAGATCTACCTATATAAATTACCAAACCAAGGCACTAGATCTATATCCCAGATACACTCAGGTGTGAGCACACCGAAGACATGGATACATGATCAAACCCATCAAATAAAGTTGAACTGGGTTGTGGCGACCAGCATCAAGGCCATCGGGGCCCATAACCTATTGTAACAGCAATACAATATGCGCAGAGAGAGATGTCTATACTCACTTGAGTGTATTAAGAGATAAAAGAGCTTATAGAAAGCTAGAGTGTTTGTAGAGAGCTTGAGAAGAGCGAGTGATAAAAGACTTGGATTGTGTCTGTCTGTCTAGCAGAAACAGGACAGTATTTATACTACACTAGAAGTACAACTACATGTGATATTCTACGATGAGTAAGACTATCCAGAGTATGTACCAGAGTAAAGAAGCTGATAGTATCTAGGATATTCGTATATACATCAGAAGTTCTATCAGAAGTAACTAAACACATGAAAGTACATTAATCACATGAAGTATATGTAAAAGCGTGATTTTTCAACATGGTGTAATCTAACCTCTCAGATAATCAGCTATCATTAAAATGATGAAAGATAGGTTATTATTATACTTTTATGATCTTTAGGCTGATAGTAATCTATGAGAAATTGATAATAATACAGTTACTATTACAGGAAGTGACTATGAGCCCACATCACATTTGATGACCATGTGATAGAGTCCATAACATATATATAGTAGATCCCACAATGCTAACTGAAGTTAGCATCACTGACCTTTTGGTTGACATGACTTTTGTTACAGTTACTATTTTATCAAAATAATTTCATTGACTTTATTTTGATTTTATTTTGAAAGCTCAGAGCCTGATACATACAAGCATTAAAATACAATGCAATGCATTATTTTGATGACTGTTTTACACTTATTTTGATCAGTACTTTTTAGCTTTCTGCCCATAACATTAAAATAAATCATGTTGTTTTATTTTGATGTTATGTTTTAGATTATTTTGAATTGATGCCCACATCTTGATCAAATTAACTTTAAAATAACATCAGTATATAACACATCTTTTATTTTGATGTACCATTAAAATAAAATCAAAAAATTTAGAATTGTATTATTTTAAAATTTTGTGGCCTAACTTCAAAATAACTTCAAAATAATTCACCATGTTTTATTTTAACCTGCACCCAGTGTAGACTGGGATTTTTTCATAACTTGGAGATACGTGGTAGTCATACTGATAACTTTGTTTTCAGATTTTAAACATGTCTTCCAGTATTGAGAAACTTGTTCCTTTCTTGAACTCTGATAACTATTGTGAATGGTCTTTGGCCATGTCTAGTTACCTTTGACAACAAGAAATTTCTAATGTGGTTGATGGATCTTTTAGTTGTCCTGTGTGAGTCTTTATTTGTTTTTTATGACAAAAAATTCTTACTAACAAAAAAGTAATGCTCTTTCTATTCCTTTCCCTTTGTTACACAATTTGGATAACAACTTATCTAGTTCTCCTGCTACTGACAAAGATGTTAGGGAGTGGGATATGCTGGATGAAAAGGCAATAGAATGTATTGCTTTAAGATTACCTTATGATGTTAGGATTTCTGTACAAAGTTTTTCTGAGGAAGAAGTCACTGCCAACGCAAAAGGCAAACCTACTTACACATCTAAAATGATGTGGGACAAGATCAAGGCTGAATATGAAACTGAGAGAACAATCACTCAGTTTAATGAATCGCAAAGCTTTAAAAATTTTGCAATTAATGTTCGGGTAGATCCCAAAAAGCAGTTTGCTGCTTTTAAAAATCTTTGTACTAGGATCCAAATTTACTCAGGAAAAGCAATTCCTGAGCATGAATATGCCTTCCAAATTATCTCTAAACTTCCCAAACATGACTCTTGGGAGTTTATTCTTATGCAACTCCTACACAAGCATAATACTCAAAAGGATCTCAAAATGGCTGAGGTCGAGAGTACTATACTTGACCATTATTATTCCTTGCACCCCCTGTTGAAGTTACGCTCTCAACCAAAATAGGGGTTAAGGCTTGTACGGCCCGAGATGCCGTGTAAACTTAACCTTAAATAACTATACAGCTAGAATCTAGACCTTAAGTCTAGATTTATGGACACTTATAATAATAATAGTGTACTTTAGTAATTACAGTGTAATCGTACCATAATTACTCATATTCACGGATATGTTCTGGACCAATAGCGTTAATTACGCATTGAGTCAGAGTGAGTCATAATATGCAATATGACTCAACTCTATGAGTCGGACAAAGTCGGCTCCACAATGACTCATATCTATTAATAGAACAATAGATCTGAGTCATATTTATTGTTAGTACAATACAATACGGAATATATCGGAACAGACAATAGAATATTTTTCTATTGTCCTACGTGTCTAGAATAGAACAATGGGAACACGTCCCATTGTTCCTTTAGATAGCAAGTAGTTCTCATCTATAGTAGAATAGTATAAATACTGGGTGTAGTAGCTACTCGAAATACAGAATCTTTTCTACTTATATATCTCTCAAGTTCTACAAGTTACCTATAACTAACTAACTCAAGGTGAGTTCCCCTGCGTGCTCACCAGTGCTGACGATGCTGCTTTCAACACCCCCATGAAAGCTCTAATAAAGCTTTCAATGCACATGCCAATGTGGCAAAGATTTCTGGTCAATCCGGAAATCAATACAAGGGGAAGCCCCCCAGATTTAACTCACAACAGTGACAGAGTGCCCCACAAGGGTTGCACCAACAGCAACAGCAGCGAGGACGACCAACCAATAGAGGGTCTGGTCGTGGTGGTGCAAGCAATAGGGGAAATGGTCAAGGAGGTGCTGTGAAGAGACCTGGAGGACCTCAAAAGGGTTGGCATGGTCAAGGCTAGAAGAAGGCTAGACGTCAGCAAGCCATGGAGGCTGCTGAAAACATCAGTGGGGTAAATGATGCCTTTCAAGGAATGGTGTTTATGGCAGGACAAGATGATAGGTTGGACACAAGGTCAATCTCTAGTATTGGTTCTTGGTTACAACCTTTATCTTACCTTTTTTCTCAACCAAACAGGAATATTGCACAAAGAAGAAGCATTGTTGATAATAGGTCAGGAAATTCATCTCAACATATAGTTGAAACTTATGAAAATCCTATAATTCCTCTTCAACATGTCAGTAGGTCTGAAGAAGAGTCAGTAACAACTGTTTATCCTCCTTCTACTCTTACTGACTCTTACCAATCAAAACATGTCCGTTTCATATCTGATAGGGACATGAATATGAGTGATGAAGAAAACATCACTGGTGAGAGTGCTTCTTTTCCTACAATAATCCATGGCACTAACAGATACCGACCCGATGTTATACCTGAATATACTGCTCCTTGTGAAAAACGATATGAACACTCATACATTCAACTTTCACCTAATCCTGATGGTGGTCATTTTGAATCACAACCAATTTGACATGCTGTTGTCCGACTTATTTTCCCACACTTTATTCAATCCCTATTCTGCTCAGATCCGCTCTGTCCGAAATATTTTCTCACACTATTTAACATTTTTTATTATCTGCTCGGATCCACTGCATCCGAAAATATTTTCCCACGCTTCATTCCTTCATTATCACTTCCTCACAGATCCATCAGATCCGCATTTTTCCACACTTCCGACTTCTCATATTCCTTCTGCTCTGCTGTTCCGTATGTTCTGTTTTCACATTCACATGTTTTTACTCATTTCTCCTCATGACCTCTCCTCATGATTCATGTGCTGCACACATTTCTCCTTCTATCATTTTATTCCCTTGCTATTGTCTTTTCTCTACAACGTGTTTTATTCTGGTCCATCCCAGATCCATAGTATAAAAGCTAGATACTTTTTTGTATGTAGCTTAAGTCAAAAATCGACTAAGCTGGTCTTTATTCTCTTGTGTTCATTCTGAGCCAATGCAAACGTCGATCCAGTTCCGGCCTGGTAAACACTCAGACTTCGTCCTCTCATTTCTTATTTCATAGGATCCACTTCGGATCTGATATTTCTATTTTTAGTGCTTCCGAGACTTCCGCCCAGGCTCCGGAGCTCCAGAACTCTCCCTCCTAGCTTCAGACTTGCCCGGACTTAACAGTATTTTTGACTTTCCTCTCAACTTTGTGTTGGATTGTCACTATGTCTCAATCATCTAATTCTCACTCTCAACCTTCTGTCTCCTCTCCTATCCTTTGAAATCTCTTTGGAAACACTTTTCATAATACCAATCCCCATCGGAATTCACGCCGTTCTTCTGGAATCTTTTCTCTTCATGCTTCTGACCTTCCGACAACTACTCCTGCCACTCCACATAGACATCAATTTCCCTCTCCTGCTCCATCACAGGCTCCAGTTGGTCTGGACTGTCCAGAAATTTTTTCGGATTCATCGGATCCTTTGCAGCGCACATTCTCTCAGTTGGCCACAACTATCGAGAAATTGGGTTCAGACAATTCTCTTATTAAAGAACCTAAAATCTTTGATGGTAATGATCCCCAGAAACTCCGTCCCTTCCTAGTCATTGTTCAGCTCAACATCAACTCTTCTCCCGATGTTTTCTCCTCAGATGCGAGTAAAATTGCATTCATCCTTTCCTATCTCCAGTCCAGCACTTGACTGGTTTGAACTGGAAATTCTGGATCTGGATCCGCAGAACCCTCCAGCTTGGAGTCTGTCTTTCTTGCACTTTGTCAAGGAGCTTCAGGACAATTTTGGACCTTTCGATGCCACTGGAGATGCAGAACATAAACTCTCCAACCTTCAGATGAGTGTCTCTCAGAGTATACTGTCAAATTCAATCAGTATGCTGCATTAGTGCCCTTTGATGAACCATCGCTCTGCTTTTTCTTCCGGAAAGGCCTGGCTCCAAGGCTCAAGGATGAGCTGTCACATCTTGTGGAAGCAACCAGTTTGTGTAATTTGTGTGTGCAGGTTGCTCAACTTGATGCTCGCTATTGGCAATGTCATTCGGAACGCCTCCGAGAGCTTGATCTTTCTCATTCTGGCTCCGCCAGATCCAATCATGCATCTGAGAATGCATCTGATAACGCTTCCGACTCTGCTTCCGATCATTTTTCTGACTATGTTTCCGACTCTGCCTCTGAAAATCAATCCGATTCTGGTTCCTATCATTCCAATATTCCTTCTGACTCTGGCTCTGATAACCTTGATGCATATTCTGACTCTGGCTCAGACCACTCAGATTCTGGATTCGAACCAGACTCTACCTCGGATTCGGAATGATCTTCATGTACCTTCTTTTTACATATATTTTTACATCCAAATCCTTCTCCATTTTATTTTTTCGCACCAATTTCGGATCCGCAGGCTCAATTTTCGCATTGCACATCCGATTTTCGGCTCTTTTCAATTGTTTTTAGTCCTGTACATTCAATTTCAGATCCGCACGATTTTTTTTTTCCTTTCCTTTGTACATTTTATTTCGGATCTGTTCTATTTTTTTTCACCTTTCATAATCCCATTTTATATGTATTTCAGATCCGCCGGCTCCTATTTTCATATATACTTTGTATTGTTTCATTTTATACATCGAATTTCAGATCCACCAGTTCATTATTTGATATTGATCCTCCAATTTTCTGGATCCACTGGATCCTATGTCTCTTTTATTATTCTTGCGCATCCAATTTCGGATCTGCTGGCTCCTATTTGATTATACTTTTTCATTCTTTTATTTTATGCATCCGATTTTTTGGATCCATTGGCTCCTGTTTTTATATTTGTTACTATTTTACACAGTTGTTTGGATCCATCAGTTCCATTGTTTGCATCTGCTGGATCCTATGTTTTCTTTATTTCCATTGCACACCTAATTTTCAGACCCACCAATTTCTTGTTTCTGGCTTGAATTATTCTTGTCAATATTTTTTATTACTTCTAGCATCCACTGCTTTTGATCTGCATTGGCTTTTTGTCTGGAGAGCCCCTATTCTTTTTGACAATTTTTGTCTATCTTTAGATTCCACTTGAAAACTATCTTGGATATCATTCTTCTTTCTCACTACAACCCGTTGGTTGATTGAGTACAAAGAAAATACTCTTTTCCAGATACTAATCTTGTTGTTTCTTCTAGTGCGCTTGCCTTGGATTAGCAACTGCTTACCATTGCATCCCATCCGAGTCACTCCAATTTCCACAAAATCACTTTGACTCAATCTCTAGTCCTCCGACTATCCATCTCACTCTCAGACTACTCCCAGATTCATGCATTTCAAACTTCTATCCTATGTCTCTCGAGGGCTCGAGCCTAAGAGGGGGATACTGTTACATCCATACCTTCCATCCAGATCCACTCTGTCCGAAATATTTTCTCACACTATTTAACATTTTTTATTATCCACTCGGATCCGCTGCATCCAAAAATATTTTCCCATGCTTCATTCCTTCATTATCACTTCCTCACAGATCCATCAGATCCGCATTTTTCCACACTTCTGACTTCTCATATTCCTTCTGCTCCGCTGTTCCATATGTTCCGTTTTCACATTCACATGTTTTTACTTGTTTCTCCTCATGACCTCTCCTCATGATTCATGTGCTGCACACATTTCTCCTTCTATCATTTTATTCCCTTGCTATTGTCTTTTCTCTACAACATGTTTTATTCTGGTCCATCCTGGATCCGTAGTATAAAAGCTAGATACTTTTTTGTATGTAGCTTAAGTCAAAAATCGACTAAGCTGGTCTTTATTCTCTTGTGTTCATTCTGAGCCAACGCAAACGTCAATCTGGTTCCGGCCTGGTAAACACTCAGACTTCGTCCTCTCATTTCTTATTTCATAGGATCCACTTCGGATCTGATATTTCTATTTTTAGTGCTTCTGAGACTTCCGCCCAGGCTCCGGAGCTCCAGAACTCTCCCTCCTAGCTTCGGACTTGCCCAGACTTAACAGCTGGCGAGAATGAGGAGTTTTTTCTTAGAACCCTTGGATCTCAGCCTGACAATGATGACACTACACATTGGTGCATCACCGGAGAGATCGAAAAGAACCCGAAGGAAACACAAGTCTATGTTACTAAGTGGATTGACGGTGTCAGACATAGAACTACAACACCGTTTGAACCTTACCTCTGGAGACCCTTGCATTATTCAGAAGTTTGGCAAATGCAAAAGGGCGAGGTCTGTTTCGGATGTGGACACTGGTCCACTTGGGACATAATGGTTCAATCTCTCGAAGATACTCTCACTGCAACAGAAATATTGCAGAGGCGTCGAGATAGTCAATACAACTCATACCTGAACTATGTGTGGCTGTCAGATATTAACATTACCTGGGGTCAATTCAAGTACTTCTGGTGCAGGTGACGCTGTAACAGGATTTATAAATTGAGATGGGAAGACCCCTAAGCTGATTTACAAATCCTACCTGGGAAGGTCCTGGTCTGATTTATAAATCATACTGGCAATCAAATGACAAATAAAAGAATTCATTAATTCTACTCTATTACCATTTTAGGACTGCTAATGGAGTTGTCTACTAACTGAAATTACCTGTTTGGTTGATGTTTCAGGGGCAAAAACATCATTGGAGCTTATTTAAGCCATTGACAGAAAATTATGTAAGCACTTATAACACAGACTCTTTAACCCTCACCCTAACCCTAACATTAAGCTAAAGCCCTAACCCTAACCCTAAGCCATAAGCTAAGCCCTAACCCTAACCCTAACCCTAATAATCTTGTATGGGAGTACAGTTCAAATCAGGGGGGGCAAGTTTTTATTCTTCCCAGGTAGGATTTGTAAATCGGTTTAGGGATGTTCCCAACTTGATTTGTAAATTGGCTACAGCATGGGGTGCACTTCTGGTGCTTGCTTTACCACAACTCACCTGCAGATTTGAGAGAAAGAAGCTCTCATCTGAGGTATAAAGACTACCTCAATCAATTATGGGCATCTGATTTCAAGGAGACATGGGAAGAGTACAAGAGTAGTACGTGGTCTAAAGAATGGCAAGAAAAGTTTGGCAAGGAACAAAAGGAATTTCTGGATTCAGAACAAGGTATGCAATTACTTTCTGGAATCAGAAAAGAGTTCGATGGCAATTTTGCTGATGAACCAACTTATAAATGCCTGCTAAACTAGAGGTTATCCAACAAGAGCAACTAGTCAACCCGGAGGATCAAATGAATCCTCCTAACATGAGGTTCTCCCATAACAACTGGGGACCTATGACAATACAAAATGCACAAGCCTTCTATGACAACCTTTACCATAACAACTTTAAGTTGTGGGTAAAATCAAATTGGACCGCTTTCTTTAGTGACGTCCGAAACATGGTCTTCAAAGAAGAAAACTTGGCTAAGTACATTCTGTTGGAAAAAGTTGCGGATCTCTATGATACCAACTGTTGGGAGAGTTCCACTAGTAGGGATATCATCATTTGGCAACTCCAAAATGATGAAAAATATCGTAAAACAGCAGCCAGGTCTGCCGTTCGACACCTACCAATGGCACCTCTGGATAACATAGAGGAGGTAGATGAAAACCAAGATCATCTACTTCAACCTCCCCATCACAGCCCTCTTCCCACACCACCACCATCACCATCAACTGGTTCTGAGGAAAAGCCTGTGTTCAATGCAGGTAAAGTCATTCAAATATTAAACTTCTTAAAAATGAGAAATCTAACTGAAAAACTTTCCAAACTCCAAGATTCTGAGGCTTTGCAGACATCTTCCCAATCCCCTACTCTGGCTGACTATGTTGACAAACTCTGTCAACAAACCTTAAAGGATAGTCAGAAGAAGAGAATGGAATGGGAAGAAAAAACACAATGGACAGTTGATGGCCCTCAAAACCAAGCTTACAACAGGGCCATCACAGGAGGAACCTTCGACGAACTGAACCAACGGCAGTTTGGACACAATGAGTTCATCGGCATCAATCCAAAAGCTTTTACATCACAGGACGATGATGAAAAGCAATACGACGATGACGACCTTGGTTTCGAAGATTCAACATTGTAGAACATCCAGAGAACATTGATGATTGGTGCATCTCACATTTATTATTACCTACTAGTCACTCATTTCAACAGAACTTTGTTTTATCTACAGAATTACTGAGTGCACTAAAAAGTAAAGTAGCACTGAACATTAGTAATTTAGATGTATATGGAATGTATCTGAACTATCGTAGTGCACTAGAAAATAAGGTAGCACACGATATGGCTCTAGTAACTACTACTATTTGTACAATAGACAATCATAGTAGTTGTAATAATAATGTATCTTCTTCAAATTTTTATTGTACGAAATGTGAGACACCACCATTCAACTTCAGATGCTTCTTCACTGAACAACAAGGAGTCTATTGGGTAATGGATACAGGAGCATCAGCTCATTATACTTTTGATATTAACAATTTTGCAGAATATCAACCATTACCACAACCCATTGCAATAACTACCACTAATAAGAATGCCAAAACGGAAATCATTGGTACTGGAACGGTTTTGATTCAACATATTGATAACAAAAATAAAACACATTTAATATGACTTGAACCAGTAAATTATGCACCAAAAATGACACACCGACTACTTTCCCCTGGTGTCTTTGAAAAACAAGGATACTATATCAGCAATAAAGGAGGAGAGCTTCGATTGTTTAAAGAGTCAAACAACTCTTTATTAGCTACATTACTCCATAAACATTCTGGAGATACAATGTATTGGCTTAATGCTATACCAGTTTTACCAAACTCACACTTAGCATTAGTAGCTACGTCTTCTAAAAACATGTATGAACTTTGGCACAATAGAATTGGACATCCTGGCATTGAAGTTCTTAAAAAGTTAAATTCTTCAGTAAAAGGAGTTAAAAGTTTTGCAGTTCCTAATAAAACACACATCTGCAGAGGATGTGACGAAATGTACAGGTATGGAAAGGCCTGTGTAGGCAGCGAGGCAGTGGCCTCCTTAAACCTACCTGGGGATTGAGAGTAAGAGCTGAGGCGATAAGACAATAGAAGTATCTCTGTTAAGAGTGCTAGAGTTACAGGATAACTACTGGGGTATTTATACTAAGTAACTATAATAGGTATCATATGATTATCAGCATAAGGCTGTCTGTATCAATATCTACCGGGTGTATGTGGCTATTCTACATACTACAACTGTTTCATCAGAATGATCTGATAGAAGATGTGTTGCCACATAAATGTGGCAATGCGTTGATGGCATTTATAGAAGCGCCAATTCAACAGGATGCGCTTTAGAAAAAATGCCTCAAAAAGTACATCCTAAATCTACCAAACCTGCTACATACGTCTTACAATTAGTACATGCTGATTTGAAAGAATTTCCTATTCTTTCTTATCACAAATATAAATATGCTTTATGTTTACTAGATGACTGTTCAGGAGCGCCTTTTGTAGCCTTAATGGCAAAGAAAAGCGAAACATTTGAAAAGTTTAAAACTTTCAAAATTTGGGCAGAAAAAGTAACTAGTAAAAAACTAAAGATACTATATACTGATTTAGGGGGAGAATTTGAGTCAAACAAGTTTGAAAATTATTTTGAAAAAACAGGAATAATACATCAAACTTCAGCACCAGATATCCACCAACAAAATGGTAGAGCAGAAAGAAACATTAGAACACTTAGTGATCATTCAGATAGCATGTGCTTACATGCAAATGCACCAGATTCCTGGTGGGAATTTACTTTTCTAACAGCTGCACATATAAAGGCTTGAATACCTTTAAAAATGTTAGAATGGAAAACACCAATTGAAATATTTAAGAAATCAAAACCTGATCTCTCATATTTCAGAACCTGGGGTTGCGCGGCTTATGTTTTTCGACCAAAAAGTAAACGAAACAACAAACTAGCACCAAAATCTGAATTGATGATGTTTATAGGATATGCACAAAACTCCAAAGCTTGGCTTTTCATGTGAAAAGATTACAGATTGTATAAATCTGATCAAACACTTTTTATAGAAGATTTCTTTCCACATGTTAAAAACGAAGATAGGACAAAATCCTCTACCTGTTTTTAAAAATCCTTCAAAAGCCTGTGAAGAACTAGCTAAAGGTTTCCCACCTGATGATAATGATTCAGATCCAGACAACAATGTTGCAAGTTGTACTAAATCAAAAATGAAGAAAGGTGCTTTCAAAAATAAAGAAAAACCTAAGGATCCTCCCAAACCACCACCAAAACCTCCACTAACAAAAGAAGAATTAGATCAGCAAATGAAGGCATTAAGGGAAGAAACAGCTCGTGTTATAGAAGAAATGAGAATTGAAAACAAACGACAGGGGAGAACTCTGTCTGATACAAGACTCAGGAGAGAACAACATGAAGGATCTCTTCAAGTTCCTAAAGGAAAGGAACAAGCACGATCTGTGGAACCTAAAAAAGAAATAAAGGAGGAATCATCATCATCATCTAGTTCATCCTCTTCTGATTCAACGGAATATCTTGGTTCTGATGAAACAGATGAACCATCACTGGTAAAACCAAGAATAAATCTACCTAGAGAACGAAAACAAAACTGGAGAATAGACCATCCAGATTGGAAAGACTCACAAGATAAAGACAACTTTCCACCAGAAGAAAAGTTACCATATAATCCTCCTGGACCATCAAAAAGTGCACAAATGGCTTTTTTCGCCAAAGCTAGAGATTTGCATTTAAGCAACTACATCTCATCTCAAAAAGAGAGAGAGACAGCTTACTTAGCACATATGCACAATGATACAATTCTTGAACATTTGGACATAGACAAATATGCTCAAGAAGAGGGAGTTGGTATACATCGAGTTCTCTTAGCACATACAGCTGAACTTTTGAACGAGCCACAAAAGAAGTATGTTCCGAAAGCTTTAATCTTTAATAAAGACCAAGATGACTATTGGAATGATAATTTCCTAGTACATACTTGGACTGGTGATCATAACTACAGAAATGCACCAAAACATATTAAAGATGCATATGTTAAGTCCAGGCGACGCAGATCCGGAGTGGATCCGCACCGGGTGGAAGTCTTGGAAAGGAGGGGAGTATTGAAGGAAGCCGAAAGAATCGAACTGATCAAGACGGATCCTTCCGGATCCGAGATGAAGTCTAATTGTTCGTTGGATGGAACCAACTTACAACTTCAACGAGTGAGGAGTCGGACAAAGTCAGACAAGGAGAAGATAGAGACCAGCTAAGTTGATTTTAGACTTAAGCTACATACTACAAAGTATAGAGCTTATATACGAGGGTCCAAGAGTGGACCCGGATAAAACACGTTTGTAAGTAAAAGATAATAAGAAGGATATAAAGGGAAACACTCAGTACATCATCATCGCGTGAAAACCCTTTTACAATAGAGAGAATACATGAGGAGGGTCATAGGATTATACATGAGGAGAGAGGAGTAAACATGAGGATAGATAAAGATGATAACAGACCGAGAGTTTCAGTGAGAATGTAATAGAAAATGGAGTGGATCCGATCAAAGTTGACAAAGTTAGAGTTGTTATATGAAGGGTAAAGGATCCGGTCGGATCCAGCGGATGTAACAGTATCCCCCTCTTAGGCTCGAGCCCTCAAGAGCCTAGATCAAACCAGATTAAGTAATCCACCCCATGGACTGTCCACAATCAGAAAACAGAGACAAATAGCCGTCCTGGTCTGTGCACCAAAAATAAGACCTATAAAAGCGGATGCGGTCTCGCAAGTTGGACTTCAAAAATCTTGTCTCCAATGTCTTCCTCCACCTCAGGTAACCACCTGGGCCTATCTACTTAGGCTACCTTAACATATGCAACTTTTCTACCTACCAGGTATCTAATACCTGGTAGTCTACCTAAGCAGTAATTTTATGGGGATTTCAGGTAGCCCCCAGACAAAGTTGCCAAAGGTGCCCTGGGTACTTCCTCTGGGCTCTGGTGGCTCCCTGATAGTTCTTTGGGGACTTCCTGGTAGCTCCCTGGTAGTTTATTTGGGGGGCTCCCTGATAGCTTTTTGGGGGCTCCCTGGTTTGGCACCTTTTTGATTTTTGGCTTTATCAAAGCTTATTCTGATCATTTTATTTTCTGTATTTGTAGTAACTGTAATGTTACTGGAGAACAAGTGATCATTGAATTTCTGAGACAATGAAATGATAATATTTGCATATTAGATAATAGATTTATACATATGTCTCCCAAGATATGATTGAAGAAATTCAAACTGTCAGGGGATATTAGACAATTACTGATATAAAGGCATGAAAAAGCATAATGCTAAAAGCCAGCTGTTGAATAAAATAACAGCTACAAATTAATGTGCTATATCTGCACTAATAGGAAGTGGGCATTTCATCATTCAAGATCCTGCTTTACTAAAATAAATCATCATGTGTCAATACACATTGTAAATATAGAATTTGTTAGTAAAAAACTTGCTTTTTCAATCCAAAACAAAACAGCTTGCACTCCACAAAGAATACAGATCTGGGATTCACATCTCTAGTGTCAATTCATGGTATGATCTTATATTATGCTATAATACTGCTATCAGGCACCAAACATTGAAATAAGCTTGCATCTATCTTTGTGAACACATATTTCAAACCAGAGTCAACTTGAAGATTGTCAACAATCTACTATTTTGTATTTCATAAAAACAGCTGGTTCTTGAAACTTCATATTGGCTATTGTGTTTTTATATTAACATAGTAGATCACAAAAAAAGAAAAGAATAGTATTCTGCTAGCAGTCAAATTTATCATGTAAAGAATATGCTTTTATATTGTTTGTTGATATCTCAAGATCTATCAAAGACACTGAAGTTTTGATATAATGCACTTTCTGTTAGCTCCTTTTAATCTCACCCAAGAATTTCAATTTATTCAATGATAAGCTTTAATACATCTATGTATAAACATTATTATTTTATTGTCTAAAGCCAAAAATTAAAAAGAGTGCCAAACCAGGGAGCCCCCAAAAAGCTATCAGGGGAGCCCCCCAAATAAATTACCAAGGAGCTACCAGGAAGTCCCCAAAGAACTATCAGGGAGCCACCAGAGCCCAGAGGAAGTACCCAGGGCACCTTTGGCAACTTTGTCTGGGGGCTACCTGAAACTTCCCCATAAAATCACTGCTTAGGTAGACTACCAGGTATTAGATACCTGATAGGTAGAAAAGTTGCATATGTTAAGGTAGCCTAAGTAGGTAGGTCCAGGTGGTTATCTGAGGTGGTCCCTCATGTATGTATACACTGACTATAGACTCTTTGGATCCCCACCTGCAGTTGTGTTAAGTGTAGTTCTCACACTTTTAGGTGTTGTGTTACATCCGCGCATCCGCCGGATCCGACCGGATCCTTCATCCTTCATATCGCAACTCTAACTTCGTCAACTACGATCGGATCCGCCCCGCATCCGTTTTCTATTACATCCTCGCTTAAACTCTCGGTCCGTTATCATCTTTATCTATCCTCATGTTTACTCCTCTCTCCTCATGTATGTTCCTATGACCCTCCCCATGTGTTCTCTCTATTGTAAAAGGGTTTTCACGTGATGATGATGTACTGAGTGTTTCCCTTTATATCCTTCTTATTATCTTTTACTTACAACGTGTTTATTCGGGTCCGCTTCCGGACCCTCGTATATAAGCTCTATACTTTGTAGTATGTAGCTTAAGTCTAAAATCAACTTAGCTGGTCTCTATATTCTCTTCGTCTGACTTTGTCCGACTCCTCACTCGTCGAAGTTGTAAGTTGGTTCCGTCCAACGAACAATTAGACTTCGTATCGGATCCTTCCGGATCCGTCTTGATCAGTTCGATTCTTTCGGCTTCCTTCAATACTCCTCTCCTTTCCAAGACTTCCACCCGGTGCGGATCCGCTCCGGATCCGCGTCGCCTGGACTTAACATGTTGCCCTTACACTATGCCGTCAGCACAATCTACAGTGTTTGAGAAATTGGTGCCAGAAGAAAAGTTGCATGGGCAGAAACCTGCCTAGCACGCATTGTCTCCTGAATTACCTCCATGCAATGCTTGACACCATAAAGGTCAGGAGGGATAGTGAAATTGCCTAAGACTCGAGGTGGAGCCAAGTGGAAGGTGGGTGTAACAGAGAAGTGCACAGAATACCCTGCAGGCACCAAGAACTGCCAGGCACCTGAAGGAACCTTGACTGTCTCAGAGGTACTGGTTGGCACTTTAACCAGTGCGTGACTAGTAGGGGCCCACCAGGTATGCTTGGTCTTCTTGACCACAACATTTTCCCCAGATTGAGAGACAGCCAACATTGGCTTCAGACTGACATTGTCTTTTGAGGAGGGGACAACAGTCTTGACTGGATTGGCCAGAGGAGGTGCAGATGTCACTGGGATCGTCTTTGATGGTTTGACCAGCTGAAGTGAAAGTTCCTGAGGTCTGGCTGGGCTGGCCAAAGACCATTGGTGCTGGTTCAGCTGGTTGGAGTGAAAGTTTCTGGAACAGTGCTGCTACTTCTTCTGAATCAGAGTCAATAGCCTTAGAAGTGTTGACAGTTGGTGTCAGGATGGGAATTCAACGAGGATGGCTATAATAGCCAGGGGGCCTCTTTTTGACAGGAAATTCCTGATGCACAGTGACCTGAGAAGAGCCCAAAGCTAGCAAACGAAATCAGTTTAGTATTCATAACAATACAAACATGAACACTCCAGAAGTTATGAAGGGAAGCCCCTACCTGCCAGAGTACTTGGAGAGGTGGTCTGGTGGGGCAAAGGCACAAATTCGTCATCTGGGATTTCATACAAGTCAAGGATTAGGAGACTGGGATCATCAAGCTTGTGAAGAGTTTTGTGGGTGTGACCACTACAACAGGGCCCAGAGCCAGGAGGAGCTAGAGAAACCTAAGAAAAAGAGATGACACAAGACATAAAAATGCATGGGTATCAAGGACTTGGGAGGTTTCTTGATGAGCTTCAGAGACCACCTGTGCATCTTGAGTCTGTCAGACTTTCATTGGGGCAACATCCTTGACAGGAGCTTTATGCTTTTGAGACAAGGATACCACTGGAAGAGATGCTATTAAGACATATCAGCAAAGAAGAAGGAAATAGATGGCAGACAACTCACTAGGGATAGCCCTCTGTTTGCCTTTATTCTCTCTAACAATGTTCGACACAGGACATTGATACACCTGGCCTGTGTCCACATCAGTATACTAGTATCTCATGTGTAGTACTAGCATATCCACCCATATCCAACTGTGTGTGAGACAACATGTGTTTATATTACAACCCAAAGGGATATTGAAAGAAGACAATGGTTTGAGAAGCACTCAATAACCTACAATTGTTCATATCTCATAGCTCAAGAGCAATATGAAAGGAGTGGCTTCATTCTATAAATGATACACAGGTGTTCAAAAGTCATGCACCTGCCTAATTTGGAGCAGACTCTAAAATTCTGTGAACCCCACTAAAGCACAACAGAATTAACATTGTTTAGCACACTTCAACCTCATTCTCTTTTACTTTTGAGCAGAGGCATGTCCAACGAGTCTAGATGCATTTTATATGCTGGTATCTCATATCAGGAAGGTGCATGACTTTTGAACACCTGTGTAAAGGCATACTGGAATTAAGACATCACAAGAGAAGAGCTAAAGCTTAGCATTAAAGGATTGACACTTTAAAGAAATTGGTATACAAATCAATAATCAATTTGAAAGGCTGCTATTGTATCTCTAAGACATTTTAAGATGGAATTTCTAAGACTCAAGTGTCTCAAGAGGGGAGTACAAGGACTGTATTGTGTATGCGAAGTGGTTTTAAGTATTAGAAGCCTTTTGCGAAGTGGTTTCAAGGGTTATAACCTATTAGTGAAGTTGTTTTAAGTGAAAGGAACATTTCATGAAGTACTTATAACTAATGTATTCTATTCGCAAAGCATGCCTAAGTAATAAAGACCCCTCATGAGCCAGATACACATCTTGAACACCCTTTGTAAAGTACACCAAGTATCTACAAAGTCCAAATGTGATGGAATCGGATGGGCATAATATTGCATGCTGATGCAAAGTATCAGTCTAATGATGGCTGATTACAAGGGTACCATCTTCACGAAGCTTGGCAATAACTGTATCAAGACGTTATAATAACTTAAAGAGTCCTCTCAGTACACTTCGCGAAGGCATTCCAAGTGTTTATACTGCATCATTAATCATGTTTAAACAAGAAGAATGTGTAAACAAGTCTTGAGAGCAATATCTCTCCATGAAATGATGACAAGGTGATGCACATGGCTGTAGAAACAATCCATATGGACCTCCACAGTTCAGATCAAGATGTATTACAGGTACACAAACCTGTTTACTATTGTTTACTGCTCTCATGAATGTTATTTATTACAATATCTGCTGGCTAGATACTTGTTTAGGTAGCTATATACTTTATCTGGCAGGTCTGAGCTTCAAAGTAGACAAATACTTGTATTTTATGGTACCTTTTGGTGGACCTTCAATATTTATTTAGAACTGTACAGTTTATCGTCCCTAGAGTATTTAAGGACCATGTATTTTGTAGAATACCATAGGTTAGTACCTCCAGCTTCCACTGCTGCAAATCCTGGTGTCTCTTGGAGGGTTCCTAAACCCCACTTGCCCAGGCCAGCATAAGAGTGGTTGTGAAGAGAGAACACCTATATAAAGACCTTTAAGCCCTTTTGCTCTCGTAGCAATTGGTTCCCTAAGATTGTTGATTGGCTATTGGACTTGGTACATTGTTGTTTGACTTGGTACATTGTTGTTTGACTTGGTACATTGTTGTTTGACTTGGTACATTGTTGTTTGACTTGGTACATTGTTGTTTGACTTGGTACATTGTTGTTTGACTTGGTACATTGTTGTTTGACTTGGTACATTGTTGTTTGACTTGGTACATTGTTGTTTGACTTGGTACATTGTTATTGGCATATTGGCATTGTTTTAAGACTATTGGAATCGACTGCAATTGGTGTATTGGAACTTTGTGTGTTTTGTGTAATTAGTGAACACCCCCCATCAACTTGAACCCTTCCCTCTCTCTCCTCTGCACTTAGCAGAGCCAAGACAAGACAAGAAGACTCTCTAAGACATATTATTGAAGTGGCAGTTACCTGTGACAATGTCCCACCACACCTCGCACACTTCTGGCACTCACAAAGTGTTAGATTTTATAATTGAGTTGCTCTCTAGAGGTCTAGTGAAGCTACATGTGTTCGCGAAGGCTTTAAACTGCTTCACGAAGGCAATAAGACACAAGAGACATGCTCATGCACTCAGTGCAGACTCATTAATGTGGTATAGGCCTTGGTTTGGATTGAGGATGAGAAAGAATAGGGGTGGTGCCAGAAAAGGAATTGGAGACTGAAGGAGAGACAGGAGTGCTTGCTGATGCTCAACCTTCACAGTAGCGGGGTAATCTGTAAAAGAACTTGAGACACATAGAAGAAGATGAAAAGGGAAGATCAACTTAGAATCGTCAAAGTTGTCAGACTTGACAAACTGGTTCCAATGGAGCTTCAGAGGGATTTTGGCCAATGGAAGAAAGTAAACACCATTCTAAAAACTAATGAATATGGATGTGAAAGATCTAAAAAGAGTAAAAGAGGACACACACAGGAGCTTTGTACACCACTGTCTCTTCACAGGGCAAATCTAAGTAAAAACTGGCCTATACATCCAGAGTATGCCAGCCATTTGGAAAATTTTCATCTGGGGGTATAACAATCAAGAGTGGGATAAAAAGAGATTGGACCTTAGTGAGCTGGATGTGGAGGTCTTTGGGAATCGAGGCATTGTCTTCGAGCCACTTGTCAACCATTTCCATGAAGTCTTCATGTCTCCAATGAACAGTGCACAGGGCCAATGAAGATGCGGCAATAAAGGCGGGGTCATCCCTGAAGTTGTACAAGATGGCATGGAGGGTATGTGAGATAACTTCTGGTTCTTGGTAATTGGGGTGTTGGTACCAGACATAATAGTTGTCCTGAAACAAAAGAGAAAGAGTTTAGATGGGAACAAACATTATAGTAAAAGACAAAACAAGGCACGATGTCAATCATGTTCAGGTACAGAACTACAGTTCTGGCCAAGAAAGGAAAGAAGACAAGCAAGGGTAGAATCGAATATAGAAGTAATCATGTACCAGAACACTTGTTACCATATTGAAGAGCAGATTTTGTTGCAGGAACTCAAGTTGGTTGAAAAGACAAACATCTAAAACTGCTGGATACCAGAGTGCTAGAAGCAAGAGAGGTCTCCAAGGTGTCGAAGGTGTTCCTATCACAGCTGTAGGCAAAATGTTCAATTCACGGTTGGAGTACATGTTGTTATAGGTGGCAGCCACTGTGAAGATGTCAGCATCAGTTGAGTTGTCCTCATCTTTGGGCAAACCAGCAGGAGAGACAGAACAAGAAGGTACCATAGTAGTAGTGACTGGGAAGAACACGCAGAGAAGAATGGGGGTTAGAAAGAAACAAAGTTGAACCTATTCATACAGATACTTATACCGTGCTGAATCAGCTACCAGGACAGACATCTGTAGGTGCCTGTCTCCCTGATAACTTACTTGTCCGTTTACCTCCATTTTTTTTTTCTGTAACAGTTCTATATGCATTCTACAGAGTCATGAGCTGCAGGGTCTCAGCAGCAATGGTAAAATTCAAAAAAATTATTCCATTAAATTCCCATGGTGTCATAGAAACAGGACACTTCAATACAGACAGTACATATATAAGTACTTGATCAAAAACAGTCTCAATGCAAACTATGGTGAGTGGATAGATGCCTGGTTTAAAAAAAAAGGAAATATGCCATTTTATAGCACAGTGGTACCATTCAGAAAGTTGATTTAAAGGGTAGAATTTTGTCAAAAAAAGCGAAATCACTCACCATAAAAGAAGTAGTTGCAAGAGAGCCAAAAAAAGCATCTAAGAGACACCTCAGAGACTGTTCAAAAGACTTACATTAGGCTAGCACATCTGTAAACTGTGGTATCCTCTTATATGTGTCCAACAGTCTGTTGCAGGTCTGGTTTTGACACTTCTTTTTAAGGATTCGCTTATACATTGCTATTATTGAACCTCTTTAAGTCTTTTCACTACCTAAAAGAAGAGTCTGGATGATGCCTATACAATGCATCCAGAATCGAGGAAAACAGACTTATGGTCAGGGAGAAAAGTGATTTGTCCTGTTGCCATAAATGTCCTGTTATGTGATTTGGCATAGTAATACCTGTGAATAAGGCTGATTGATGCCACCTCACTGATCATTGAGAAGTAAGAAGAGTGCATCAATTACCTTCTTTGGGGGAGGATTCCTTATATCCATCAGAGAAGTCTTTATGAAAGGAGACCCTGCAAAAGAATATAGTCTATTAATTCCCTTATTTGAACAAAACATAAAACTGTACCAGGGTTGTGTTCCAATCTGTAAGGTCTGGATGCAATGCTGAAGGAAGTAATTCACGCTCTGCCAGGAGGTTTAAGAGGTGTGGTGGCAGTGACAAAAATAAAGTTTATGCCAAAGATGCCAGGAAAACCAACACAATGGTAACTAGTGATAAAGACAGGTGCTTGAAGAAGTTTCATAAGAAGTGAGTCAGCACTTGACACTGCTGAAGCGACCCTAAAGAGAGACTTCATTGAGTTTTAAAAATGCGGGCATAGCTACAACAGAAGCACAATAGATATGGAAGTAGACTGGTGAAAACTGTAGCCAGGATGAAATTTCTCCAAAGTGCTCTGCTGGTTTATTTGATCTCATAGGCAAACCTTATTTTGCGTCTAGAGTGTCCTTGTGACTTGGGAAAACTGTACCAAGGATGACTGAGGATGGTCAATATTATAGTGGGGGGATGATATGCCTGTTATAGTTCTACAGACTATTTTGCACATTATACTCAAAGGACCATAGTCTAGTGCCTACTATAATATGCCTAAGCAGTTTATAACTCTATGCTAGGTATGCTATACTAGCACCCTACACATACTCCATTCACTGAAGGATCAATTCTATAATGGTCATTACACTCTGAAGGCGATTGCTTGCACACTATTATAAGCTTCAGAAAGTCTACTCCTTTACAAATGGTTAGCTTATATGATATGGTTATGTGAAGGTGCCAACTCAGCTACGCTGACAAGACTCACTGCCGAAGTGTGGTTTACAACTGTACAGTTTTACTTATCTCATACATACTCAGCTCTGGGATTATCTCCTAAGGCTATAGTTACTAGTGGTACTCTAGTTGGTTCAGGGGGAAATAAACAGAAGAGTCCAGAGCACAAATTACTTTTGCAAAGCTAAGAAATACAAAGTTTGTCTGAAGCAAAGCAACGACCAAAGCATATTTTCTATCAAAGGTTATATCGACGCAAAGCAAAGTTTTATTTGAAGTCAATCTGAAGCTCTACAATAATCTGAAGTAGTATAAAAACCCAAAGCTGTTATAAAAACCCAAAGCTGTTATAAAAACCCAAAGCTGTTATAAAAACCCAAAGCTGTTATAAAAACCCAAAGCTGTTATAAAAATCCAAAGCTGGTATAAAAATCCAAAGCTGCTATAAAAATCCAAAGCTACTATAAAAATCCAAAGCTATTTTCTTAGACTTTTGTCTTTAAACACATCCCATTCAAAAGAACTGTCCAACTAGTTTACCTTCAGTACTAGTTATTCACCCAGGCATTCACTCCGAAGGCTGTGCTTCTAAATTCACTACTCAAAGTATTTTTATACTTGAACACACCCAAACTACACACTACTTGTGGTTTTAGTTGGTTTTTACCTTCTATCAACTACGCACCTATTATCACTTCTTGCTTCAGTTCCCTTACCATGTCCTTGTAATGCTGCGCTCCAACATTTGTGCCAGAATAGATGCAGACGATGGTGATGAGGTTGATGAGCATGTCAGAAGGAGGAGAAGAACAGAGCAATTGCTTAACCTGGTAAGTGCACATGTTCTCCATGTGTATAAAGTTGACCTGAAATGTTCTTTGATCTATGGACAGCTAGATCAATGTGATGAACCAGCTCAATTCCAACCTCAACCTTGTGTTCCTCCTACCAACCACATACCTCCACAAGAACCCACTCCCAGACTTAACTCCCGTATTCCAGAGGTCAAATTAGCAGCAGAATTCATTGAGGTACTGAAAGGTGCATCATTAGAAGCTAGTGGGATGGAAATGGAGGATATAACACGTCTTCACAACCCAAAACCAGTGGAGAACAAGCTGGACCCACATGTTGTCAAGTGCCTTGAGACTTACATTGGGTGCTATCATTCTTCTCCTGAATCTGTATACAATAATTTTCATGAAACCATGCTTCAGGCCTATCCTAATGATCTATTCTTATCTTTGCATGAAGTCAAGCAACAACTCCATCGTCTGAGTGGTGTTATTCCACTCCAGTATCATATATGCAGAGAAATTTGTATTGCCTGCACCAGGCCTTATGCAGAACTCAATGCCTGTCCCACTTGTTCTCTTTCACACTATCATCCAGGGACAAGGAAGCCTAGGCAGACATTCACTACCATACTGATTGGGCCTGTCATTCAGGCATTATATGCTTCTCATGGGACTGCTGAGAAGATGCGCCATTGTGAGAATCAGATAGAAGTATTCATAGTGAATGTGAAAAGGAACAATGGGCAGCTTGAGATCGAGAAGTAAGTGGATATCACTTGTGGAGCAGACTACCTTAAGGCATATACTTCTGGGAGGATTAGGTGAGGAGATGTGGTTTTCCAAATCTCTCTTGACAGTGCCCAACTGTACTGTGATAAAGTATCCAATTGTTGGTTGATCATATATGTTTTTCATGACCTTCCTCCCAATGTTTAGTTCAAAAAATCATTCGTGATTCCAGCTGGCTTCATCCCAGGTCCAAATAAGCCAAAAAACACTGACTCGTTCATCTTCCCTATTCTATATCATATCACTGCCCTCCAAAAAGAGATGTTTTCATACTGGGACACAATGACACAAACAATTACCTCTGGCTCAATTTCATTTCTCCTCTTTGCAACGACGGTAATGCACCAGTAAACTGGTTACTGCTGTATAGAGGCTATTTTTGCACATTTACATGCCAAATAACCTGTATGATATGTGGTATTAGTGGGTTAAAGGACTAAAGTGAGAATCCAGCTGTTAGTCAAAGGGTTTCAACTGGCTTTAAACTGACTCGATTCATTAGAAATGTGTGAGGAGCACCCACACCCAAAGTAGTCAACAAAGTGGAGTAAAGCAACTGTAGATTTGAATCAAAAGGATCCCAATTCCTATGACTTCCAGGGAGTCGAATACTATACCTAGACCTGATCTCTGAATCACCTCCTCATAATCCAAATGTATCATCCAAGCTAAGTTGAATCCCAGTTCAAGGGTTGTTAGCTGGACTCTATATAATGTGGCTGTATAATGCAGTGGAGACATGAACAAATATCAGTTGCTGAGTTGCCACCTGTGGCAGCAAAGGCTTTAGCTTTCGGACATCAATGAATTGGTGTTTCAGACTGGGAAGCAAGTTAATCCTTCATTGGACAATTCAGCCAACCAGGAATAACCTGACAAAGTATGGAGTGGAGCTTTGGAAGTCCTTCCACTGGTCTGGACACAGAAGCAAAGCACTGTTTTTCTGGCTGAACCATTGAGGCACAGTAGGATAGTTCCTATCAGTGGAAAGCACATAAGGATCAGTGTGGAAGGGCTAGCTGGCACACTCATAGCTAGCACTTCCTATCCATGTTTCCTTTCTAGGTCACAACAATACTCCTCAAGGCGCATTCACTGATCCTTCCCTTCTAGCAACTTCTCCCTGGCACTTTTAGTACTGGGAACGCTAAGCCACCAACATTCTGGACCACACATGCACTTTTCTTATCTTGTCACTTTCATACCAATCTCTACTTTTTCGTTTGAAAAGACAAAATATAACCTAAAAACACAATTTATTGTATGTTTCTCTGTATTCTCTTTCTTCTTATCATCCAATCCATTCCTTTATTCTCTCTCTCTCCTCTCTCACTTCAAAAACTCTCTCTCTAAAAATAACCACGTACTTATCTTGCGGTGCTTCTCTTCGGGTCCCTGTTTAGTAATTACTCACTCATTCCTTTTATTCAATTTCTTCAACTTACTTACAAATTGATGACAGCAGAGTGATGGGGAACGCAGTCCTCCTTGCTGTAGTATGCTGTTCTGAGTGCACCTTGAGCAAGTGCAAGGGCTTGGGGCACCCTCCTTCTTGTCAAACGCACTCAGCAGGACAGATGATGGGAACCAGATCCAAACCCAAATCAATTCATTCTTGGGAGTACCCCAACGGTCGTTATTAGCTTCTTTCATTTACTTACTTTAGAGATAGTAGTCATGTTTTGTACTTTTTGTACTGTTGGGATGCATCCCCATAATCCTAGTCCTCTTTGACTCGCAACCACCACCTTCATATCTGAGTTTTCGAGCCCTACAATCAAATATCGAGTCATCCAACAACGACAGAGCTGCTAAGTGTTTTTCGTTCTATTCTCTATTCACATGTACTCTCCTTCCTGAGTTTATTCATCTCGGATCAAACTCTATCGGTATACTGTGTCGTGACTGTAGACACACACTAACGTAGTTTACCATTACTTCCCCTTCTACTTCCACGACCTCTTTGTCTCTATCCTCATTAGGATCAACCCTTTCTTCTACATCAGTTGTACAGGTGGTTGAATATGTTCCAGCCAGGGCTATCTTGCTGCCTAGGAACAGTGAGTCAGGAAATGTGACAACGAGTCACCTCAAATCAGTGGAAACCAGCACCAAATGAGCTGTAACCACCTCATATACCCTGTAGAAATGGCTTATCCAGCCTATTGTAACAATATCTGTGACAGATCTCCTCAATTTACTAGTTTCTTTTGTTTTCTTCAGTATATTTTGGACTCCGAACCCTACTCAGTATAAATAGCCATGTAAAAACTGTAGTACAGTAGTGAACCTAGAGTAGCCTGCTCAAGGACATAGCTACAGCCTGGGGAACACTGTACCCTCCTAGTTTTGACTAGCAGCCACCCAGTGAAACCATCAGGAAAACAGTCTCGGAATAATGACCACTAATATACTACTAAGTAACTGTATATTATTGGTGTTACTGGCTGTACTGGAAAATAGTGTACATTACTACAGATTATCCAGCCCCCTGTAAATTACTAGACATTACCGGTACATTACTAGACATTACTGATATAGTACATTAGCATGTCATTACTGATCTTTACTTTACAATGCTCTCTGCTCACTTCGATCTTTATAATGTTCATAAAGAGATACAAAACATCACATTGACTTGTATACTAACCATACATAGAGAAAGTACAACCCTAAAACTGTATATGTATACTAAAAACCTGCTACACCAAGTCCTGTCATTCCCAAGCAAACCACCTGCAACCTGTGCAATGGAGGAGTTAGACAATGGATACACAAGCACAGGTAAACTATACATACTGAATGAAAGAAGATGGAAATTTGAGATTCAAGTAGGATGGACTATAAAGAATTGAGTTAGAATTGGGAACAGCGGTGAGAAGTTCTGGGCTCACAACGAATAGAGAAAACAGCTGCACAGCCTAAGAGAATATAGGAATTAGTAGCAATGCACTAGGTGATAGGGAAAGAGTGTTAAGACAGTGACAGACAAAGAAAAGAGATACGCACAAGGTGAGGGCAGCACCCAGTCAGGTTGAAGTGCTGGCAGTGACACATCAAATAAGTTCTGCTGTTTCAGCTATCTATAATGACGGGGTTTCGTCGGGGACTTGGCAAAGTAGTGAGGAATCAGGGTCAAAATTTCTACAAGTCCAATGGACTATACTGGTACTAATTGTGCGATGCTACTAGTATCTACTTTCTGACACAGTACTTGCTGAATTATGAATGGCATGGGTTTTCCTTGGTAACTCAGTAAACAGAATGTTAGACACCAGGAGAATAGCAACTACATGGTACTCACATTCCAGTATGGACCAGTATTATTATTGAAGAGTATCTAGGATGCTGATAGTATCAGGTATCTTTTCACTAACTTCCAGTAATTTCTGTTAAGATTTTCTGGCCTGTATACATTACAGGCTATTACCCAACTATTACCAGTCATATTGGACATTAGCGATAATGTAGCACTTATTATCCTGGGACCGTTTTCCTGATGCAGTCTGTTGCGATGTCTCGACATGTTGAAGGAAAACCCCACTCAATTGATCTTATTTGTGTATCTATATGTGCACACTTGAGAGTTATTTTACCTTGAGCCAGTTCAATTGCTAGTGAGCCATTGAACTTGAACTTGTGGTCTGGTATATAGGATTGAAAGGCTTTATACCTGTTGGTTGGGCAGTGAGTTAGAAAGCAAAACTAAAGTTCCAACACAACCTTCTTGGGGTTTGGCTGTTGAGCAATGACTTAGGAAGTAAAACTAAATTGGTTTGACTCAACCTTCTTGGGGTTTGGCTGTCTGTTGTGCAGTGACTTAGGAAGTAAAACTAAATTGTTGGGGTTTGGCTACCTAGTGTGTGCAGTGACTTAGGATGATAAACTAAACCTCTTGAGTGACTAGCAAGTGTGTTAGCATGCCTGAGGACCCAATCTTCTTATACTAAGTCTTTCATCCATGTCAGACTTTGTATATAACCCTCCTATTACACCTGGGCATCAGTTCCTAGATGTTTATCTTGGAGTCTTTAGACTTAGTTACACAGGTGTTCAAAAGTCATGCACCTGCCTAATTTGGAGCAGACTCTAAAATTCTGTGAACCCCACTAAAGCACAACAGAATTAACATTGTTTAGCACACTTCAACCTCATTCTCTTTTACTTTTGAGCAGAGGCATGTCCAACGAGTCTAGATGCATTTTATATGCTGGTATCTCATATCAGGAAGGTGCATGACTTTTGAACACCTGTGTAGATCATCTGGTCAGAAGAGGCTTGACAAACTTAGTACCAGTAGAGCTTTGGACATCAAATAACACAGACTGTCTTTGTCAAAGGATTCTGTCTCCAAGCCCACTCACAACTTTCAGCAACTATTCAACTTAGGTTGAGGTACTGAAGATGTGTGAACTCATATCACCTAGTTGAACTCAATCAAACCAGTTTGACTTATACATAACCCACTCCCACCTTAACCTATTGAACAAAAACTAGTGCTTTAATGGATGGTCTAGCATTGGCTGATATGGCTGGAGCTATTGGTCATCAAGGAAAGTTTGGTTGTCATGTCCAGTGTGCAATGCCAGGTTGCTGTTGAGAAAACCTAACAACTATAATGTACCTGGATGTTTGCACCCTGATGTAACTCCTCAAACCCTTTACTTCAAATCTATGCTGTTAATACTGCAGCCCAGTATCATAAGAACATAACCTTTCTGGTTGCTGCCTCAAATCAAACTCAGCATCATGTTCATCATCTTGAAACAGGCTTAGTAAAACCAACTATATTTCTTGGTGTTCCATGCTCATTGGGTATTCCAAACATTTTCACCATTGACATTATGCACATGAAAGGCCTGAATGACCCTGAACTTATGTTTGGTCTTTGGTGTGGCTCACTGGCTGTAAATTGTTACACTCCAGATTGTTGAGAAGACTGGCCATGGAATGTATTGAAGGGAGCAGTCTGGAAAGGTTTTGGCAAGGCAGTCAAGATGTCAACAAAGTTTATTCCTGCTTCATTTGATTGAGCTCCCCGAAATCCAGCAGAGAAGATTAATTTGGGTTACAAGGCCTAGGAATTCATTTTACTTCTTTTTGGGCTTGGTCCTACTCTTCTTTGTCATATCCTGCCATTCAGGTACTGGAGAAACTATTGCCAATTTTTTCATGCCATCTCTTTACTTACGCAAACCAAAGTATCAGTAGACCACTTACAAAAAGGAGAAGAATTAATATCTTCGTTCCTTCATGATTTCAAGGAACTTTATATTGCTTGAAAAGCAGAACACATTCATTTTGCACATGAAAGCTTTCATATCCTCTCCCATATTTCACAGATTGTCCATGCCAGTCCACTATCAGTTTTCTCTTGATGGTACATGGAGAACATGATTGGAAATCTGATGGAAGAGATTCATTTGGATGTTGATCCATATGCAAATCTAGCTATGTGTGGTGTTCTCCATACACAAGTCAACTGTACAGTTTGGGCCTATCCTCAGATTCATGTTCCTGGGAATGACTCTTCAGCAAAAACTTCTTGACCAAAAGGCTCTTGGGAGCTTGGTGATGGTTTTTTCCTTCTGCAAAAGGCTTAAGATACACGTGTCCACATTACCAAGGCTGAAGCAGCTGCTCTTGGAGAATACTGGCACAAACAAGGTTGGCCTGACTGGGATTGATGGCCAGAGGCTGTGAAGCGCTGGGCTTGATTACAACTTCCAAATGGACAATTGTCTAGGTCAGAATGGGCAGAACTATGTTCAATGTGGCATCTTTATAAAACTACAATGATTAAAGTAAGCTTGCTCTATTGGTCACCTTGGTCATTTGTTAATGCATTAACTATGTTATTAGTTCAAGAATAGTGATGAGCAATCCAGCATTGGACAAGTTCCCTACTTCTTCCAATTACACTTTGGCAAGGCTGTATATACACTTGCTATGGTTTCCATGTTCTCTGTGCCTGATTTGAAACTTTTGGAGGATTCATATGGCACAGTATATGCATGCCATTATCAAGGTGAGGCTGCACTGCTCACAATTGATGTCAAAAAAATCTAGTCAGTGGTTGCAATGGTTCCTTATTTCAAAGTCACCAGCACTGGAGACATTGAAACACATGAAACATTACATTTTCTGGTCGAAAAACCTGGTTTGGAGATTACAGAACTGAAAGAGGCAGAAAAGAATGAAGAGCACAATGATGATGACCAGGACCTCGGTGATACACCATCAAAAATCACATTTTAGATACTATTTTTGGACAGATAAAGCACATTATCTCATGTAAAATGGATAATAAAGGACTAGAGTGAGCCCAAACTGCTAGTTAAAGTATTAAGTATTGCAGACCATTCAGTAGTAATAATGTTAAGTATGACAGATAGAGATCTAGCTTATCCTGAATACTATGACAGATGTACTACCGAACGAAACAGTTTATAGTAGCAGATCCACCCTATCGAAGTTACTAAGATAACTTCAAATTCCTACTTAAACTAAGTTGTGTACTTGTTACGACCCAAGGGATTTACCAAGTCAGTAGTAGAAGTCTTGTGATAAATGCATTAGGAGGGTAAAGATTGAAATGGAATAGATCTACTGAAGACATGATCAGACAAAGAGTTCTAAGATCAGTATGATTGCCAAATACACTATTGAAATGGATAGACTACTATCTAAAGTACTGTTTGGTAGTCCACCAAATACTACACAGAGAGAGAGTATAATAACAATTAGAGTACTGAAGATAATACCTTGGACCAATACTACAGAGAGGATTCTGCTGAGACCAGTAAGAATGGCATTCAGTAGAACGGGATACAATCAGTTTTAGGAGTAAAACTATAGACCGAATACTATTGATCTACAAAGTATCATCGGGTAGACTAATCCGTTGATTAGAACCGCACTACCGAAGAGAGAATACCATTAAGGAATAACAATTAGACATGGATGTAATAACCCAGAAATACCAGCAGAATGAGCAGGAATTGGAGATTTTGACGTGCATGTATTGTCTATGTTTACATTTGCTACAACCAACACATTCCAGCAAAAACTATGACAAGCTACTGGAATGGCTCAAAACCATTGTCATATCTTCAAACAGCCATCTTCCTTTCACTTCTTATATATGACCTGCTCCTCTTTAATCACAATGCATATGAAGATGTAACTTACTGGACACAATCTGAATACAACAAAGACAAGAATGCAGTTTCCGGGGACACCAATGCTCTCTCAACCCAAAAGTGAGGCAGAGGACGACCACAATGCTCTACTAGCTCTGAAGAGCAAATTCTTTCCTATCCATTTCTTCAAGATGAATACAAACCTATAGATGCTCAATGGATTGCTAATGTGAATGGTGTCACTCAGAGGTGCTTCCAAGCTCTTGATGATTTCCAACCAAGCCGCATCCCTACAACATTTACTGGCCTGGCCCAGGACTGTTTTGAATACATCAAGATCATTATATATAACGAGTTTTTCAAGTTCCAGCTATGCAACATGACAGCATGGAAATTCAAGTTGTGGCTGCAGAATGTTTTCAACACATGGAATAATGCTTGCAAAAAGAAGATCAAGGGATCTGTGTCTGAACCCTGTCCAGATTCCAGCCTACTTGATGACCCCAGTTTGCTCACTATGGATGATGATGACTTCAGATCTACCAGTGTAGAAGAGAAGTATGAAATGGCTGTTATTGAGAAGGCTTCTGCACTACAGGATTCTACTCCATCTCCAATGACTGATACACCTGAGGTGCACCTTTTTATAATGTTGCAAACATCTCATGCTAATGCATCTTTTAGCTGGCTATAGCTCTAATTGACCCTTTGTACACCTCTTTCCTTCTTTGTCTTTGACTATATAGCCCATTTTTAGAGCCCCATACAAGCCAGCTATGGCCACAGCAGACTCCTCTGCATCACCTGAGCAAGACATACCACCTTCTCCAGTTATTGATACCACCACACCTGCCTCATTCTTTAGTAGCACAAGCTCTTGCTACCTACTTGACAACTTTATTTCCTTTTCTGATCCTGGTGTGCCACCTACACTGTCAACTTCATCATCTGCATTGTTGTCTGGCCCTTTACCAGTTTTACCCCCTTCCAGTACTCTTCCTCCCCTTTTTCTATTGACACTGACAAAATCTCCTTCAACAGATCAAGAAGACATCAGCCTTTGGGGACATGCTTTTGTGTATGTTCATAGGCTATGGCAACCACCATGACAGCTTCTGCAAATCCTTCTCAGACTTCCCAAGCTAATGAACCCTTGCAGGGCATTTTGAGTAATCCACAGCCTGTTGCCAGTGGCAGTAGAGTGAAGAAAAAAAATGTTAAGCCTTGTGCTGGTGCTCTTTCTTCACAGTGCATCATGTTGTTTTGAAGTCTATTTCCTTAGCAATGCAAATGATGTGCACAGAAACTTGATGATAGAGGCTTTTAATAGAGCTAATCTAAATGGTGGAGATGAGAATGAGTTCAAGGAATGGAAAGGCAAATTGACAGGCATGGAAATTGCTGTGAGTACCATTACCTTTGCATTTATTTTTCAAGTGACAGGTAAAACATTTTACAGGAATTTGATCAACAGGCACAGGAGCAGAAGAAAGCTGCTAATGCTAATGGAGCTAGACCAACCAAGAGAAGAGTAGGTCATTTAGTTGGTATAAATGACACCTGTACTGAAATGACATCTTTGATGTAGAAGACTACTGCTGGCAGCAAAAACCATGAGCATGGGTCAAATGCAGACCAGTAAAAGCCACCAATGTATCAAAGACTGTACAATAGCAAGTGTTGTATTCTAGTAATGATAGAGCTAGTTGCTGTGTGCACTCGAAATGCAGTAAACCTGGGTAAATCTGAGAAAATAAACCAGTGAAAGTTGAAAAGCAGTTGATTTATACAGATTTACTCAGATAAAACACGCGATATTCGAAATTTATCTGTATAAATCTGTGTAAATAAGGGCCATTCTCACTGGGGATGAGATGTGAATTAAAAAAATATGGATCCAGTGGATCTGATGCAAAACAGCATGAATGTAACAGACACCTGTTGTGGTTCCATTCCAATTCATCAGCAATATCTTGCATTCTTCTCATAACAGCAGCCATATCATTATTTAATTCTTTCCAGCTTAGTAGTTTCATTGTTCTTTCCCATGTCAAGTCCAAGTCAAAATCCAAGCATGTTACATTCCAAGGTCCAAGTTAAGTGGAGACAGCAGGCAAGAAACAATATAGTTTGGTAGTGAGAATAAGAGATCCAAAGAGTTAGGAGTAGAGAGTCTGTAGTTGAATGGAGTTTAGAGTGCAGGGCCCATAACCTGTTAAAGAGTTGGGCACAATGAAATGGTTTAGGGTCAAAAGTCAAAGTTAATTTGTCAAGCTAATATGTAGGTATAAATTTTGATTGATTGTAGGTAAGGTAAATAAAATGTTAAAATATAAAACACATCCACAAAGATGATATCATCATTGGTATACAGAATCAAAGTTTGAGTATGCAACAAATACATTTTCTGTCAAGAGGTGTCAGATCTGCCTGATCTGTACCCAGCCAACCTCATGTAATACTGCTGTGGCAATATTGCCAACAATTTGTTTCTCTTTGACAGCCCTTGATACCATCAAATCCCTTACACTGCTAATAATTCCCTCAATACCTCAAGGTTAAATCACTTTATGCAGTAGTCTAGCCTGTCATTATACACCTTGGAAATATCAGATCAGGATTCAAGGCTCATGTGTAAGTTCCATGTCTGCTGTAGCAACCACCACTTACTATCATGTCTGCCCTGACATTTTCTCACTTAATACTGCCTATTCTAATGCCTCATTGGCTCTCTCCTCATGGGCAAAAGCAAAGGAATGTCTCACTTGGATTGACTCAACATCCAAGATGCACATTCTGCTCATCTGAAAAATATCTGATACACTAACAAGGTCCCTCAGGCTTAAGCAATGAGTCTCACAGAACACTTATTGAGCTGAAGCTAATGACATGGATTGAGGATAGTGGAATGGGACCAATCCACCCCTGACACTTTCTCAGCTAAGTCTCTTAGCCCCATCATCACCACTATCTGTCCCAGCACCTCTTGGTAGCACCTACATTCTCCACTCTTGTTGCTCTGGCCTGCATTTTTGCTCTTGTTGTTGACATCTTGGCTAACCCTCTCATCACTAACTATCACTGCCCCCCTCCCATCACTAACTATTACTGCTGGCATCATATGGTTATCTGTCAATTCATACAACTTCCCACACAATATCAATTCCACCATATTTTTGGCTATAATCTCCTGACAGTGCTTTCCCATTTCCACTGTCCATTGCCCACTGTATGGTCATTTGTCTGCATTTGACCTCTAACCTCCCACATAATGTCAATCTCACCATATTCTCAGCTATGTTTGCTTCATATTAATCAATCCATACTTTTGGCTATGTTTGCTTCATGTTTCATGCCTTCAAATCTCTACATATCTATGATTTATTTATAATTGGCCTATGTATGACCCATATGTACAGAATGTAATATCTAGAGCTCAATCAACACACCATGAATATGTGCATACTAGTACTGATAAAAGCTACATCTCCAAAGGGCACTCATTTTGATCAACCACTCCTATGAATGACATCAGAAAAAGATCAAAACTAATACTGAATACTTATGTTTCTTTCTTGGTTTGCTAGCATTGCTGTGTTTCTTGCATTTACACTGAGAAATCATCACAGTCTGTACATTAATGTCCATGGCAGTGTTGTTGACAAAGTTTGTAGCTAAAGGGACTGATATGAGGGCTTTAGGAAGCAAAGTAATTGGCAAGATTGGTTCACTAGGAGCTGGAGCTGAAGCCACTTCCTGTTCCTGAGAAAGTGATAGTGCACTTTCATTGTCTGGGCTAGATATAGTGACCTTGGAGCACACACTGTTGTCTATACCATTAGAACTGTTAGCCTGCATTGTTGTGATGGTCATTGCAGAGTCAAATCCATCATTCTCCCATTGTTGGTACTCTGATGCCATCAATTTATAGAAATGTGTGGCTCCTGAGCTCCATGTGTTCATCAAAAGGTCCACTTCAACCATACTACCAAGGCAGGAAGGACTGCAGGATTTTGGAAGAGACCAGTTCTTGAGTACAATATGAGACATGAGTAATCTTGTTGGTGAAATTGACATAGTACATCTGGGAAACCTTGTAGCAGCCAGAACACTCCTCTATTCAGTAGGATGAAAACAATTCTCAAGAGGACATCATGAAGAGGACTCATGAAGCTTAGCAAAAATAAGGTTCCAGAGCTGAGATTTTTTCTGGAGAAGCTGTTCTTGATGATTACAAACCATACCTGTATCACAAAACAGACATTATAGTCATTATACCCACACAGGTCAATGAAAATGATTGACATTACTCTGAACAGTGATTAGAATGGTCTCAGTACCAGTACAAGCATTTAGACACTGGAGCTTTAAAGTTCCAGACTATGGTAATCATATACACCTCTAACTTGATTGAGTCAAGCATTGATCAATAATCATGAAAAGTGTTGATTGCACTATTGTGTGTTGCCAGGTGTCAATTTTTATGGCTATCCCCCAAACATTCACCATCTCCTAGATCCAATTCATTATCATTCACAACTATTTCAGTTTCAATCTCCAGATCCATCTCTTCATCTGCCTCTTGTTCAGATAGCTCAGCTTCATCTGCAACAGCAGTACCTTTTCTAGGAGAAAAGGTTGGCTGTACAGCAGGACTGGAGGGTCATGTTGATGAAGGGGAAGTGTTTACCACTGAATCTGAGCCTTCTGTACCAGTGGCTGGAGAAACAGTCTGTGTATCTGAAAGACTCAATTTATCGTCAGATTGTTCTGGACTGGCAGATGCTTTGTGCTACTGGGGAACGAGTGACTGAGGTGGTGGGGGATAAATTCAAATCAACCTCCATACAATCAGATTGGTCTGGCTCTGCTGGAACTGGAGCACCACCAATAACCATGTTTCTGTTACATCCATACCTTCCATCTGGATCTGCTTTGTCTGACTTATTTTCCCACATTTTATTCAATCCCTATTCTGCTTGGATCTGCTCTGTCCGAAATATTTTCTTGCACTATTTAACATCCTTTATTATCCGCTCAGATCCACTTCATCCAAAAATATTTTTCCATGCTTCATTCCTTCATTATCACTTCCTCATGGATCCATCGGATCTGCATTTTTCCACACTTCCGACTTCTTCCAACTTCTTGTATTCCTTCTGCTCTTGTTCTGTATGTTCCACTTCCACATTCACATGTTTTTACTTGTTTCTCCTCATGACCTCTCCTCATGATTTATGTGCTGCACACATTTCTCCTTCTATCATTTTATTCCCTTGCTATTGTCTTTTCTCTACAATGTGTTTCATTCTGGTCCATCCTGGATCTGTAGTATAAAAGCTAGATACTTTTTTGTATGTAGCTTAGTCAAAAATTGACTAAGCTGGTCTTTATTCTCTTGTGTTCATTCTGAGCCAACACAAACATTGATCCAGTTCTGGCCCAGTAAATACTCAGACTTCATCCTCTCATTTCTTATTTCATAGGATCCACTTTGGATCTGAAATTTCTATTTTTAGTGCTTTCTAGACCTCTGCCCAGGCTCTGCAGTCCCAGATTTCCATTTCCTGGCTTCAGACTTGCCTGGACTTAACAGTATTTTTGACTTTCCTCTTGACTTTGTGTTGGATTGTCACTATGTCTCAATCATCTAATTCTCACTCTCAACCTTCTGTCTCCTCTCCTATCCTTTGAAATCTCTTTGGAAACACTTTTCATAATACCAATCCCCATCAGAATCCATGCCATTCTTTTGGAGTCTTTTCTCTTCATGCTTCTGACCTTCCAACAACTACTCCTCCCACTCCATGTAGACATCAATTTCCCTCTCCTGCCCAATCACAGGCTCTGGTTGGTCTGGACCATCCGAAAATTTTTTCGGAATCATCAGATCCTTTGTGGTGCACACTCTCTCAGTTTGCCACAACTATTGAGAAATTGGGTTCAGACAAATCTCTTATTAAAGAACCTGAAATCTTTGATGGTAATGATCCCCACAAACTCCATTCCTTCCTAGTCACTGTTCAGCTCAACATCAACTCTTCTCCAGATGTTTTCTCCTCAGATGCAAGTAAAATTGCATTCATCCTTTCCTATCTCTCTGGTCTGGCACTTGACTGGTTTGAACCAGAAATTTTTGATCCAGATCCACAGAACCCTCTGGCTTGGAGTCTGTCTTTCTCGCACTTTGTCAAGGAGCTTCAGGACAATTTTGGACCTTTCAATGCCACTGGAGATGCAGAACATAAACTCTCCAGCCTTCGGATGAGTGACAATGATCATCTCTCAGAGTATACTGTCAAATTCAATCAGTATGCTGCATTAGTGCCCTTTGATGAGCCATCGCTCCATTTTTTCTTCTGGAAAGGCCTGGCTCCGAGGCTCAAGGATGAGCTGTCACATTTTGTGAAAGCAACCAGTTTGCGTAATTTGCATGTGCAAGTTGCTCAACTTGATGCTCGCTATTGGCAACGTCATTCTGAACGCCTCTGAGAGCATGATCTTTCTCATTCTGGCTTTGCCAGATCCAATCATGGATCTGAGAACATGTCTGATAATGCTTCTGACTCTACTTCTGATCATTTTTCTGACTATGTTTCTGACTCTGCCTCTGAAAATCAATCTGATTCTGGTTCCCATCATTCCAATATTCCTTCCAACTCTGGCTCTGATAACTTTGATGCATATTTTGACTCTGGCTCAGATCACTTGGATTCGGGATTCAAACCAGACTCTACCTCTGATTTGGAATGATCTTCATGAACCTTCTTTTTACATATATTTTTATGTCCAAATCCTTCTGCATTTTATTTTTTCGCACCAATTTCGGATCTGCAGGCTCCAATTTTCGCATTACACATCTGATTTTTGGCTCCTTTCAATTGTTTTTAGTCTTGTACATTTTATTTCAGATCTGTTCTATCTTTTTCACCTTTCACAATCCCATTTTATGTATTGATTTCAGATCCGCACTAATTGTCTTTGCTTTCTTTGTGCATTCAACTTTTGGACCTGCACTGACTATTATTTTTTCTCATGCATCCAATTTCGGAACCACATTACAATCTTTTATTTGCACATCCAATTTCAGATCTATTTTATTATTGTATCTTTCAATTTCCAACTTCGCACCCACCCTACAATCTTTTCTTTCAAATTCTGGATCTATTCAATTCCATTTTGCATTTTGCACCTGTTTTCTTGCATTTTTCAGATCCACATCATTTATTATACCTTCTTGTGTTTGATTTTTCTTTTATCACATTGCATTGACTTCATTCTTTGTCTGGAGAGCTCCTACCTTACCTTGACATTTTTTTGTCTATCTTTGGATTCTACTTGAAAACTTATTTAGGATATCATTTTGCTTTCTCACTACAACCCATTGGTTGATTGAGTACAAAGCAAATACTTTCTTCCAGATACTAATCTTGTTGTTTCCTTTAGTGCGCTTGCTTTGGATTTGCTTCCTGCTTACCATTGCAATTTTTTGCATCACCTCCAAGTCACTCCAATTTTCAAAAAATCACTTCAACTCAATCTCTAGTCCTCCAACTATACATCTCACTCTCAGACTACTCCCAGATTCATTGATTTCAAACTTCTATCCTATGTCTCTTGAGGGCTCAAGCCTAAGAGGAGGATACTGTTACATCCATACCTTCCATCTGGATCCACTTTGTCCGACTTATTTTCCCACACTTTATTCAATCTCTATTCTACTTGGATCTGCTCTGTCCGAAATATTTTCTTGCACTATTTAACATCCTTTATTATCCACTTGGATCCACTTCATCCAAAAATATTTTCCCATGCTTCATTCCTTCATTATCACTTCCTCATGGATCCATCGGATCTGCATTTTTCCACACTTCCGACTTCTTCCAACTTCTTGTATTCCTTTTGCTCTGCTGTTCTGTATGTTCCACTTCCATATTCACATGTTTTTACTTGTTTCTCCTCATGACCTCTCCTCATGATTTATGTGCTGCACACATTTCTCCTTCTATCATTTTATTCCCTTGCTATTGTCTTTTCTCTACAATGTGTTTTATTCTGGTCCATCCTGGATCTGTAGTATAAAAGCTAGATACTTTTTTGTATGTAGCTTAAGTCAAAAATTGACTAAGCTGGTCTTTATTCTCTTGTGTTCATTCTGAGCCAACACAAACATTGATCCAGTTCTGGCCTGGTAAATACTCAGACTTTATCCTCTCATTTCTTATTTCATAGGATCCACTTTGGATCTGAAATTTCTATTTTTAGTGCTTCCTAGACCTCTGCCCAGGCTCCACAGTCCCAGATTTCCATTTCCTGGCTTCGGACTTGCCTGGACTTAACAGTTTCCATCCAATGTTATCTGTGTAGCCCAAGCCTCTTTGTAGCGATATTGAGTGCTTGTTGATGCACTCATTTTGTCAGGCCATTTGTGATATTCAGTGACTTGGGCTGTCAGTGAAAATATCTTAATATTGTCATGGATACTACAAAAAAATACTTATATTTATGAATATTTTTGAGAGGTTTTTTATACCTCTTTGGTATCCATTCACCATCTTTGACCTCACACCTTGCAACCTCAGCTAGCTCTAGTGCAAGAAATTTGCTGTTCAAATCCTCTATCTCTGCCTCCTCATCAATACCTGACCCAGAGCCCAAGTCAAATTGGTCTTCTGCCATCCAATTGATGTGTGTGTGTTGCTGTCCAGTAGCATATGGTAGTGGGACTGTTCTGATTCTTGAGAATGCTGTTGTGATGGACCAGGCACAGGGCTTGTTTCTCTGGGGCCAGCTATGGGGGAATTATCTCTAGGAAGGACTACAAGTTGGGACTTCTGATTTCTGAGACTACTAATATTGCAGCCTTGATGGGATTTGTGAGGACAACCTGCTTGTTGGTTTGGCATGTTGGGAGACTGTGTACAAGGTTTGTGGGGTGATCAATGTCAATTGACTCCACATCAGTGGAAAAACCAGTGAGCTCAGACATCAATTTTCTCTGGAACGGCTCATGAGAAATTGAATTTTTTTATAGAATCATACTCAGATTAATGAAAAGAGTTGATTCCGCATTTTTTCAGATCTTTAGCAATTTTATTTAGCTTTTGCCAAATTTTTGGGGTTCAATGTACTTTCTATCTTGCCAACAGCTCGATAGAATTTTGTAAAAAAATTATCAGAACACCTTTTCAACAAGATCTTTTGATTCTGCATATCTCCAAAAGTATAAAAATAGGTTGGTTAAAATTACTGTCTTTGATTGTCTGCAACTGTAGTCCTTCTTTTCTTGGAGACTGTTGGTTCAGAATTGTCTGGCTGTTGAGCCTCAGCATGTCTTTTTCAACTGATATGAGTAATTTCTATGCTTTTATTTAGTATTTTATCATTCTAGTTAAGTGTTAAAAACACCTACTTTGCCTGGTAAATTTTTCACCACTTGGTCCTTTCTTGCCTAAAGCCTGTGCAGCAAGCACACATAAAGGAATTGTTCCTGACTCTTCAACCAACTTTGCCCATTTTTTAGTATGCTCATGTAATTCCTTGTTGTTGAACTCAAATGATGTTTTTGTGTCTGAATTCCAAAGCTCCTCCAAAAAGTCTAGTGAGGGTTTCTCTGGCAGTGAGCAATATTTTGCATCTGCTGAGGTATCTTGAGTGTCCCAGCCTGGCCCTAAATCCCAATCCTCATAGAAAAAGCCTTCAGAAACTTGGCTTTATCAATTCTGAGACATGCTTCCACTGGAGCTTGACATGCAAACCAGAGTGACAACAACAGTAGATTCCTTCACTGCCCCTGGGCCTTTATTTCCAGGCCTAGATAGATAATTCTAAACTTATTCTTTCCATAAACTATTACTTTGGAAAATCTGGGCAAGAAAGAATTTGTCTGCAGGCCTAAAAGGAAAAAGAGATTTGTACAAGATTTATCTACAGTTCATGATGTGAAAGATGAAGAAAATAATTGACATTCTGCGCCAAGGAAGTAAAAGAATTCCTCACTGCAAAGAAATTCTTTCTGGTACTGGAAAGATGAAAATATTTTTTTTCTTTTTCATTCTGGATTTTTTTTCTTTCTAGTGCCAGAAACAGAATGGGCAACCATTGCCCTCTCACTTCCAGTATATTATCACCCAGCTGTGTGGTTTCTCATTGTCTCTCAACGACCAATAGGTGGTCCGATGACTGGAGAGTTGGTAATCATCGGATTATACCAAAAAAAAAGCGTAATAATAATATATAAATGATAAAAGAGACAGAATAAGGGCCAACAATAATGACAAAAAGGCAACAAATCTCTACTAGAGTAACCAGAAGAACATTCTAATCTATAAAAAGGCCTCATTAATATAAAGGAAGATGCTATGATAGTGCTGAAGAATAGCATCCAGCTCACATACTGGAGTCTCATCACTAACCCAGTGAAGTGTGTCTATCCACCAATGCACTATAAATCTCCACCCCATTTAATAGATCACACTTGAAGAGAGGCTGTCACTTTGCATGAGCCCCTTCATTTTTAAGTCCAACAGGTTTCTTGCTGCCCATACCCATCAAAACACCAGAGTGAAGCCCCACAAAATCCTTTCCCTTCACTAAGGTAGCTTTTCAGTTCTCTTCTTTGCTTCTTTTTCATCTTTCAACTGCTGATATGCCATCAAAAATTGCATTTTAGATACTATTTTTGGACAGATAAAGCACATTATCTCATGTAAAATGGGTAATAACAAGGAATTTTCCCCCCTTGCCATCATAGGTTTTGCCACAAGAACTGTACCATACCAAATTGGGTGCTGCATTCAAACGCTCGGGCCAGACATCAAAACAGTGGCAAAACCCCTGCCTTTGCTGTTGGAAGGATGTAATTTCACTCTGAAATTCAATGCCATGGATTTGGAGCAAGTGGCAGTACTTCTGACCCTGGGCTGGGCATGTGAACGCGGCACCTGATTTGGTAGAGTTCTTGTGCTGCCAGTGTAATTGTCTGCAGGAATGTTTGATTTGTTTGTATTTTGTATCTATGTAAATTGCGAGGGACTCCAAGAGAGCAGAACCCCAGCAGAGACCATGCTGAAACTGTAAAAAGCCGTGGAACTTGGACGGATGATATAAAACCTCTTCGATTCACTCCTTTGCTGTTTGCTGATGACTTGCCGAGAATTCCGACAATCGGCATATTGTCTTCATTTGCTGGTGGACCGTATGCTTTTGACAGGCAATACTTCCAAATCATAGTGGACATTACTGGTATCCATCTAGGACACAGTTTGGTGACAGAAAACAGCAGGCAAAAGCCTGCCCCAGACTGCCCAAGGTACAGTGCAACAAATACAAATAAATAAAACATTGCCCGATGCGACCTGGAGACAATTTATGCATAATCTAGTAATAACTGATGGAGGGCCAAGTAGAGTATACTCAAAAAATGGAAAGGATTCAGAAAGGAACATGTAAGAATGTTGTGGAAAATGAAAGAAAGTGGAAAGGCTCGGAACGTTCCAAAGAGACACAGCCACCGTTACGAATGGACAGCAGTAAGATTATACTATTAGAAAGGACTAGAGTGAGCCCAAACTGCTAGTTAAAGTATTAAGTATTGCAGACCATTCGGTAGTAATAATGTTAAGTATGAACAGATAGAGATCTAGCTTATCCTGAATACTATGACAGATGTACTACTGAACAAAACAGTTTATAGTAGCAGATCCACCTTATCGAAGTTACTAAGATAACTTCAAATTCCTACTTAAACTAGTTGTGTACTTGTTACGACTCAAGGGATTTACCGACTCGGTAATTGAAGACTAAAGACCAGTAGTAGAAATCTTGTGATAAATGCATTAGGAGGGTAGAAGATCAAAATGGAATAGATCTACCAAAGCAGTGATCAGACAAAGAGTTCTAAGATCAGTATGATAGCTGAGTACACTATTGAAATGAATAGACTACTATCTAAAGTACTGTTCGGTAGTCCACTGAATACTACAAAAAGAGAGAGAGTATAATAACCATTAGAGTACCGAGAATAATGCCTTGGACCAATACTAAAGAGAGAACTCTACCGAGACTGGTAAGAATGGCATTCGGTAGAACAGGATACAATCGGTTTTAGGAGTGAAACTATAGATCGAATACTATCGATCTACAACATATCATCGGGTATACTAATCCGTTGATTAGAACTGCACTACCAAAGAGAGAATACTATCAAAGGAATAGTTAACCAAGGACTTTCGGTAGCGCCACAATAAAAGAGAAAGTAAAAGTATTATAGTCTGGGAGTACCGAACGTAGCTGGATAATGGGAATCCAACTAATCGCTCTACCGAGACTATCAGGAGTAACAACCACAGTGTAGTGGAGCATTATGATCGCCCGCTACTGAGTTGAAAATGTTGAAACCAGGGGAAGTAAAAAGCTGTAGGAACCTACATTTTCCTACAAAATCTATACAATAAAATGAGCAAGAAAGGAGAAGATATCCTTATAAGGAATGATTGGACTCGATACACCTACCGAACAATAATTTTGTATTATTATAATAGTATTTTAGCGGACATTCAAATATATTCTAGAATAGATATAAAAGTAGGTAGGTTGTACAGTAGAAAAGTAGTGACGCATTGTATGGTACACTAGCGAGCGTCTGGAGCTTATAGCTTTGGGCCATCATGAATATAACCTACTAGTGTAAGCTCTAAACTATAAATAAGCGAACACCTCTAAAGTCAAAACATACTGTGAATATATACTGTTGTTACTGTTGAATCTGAACTGTCTGTCTGTCTGTCTGAATACTGGACTACTGCTGCAATCTGATCTTGACTGAACATCTGCATTGAATCTGAAGTACTGTTTTGAGAGAAAGTGATTGAACTTGACTTGTTTACTGTGTCTGTGATATACCTTCTGTTATAAAACCCAAAAGTCTTACAAAGTGTGTTAAACCAAAAGTGTACACTGGGTGCAAGCCAAATTATTCCACTCTGATATAATTTGATCATATCCTGATAATAATCCAGTCATGACTAAAAAAAAACTCCAATGAGATGGCTTGAATATAATTTAATACAAAATTAAAATAAGGTAGATGAATGTATATAAAGCATATCTTATTGAATATTTAAAAAAGAAAGCAACACTTTTTGCAAAGTAAGTTTAAAATAAATTCAGAAAATAACATTCGTGTATATTTTAATTTACTCTAGTAACAGGTAGTTTGAGAAATAAAAATGTGTTTAAAATATGATACAGTAATTATGAAAAATCATATTTTAATCCTCTGTACAGATCAGTTTGCAGTATGTTGTGATGATGAGCAGTAAAAAAAGATCAAAATATGTTCACACTAGGTTATTGCAGAATATTTTGAAGAAACATCTCATGCAATGTGCAGATTTAGTCAAATTAAAATCAAATTATTCTTTACTGATGATATCATGTATTATTTTAATGTGTTTACAGAATATCATATTGCTGATCTTTCTTGTGATCCAGTAAAATATTATTGTTATTTAATCAACCTGTGTTTATCTGCAATATATTAATATGAGAGAGACAAGTATCATCATCATACTCAAAATATTAACCAACAGTAACAGCTTAATATATTTCAATACTAACCAAACATAACCCCAATCTGAAATTACTGTTTGTTCAAAATATGAGATACAGGAGATTACTGGAGGTTGCAAGAGGTTCTGCAAAGTTACAGAAGGATACAGGAAGTTCCAGGACATGTTACAGAAGGTTTCAAGACAGGATACAGACAGGATACAATGAATGAGGAGATAGGAGGAGGTTCCCAGAGGTTCTGCAAAGTTACAGGAGGTTCCAAGGGATTCCAAGACAGGATACAAAAAAATACAAGAGGTTTCAGGAGGTTCTGAGACAGGATACAGGAGGATACAGAAGGTTTCAAAAGGACCCAAGAGGATACAGGGGGTTCTGAGACAGGATACAGAAGGTTCCATGAGGTTCCAGGAAGATACAGGAGGTTCTGAGACAGGATACAGAAGGTTCCAAGAGGTTCCAAGAGGTTCCAGGAGGATACAGGAGGTTCTGAGACAGGATACAGCAGGATACAGCAGGATACAGCAGGATACAGAAGGTTTCAAGAGGATCCAAGAGGATGAAGAATGATACAAAAGGATCTGAGATGGGATAAAGAAGGATACAAAAGGTTCCAAGAGGATACAGGAGGTTCTGAGACAGGATACAGAAGGTTCCAAGAGGATCCAGGCAGATACAGAAGGCTCTAACAGGATCTAGGCAGATAAGGGAGGTTCTGAGACAGGATACAGAAGGTTCCAAGAGGTTCCAAAAGGATACAGGAAGATATAGGAGGTTTTGAGACAGGATACAAAAGGTTTCAAGAGGATACAAGAGGTTTCAAGAGGATACAGGAGGTTCTGAGACAGGATACAGAAGGTTCCAATAGAATCCAAGAGGATCCAGGCAGATATAGGAGGTTCTGAAACAAGATACTGAAGGCTCTAAGAGGATCCAGGCAGATAAGGGAGGTTCTGAGACAGAAGGTTCCAAGAGGATACAAGAAGATACAGAAGGTTACAAGAAGATACAGATTCCACAAGGATCCAGGCAGATACAGGAGGTTTTCAGACAGCATACAGAAGGTTCCAAGAGGTTCCCAGAGGATACAGGAAGATATAGGAGGTTCTGAGACAGGATACAGAAAATTTCAAGAGGATACAAGAGGTTCTGAGACAGGATACAGACAGTCCCAAGAGGATCCAGGCAGATACAAGAGGATACAGAAGGTTTCATAAGAATCCAAAAGGATCCAAGAAGAGGTTCTCTGCCTAGATCCTCTTGGATCCTATTGGAACCTTGTGTATCCTGTCTCAGGACCTTGTATCCTCCTGTATCCTCTTGGATCCTCTTGAAACCTTCTGTATCCTCCTGTATCTGCTTGGAACCTCTTGGAACCTCTTGGAACCTTCAGTATCCTGTCTCAGGACCTCCTGTATCCTCTTGAAACCTCTTGGATCCTCTTGAAACCTTCTGTATCCTGTCTCAGAACCTCCTATATCTTCCTGTATCCTTTTGAAACCTCTTGGAACCTTCTGTATCCTATCTCAGAACCTCCTGTATCTGCCTGGATCCTCTTGGATCCTCTTGGAACCTGCTGTATCCTGTCTCAGAACCTTCTGTATCTGCCTGGAACCTCTTGGAACCTCTTGGAACCTTCTGTATCCTGTCTCAGAACCTCCCTTATCTGCCTAGATCCTGTTAGAGCCTTCTGTATACTGTCTCAGAACCTTCTGTATCTGCCTGGATCCTCTTGGAACCTTCTGTATCCTCCAGTATCCTCTCTCAGAACCTCCTGTATCTTCTTGGAACTGCATGGAACCCTCTGTATCCTCTTGTATCCTGTCTCAGGACCTCCTGTATCCTCTTGGAACCTTTTGTATCCTTCTTTATCCCATCTCAGATCCTTTTGTATCATTCTTCATCCTCTTGGATCCTCTTGAAACCTTCTGTATCCTGCTGTATCCTGCTGTATCCTGTCTCAGAACCTCCTGTATCCTCCTGGAACCTCTTGGAACCTCTTGGAACCTTCTGTATCCTGTCTCAGAACCTCCTGTATCTTCCTGGAACCTCTTGGAACCTCATGGAACCTTCTGTATCCTGTCTCAGAACCCCCTGTATCCTCTTGGGTCCTCTTGAAACCTTCTGTATCCTCCTGTATCCTGTCTCAGAACCTCCTGAAACCTCTTGTATTTTTTTGTATCCTGTCTTGGAATCCCTTGGAACCTCCTGTAACTTTGCAGAACCTCTGGGAACCTCCTCCTATCTCCTCATTCATTGTATCCTGTCTGTATCCTGTCTTGAAACCTTCTGTAACATGTCCTGGAACTTCCTGTATCCTTCTGTAACTTTGCAGAACCTCTTGCAACCTCCAGTAATCTCCTGTATCTCATATTTTGAACAAACAGTAATTTCAGATTGGGGTTATGTTTGGTTAGTATTGAAATATATTAAGCTGTTACTGTTGGTTAATATTTTGAGTATGATGATGATACTTGTCTCTCTCATATTAATATATTGCAGATAAACACAGGTTGATTAAATAACAATAATATTTTACTGGATCACAAGAAAGATCAGCAATATGATATTCTGTAAACACATTAAAATAATACATGATATCATCAGTAAAGAATAATTTGATTTTAATTTGACTAAATCTGCACATTGCATGAGATGTTTCTTCAAAATATTCTGCAATAACCTAGTGTGAACATATTTTGATCTTTTTTTACTGCTCATCATCACAACATACTGCAAACTGATCTGTACAGAGGATTAAAATATGATTTTTCATAATTACTGTATCATATTTTAAACACATTTTTATTTCTCAAACTACCTGTTACTAGAGTAAATTAAAATATACACGAATGTTATTTTCTGAATTTATTTTAAACTTACTTTGCAAAAAGTGTTGCTTTCTTTTTTAAATATTCAATAAGATATGCTTTATATACATTCATCTACCTTATTTTAATTTTGTATTAAATTATATTCAAGCCATCTCATTGGAGTTTTTTTTTAGTCATGACTGGATTATTATCAGGATATGATCAAATTATATCAGAGTGGAATAATTTGGCTTGCACCCAGTGGTACTTTTTCCTAAGAACATTGTATCTGTTCACAAGCACCTCCAACAATTAAAAGTGTTTTGTTTGTTTTGGTGGGGTTCTTTCCACTAAAATAACGACTCATCACTGCCTTACTTCATCCACACGCTCTTTCATTTGTTTGTAAGTGCAGTGAAGATCATCCATGTAAATCAGGTCCTTGGGACAATCAGTGCAAAGTCCACAGACCTTTGAGGGGTACTGGGCATGACAGTTGTGGTCAGAGTTTCTTGGTAGCATCTCTCATCATTCTGGAAACTCCATCAGAATGGAAGTCCCTGGAATGGAGCCAAAATATACATTAAGTCCACATTGCCGTTTTTCTCAAATAAGTAAGTAAATACAAAATGATCTCCCTATGTGCTACTTTATCAGCGTGCAGAAATGACAATTGCATAGGACTTGAGACTCTTCTTGGCAGCGACAGCTTCATCCTCATCTAGAAGGAATACAAAGTCATATTATCGATATCATTGAAAGTCAGAAGCATGGACATACCTTTGTACCTTTCAACCTCGCTGATTATCCTCCATTGCCTCTTTGGACAGCTGATCCTTGCGGGTGGCAGCAAAACCTGCCACCGTTCTGTTTGATGGAGATGTACAGGGATATATGTGTGATGTTCTTGAAGCTATTGGAAGATACAAATCAGCTTTGCCATTGCTGAGTAGAGTGACAAGACATATGTGTTTGAAGCAAAAGTCCAAGTTACTAGGCCACTGATTGAGGGAGCGCTGCAGATATCAAGGTCGTAAAAGCAGGAGAATAGAAACGAGACTGAGACAGTACTGACCTAGCGGAAGTCATAGAAGTAATGCAAGCCAACCAAACCTTGATGATCACCCCAGCTTGACGCAATGAGGTCCAAGATGTGTACCACTTATTCACTTTAGTCCACAATTGCAACAGGACGTTGGTTGCATTGTAGAACGACCACAGGGCTACAGTGGGCTAGTGCCTCAAAAGACCTATAAGTGAGAGCATCAGGGACCAAAATCAAACCACAGAAGAGTGAGTGACCTGATAAGAAAGTCCCTTGAGTTGACAAACTTGCAGTGGGTAGGATCCTTGACATTAGCGACATCCCGGTGGTTCTTATGTCCTCAAGCCAACTTGCTGTCAATGAGAACAAGTTTCCAAATCTACAATGGCAAAGAGAATGATGTACTGAGCGAGCGAGAGACCAATCAGCGCACATTAATAAGAATGGAAACCAACACATACTCTGATGGACCCATTCAACTGAAGTTGCTCTTCACTATATCCGTCAGTGTCAAAGTGCAAACGAATGTCACAGTAGATGATGAGCTCTTGCCAGATCTATTTGGGTGAAAACGAGGTCAGGACAACCGAACAAAAAAAGAAAGTCAGGAAAGACATGCCTTGAAGGCCTCCCTCTGAGTCTCATCAATGATCAAGCTATCAGCCTTGGCTGTGACAGGGAAAACATAGGGACTTCCAGTGAACACTTCATCATGACAACATCAATGGACCGGAGTGAGTGACCAGTGAGGTTGATTGATAAGTACAAGCAGCAGTGGATGCAAGTGTCTTGGATATGTTGGCCACGCATAGCAGTCAGCACTAGTAGGTGCTGTGTTGGTCCTTGGTGTATCTACACAAAGTCATTATCATCAACCTGTCCATCAGTTTCAACCGCGGTGGGACAAACAGATGCAGAGCATAGAAGGAAACTGTCATCATGAAGCCTGAGTACTGATGAGAGACAACCTGTCCATCAGTTTCAACTGTGGTAGGGACGAACAGATGCTTGCAGGGACAAGGATGATGAGGGGACAAGGAGGGACAGTGAGTACCAGATGGATTCCCATGGACCGCTACTCAAACAGTACGCATACTAGTAACTAATTTAGATATACTGTCCTTTTTACTGAGGCCTGAGGCCTGAGTCTACTCAAGTGTACTATTTCCCCCCCTAAATTGCTGATTCTGTTAGATGTAAGAAGAAAGGGTCTCCTTGAAACTCAAAGTCAGAGGCGCTGTTCAGTCCAACTATATTGTCTTTCTGTGAACACGTTGAAAAAGATGGTCGAAAGTGGCACTGGCTGCCTGGCATACACCCGACACCAATGAAACCGTCTTCCTCCTTTTCCTTTGCAGCATACTAGGCATCGGGTTGGGTTGTACATGCACTTTGCATGAGCTAACTTTTCCATGGCAAGAAAGCAAAGGAGAAAAGTATCAGGGTGTAATGTATTTGTAGTCTGAGAAAGACAAGATATTCGTGCCAATATTACAACACAGATTAAACAAACAAAATTTACAGCGGCATTGAAGTTGTTTTTTGGGCAAGAAACATGCAGAATGACCTGGCCAACAAGTTATGCTACCGCTGTGATCCTGTCACTTGGGTGATATTGGCAATCAATGTATGATTCCCCACCCTCACATGTCAGAGAGATATTCCCCTCATAACTCAAATCCTTTGTCTCTTGGGAGGAGCTCTTCCAGCTTTGAAAGGTCTTAAATTCTTGTTCCATGAAGATAAAGAAGAAATTTCAACAGTTCAATCATTTTTGAACCTTGTTACCAAGCACACTCAGGCACTGGATCTAAGCCAATGCAAACTCAATGCTGATACTTTTCTCAATCTGGTGAGAAGTACAAGCTTAGTATTTGCTGGTCTTGGGCTTGCAGAAACAATAATCCAGACCATGACAGAATCATCCCCAAAAATCATTCCATCCCTGACAATTCAACATCTGATCATCTCATTTTCCACCCTTCACACTATTTTACATTCCCAAATATGCAGACTTTCCTATATATTGACTCTTGAACTGGTTCTTGATGAGCTTCCAAATTCCTTGGGAGAGTCTGATAGTTTTCTAGTTTACCTGGAACAATTTCACCTTTGGTGGTCAAATGTTGCATCATCTGTTGAAGTATTGGTGTTGCATACTATTCCATGTTCCTACTTTCTCTTTCCTCAGGTGATTTGCTATTGTACTAAGCTTGAACTGCAAGCAACTTGCATAGCATCACCCTGGATAATTAATATCTATCAATGGGCAGCATTGCTTCATCATATCAACACTCCCTAATATTCTCAGACCTATGGTGCCATGTCCATTCATCTGATATTGCACAGGCTTTTCCACTAGACATTTGGTCAGATTTACTTTCTGTCTCTAGGGTTCCTCAACTGCATTTGGTTGACATTATTGTGGGCCTCTCTCAGTGTGGGATTTATCCAGCTAATCCACAATCAAGTCATTGGAATCTTATGGGAAACTTAGATGTTGATAAAGATTTCCTGCCTATGTTGGAACACCATTGGATTGGTATTGTGGGCAAGGATAGAAAGGTCTCTGTTAGACATTCTGCAAATCAATTTAGGTGAGTTTGTATGATATCACTTGAAGATAAAGGTGAAAGTTGAATATGACACCACTAGATCTTTGAGCAATAAGGAACTTTGTCAGAAAATGCTGTATTGGTGTAACTTGTAATTCCAGTCCCCTAATTTCTTCCCACTATAAATATAAATACAAAGTAAACAAGTACTTCAACTTTCAAATGTAATTTGGATTTCATATATGCCCCTGGAAGTCCTATTTAAATGTGCCTTAATTAAAAATGCCAAGAAAAAAGGTATACACACTGCATATTAATGGGTTGATGATATGTAAAGAATAACCTGTGGGAATGGCAATCTCTGTACAAAGCAATAGCTCCAGAAAGACATGCCAAAATCAACAAATGTATGCTGCTTGATTCTGCCTTATCTGGCTCAAAAGTCATATTAGAGCCCTTAGAGAGGTGGACAGACTCATGGATACTTGTGAGTGTACTCATGGGAAAGCCCATACTTGCACTCACATGTACTTGTTTTGGTCACTCAAAGTTTTGAATATGTAAACTTTATCGATTTTGCTGACAGTAAATCATTTGATAAACTATGTATGTACAGTGACAAGATAGCTAGTAGCTGAAATTACAGATCTGATGTTTCTACATACCCAAAACAACCAGAAGTTCTGGGATGTTATCACTAACATCTTCAACCAACCTTTTCTACAGTATTTCCTCCACAGATCTTTGAAAAATGAGTTTCCAAGACCCAGAAATGACATTTGATCTATCCAATGAATTATATAAACCTGCATTCAAACATATTTTTATCATTGACCCTTCCCTCTACAATATCTGATGCCAACAATATCTAATATTCTGAATGGCTGCAAATACTAAAAATAGGTGGGTATCTACCAGCTACACAGTGTTAGATGAACTATTGGAATCTATAATTGCTGCTTTGACTTATGATAAATTTTGTCCAAACTCAATATCACAATCAAAACATACTGCTTTGTTATATTATGTTGTAGAAGTTAAAACAGTACATACAGTTTCATGACATTTGAATATGAATTTATGTCTCAATGTGGCAGAGATGTTGTTGAGATCTCTTTTGGAACTCCATGTATTTAATTCCCATGAACTTTTAAGAGTGCAAATATTGAATTTATGTCATTTTTGCTCATGAGTGGCAAGTGTGAGTTACTTCTGAGTGGACTTGTGAGTTGATTTGCTGAGGGCTTCAATATAAACAATGGGTGGGAGTAAAAAAAATCCAATGGCTTTTCTGTGTGTAGGAATAAAATAGAAGTGGCACATTGTTAATGGCAAGTATGATGCATTGCAATTAGTTACTATCTGTACATCTTGTATAGCTGATATGGTAAAACTTTTACAAAAGTACTGATAATTTATCAGATCGGGTATTGTAAAAGTGTCGATAACTAGTTTTAGCAGGCATTTTCAAGATCCAGCTTTTAAAAAAGTATGTATCTTGAAAATAAAAGTTAATACAACTTTTGTAAAAGTGGGCACCTAGAAATAACATTTAAGTCAATCAAATGCATGTTCCAACCCCTTTTATTACTAATGAGGCCACTCTGGAACTGAAATTGCCCATTTAGAGAGATGTGTCCAGGCAGAAACATCACTAGAGCTCATTAGAGGCGTCCTGGCCCTAACCCTAACCCTGAACCCTAACCCTAACATAAACCCTAACACTATCCCTAACATTAACCCTAACACTATCCCTAACCTTAAGCCCTAACCCTAAATACTAGCTATAGGACACAGTCCGAATACAGGGGGCAAGGTTTTACTACATTTGGTAACACAATTTTGTGGGTTTTTCCCCTGCCATTAGTTATCGACACTTTTACAATTCCCGATCTGATAAATTATCAGTACTTTTGTAAAAGAGATACAGGCTCTGGTGTCTTGTATGGATCCATATCCACATACTCATACCATATAAACCTTTTCATTTATTGTTTATTCCTTGCCTTATAAGGATGGCATTTGTCTGATAAAGGAAGTAGGCCATTGCTCTGTGTGGCAGATACAAGGCCATCAATGCTCAGTGCCAAAATGCCAATTGACCTTCCAAATGGGAATTTGACAGTTTTCACACTGTCACCTCTGCAAACCAGAAATAAGTAAAGACAAGTCCCTAAAGGGCCTCCTAATATAGGATCTTGTTACTGGAGGGGATCATATGATGTGATTCCGGGTAATTGTTAGTTGATGCTTGAATAGTATGAGGCTAGGGAAAGATCTAAACTTTGACTAGTGGCATGGAGTAGTATTAAATCAACTGCCGCCCCCATCTATCACTTGTGTTGTAACAAGAGTTGATTGGCATCAAACTTAGCCTTTTCAGATTCAATTAAACCTTAAATTTTGTATGGCCTCACATGGAGCAGTGGCCCACTCCCGTTTTATATGAATGTAATACTTCAATCATGATACAATGGTCATCTGATAAGTTTGTTCTTATGATTGATAACTGTCAAGAACTAAATGCTTGCTACAAGCATCATTCAGGAAGGCTTCCATCTTCTGGTGGAAACTGTCATTGCTGAATGATTGTGATCTGATCACAATGAATACATGGGTCAGGAGACTGGCCTTTTTCGCTATGTACCCCCATTGATCACTGGACAGCTTCTGTGAGTATATATAACATCACTCAAGCTCTCCTTTCATTCATACTTTCATCATCCCCATGTATGCTCTAGAAGGTATGGTCAATATACCTTTAAAAAGTCTGAAACTGACTCAGAAGCTTACCTTCAATTATTTTTATGTACACCACAGAAGGTATGTACAATATGGTATTTCTTGGGTCTAAACTGACTTTAAAACATGTATGCTTCAGAAGGTACATTATGTCTCATACTTTACTTTGAAACTGGTTTTGATTGGATTTTTATACTAGATATGCATTCTGCTGGAGAGTTCTTGAGTAGCAATGTAGGTGAAAAGGATAATGGTATGTAACCTGGTTATTTTGCATATCTCAGAGCTCATCTACAATCAGATCAAACTATGTCACATCCAACATACAAGGATCAGAATGGAAACAGTGAGTCAGTATTTGAACCTCCATCTACATCTTTTTATTTTGCCCCCATAGTCCAAATCTTAAATCCATTTGGCCATGTTGAAATTGAAAATATTGTCTCACAAATTCCACCACTTCACAACTACACATATCCCACTCCTGCACTTCAGAGCAACAGCATTTCCTCTCTCCCAGAAACCTTGGTGCCACCATCTGCTGCCATACCACCTTCAGGTTATGAATACCCCTAGTCACCAACATGGGTCAAGTCTGTTGATGCATCATATGCTGCAGGTGTCTGTTACTCTGCAGATGTTAGTGTAAAGGCCATTGATAAGGAGGAAGAGAGGTGAAAACAGCTCTATTTGGCTGTACCACCAGGCTCTGATGTAAAATGGCAAGAACACTTACAAGAATATGTCTATCCTGAGGTTGGTGGATGTGTTACTCCCCCTGCCTCAATTCCTCTCTGCCTCCAAGTACATGGTGACAAGGGATATGCTAGTCCAGCCACTTTTGCAACATACCATACCCCTCACTCTCTTTAAACCCTTTATCCTGAAACATGGAATATGATTAAACCTCAGGCTAAAAGGCTAACACAAATAGTATTTGGTCATAAGCCAGCATTTCCAGGTGATGTAGAAGAGCACCCATTTTACTCTCATCCCTTTTTGAAGCAAAACAATTGGTCCAAAAAAGCTGGATCAAAAACTACTCATGGGCAATTTGATGAATCTTTCAGTCTCACTTCTACTGTTGAAGAAGGACATGGTGTTGGCACTGTGAAGCCTGTTGTTAAGTCCGGGCAAGTCCGAAGCCAGGGAATGGAAATCTGGGACTGTGGAGCCTGGGCGGAAGTCTTGGAAGCACTAAAAATAGAAATATCGGATCCGAAGCGGATCCTATGAAATAAGAAATGAGAGGACGAAGTCTGAGTATTTACTGGGCCGGAACCGGATCGACGTTTGTGTTGGCTCAGAATGAACACAAGAGAATAAAGACCAGCTTAGTCGATTTTTGACTTAAGCTACATACAAAAAAGTATCTAGCTTTTATACTACGGATCTGAGATGGACCAGAATAAACACGTTGTAGAGAAAAGACAATAGCAAAGGAATAAAATGATATAAGGAGAAATGTGCGCAGCACATAAATCATGAGAAAAGGTCATGAGGAGAAACGAGTAAAACATGTGGATGTGAAAGCGGAACATACGGAACAGCAATGCGGAAGGAATATGAGAAGTCAGAAGAAATCGGAAGTGTGGAAAATGCGGATCCGATGGATCCGTGAGGAAGCGATAATGAAGGAATAAAGCGTGGGAAAATATCTTCGGATGCAGCGGATCTGAGCAGATAATAAAGGTGCGAGAAAATATTTCGGACAGAGTGGATCCAAGCAGAATAGGGATTAAATAAAGTGTGGGAAAATAAGTCGGACAAAGCGGATGCGGATGGAAGGTATGGATGTAACACTGTTAAGTCCGGGCAAGTCCGAAGCTAGGAAAGAGAGTTCTGGAACTCCGGAGCCTGGGCGGAAGTCTCGGAAGCACTAAAAATAGAAATATCGGATCCGAAGCGGATCCTATGAAATAAGAAATGAGAGGACGAAGTCTGAGTATTTACCGGGCCGGAACCGGATCGACGTTTGTGTTGGCTCAGAATGAACACAAGAGAATAAAGACCAGCTTAGTCGATTTTTGACTTAAGCTACATACAAAGAAGTATCTAGCTTTTATACTACGGATCCGAGATGGACCAGAATAAAACACGTTGTAGAGAAAAGACAATAGCAAAGGAATAAAATGATATAAGGAGAAATGTGCGCAGCACATAAATCATGAGAAAAGGTCATGAGGAGAAACGAGTAAAACATGTGGATGCGAAAGCGGAACATACGGAACAGCGATGCGGAAGGAATATGAGAAGTCAGAAGAAATCGGAAGTGTGGAAAATGCGGATCTGATGGATCCGTGAGGAAGCAATAATGAAGGAATAAAGCGTGGGAAAATATCTTCGGATGCAGCGGATCCGAGCGGATAATAAAGGATGCTAAATAGTGTGAGAAAATATTTCGGACAGAGCGGATCCGAGCGGAATAGGGATTAAATAAAGTGCGGGAAAATAAGTCGGACAAAGCGGATCCGGATGGAATGTATGGATGTAACAAACACCTGTTACACAACTGGCAACACCAGAATTCTGAAAACAGCTTTCAGAGATAATGTCAATACTCCGTGATTTTTATAAGCTGCTTGTCCCTTTGTCTATTTCTCAATTTGAGTGGGAGATGGTCAAATTCCAGCTCGATGACAATAATGTTTTTACTATCAGTGGCCTTGAACCTGGAGGTGTATCAATTCAGATGAATGTCAACTCTACTTTTACTGAGTTTGTTGGTGATGATCTTGGTGAAGCCATTGGGGGAGCTCAGGGAAAGTTACACCCTGATGATAGAGATGCCACTACTGTTCCAACCTTACTGACAATCTTATTTAAATTTCCAAAAGGTAAATTCATATTTATTTCTTTACAAACAGCTAATCAATAAGTAGGCTCAAAATCTGTAGGAGGCTCAATGCTTTTAGCAAGATATGGCATACACATACCATTCAATGATACCTGGATGGTCAATATTGTGTTTGATGCCAGGAGAATACATGGTGCTAGGAATGTATCCATTCACAAGTTTCCTGACTCTGAAGAAGACAATGTCATTGATAAACAAGAAATAGTCACACTGCAGGAACTATGGGAAGAAGCAGGTTCAGTCAACAGAGTTGCCTTTGTACAATATTCTCCACACAGTGCAGTCTTAAGGCTTGACACGGATACATCCGTGAATGATCTGTATCTGAACCAGCCAGTTTCACAAACTCAAAATCTCAAACCTGTATCCAAAATCATCTGGACCCTCAGCTACCGGTATCCAGTCCATCCAACCAGAAGGTACCTGCTACCTGCAGGTACCTGTATCCAAAGGTCTCTACAGATTCAGGTACCTGTCAGTATATAGAGAATCATAGTAATTAATGCAAGTATCGAATATAATATCATATACAGTATACTTGATCCATAGTAATGACACCATTTGTAGTAACTGGAAGCTGGAAGTAAACAAAAACGTGACTTCATTTACTTTTGACGTGTTGCCTTCTTAACATGACTTCAAACAATGTAGTTGTTCAGATCTTCAGAGACAATGTTGATGGAATCTGGCCTGAATGTGTTGCCACCTGCAGGGCCAGGTTTTCATGTCATACACTGTATCTTTCACAACGTTGAGCGATACAACGCACTGTCTTGCTCTTGAGTCTGGCTCGGATGGCACGAAGCGGGAGCAAGATGAGCGCTGCTCCAACGTCAATGTTAGGTTTTAAAACGAGAATTGGATTCTGAAGAGTGTATACCATTTTGACCAAGGTGTTTTCTTTGGCTGACTGATCAACACCCTTTTCCACAGAGCTTTCTCGGGTCTTCACATTCCACCACCACCACAATCACGTCCAGTCATGTCCGCTGCCGCTGCAAGGTGGGACATTACCATCATTGTTGAAAAGTCGCAAGCTGGAGTTTCAGAGGGTGAAGACGCCAGTGAGTTGTTCTCTCTTCATTGATGTTGCCAACTAATTTGAATCTATTTCAGTGCACCGTGGTCCAGTATCTTTTGTGGGCATGGCTTCCGTTCGAGCTAGTAACTAATTGGTGCCAATTTTGCTATCATGATGGTGAGTATTTTTCTTGTTTATTATTTACTGACACGCTGCTTTGTGTAGGTGCTCTGTTTTGACCAGTCACGCCATTCTGATTTCTGGTGAGCTGCCCCTATTGTCCACAGTCTTATTTGACCTTTTTAGTGTTTACTTGTTTTCACTGTACTCCAGATAAATAGAGCCACTCCAAGCATCTTTCTCTTCTCTAACCCTCACCATTGCCATGGTCAAATGCAAAAACGATACAACTGACACTAACCCAACTCCTGCTACAAAGAAATCAAAAACTACAAAGAGGAAGAACAACACGAATGCACGGCAAGAGTCTTTGCCTCTGGTGGCATCATCCTCAACCATAGCTATTACTGGAGCCTCGCAGAAGAAATTGAGGTTTGAGCAGAAGAATCAGGGTTTGACTCAGCAGGAGATCCTTGGTGCGTCCTCTCCATTATCGGCTCCTCTGAACGCTAACAAATGCTTGACTTTCTTTGAAGATAAATATATCAAAATTTGGTATAACCCAGACCGGGCGAAAGCCTCCAAGACCTACCAACATTTCAAGGAGCCAACCCTCATCAAGTTCAAGGGCAAACAGATGCACGCATTTTTTTGCAAGACCAACCCTTCCATTGTTCTTCACTGTGCACCGTATGAAGACTCCACCGGGTATTTCACCAACCACATCAACAAGTGTAGCCCTGAGAAGAAAGGGAACATTGCGGACTTTGCTGCTAGGAGCACCTACACTCCAGCGTCCTTTCGCTACAAAATTGCTATCTGGATCGCTCACAAGCATTGCCCTTTTCAAATTGTTCAAGACGAGGAGCTTCTTGAGATCTTCAAGTCGCTGTATTCACGTGTTGATGTCCCTCACCCTCAGACTGTCTCCCGAGACATCCAGGACATCTACAACTTAACTAAGCCCTTTGTCACGAAGATGCTTGAGGATTACATGGGCAAGGTGCACTTCGCAGTTGATGGCTGGGCCACTCCCAACCATATCTCAGTGTTAGGTGTCTCATGCTACCGTTACGAGCGGGGGAAAGTGGAAGAGTTCACGATGGAGTTTATACGGTATATTCTGCCTTTCAGTCAGTCAACCTGGCAGCTCACTATTTTCTTCAGCCTCTGACAATTGCATACTGGGGAATACCTTGCTCAGGTGTTTTTCAAGGCGTTGGAAGAATTCAAGGTTTCGAAAAAGGTCTGCCATCCATTCTTCTACCATATCCTCTTCTCTCTTCTCATTATGCTCTGTAGATTCTTGCTCTTGCTGGTGACAATGTGGAGAACAACTCAACCATGGTTGACAAGCTAGTGGACATTCTTCCAAGTTTTGGTGGACAGAAGACACGTGTCCGCTGCTTTGCCCACATTCTTAACCTCATAGTCAAAGCTTTCCTCTCCGTCTTTGCCACACCTAAACACAAATGAGGCTCCGCTATCACTGTTGCCAATGATGAAGATGAAGAACTGCTGGACAACGAGGAGGACGATGAGGATGATGAGGTAGACCCTGACCGGGAGGCATGGGACAAGGAACAAGTTGACAGCGTTGCGTTAGTGGCGGAATATGAGGCTGACTTTGAGGTAGAGGAACAGGATATATTGGATGGTAAGGCAGCTATACTCAAGGTGTTTATTTTACTCTCTTGTTTAATTTCATCCTTACTCATACGTGTTTAGTCCTCCAAACTTTGTCAAAAATCAGACCATAATGGTGACTTCTGCTTGGATCTCAAGAAGTGGGCAGTCAATAACAAGCTAGCCTCAACACATTCCCTTGTCAAACCAGTATCTACTCGATGGAATACAACATCTGAAATGCTCTCCTCTACAACCAACCTTTGTGGTGCTATTGAGGATGTCTGTGATCAGCGTGTTTGGAACAGCAAGAAACAGCGGCTGCACTCTTTAATTCCAACTGAAGCTGAGTGGATGATTCTGGAGCAACTTGAGCCAATCCTCAAGATAAGATCCCTTTGATGTTATGCATGTCTCGATACATCTAACTTCCTTTAGACTTTCCTGAATAGAACCAAGGAATTTTCCCAGAACGGCGTACCTTTACTTCACAAAGTTATACCTGCCATGGACTGGATTACAGAGACTCTCGGCAAGGTTCGCAATAATGCCAGTCTAAACTCTGCTATTCGCTTGGGTGCTGTTCAGGGCATTGCCATGACCAACAAATACTATAGCAAAACTGACTTTTCGGATCTTTACCATGTTGCAATGAGTGAGTGCACTCTTTTCCCACCATATGAACAAGATCACCAAGCTCTTAAACAGTCATACATCCTGAGCACAAGACCCAGTACTTTCGCAAGCAGGACTGGCCAGAAGAGTGGATTTCTCAAGCTGTCAAGATTGCTCGGGAGATTTGGCAGGATCAGTATCAACCAGTAACATCATCAGTTGAGAAGTCCAGTGGTGAAAGAGTGAAGAAGGTATTATCTGATAATTTTCATTTTGGAAACACTAGCTAATGGCCGTTCCCATTCAGGTCAATCCTTATGAACAGGACTATGAAGCCAAGAAGATTGATGATGCATTTGAGGAGTATATATCCTCACCTCCGCTTACTGATATGCCGGACCCGTTTGTCTACTGGGAAGGCAAGAAGAAGAAGTGCCCGGAGCTTGCTCAAATGGGCTTTGACTATTGTTCTGCACCAGGTGTGTTTTGCCTCGACAATTCTTGAAGTAAACACTACTGACTTATTTCTCTTACAGCAACATCAGTTCATCCAGAGCGTTCTTTTTCGAGGGGAAGTCATATGGTTTCAAGATTCCGACACTCCCTCTCTGATGACTCTGTCTGCGCTGGCACTGTATTATCTTCATATGCGGATAAGGGGTATGTTCCTGTGCATGAGGTTCTGAATATGTTCAAGTCAAGAAGTACAAGATGGCGAGATAATGCAAAGGAGAAGGAAGTGGTTGAACTAAGTGACAATAGCAGTGAGAGTGGTGAGGACAGTGAAGATGAAGGTGAAGAATCTGGAGAAGATTCAGATTAGATAGACAATTTGTACAGTTTTGCTGGTATTAGTGTACTTTAAATTTACTTTTAGTATGTCCAGATGTCCGGATATCTGTCGGTTTTGTAAAATGTTCAAAATCTCAATCCATATCTGGTCAACATCTGCATCTGCAGATGCAGATGTTTGGAACATCCACAACTGGTTGGTTTGATGACAGGTACCTGTGCAGGTACCTGTCATTGACTGGTATCCATGTCCAGCCTTATGCAGTCTACAGAACAGGCAATTTCTCAACTTGCCCATCTGTCCATTTTGGCAATACAGGAACACTCTCCAGGTCTGATGCAGCAGTCAAGACATTCTCTGGGGATGGTGAACATATTTTGGGCACTAAAGCAGATGCAAAAAGCAGATTGGCCAGAGAGGCTGTGTTCAGCTTTTACAACACACTAGCACAAACTGGTCTCTTTTTGCCTGGAATGTCTGCTACTTAGCTCTTGAATCAGATATGCTATCAGGAAGCCTCTGAAAGTGACTCCAGCAGCCTTCTTTGGAAAGGAGTTCAACCTCTGGAGTTGGATGCCACAGTACCAGCCCATAGAGAGAGGATTTTTACTCTCCGCTCTTATCTGTCATGGTACTATCAACTACAACAGTCCCTTTTGCTGAATATCTCTCAAAATGACTTTTTCAGTATACAGAGGGAGTTAGCAAAGATGCAAAATCTTTCATCTTTGAAAGATTCCACCCTTTTTGTCCAAAAGCCTGTTGACTATCTTTGCAGTGTTAATATTCCCTCAAAGAATTTACATTTATCTGTCCAACCAGCTCAAGCAATATCCTCTAAAGAGGATAGCTTTGCTACTACCTTTCAACAGTCTATTCCCTCAATATCTACCTCAGAATTTGAATCTGATCCCACTCCCTTATTGAATCACCCAAAAAGGCGAGGGAAGACTAGACTTGCTGTTGCAAATCCAGCTACTTCACAGTCCTCCTCTGGTATTTCAACACCCTCTGCTTTAGCCAAGGGTAAATCTGTGGACAGAAAACGGGCAGCATCTTCTACCATTCAAAAACCTGCTTTCCAAACCAAAAAGGCCAGAACAAAAAATCAAAATGTATCTGGACTAGCTCCTGATGATCCTGGATTAGTTAGTCAGGTGAGTAAAATCTTGATTTTTTGAAAACAAACAGCTAAGTATACCTAGCTTGTCAATATTGAAAGACAAACATATGGAGATTATCTTGTAGAGAAGATTGTTGATCATGTATGCAATTTGATATATCTCTCTCTAGGCATTTTCTAAAATGGACTTACAGGAGTACTATCTTGGATCATACTTCTATTTGGTAAAATTTCAGGATTGGGAGGATTCCCATAATCTATGGTACTCAGAAGTGGACTTGCAGTAAGTTTTCTTTCATCAGGGATATTGCATAAACTCAAAGCAAGAAGAAATGCCCGGGAAAAGTTGCAAGAGTACAAAAAGGCCTTTGACATTCCTGATACAAATGCTAGCTCAACAAATTATCCAAAATGTAATCCAAGAATACTTCAAGAACTCTTCAATCAGGACTCCTTAGTTAGCCAATATAAGGAACTGACTCAGCTGTGCAGTATCTTTTCCTCAAAGAAAAAATCATACAACTTGGAGAGCAATGTCAAATCATTCATGGGTAGCTATGCAGAAACCAACCAAAAACTATACTTTTATACCAGCTGCCTCCTATCTGACCCATTTAGTAGCTCAAACTTCCTCTCAGATCAAAGTCATACCATTGATACACTCTTTACATGAGTCAAGGAAGCACTTTCTTCCTATTCCCAGTCCAAAGACACAGATTATGCAACACGCATCTGGAATGCTGCCAGTCAATGGCAGCAGTATAAAAGTCTTCTTGTCCTACATCACTTTGTGACCTCAGGATTACCTGAGCTTGCTCAACTCCCCTTTTCCCTTTACTTTGAAGACAGCACATTTTTAAGCAAGACTTATCCCCAGCTTGCACAGCTAGTTATAGCTATTGTTGAACAAACTATGCAACATTGTGCTGCTTATCACACAAAGCATCGTAGAAATGCAAAGGATATTCAAATACATATCACAGGAACAGTATCTGATTCTGAAGATACTAATCCAAAAAATGAAAAGCCCAAATTGTTGTTTCCTAACCAGCTTTATGGACTGTGTCCCAACCAAGATTTCGATGGTGACATTTCCTGGGAAATTTCAACAACTTGTGTCTCTGCAAAGCAGGAGAAATTTCAATCCTTTATTGAAGATATTTTTTCAGACACAGTTCTACACTATGTTATCCTTCCCTATCTCAAAAGATTCAATAAGGGACAAATAAAGCAGAGTGCATCTCAAAAAGAAAATGCTCTTTTGAAAGAGTATCTTCTGAGAGGTGCAGTCCTTCAGGCAATTGTTGATGTCCTTGATGATGAGTCAATTTTTGCATCTAATGGAATTTCTAAAATTCTATATACTTCTCATCTATCCATTGGCTCTCTCTGGGATACAGATTTAGGGGTACCTAAGATAGCAGCCTGCTTCAGAAGTGATCCTGATAAGCATATTCAACATATCCGCAAATGGATTGTTGATAATGTCTCTTCAGACACTATTGACTGTGCTCATGATCTAGGGTTTGAAGTCCATTGAGCAATATTAGAGTTCATAGCAATGCGTAAACTGTCAGATGAAGTCTATCAAGGGATTAACCCTGACAGTTCAGAGACTAAAGCCAAGAAAAAAGCCAAAAAATCCACAGTAGATGATACACGGTCTCTTGTCTTATCAGATGTGCTGCATGATGACAAAAAAATTGGCCTTGGCACATTGGGATTGATGCTTTGTGAGGTCTGGTTGGAGCATGCTAGAGAACCTCCTGCTATCCAAAATCTAGGCTGGTATCTAAATGGGCAAGATTACTCTAATGGTAATTGGTCAGTGAGCAGTGATAAAGATCATTGCTTTTCTGTTCAAGACAGAAACATTGGAACTGCTTTGTTCCATGACCATTTATCTCCACAACAGCTTGCTACATCAAAAGGGCTTTCAAACCTACTGTCTTGGATGGGAACAGGTCAGGGAAATAAAACATCAGCATTTTTGGATTTTTTGAAGAAATCTGGAAGCTCCTTCTGGGCAAATTCCTTGGAGGAATGCATTTCTCACTTCCTGAAAGGCCAAAATCATAATCTAGGTATTTTGGCTAACCATCCAGAGATCAAGGTTGACTATACCAAAGAGATACAGTCCAATCAGGCAGATGGATTGATGCAGCTATCTAATTGTATGGTCTATGGGTCAGCATCCAATCTGCTTAAGCTGTTACCAACTCATAGTAATACTCATGATTCCTGGAAATGTACACTGCCTGCCAAAAGTAGTTTTGCTCATGGCTTGCGGCAAAAGTTTCAGCCATATTGGGAAGTGGAGAAACCATGGGTTGATTTTCTTGGCCTGATGCTAAATTGCCCGGATCCACAACAATATTCTGGTCATCATCAAACTTGGTCCTTAACGATCCAATTTCTCAGTAATCTAAGGACTGACTCTTATGCAAACAGCCAATGCATTAGCATTATCAGGCATTGTGCAGCCACCAAGTCTGGATGAAATGGCAGATTGGATCTGGAATCATTCAGGCCTTGGAGGATATAAAGGGCTTGAAGCTATCAATTTCAAGCTTCCTACTAAAAGAGCTGTTGTGGTTGCACTAACTGCATTTTGCCATCATATATGGAAAAATTGTCCAGATAATAGAAAGGATGTCTTGGGATGTCAGTGGAATAATATTATAGGAGCTGAGCACTTTCTGTGTAAAATTTCCAGATGGGAAAACAAAATACCAGAAATGCAGAAATGGTCAAGAGATGCTGAGAAACAATCAGAAGATCTTTTGGCATTACATTTTCCATTAACAATACCCAAAGACTTTGTCCAAGAGAAATTAGACTTGATTCAAGTAAGTAGTCCTTTAATTTACTATTCCAAAATAGATGACTAAGCCTGGTTCTTTAGAGCCCATCAGATTAGCTTTTCATAATGTATTTGATGCTGTATCAAGTTAGCTGCATGAAATGTCTAGTACTAACCCAAAAAAGGCATCAAATGTCTTCTCCTTTTTCTGTCTCCTGGAACTGTGTTTTGATTTCTGTTAACTTGGCCTTTATTTCAGATTTGTTATATCTAATCACATTTCTTGTAAAATGTCATGCTAACTGATTTTGCTTAGTTTTTACATTGAACACATAGTATGACAATGACTGGGTCTCATTGGCTCTTAATAGTTTACTGCCAATAAAGAACTGTAACTCTGTAACAGTACACCTAGTTTTGAGTTTGAACATAGGAGCAAGAAGTAAGATAAGATAAACATTGGAACAGATTGTATCCATGTTTTGAAAATACAGATGTGTTTCAATGATGACAATTCAATGACAGACTGAGTTTCCATTTTGAGAATGATCTTTACCGAGGGTCACAAATTGTCGTCATTGAAACACATCTGTATTTTCAAAACACAGATACAATCTGTTTCTTGCCCCCATGTTCAAACTTAAAACTTCCATACTAGCTCATTTGAAACAATATAAGATATATAAACTTGTAACTCTTCACTCAGGTTCAGTTAAGCTTATTTGTGCTCCATGACACTGTAAAATTTGTGAATTATGATTTTTCACAGGTGTATTTGGCCCTAATTTGAATCTTATCAACATCTTGTTAGGAGTGTACTTGAAAATTCCAACTTACTAGTAGTATTTTCGATATTATCAGTCATACAAACAGAAATATGACTTGAAAATTGAACAGTAGGTGACAATTGCATATCTGAATACAATATTAATTGTCGGAGGCATATAGTCTAATGATAAACTTACCCAGCCCTGACCTACACAGACTCTTCAATAATTTCCACCTAAGAAACCAATACTTGTAAGGCTTTTTTGTTATGTTAAAGTGGGCCATAAGGATTTTGTTGAACTTGAATAAGATATTGAATTCTTTTGTAAATCACATGCTAAACTGCTAGTATTTTATCCTGTGAAATTGATGAATAATCAATTTCTTTCTTGACTCTTACCATCACTATGGCTCCTGGAAGAAAAGCCAGTTCCCAGACAAAATCTGCACAGATAACTCCAGGACGTACTCAAAGTGAAACACATAGAACTCAGCAACAATCTCCAGATGTTGAACCAGAAGATGAGCTATCATCTGGTGCTATCTTTGCTCAGTCAAGACAGCTTCGCAGCAGTGCAGGGCTTGAAGGACTAAACAGCAAGAGAAAATTACCCCCATCTAGTCATCATTCCACTGCCAGTGCTCAGAAGAAGAAAAAGAAACAAGTTCAGAATACAAAGGGTACTGATACCTCAAAAGGTGTGTAATAATGTAACTGTTTTTGGCTTTTATACCTATAATTTGAAGGTTCTAGCTCCTCCAATCCTCACAATAACCAAGATAGTGAGTAAACTACTTAACTTCGCTGTTCCATCCAATACACTCATTTCTAATCTCTCAGCATCCTGCTTTGCTGGCAGACTGCCTTCAACAACTGGTCCTTCTAGTAAGACTATCAAGCTGTGGGTTTGACAATGATATAAGCTGAACCTCTTCCCAGATTCTAGAGGTATTTCTATTCTAGCAAAGGTTTCAGAACATAACTAAGATCACAGCTTGCCTACAGAGTATGTTTTATCTGAGGCACCTGGTAATCACTTTTTCTCAGTTTATTGTCCTATCTAAATTTGCAAATACCCAATTTCCCAAAGCTCCAGTCAAGGTAGAGTCTTACAAAAATTCTATATGCTGCTCTCAATGTATTCTGTAGGTACTAACTTAGTATTAGAAATGTCTTCAAGAATTGAATGATGGTTTCTCCCATATATTTTTTCTGCCACATTTTCAGCTCTAGATCAGGATGAACAAAATATTCTCACAACTGTCAAGTCAGCAATGCAAGGACAGTCTCTTCCACCAAAACCTCCAGCACTGCTCAGCAGTGATGAAGAAAGGGATAATGCTATGGATTATGATGAGGTAGAAGAACTAGGAGATGAAAGTGGTACAGGATTTAGTGATCAAGTGAGTATATAGTTTTTTTTTCAATCATCATTTCATTTCATAAAATAATCTATTCTAGATGGTTGTTGAGGAGGTTGAAGATACCTCAATCAACAGGGCCTCCAAAACAAAAACCAGATCAGCCAAGAAAATGCCTGGCAAAGTTACTAAAGAGCATTTTAACTCTCCACAAACAATAAGGTTAGCAGAATATGGTAAAGCTATTATTAGGATGGAAACCTGCATTGGAAGATTGTTTCAGGAGAATGACAACAAAAGCTGGGATGTCTTGATTGATGCCTTAAGGAATGAAAAGGAAGATTCAGAATTGATTGACACTGTTTATTGTGTTAATGATGATGAGCACCTTCGCAAACTCATGATCAGATATGTGTGTGGTTTAGCTTTCTTTCTTCCATTGTTTAATTTTCTTTGATAGATGAGTTATGGCTCTGGGGAAGTCAGATACCAGTTTAAAAAGGCTGTTCAAGCTGATGTGCTTGCATACTTTGGGATCCCAGGGAAAATGTCTATGACAGAAGTAGTGAGTAGTTCCCTTTAGCTCAGGGAGATTTAACTTACACTTTGTAGCATTTTCTGGTACAATGGTTGACTGACAAGAGAAAGGCCCATCATGGTGAAGTTGACTGCCAGGTGTGTCTCCTTAGCTCCAGCAGTTTTGGTTGAAGTTAATTTTCATTGAGAAAAAAACCTGGGATGAGAATGCTCCTTTTAAAAGTCCCTTGATACCCAGGATGCTGCATTTATTCTTTTTTGTATCTACTGGTAAAATGGATGCCCCTCTGGTTCACTACCTGAAAACAGCAGAGTCTGTTCCTATTCCACTTATTGCAATGGCAGCATCAACAGTAAGTTTATACTGGAGAGCTACAAGAATCTCATTCTTCTTTACAGATTATTCATATTCTGAATGGCTATGCAACTGGAACTTTTCAAAAAATTGAATTTTCTGCCAAAAATATGGCTGCAGAGTCAGATCCCACTTTATCTTGTTAATTGCTGCTGATTTTGGACTAAGTAGGTATAATGCTATAACAACCTCAATTGAGCTGATCCAGGAGGAAGCCCCTGCATATATGCCATGGATTCAACAGAGAATATATAGGTCTATGTTGCAAGTATTTTTGACAATTATAGTAGTGCTTGTTTCTGTCTGACTTTTGCTCAAAGGCATAATACAAAAAGCCCTGTTGCCCCTGACACCTATAACTATGCTGCATTAGAGCAACAGGCTTTAAATGCATGTGATACTGATCACTCTGATCAAGATAAAGAGGTCGAGGACAGTGAAAATGCTTAGAAAAGTTGATTTCTAGTACCAGATTACCAGTACAGGTAAAAATTTCAGCTGATGTCAGAAACTAGTAGCTACAAGTCTGACATTTGATTGCTTTTCAACAGATACTAGTACAATTTTAATCTCATTCTCTAATGATACCTTCCTCTTCATACTGTTACCTATATAGCATTGCATAAATACATAGTTCTATTGAAAGATTAAGAACATTTTGGAGAGTAAATCTGCCCAATAAGAATAGTTTTTAATATAAGAGGTTTTTAGGAATGAGCTTTATTGTAAAATGATTGACCAAAAATAAAAATTTCTTATGTCCTGGCTTAAATTTACAATCCACTGCTTAATTAATTCTGCTGCTAGACATCTTTCTAGATTTCATTTTCTAAAATTATGACTAGATTGTCTATTTTGAGCCTTTTTTTCTGCTGGATTTATTTCTAAATTAATTGACTTAACTATCAAAATGGTCATTTCTCATACTTCCACAGTTTACGATAGCTTCGACATACCCTGTATTCAAAAGTGATTGGAATTTTATATGCTCTGAAGCTAGAAATTTTGGTTGTAATGATGCTACTTAGGTGGAAAAATGGAGCCTGATAATTATGCAATTGAGAAACAGATATTTTCAATGTATAGTTTGAGAATTAATAAATTCATCGCATAGAAAATGTAAAAGCATCTCAATTACATATGTCAACAGCCTCCAGGAAAAGAATGTTTGGCAGCTAAAGAAAAATACCCTCCAAAGATGAATCTTATGATATATAAATATCCTTTTCTGTCCAAAATAATTTCTATTAGTAGCCTGCAATAGATAAAGATGAATGTTTCTGACCCTTACTACCTGTTTTATTCCATAGCTCAGAAAACATATAGAATGTTAAAGTAATTATTTTGCTAAGAACTTGGGAGGTTTTGCCATAATTTGGAGTCAAATGGATAGATTGGGATAAATTTGAACAACCTTAAATTGCTTTTTTGGAGATCATTGGGTGATTTTGGATAGTGTTGGGCAACTTTTTATTGTCATTTGAAAATTTGCTGGGACATGATCCCAGCAATTATGGAGAATTATCTCATGAGTTATGGTGCAATTATGGAAAATGTGGATATACAATGATGTTACAACTACTTCCAAATTCTATTGCAATTTCTTTTAAATTCATAATATTTACTCAAATCTACAGTCAGTAACCACCTACATATTGTTCAAAACATCTTTACACCTCAATTATTGGCCAAAGAAGATTGATGGTTTTATTTTTTTGTATACAGTGTTTGGCAATGCTCTATATTTAACTGACATGAGAAGAAATTGAGTTCTAATTCATCATTCTCAACAAATTTATCACTCTTAAAATTTAGGCAAGTGGTTATCTTTGTATAAAAAAAATGGGAGTTTGCCAAAATCATCCAGCAGACCCGTAGTGTTAAGTCTGGGCAAGTCTGAAGCTAGGAGGGAGAGTTCTGGAGCTCCGGAGCCTGGGCGGAAGTCTTGGAAGCACTAAAAATAGAAATATTGGATCCAAAGCAGATCCTATAAAATAAGAAATGAGAGGATGAAGTCTGAGTATTTACTGGGCTGGAACTGGATCAACGTTTGCATTGGCTCAGAATGAACACAAGAGAATAAAGACCAGCTTAGTCGATTTTTGACTTAAGTTACATACAAAAAAGTATTTAGCTTTTATACTATGGATCCGGGATGGACCAGAATAAAACATGTTGTAGAGAAAAGACAATAGCAAGGGAATAAAATGATAGAAGGAGAAATGTGCACAGCACATAAATCATGAGGAGAGGTCATGAGGAGAAACGAGTAAAAACATGTGAATGCAGAAGCGGAACATATGGAACAGCGGAGCGGAAGGAATATGAGAAGTCGGAAGAAGTCAGAAGTGTGGAAAAATGCAGATCCGATGGATCCATGAGGAAGTGATAATGAAGGAATGAAGTGTGGGAAAATATTTTCGGATGCAGCGGATCCGAGCGGATAATAAAGGATGTTAAATAGTGTGAGAAAATATTTCGGACAGAGCGGATCTGAGCAGAATAGGGATTGAATAAAGTGTGGGAAAATAAGTCGGACAAAGTGGATCCAGATGGAAGGTATGGATGTAACACATAGACAATATGGTTCTCAAGGGACACATGGTCATACTTAGTCAACACATGATGATGATTTGTCTATGCTGGGTATGACTGGCCTCTTTTGGCCAAGTGACCTTTTTTCTGATGTATATTTTAATGCAATAGGAAAAAGGACATGGAATTCCAATAAAATATATTCAAATCATATTCCAATACTTTTGTTGGATCATATTTTATCTGAAAAAATGGTTTACCAATCAGTTTACTAATTAAAGTTTGGAAAAAAAAATCAAAATATGTTCAGACTAGACTTAGGAGTATATTTTAATATAAGTCTTGATTCATGCTCAAAATTCATTTAAACATAAGATCAACCTGTGCTTTGTCAAAGATATTGTGTCATATCACAGATTTCTGGGTTTTGGAGGTTTTAGAACTCTTGGAATGTTTGTCATTGTTAAGTCCAGGTGAAGCAGATCCGGAGTGGATCCACACCAGGTGGAAGTCTTGGAAAGGAGAGAAGTATTGAAGGAAGCTGAGAGAATCAAACTGATCAAGACGGATCCAGAAGGATCTGAGGCAAAGTCTAATTCTTTCATTGGATGGAACCAACTTACAACTTTGATGAGTGAGGAGTCAGACAAAGTCAGATGAGGAGAAGATAGAGACCAGCTAAGTTGATTTTAGACTTAAGCCACATACTACAAAGTATAGAGCTTATATACAAGGGTCTGAAAGCGGACCCAGATAAAACACGTTGTAAGTAAAAGATAATAAGAATGATATAAAGGGAAATGCTCAGTACATCATCATCGTGTGAAAGCCCTTTTACAATAGAGTACATGAGGAGGGTCATAGGATCATACATGAGGAGAGAGGAGTAAACATGAGGATAGATAAAGATGATAATGGACCGAGAGTCTAAGTGAGAATGTAATAGAAAATGGATGCAGAGCGGATCCAGTGAAAGTTGATGAAGATAGAGCTGTGATATGAAGGATGAAGGATGAAGGATCTGGACAGACCTGACAGATGCATGGATGTAACAGTATCCCCCTCTTAGGCTCGAGCCCTCGAGAGCCTAGATCAAACCAAATTAAGTAATCCACCCCATGGACTGTCCACAATCAAAAAACAGAGACAAATAGCTGTGATGGTCTGTGCACCAAAAATAAACCTATAAAAGCAGATGCGATTTCGCAACTTGGACTTCAACTTTTCTCACCTTCAATGTTGTCCTCTCCTTCCTCTACTCTCAGCAGCAGCAACAACAAGGGCAAGTGTCCCGCTCCTTGTCAGCCACAGACCCCTACACCAGAACTGCCAGTGGAGGAGTTTATGCTGAAGTGTCAGTGGCTCCTACAGCAAATCAAAAACCCCAGCGCTGAGCTGGAAGAACTGGTCAATGAAGCAGTGCCAAAGAATGCGTCTACCCAGGAGCGGAGGTGCATCCTCAAGAAAAACCTCAACAGTGAGTATTTGTTTGGCTGCGCTTCTGGATCCTTACTAATGATTTGTCTACAGCAATGGATCAATACGCGGTCCTCAAGGATACGTGGGACACGGAGATGAAGGAATATGATGAGTTGGTTGCAGAGTTGGATGGGAGGTTGGAGGAGTGGAATGAGAAGTGGAAGAGCACTTGGAGGCAGGATCGGGAGGAAAGGGAGAGAAAGAGATGTCCAGAGGGGAGTGGATCTGGTGCGGGTGCGCCAAAAAACAGGGCGTATGTCGCCTTGGGAGCACCCAAAGGGCACAAGAGGGTGGGAGAAGTGAGTCCGCCAGTGTGTTTTTATATTTGTTACTTGTTTTTTATCTTCTAATTCCTTCCTAGGCGAAATGCGAACGGTGCAAAGAGCGTAAGCTTGAGTGTTGTGCGCAGACGATCTCTGGGGTCACCGTGTGTCAGCAATGTCATGCTGCCAGGCAGCACTGCAGCTTTGCCAGTCAAAGGTGTTTGTTGAAGAGGTGGACGAGGCTTATGCCCTTAATCTCTTCTTTGGCAATGTTGGCGCATTGTTGGAGGACTTGGGGGAGAAGATGAAGATTATGGAAGAGTTTGGGAAGGATCTGTGGGATGGAGAGGCTTGGTTGGGGGAGAAGATTGATGAAGTGAGGGATGAGGTTGTGAGGATGGATGTGAAGGTTGAGAGGGTGGAGAAGATGTTGAAGAAGGTGTTGAATGGGCAGAAGAAGATTCTGCAGATGTTAGAAGCGGTCTGAGCGGATGTGTCGTCAGACAAGGAGAGTAGTGAAAGTGAGGAGGATGAGGATTGGATGGGCAGACCCAAGGGGTTTTTTGACTTGGAGGTGAAAGAGGTGGATGAGAATGAAGTGGAGGAGGAAGAGAAAAGGGCCACAGATCCAGCGGATGCGGAGGATGGACAGGGTTAAGGTGAGAAGAAAGACCGAAGTTCCTCATCCGCTCCTCGGCTCCATGCCCAAAAAAATAATTTTGTATATAATTTTGTATAGCCTTGCATGTCACCCTGAGTGGGCTTGAATTTTATTTTTTCTTGTTACTTTCTTTAAAGTGTGAAAAGTAAGAGTCAAAAAGGATCTGGAGCAGATCCGAGAAGGGTGAACGAAAAATGAGTTGAGCAAAGCAAGGTTCTTCTATCCAAAATGGATCCACTAAATGAGCTTCAAGAGCGGACCTGGCTTGTCAGGGTACTTTGCATTGAAGTTGACAATGTAGTCATCTGCAATCAATTTGTCCGCCAAGACCCAACTAAATTCTTCATTGGTTCCTTCATATCCGAGCCATTGCACATAGTACAGCAATGGACACTTGCATCTGCGTCTGTCAATTTTAGAATCCAAAATCTCTGCAATCTCATATTCAACTTCACTGTCGACCTTGACCAGAGGCAGCAGATCCGATGTCAAATTTGGGATCGAGCTTGGATGGAATGGTTCAAGTTGTGAGATGTGAAAGACTGGATGGACAGTGCGAAGATAGTTTGGAAGTTGTAGGGTATATGAAAGCGAACTGGGATGGGCAATGACCTTGAAAGGACCAAGATACTTTTCAGAGAACTTGGGAGTAGGTCTAGTGGAACGAATGTGTTTGGCTGAGAGGAAAACTTCGGATCCGATCAGAAATTCAGGTGCATCCAAGCGACGTTTATCAGCTTGAAACTTGTAACAAGTCTGGGCGAGTGCAATTTCTTCATGTAGGAAAGTATGGAGTTCTTCAAGGTTGACCACAAAATGTTGCACCCATTCGGATGCAAGATCGTAATCTGGATGGATGCTGAAATTAGGGTGGTAACCTTTGTTGGCATAGAAAGGAGAGATTCCTGTGGAAGCGTTTGGAGCATTGTTGTATGTGAATTCAGCGATAGGAAGAAGCTTAGACCAGTTGTCTTGTTGGTAGGAGCAGTATATGCAAATGTACTGTTCCAATGTCTGGTTTGCTCATTTGGTCTGTCCGTCCGCTTCCGGATGATAGCCGGAGGTGAAATGAAGTTCCATTTCCAACACTTTGCCTAGAGCTCAGAAGAATTGGGAGACAAATTCGGATCCTCGGTTGGAAGTGACATGCGAAGGGATTCCATGCTTAGAGAAGACATGAAGGATAAAAAGATCTGCAAGTTGTTCAGAAGTAATGGTGTCGTGGGTAGGGATGAAGATTGCTTGTTTCGAAGCATGATCAATAACCACCAGAATAGAAGTGTAGCCATTGGACATAGGAAGCTGTTCGATAAAATCCATGGAAATAGAATCCCACAGACATGTCAGAACCAGTAGGGGCTTGAGTAAACCAAAGGGTTGATGCCGACGAGGCTTGTTATGGCCACAAGAAGTGCAAGACTGAACATAATCTCAGACGAATTCTCGCATCCAAGGCCAAGCATAATGACGTCGGATGATTTTGAGTGTTCGGTTCTGTCCAAAATGTCCTGCAAGGGGGTGATCATGATGATAACATAAGACCTGGAGCCGTAAGTCTGAAGCATTAGGAATGTATATGTGTTCGTCGAGACGAAGTAAACCAGAGTCATCGATGGTCCATCACGAATCCGAAGGTCCTTTGGCAAGTTCGATGCCAGTGGACATGTCCAGATTAGAAGCATAAGAAGTGCGAATGGATGTGTGAAGATTGTCAATGTTCATGATAATACTGGCGTGAAGAGTCAGAGCTTCGAGGAATGTGGCTCTGAGGGAAGTGGAAAGTTGTTCTTGAGTGAAAACAGGTCTGTAGTTCTGAGGATTAGTGAAGCATTCACGAAGATAATTAAAGGATTCATCACAGGCCTTAGTCCATTTCCATTCGATGTGCTTGTGAGTGAGGCACATAAGCTGGATGACGATACCGGAATAGTTGTAAATGTAGCATCGGTAGAAATTACCGAACCTAAGGAAGGATTGGATGTCCTTGACCTTCTGAGGTACCAGCCATTCCAAAATTGTTTTGACCTTATTCCTTGAGATTTTGAGCCCTTCAGGGGAGAGAATGTAGCCCAGGTACTCCACCATATCCGTAGAGAATTTGCACTTGTCCAGATTGACAAATAACCCATGCATACAGAGCCATCAGAAGACTTCACAGACGTGCTCCTTATGGTCATTAGGATTGTCTGAGAAGATTAGAACATCATCCAAGTATTAGATTTAACAGGTGTTAAGGACACTTGAACACAAGTGAAATGAGACAACGGATATGATTGAGGCTCTGGTATAACAGTACAACACTACTTAGTATTTATACTTGTAGCTACTGTATGTGTGTGAGTCCATAGATAAGAAAGAACAATAAAGCATAGCTTGTGTGCAGCACTAGTACAGCAGTGTAAGACAGGTGATATCAGGAAAGACAATAAGACAATAGGAAAGGTGTAAAGATGAGTCGATAGAAATGAGATAGATGTCATGTATCATATGGATAGCTATACAAGCAAGTTAGATAGAAGTAAAGAATAGAAACGAATATAGTCCTATGCATAAGGTGAATCGTAGATTCCAACACTCCTCCTCAAGCCTTTGCGAGTCCCATGGATGAAGCAAAGTGCTTGGCTTTAAGTGACGGTAAAGCCTTTGTGAATATGTCAGCAGTCATGTCGGATGTGGGGCAGTATGAGAGTCTGATTTTTCCTTCTTCAATGACGTAGCGTATGAAATGGTAGCGGATGTCAATGTGTTTAGTGCGTGCGTGGTAACGGTCATCTTTTGCAAGTGCAATAGTGGATTGATTGTCTGAATTGATAAGAATAGGGTCAGTGACTGATCCAAATATTTTGGAAATAAAATTTCGAATCCAAATAGCTTCTTTTGCGGCATGAGATAATGTGATATACTCAGCCTCAGTGGTTGAAAGTGAAATAGTGTCCTGTCGTTTAGATGACCATGATACAGCTCCTCCATTGAGCATAAAAACATATCCTGAAATAGCATGTCGATTTTCATTTGACATTCCATCTGCGTCTGAGTAGCCAATGATGTCTGATGGTTTATCTCTGTAAGTTAACCAATAATCCTGTGTGCCTTTAAGATAAGCAAATACTTGGCATAATGCGTTCCAATGAGTAATGCCTGGATTTTGGGCAAATCGGGCAAGTTGAGATACTGGGTAAGCGAGTTCTGGATGGCAAGCATGTCGTAAATATTGAACTGCTCCAAGTGCTTCTCAGTAAGGTTTGTCGTGCATTTGAGCTATTTCTTCAACTGTGGTTGGACTTTGAGTTGTAGAGAGTTGTGTATGAGGATCGAATGGGATGGAAACGGGTTTAGTGTCTGAGAATCCATATCGTGAAATGATAGAGTCGATGTAGGATCGTTGTGACAATTGAAGTGTTCTCTTCTCTCTGTCTCGTTGAATTTCAATTCCTAACATCCAATGTAATTCTCCTTCATCTTTGACTTCTACTCTCTCTTTGATTTTGTTCTTCAACTTCTTCATGTCCTCCTTGGTGTCAGTTACAAGGGTCATGTCATCAACGTGAATGAATATGATGATAAGGGGGTTTGTCTGGAAAAATACAGCATGATTGAAGTCTGATTGTCTAAGTCCAACTTCTTTCATGATGCTGCAGAATTTTAGATACCAATGTCGTCCAGCTTGTTTAAGTCCATAGAGCGCTAATCGGAGGCGAAGTACTTGTCCTGGTTTAATACCTGGGATCTCAATACCAGTGGGTGGTTTCATATAGATCTTTTCATTGTCGTCTAATTTGCCATAGGGATAGGCTGATTTGACGTCCATTTGGTGGATCTCCATGTCTCGATAAGCAGCAATAGCGAGTATGATGCAGACAGATGTGAGTTTAGCGACGGAAGCGAATGTTTCATCTGGGAAGTAATCAACTTCAAGGATCTGGTTGTATCCACGGACACAAAGTTGTGCTCGGTGAATGATGAGTCTACTAGCTTCGTCTTTCTTTGATCTGAGAACCCATTTGTTGGTAAGTATGTTGGCATTGTCAGGTGGATAGATCAATTCAAATGTTCCACATTGTTCATGTCGTCACATTTCTTCCTCCATAGTTTCCTTCCAATACTTCCAATCTGGTCATCGTTTGGCTTTGGTTACTGTATAGGGGTCATATGCTTCGATTTCTGATGTGACTTGTGCGAGACTGGCAGTGAGAATGGTGGAGTAATCCTTTGTGTATGCGGCCATTTCTCTGAGTTTGGCTGCAGGTTTTCTGCTCCTCCTGCTTGTGACAATTTTTGGGTCAACTGGTTCTCCAATTTCAACTGGTGTGGGTTCTCCAATTTCGGTTGGCTGATCCAACTCAGGGACTTTGTTCTCCAAATTGATGGCAACATCATGATCCTTGTCCTCACTGAGTTGGGTCTGCTGTTTGGAAAATGTGATATTTCGTTTGACTGTAATGGTCCATTGTTTGGGCCAATAGATATTATAGCCTTGTGACTCTTTCTCTGGTCCAAGCCAACATCCTTCTGTAGCTTGTTCCGATAGTTTGTCAGGTCAAACTTCTTGTTTAACAAAAACAATAGAGCCGAATGGATGTAGATCTGATATGTCAGGGGTGTGACCAAATCGTTTCTCAAAAGGGGTTTTCATTCCTATGGTTTTGTGTGGAGTTTGGTTCCAAATATAAACAGCGTACATCATGGCCATTCCCCATAGTCATTTTGGTAAGCCTGATGCAATAAGCATAGCTCAAACCATGTTGAGCAAGGATCTGTGGCTGCATTCTGCAGTACCATTTTCCTCTGGTGTGTCATGAACTGTGAGGATACGATCTGTTCCTTTTCCTTCCAAGAACTGCAAGAAATCTCCTCCTAGGTATTCTCCTCCTCGATCTGAGTGTAGAACCTTTATAATGATACCATGTTGGGTTTCAAGGTTGGTTTGGAATATGATGTATTTTGGAAATGCCTCATCTTTAGTGTGCAGTAGAGGTTGCTCCAGCCAGTATGTGGCGTCATCAAGCAATGTGAGTGCATACTCATTACAATGAATGGTTTTGACAGATGCTGGCCCCCATATATCAGTGTGCATCTTGTCTCCAAAATTCTTTGCACGTTCAGATTGGCATTGTTTGGGAACTGGGAGTCTAGAAGCTTTCGCTTGCATGCATACAGCACATTCAGTTTCCTCCATTTGGTTTCTGTTCAACCTAATGCCCTGGATAGATTTTGCTTTAAAAGCATCCTTCAAATAACTGTAATTGATGTGTCCTAGGGCGCAATGTGCTTCATAAAGGGATAGGGTGCAGTCAGTAGCTGCATAAGCATGTTCATGTGGGATAATTTGATAAAGCCCATTAACCTTCGGAATACATGCAACATTCCTTCCTTGACCATTTGAGATGTTCATCTGGCCTTGTTCGATATGAATAACATATCCAGCATCATCCAGTTTTCCAATGGAAACAAGTGTGTTCGGCATGCCTGGGATATGCAATGTGTTATGCAATGGAAAGAAATGGGGTCGTTCTGATGAATCATGTGTTTCAATGTGGAGCATGCCTTTTCCATTAGAAGAGAAAGTGTCGGCATTGGCACCTTTGATGGTACGGGGTGGAATTTCTTTGTAGTGCTTCAGTTCCTTGCGAAGTGGTGTCATGTGAGAAGTAGCTCCTGTGTCAAACAGGATTGGAGTCTGTTGTTCAGATGCTATGAATGCTGCTTCTGCAATTTCTGAGCAGCGGTTGGACATATGACCAACTCCTCCACAATTATAACATTTCACCTCTTCATTGGACTTGTTGTTGTGACCTTGGTAGTTCCCTTTTCCTCCTCGGCCTCTTCCTCGTCCTCTGAAATTTCCTTTTCCTCTGCCTCTGCCTCTTCCTCCTCTGAAGTTGTCATTAGAGTAATTGGCAGAGTCCTTGGGTTTGTGATTGTTGCTAGATCCTTCTGCATCAGCACAAATGGATGAAATAAGCATGCCTGCAGTGAGCTTGTTTGGCTCATCTCGATAGTATATGGTAAGGGAGGTGATGATGGGTTTAAATTGATCTGAAACTGATGCGATAACAGCATTTTTGAATCATGCATCAACTATATCCACTCCTCGGTTGGATAGTTCATCCTGAATTTCAACAAGCATATCAAGGTGCTCATTGATCTTCGCAGGATTGTGGCATCTAAGGCTAAACAGTTTGCCTTCCAGGTATGCCTGTGTAAGAGGGTTCTTGGCATCAAAATCTGTCTTCAATGCATCCCAAAGCTCCTTTGATGTTTTCTTCGACTTGTATCTTTGGAAGATCTTGTCAGGTAATGCTCCAATTATGTCATTCAACAAATCTTTATCCTCCTTCTCTTCATCTCCTGTCCCAGCTGCAGTTAGGTATTTGTCATACCCGAGAGAACTAGCGGCTCTTTCAACACGCGTTTCCCAAGTTAACCAATTAGAACCATCCTCCTTCAAGGTAGTAACCTTGTCAAATGCTTTGGTAGCTTTAGACATGTCGTTGTCACTATCTGAGTCTGAATCCAGTGATTCTGAATCTGATGAGTGATCTGAGGGATCTGGTGGAGGTGGTGGTGTTTGATGTCTAGATGGGTGTTCGCTAGGTACTGGATCTTCGTATTCTAGATCTGGTTCCTCTTTTTCTTCAGCAAATGCAGGTTGTTCACCAGTAGGCGAAACGGATAGATCAACAACAGATGACGTAGATTGTTGTGGCTGCTGTGGCTGAGGTGTTTCAAGCGGTGGAAAAGTGAGTGGGAAGGTGAGTGGAGTTCTGGGAGGTGTTTCTATATGTCTCTGATGAGTTCTGATTGCCTCTTCCTGGCTTTCAGTAATAGAGAGTGCCCAGTCATTTCCTCTTGTGGGATCTAATAGAGGTGGATCATATCGATTTGGGCAAGGACTAGATCTGCAAGCTTTAAAGTTTGTACCTCCTGCTGGATCTGTGTAATAGTCAATCCACTCAGTGTGATCAAATAAATGAGATCTCTGATAGCAAGGGAGAGTATTATGATGTGGTTGGGCTGTAGAAACAGGTGGTGTGAATAATTGTTGTTGCAAAGGGCTGCCTCTCCTGGATAAGGCTTGGCTAGGTGAAGGTATACAAGATTGGGGTCGTGAAGTAGGTCTAGATGTAGGCCTGGATCCTGGTCGCGATCTGATGATGCTTTCAGGGTTATCAACTGGGGGTACTGGGGTTCCGTGTCTGCGACTGGTTTGGTCAGAACTGGTCATACAACGTCGAGAGCAAGACGATAAGCAAACAATATAAGGTTAGAGCTCGGGGCCCATAACCTATTAGATTTAACAGGTGTTAAGGACACTTGAACACAAGTGAAATGAGACAATGGATATGATTGAGGCTCTGGTATAACAGTACAACACTACTTAGTATTTATACTTGTAGCTACTGTATGTGTGTGAGTCCATAGATAAGAAAGAACAATAAAGCATAGCTTGTGCACAGCACTAGTACAGCAGTGTAAGACAGGTGATATCAGGAAAGACAATAAGACAATAGGAAAGGTGTAAAGATGAGTTGATAGAAATGAGATAGATGTCGTGTATCATATGGATAGCTATACAAGCAAGTTAGATAGAAGTAAAGAATAGAAACGAATATAGTCCTATGCATAAGGTGAATCGTAGATTCCAACACCAAGTAGACAATTACCGTAATGTCCAAGAGGTCTGAAAAGACATCGTTGATGAAGCGCTGAAAAGCAGCGGGTGCGTTAGTCAATCCAAAAGGCATGACTTTCCATTCGAAAGATCCATAGTGGGTCCGAAAGGCTGTTTTCCATTCGTCGCCTTCCGCAATGCAGACCAGATGGTAAGCATGGCGAAGGTCAAGTTTGGTGTATACTTTTGCACAGCGAGGAGTGTCAAGGAGTTCAGCAATGAGTCGAAGTGGATAGCGACCCTTTTTGGTAATCTTGTTCAATCCGTGGAAGTCGACTCAGAGACATAAATCTCCGTTCTTTTTGCAGACAAAAAGGACAGGCGCTGTGTGAGGAGAAGAAGATAGTTGTATAAATCCAATGCGTAAGTGTTCCTCTTGTTGCAAAGAGACGACAATGAGAGGGCAAGCGAGAGCGAGACGAGCACAAAAGACCTTAGCACAACTAGTCCAAATAGACCAAGTTAGATTAGAATAGAAAAGAAGATACAGAGCATACCTAGTCCGAATAGACCAAGAGGTCAAGATGAGGACTAGGTTACAGGATGAAGAGTTTAAATACTGTACTACAGGAATCTGCGATGTGAAACTAGGGCTAAGGGTCTACAGCACTACCAACACATGTTCGGGAAAGATTATGGTAAGGCTATGGAAAGGCTATGGACAAGTATGATCGACAGGGAAATGAAAGAAAGGTGTAGACAGGGTGTAAAGGTGTGAGGCAGCGATAAGGCTGCGTGCACTGCGTACATCGTGGAAATGCCTGATTTAATTGATTCGCTTGTGTGGCTTGTTGACTTGTTGCCAAGCTACAATTCAGGTAATTCATTAAACTCTATTCATTTTATATAAATAATGAATGCTGTTTGCATTAAGAACCCAGCTTGTGACGAAAACACACTGGGCTGGTCTACTTGCTGCTTGACCTCCTTGACCGGCTTGTACAAGCCGAAAAAAGCCGGTCAAGTCGGGGTCACCTTGAATAATCACGATGTAGTCAAGGTTTAAGGTTTGGAGGTAAAGTTTAAAGGAAATGGTAAACAGGAACATACAAATGTAAATGTCTGAAAATAAAGGAAAAATGAATATTAGTAATCGGAATAAAATGTCAGTATTTAATCTTCATGACACCTCTATGAACTTTCAGAGGGCACCAAGTTCCGAGTCGGATACGGGATAAACATGTCTGATCAGAGGCAATTTGCCTTCTTCCAGATCGATTTTGAGATCATATGGCCTATGGAGTGCAAGTTGGTCTGATAATCCTTCGTCAAAAACATCAGCAAAATCAGCTAGCTCTGGAGGAACATTTGAGGATAATGATGACATAGAGCCCTCAGGAAGGTGGGCATACTTGTGGGTACTTGTGAGTGTACCCATGGGAGAACTTGCCTATACCCGCACTCATGAGTATTTAATACTCACGAGTGTGGGTATAGGTGAGTGCAAGTATGGCTCCCCATGTTGAAGATATACTTGTGGGTACTTTGTGATTCTTCTTGAATTTATCAGGCTGAAATAAAAATTTTTTATTCAGGTATGGATGCATCGCAAAGTAAATATTGTTTAGGTCAAAAATTAGTACAAATTAATTGTTAAATTTAAGTTTCAAGGATCAGCGCCTCCAACACCACAAATAACCATTCCGAGACTACCAGTGGTGAGTAATTCAGAAGCCCATATCATACTGAAGAGAGAATCTTAGAACAAGTGAAGGCTACAAAGGTGAAGAGACATACCTTAGCTGTGGTAGTTGGAACCATAGTGTCCAATCCAGCAGACATGAATAGTCATCTAAACTGTTATCAGTAATTTTGTCAGCAGTGACGTATCTTACAAAACTCACCCAACACCAAGATTCTATCACACATCCTCATCACTGGGACTTTGTGCGTGATCATGACCATTGTCATCTTCTGTCTCTCCTCCCCAACACCACCTTCCTTGAGACCAACAAGTGTCTTGACAACCTTTCTCTGGTTCTCCACGTCCAAAGCAGACGTACACTCATCCAAAACCATCACTCTCGCATTTTTTCTTGCCAATGCCCTCGCAATCATCAGTCTCTGAGCCTGTCCACCACTTATCTCGCTCGCCTTTTCACCGATTGGGGTTTCATAGCCTTCAGGAAGGTCCATGATCCACTCGTGAACGTTGGCGAGTTTGGCCGCCCGTCGGATATTGTGGTAGTGTGCTTCAACTCCTCCTTTGAGACCATAAGCAATGTTCTCGGCAATGGTCATGTCGAACAAGGTAGGCGTCTGTGAAACGACGGTGAGATGTTTTCTCAGCCAAGAGACATCCATCATGTCAATGTCGACACCAGTTGGACCTCCAAGGAGGATAGAGCCGGATTTGGGTTTGTAGAGTCTTTGGAGGAGGGAGGCAATGGTGGATTTGCCGCAGCCAGAAGGACCGACAACGGCAACGCATTCACCAGGGTAGATGGATAAGTCACAAGAGGACAGGACAGGAACATCGGGATGGGTAGGGTAAGAAAAGGAGGTGGAGGAGAAAGTCACGCTTGAGGAGATGGTAGTCAGCAGTAGAGAGAAGAGAGAAGGGGAAGGAGGAGTGACAGGTGAAGAGGTAATCGTAGGTCGAAGGGCATCCTTAGACTTGGAGGTATTCAAGGTATCAAGTCATAGAACTTGAAGCATATCCTGAGTTGCTTGGACAGCGCGTGTGATTCGGTTCGCTGCAAGTTGCTTATTAGTACACCTTTACTTTACAAGGAAGAAAAGACTCACTAAACGCCATCAGCTTACTTCCAATCATCACACTAAACACCACCAAGTTCAACACTTGAACCATCTGCAGATAGGTATACATCCCCTTTGCAATAAACACCACTCCGACGTAAAACAACAACGCCTCTGCCAAATAGATCAAGCCATTAGCAACGCCAAACGTGCATCCTTCAACTAGTGCGCCCCTGACACCGACGCTAAGGGCATGATCGGTGAGCAAGTGGAAACGAGTGTGGAAAAAGGGAGAAAGGTGGAGGGAACGGATAGTTCAAATGTTGTTGATGAGGTCAAAGTAACCTTTGCCAACTGAGAGGAAACAGGAGGGAGAGGCTTGAGTTTTTGGGGAGGAAAGTCTTGAAAAGAGATTGATCAAATCCTGGTCCCATACCTTGTACGACTTGGCAGGTAATTTCAATGTCTTCCTGACCAGTCATGAAAACCAGGATATCACCAGGTGGAAGTGACGGATGGATTTGAAGGACTTGTTTGACAGTACTATCGATGTAGTCTTTGCAAGGTGATTTGGAATGGAAGACTTCGACAGGGAATGTTCATCCAGGAATAGTAAAGCAGGGTGCATCGCTGTAGAATTTAGAGAACTTTAAATGTTGTCAGAATTGGAATGCAGATGAGCTAGTAAAAACTGACTTTATCAGTGTTCATGGTAGCTGAAGTAACGATGAGCTTCAAGTCTCGCCTTCGTGTCAAGACTGGGAAAAAGGTCAGAATGATCATAACATTAAGTCGAAATGTACTCACTCTTTCATAGAAGACCCATTAGAATGTCGGTACTCAAAGACCGCTCGTGGGCCTCATCAAGGATAATGATACTGTAACAATCCAAGTCACCTTCGTTGAGCAATTCTCGTAGTAGAACACCATCAGTCATGTCTGTGAACAAGTCAGTTTTGGCAAGGTCGCTAGTATCAACACACCATACACTTGATCTTGGTTTCCACAGATTCGGAAAGAGTCGGGAGTCTAAGGCTTGCTGTACCTAGCATACTAAGCTGTTTGTGGGGCATTGCTGTGGATTTGAACGTGGTTTTTCCATTGATAAAAGTCGGTGCGGTAGGTAGAGGTGAAAGATGGACGTACAACTTTTTGTTTGCAAAGCAAGGCTGTAGGTAAACATTGAAGGTGTGACTTTGTTTACTGCCTTGAGCTTTAAATCTTCATCTGCGTTGGTGCATTCTTTCACCAGCACGGATGTGTCTGCCATCTGCCGGGCTGGGAGCAATCTGTTCACTGCATGTGAAGTATGCAGCCACAACCCTGGGGCAGCAGAAACCATCAGTGCGTTACTTTCTCCAACATTACATGCTGCTCTGACTGGCCTTCCAAGGCGTTGGGTTTATATTCTTTATATCCGTCCCAACTGCGTCTCGCTCTCACCTGATGAAAATCTGGCCACTTTCTTACATTGCGGGAAAGGCCAAATTCGTTGCGCTTTGACTACGGTGTCATCTTTCAAGTTTGGTCTTTCCTGTATTGTCCTCGTGTTACTGGACTATAAAGGTAACCCTCTGGTTCTGTTCTGGTTTGTTTCCTTTCTCTCTCTTATGGTTAAATCTACCAGCATGTCGAAATCTCAGCCATCTCAAATCTCCAACAATTCGACTACAAATCTAAAACGAAAAAAGAGCAAGTCCACCAACAATACCAGTTCGAAGCGCAAGCATAATGATTGCACTGACGATGAAGACACCAGCTCAGGTTCAGACTCACCAGAACCTCCCCCACCCAAGAAAGCAAAGAAAGCCAAAATCAAAGAAGCTCGGACTCCAAAAGAGAAAGATGCTGCATTTCGCCGCCGTTTTGACAAGTCACTCAGCGATGAAGGGATTCTTGGTGATTTTACTACTATGCCCCCGTAACTTCTTGTCTGACGACCCTTTAGGCAAACAACAGGCTGTGTGGAAGTCCGACGTCTACAAGCACTTTCAAGCTGCCGTCATTCTCTATCAACAGGGAATTTGCAAGTACTCATTTCAGTGTAAAGAGTACGTTACCTTTAACCCAACATATAACCAACTGATCCTTTTGCAAAGACACCCCAATGACCCTAAGTGCACAGTGACCCATGCACGGTACGATACATCCACCACCAACCTAGTTAACCATGTCAAGTCATGCCAAGCCCAGACAGCTCCTCCCAAACAAGCTATCATGGTGTTTATGCCTAATCGATATGACCAAGGCGAGTTTCGTACCTGGCTCAACATATGGGTGTCACAACGTCAACGACCTTTCAAGATCGTCAAGGACCCAGAACTTCTCCAGACATTCAAGATCCTCAACCCCAATGTCACTGTTGTATGTCCACAAACTATTTCGCTGGACATCAAGGAGATACGTGAACTATCTATTTCTGATGTTGCAGCCAGTCTGCAGGTGACCTCTTTCTTTCGAGCCCCTTTATGCATGACTCATTTACAAACTTTAGAAACACCGCGGTTTCATCCACCTTTCATTCGATGGTTGGACTGCAGCTAATGTCCAGTCGTTCCTTGGTATGGACATCAACTACTGCAACAACGAAGGCAATCTTGTTAACTTTACCCTGGATTTCACACCGTGAGTACTACCATCCGCCAACCTGTCTATACTCACATGTACTCTCTAGCCTTCGCAAGCGTCATTCAGGTGCTAATCTTGCAGATGCAATGCTGAATACACTCAAACAATTTGGTATCGAAGAGAAGGTATACTGTGTCATTTAAACATACAGAACTGTCACTCATGCACAAACAGATATTCAGCCTCATCGGTGACAACGCTTCAAACAACAATACCATGATTGAGAACCTGGAACTCAAGTTAATCAACTGCCCAGCTGGTGAATCTTCACGAGTGCACTGTATGTGCCATGTTCTCAATCTTATCATGACGGTATGTTTAGTTTCGTTACTGTTGGCTTGGATTTGACCTACTTCGCAACAGGCAATCCTCAGACCTTTCAAACTCAAATTGAAGGTGGTGAATGGTGAAGAGCTGGAAATCGAGGATGATGAGGACGAGGAGGATGATCTTGCGGAATCGGGTGAGGAGGATGAGGACTCTGGTGATGAGTATGCCGCAGATGAAGGACGTGATAGTGGGGACCAAAGGATTATCCAGGAGGTAATGAAGGAGGTTTGGGCGACAACTCATATCATTGTGGATGACGATGAGTGGAACAATGGTCATCTGACAATGCGAAGGGTGAGTTTTCTGGCTCTTGTGTTTAGCTTTACTGATGTTGTTGTAGACTCAGCGCTTGACAAAATGTGTCCACTATTCAAAAGCTTTTCATGACGAGCTCAAGGCTCTTGCTGAAAAGTCTCATGTCAAGTATTGTACATTGAAACGCACTGTCTCTTCCTGTTGGAACACTGTCGGGATTATGCTGTCCTCTATCTGCCATCTCAAGGAGATTTTAAAACAGTTTTTGAGGAACCACAAGGACTTACCATCCTTCAGTGAATTGGAGTGGACATTCATTGAACAGCTTGAAGAGCTGCTGCAGGTATGTGCCTCTACACATCACCATTTCTCTGTGATCTGACTTTGGTTTGTTCAGCTGTTTGTGTATTTCACCGAGCATATGTCTGGCAAGAAGTGGCCCTGTTGAATTGGCGCTTCTATAGATGCCATCAACGCATTGCCACATTTATGTGGCAACAAATCTTCTATCAGATCATTCTGATTGAACAGTTGTAGTATGTAGAATAACCACATACACACGGTACATATTGATACGGACAGCCTTATGCTGATAATCATATGATACTTATTGTAGTTACTTAGTATAAATACCCCAGTAGTTATCCTGTAACTCTAGCACTCTTAACAGAGATACTTCTATCATCTTATCGCCTCAGCTCTTACTCTCAATCCCCAGGTAGGTTCAAGGAGGCCACTGCCTTGCTGCCTACACAGGCCTTTCCATACCTGTACATTTCGTCAGGTTATGGGCCCTGGAGTCCGCTGTCAGGAGCGCCTTAAAAGGCTGCCAACGATGCACTCCACCCACCTGGTCGTCGCCTTAAAAGGGCTTGACGTTATGCCAAACAACGATGAGCTATCTGCTGCTTTCAGCGCAGAGCTCTGAGCAATCTGCTGCTTATTAGCACTGTGCTCATTATATCGTACATTGGCAAGGGGCTCTAGTCACCGTCTTGCTGCGCATTTATTGTCGCATTTTTTACTCTTTATTTTATGCATTTTGGATGAATGCTGACAGATGACTTTCCCCAGATATATCAACTATGTCTTCTAACAGTACGTTCAACACCCTTCCAACCCTTGATGCCACAAATTGGAAGCACTGGTCTACTCAAATGACTGCATACCTCATGCACTCTGGCGTCTGGGACACTGTTACTACTGAACAACCATCCCCTGCTACTTACACTGAAGCCACGGCCACTGCTGGCACTTCCACCAACAGGGAGGAAATTCATGATTGGAAAGACAAAAACATGAAGGCTCTAGGTTCCATTCGCCTACGTCTCTCTACTTCAGTCGCATCCAAGGTCGAAGACAAGACAACTGCCAAGGACACTTGGGACAAACTCAAGGAACTTTACAACAACCCTACTGTTGCCTCCATTCTCTATGACTTTAAATCAGCCATGAATGTTCAGATCCCAGCTAACAGCCACCCTGCTAATTTCATTGAAGACCTCATTATGCACTTCCATCGTGTTGAGGCAGCTGACAAGGATTTCAAAATCCCTGCCACACTCCAGATCCTAATCCTACTCTCCAAATTACCAGACACTTACAAAACCATCATCGATGATATAGCCTCTGACCCCATTGACAGTGTCAAAAAATATACCATCAAAGAAATTAATAACCATGTTACCATGGTCTTTGAAGGAACTGGTAAAGGAAAACGCAAGGATGCTGGTAAGCAGGCACAGAAGCTGTCTGCAGTAAAGAGGAAAAGGGAGGACCCTAAATTCAAACAGCAACAACGCCAGAACTCTGGCAACGATGCTACAAACCAGGGGGGGAACCAAAATTCGAAGGGTCGCAGCAAGCGTGCTGGCAAAGGCAAAGGCAAGGGACGTCAACATGACGACCATGGCCACTCCCATGTCGCCACCGCTGCTCGAATTCCTCTTACAGCTTCTCTCCCAGACCCTCATAAGCCTTTCTTCCAGGAAACGCAGAAGCCTTTTGACGGCTTCTTTCCAGGTACGAAGAACGCTTTTGATCTTGCTCGTGACATGGGTGTTAAAGCATCCACTCAGCGAATCAAGGTCCTCGAACCCGTCGTCCATGGAACTCAGGACATCGAAATGTCGGAGTACCACCAGAATGAGGACGAGGATGCCCCCGTCGCAGGTCCCTCTACTCCTTCATTGTTGAGCAGAATGAGCCAGGACCAGCCAATCACTTGGGCCAACAACGACCGCAGTCTGTCGGACAAGGGGGTTTCTCTCAGTTCAATGTTGGATGTGAACGAGGATATTGCAGAGGCCGCTGGTTTTGATGACCAGAGTGTCTATTACAGGCAAGTACCTTCTCATTCTAATCAGTACACTTTGTCTAATGCACATTCACTTGCAGCAAAGACAAGGATAGAGACATGTAGTACTTCTTAAGAACGTTGCTCTGTACCAGTAGATTTTAATCTACCAGATGTACTAAATAAATATTATTCATCTCCCTGTGCACACAACGTACCTTTTGCTGAGTGTTCTAAATGTAAGGGAAAGAAAAATATTGAGAAGGAACTCCAAAAATACATGGATTCGCTTACTATGGATCATTGGCTTCTAGACTCAGGAGCATCATCTCATTTCACATTTGTGAAAGATGACCTGGTCGATATAGAAGAACTTGAGAACCCAATACCTCTAAAAACTGCAAACTCTTTTACAAAGATTACAGCAAGAGGAACGGTGTTGATCCAAAAGCACAATAAAGTTTACAAACTTGATCCTGTATATTATGTGCCTGATCTAAACCAACACCTCATATCATTAGGACAACTCCTAAATGATGGCTACGAGAGTCATGGTACAAATGAACTTATTACTTGTCGTGAAGACTAAATACTAACATTTTATTCCGATTACTAATATTCATTTTCCCTTTATTTTCAAACATTTACATTTGTATGTTCCTGTTTACCATTACCTTTTAACTTTATTTCCAAACCTTAAACCTTAACTACGCAGTGCGCGCAGCCTTATCGCTGCCTTGCACTTTTACACCCTGTTTACACCTTTCTTTCATTTCCCTTTCGATCATACTTATCCATAGTCTTTCCATAGCCTTACCATAATCTTTCCCGAACATGTGTTAGTAGTGCTGTAGACCCTTAGCCCTAGTTTCACATCGCTGATCTCGATAGTAGCGTATTTAAACTCTTCATCCTGTAACCTAGTCCTCATCTTGACCTCTTGGTCTATCTGGACTAGGTATGCCTTGTATCTTCCTTACAGTTCTCTAATCTAACTTGGTCTATCTGGACTAGCTCTGTGTTAAGGTCTCTCGCACTTGTCTCGCTCTCGCTTGCCCTCTCGTTGTCGCCTTCTTCGCGACATTAGGTCAAGATCCTCTACTGCACCCGTCTATCAGGAGATCTGTGCAGACACGCTGTACTCGTTGGTATCCTGATCCCTTTCCTCCCAATTCCCCAAGGGCCCACAAGCCCGTCGACTCTAGCCTGTGTGAGGAGCCTCACAGGTGGGCAGGTACGAACGGTTCAAGGAACTGTTGCGTAAGGTCATCCCCCATCCACACGAGCTTCGAAACGTAAATCCGGACTCCCTATAAAGGAGTAAGGTGGTTGCCTGACCTCGTAATTGAAATCAGCCTTCAACTCTACCAACACGAGAAACAACTATGTCCGATCCCACTACCCTCGTATGCTATAAACTCCCACACGGAGTAGACCTCACCGGAAAACGACACGTATATGTCAGGGCAGACGGAAAATTCTGGCCTTGTCAGGATCAAGTCTGTCTGAACGCCTTCTTCCAAACAATCAGTGAACCCACTACAGCCACCTGGGACAATGTTGAACACGAAATCATCCCCGTCCCGCCGAAAAAGCCCCCAACGCCACCGAAAGACGAGAACATGGATGATATGTCCAAAGATGATCTCATCAAGTTCCTTATGAAACAACAGCTCATGCTCCAGAACGAAGTCACTCGCCTCGCTCACTCTATCAGCAAGGCCGATATCACAGAGAAAAAGGACAAGAAAAACGCCAACGCTAAACCCGCTCCCTTTACAGGCAAAGGAACGGATGTACACCGCTTCCTCGCCTTCTTTCAGAATTGGGCAGGAAAGCAGGAAGGAATCCGAAATGCTCATGACTGGATCGCTTCTGCCCTGTCCTACATGACGGAAGATACAGCAGACTGGGCTGCCTGCTACGCCGATCAGGTGTTCCAACACTATGCGGACCCCACCAAAACCTCATTCCCGTTTAACGGAAAATGGGACGAATTCGTCAAAGCATTTAAAACCAGGTTCGGATCCCTTGACGAAGAACCGGAAGCTAGGAAGGAAATACAGGGAAAGGATGGCAAGGGAATGAAGCAAGGGAAGCAGACAGTGGCACAGTTCGCGCAGAAGTTCCAGGATGTCGGGTCCAGAACCAGGTTCTCGGATGCGGATCTCCTGGAGCGGTTCTGCAATGGGCTTAACCACGGCATTCGACTCCACATGGTGAGCATCAACATCATGCAAGGAAAGCCCAAATCTTTGACCCAGGCTATTTCGCGAGCCATCGAAATCGAATTGGCTCTTCATGATCCCACCTACAATGCAACCAATAACCATCATTCTGACCCAAACGCCATGGACATGGATGCCACGCGAGTAGGAGGAGGAAGAGGAGGAGGAGGAAATTGGAATGGGAAAAGCCGAGATGACTTTCTTAGAGAAATGAGAGGACAATGCTTTGGATGTGGAAGCCCGAGCCATGTACGAGGGAACTGTAACATGAAAAACGAGAAATGTTGCCACTGCACCCGAACCGGGCATGTGGAACGGGTTTGCCAAGACAAGTACATGGGCTTAGAGAAGAACCAAGGTGCTGGGAAGGCAGGAGGAGGAGCCCGAGTCTCGGCCAACGCCAAAGCCCCTTTCTCCCTGTTTGGGAACACCGAATCAACCCCTGGCCCTTCACAGTCCTTGACCCACGTCAACAACTCCACTAACAAGATCCAAGCCTTGAAAGAGGCTATGGCTCAACAGACTGCTATTCTCGCTGCCTTCATGAAAGAACGAAAGGATTTTTGAAACCGACACCCGGTCCCGCTGCGCCGAGAGTGTCGTCTACTTTTGAACAATTCTGTTTCTCTTCTAAGTACGATTCTATACATGCCTGTACCTTAAATATGACTTCCGAAATAAAGCCCAGTGCTTCGCATTACAGAGTCAACGTGTGGCTACAGGAAAAAGGATTGGAATTGAAAACAGCAGCAATGGTGGACAGTGGGGCAACTGCGTTGTTCCTAGACAAAGAGTTTGTAAGAAAGCATAAGATCCCCACTTTCCTAATGAAGAAACCGTTACCAATCTACAACATTGACGGAACCAAGAATCGAGCAGGAAAAATAGATAGGTGTGCGAGCCTACAGTTAATGGTAGACCAGATGAGTGAGTGGATGGACTTTCTAGTAACAGATTTAGGAGGAGAAGACGTAATCCTCAGGTTACCATGGTTAAGAGCAGCAAATCCAAACATCGATTGGAAAAAGGGATTACTGCAAGTAAGAGGAAGGAGTGATAAGGTCTATGACGAAGATGAAATATGGGTCACAGATGAAGACATAAAAGCCAGGGCAACGAAAGAAGAAGAAGAGGGGCCCCTCTTAACCCCGGTAAAAATTAAAGCAAATCGGAAGCAGCGAAAGGAGTGGAGGAGAGAAGGGGTAATTGAAGAATTGGAAGATGAGGTATGGTGTGCAGCCGGAGTGACATATTCACAACAGATTGCGGAAGAAGTGGCCAAAGGGAAGGAGAAGAAGACATTGGAAGAGATGATCCCCGAAGCCTACCGAGAGTTTCATAAGGTGTTCTCCGAAGAAGAATCAGAACAACTGCCGGCTCATCAACCCTGGGATCACGCCATAGAGCTAACCCCAGGAGCCCCAGCTTCCATCCGAACTAAGGTCTACCCTATGTCAGTCAATGAACAACAGGAACTGGAGCGATTTCTAGAAGATAACTTAAAGAAGGGGTACATTCAGACGTCCAAATCACCAGTTGCATCTCCGGTATTCTTTATCAAGAAGAAAGATGGAAAGCTTCGCTTCGTACAAGACTACAGAAAACTTAACAAATTCACCATTTGAAACCGCTACCCCCTTCCCTTAGTCCAAGACATTATTAACCGACTCCAAGAAGCAAGGTATTTTACTAAATTCGACGTACAATGGGGATACAATAACATTAGAATTTGAGAGGGAGACGAATGGAAGGCCGCCTTTGCCACCAATCGAGGGTTATTCGAGCCCAAGGTTATGTTCTTTGGATTGACTAATTCACCTGCAACTTTCCAAACCCTCATGAACTCGATCTTCAGAGATCTAATTGCAGAAGGGAAAGTCACTGTCTATTTAGACGACATCCTCATCTTCACTAGCACCAGAGAAGAACATAGAAAGATTACAAGGGAGGTACTTTGAAGGCTGGAAGAGTATGATTTATACCTAAGGCCCAAAAAATGTGAATTCGAGAAGGAGGAGATTGAGTACTTGGGACTGGTGATACGATATGGAGAAGTACAAATGGACCCAGCCAAGGTAGAAGCCGTTCGAAAGTGGCCTGTACCCAAGAGTATCTGAGAAGTACGAGGCTTCATTGGGTTTGCCAATTTCTATCGGAGATTCATACAAGGTTTCTCGGATGTAGCAAGGCCCCTGCATGACCTCACCAAGAAAGAAGTTGTATTCCAATGGGGACCCAAGCAGCGAGCCTTTGAAGAACTTAGAAACAGGTTTATCTCAGCTCCGATACTTACACTGTGGAACCCAGACCAACCAACTCGTATTGATGTGGATGCCTCAGGCTTTGCCACCGGGGGAGTCATTATGTAAAAACTTGAAGATGGACTCTGGCATCCGATTGTGTTCCGATCTGCCTCTATGGACGAACATCAGCGGAACTATGAGATCCATGATCGAGAAATGCTGGCAATTATTGAGACTTTGAAAGAATGGAGGCACTACCTAGAAGGACTTCCCGAGCCGTTTGAGGTCATTACTGATCATGACAACCTGCGCTACTGGAAAACCGCACAGGATCTAAGTAGAAGACAAGCTCGATGGGCCTTGAAATTAGCCAACTTCAACTTCCTGCTGATACACAGACTGGGTAAGACCAACGTCTTAGCTGATGCCCTGTCTCACTCCCCATTACACCATGTTTTGGACGACGAGGACAACACCAAGCGGACAGTCCTACGTCCTGGACACTTTGTGAAGTTAGCAGTGTCTCATTTCAACAACCCATTGGAAGAGAAGATCTGTCGAGCCACTACAAGAGAAGCGGAGGTAGTAGAAGGGCTAAAGGAGCTAAAGAAGGGAGGGCTGAAGAAATTAGCGGATGGGATAGCAGAATGGGAAGAAGATGGAGGGTTAATCTATCGCCAAGGAAGAGTATACGTTCCACCAGAGGAAGAATTGAGAAAGGAAGTGGTAAGGCAGTGCCATGACGCACCGACCGCGGGACATGGAGGGAAGCATGCAACCTTCGACCTGGTGAGCACCCACTACTGGTGGCCGTCAATGAGGGCATTTGTGGAAAAGTTTGTAGAGGGATGTGATGTATGTATGAGGAAAAAGTTGCAGAGACACCCAAGAGCTGTAATGGAACCGTTGGAAGTCCCGGAAGGACCCTGGGAATTTGTCGGAGTCGACCTAATCACGCAACTACTGAAGTCCCAAGGTTACAATGCTATAATGGTTTGTACAGACCACTTCGGCAAACAGCTACACACCATACCCTGTCACTCAAACCTAACGGCAGAAGGAGCCGCCGATCTGTACTACAAGGAGATCTTTCGACTCCACGGACTACCCCTTCGAATGATCTCTGATCGAGGCCCCCAATTTGCAGCGGCAGTGATGGGGTTGCTGCTCCGAAGGCTAGGCATCCAATCGACCCTGACTTCGGGATACTGACCTCAGTCAAATGGACAAACAGAGAGGGCAAACCAAGAGGTGGAAAAGTATCTAAGGATATTCGTAAATCGAAGACAAGACGACTGGGTTGAACACCTACCCATGGCAGAATTCGTAATCAACTCCTGAACCCACTCAGCTCATGGCCTAGCACCCTTCAAAATTACCTATGGATACTTACTGCACTTCAATATCCCAGTAGGAAGGCGAACTGGGAATGCAAGTGTAGAACAACGGATTGAGGTGTTAAGAGAAGCAAGGAGAGATGCAGGAGCAGCCTTACACCTGGCAAAAAGGAAGATGAAAGAAGGCTTTGAATGAGGAAGAAAAAAGGCACATCAGTTTAAAGTTGGGGATCATGTCTGGCTTAGTGCCGAAGACATCAACCTCCAACTTTCCAGTGAGAAACTAGGAGACCGACAGCTAGGACCATACGAAGTCATTGAGAAGGTCGGAAACCTAGACTACAAACTGGATCTTCCTAGGTCTCTAGAGCGAATACACCCTGTCTTTCACGTCGACAAGCTTTATCTGTTCAAGGGCAACATTATTAATGGGAAATTAGAGGTGGAACCGGAGCCAGTCTACTTGGAAGAAGACGATGAACCCGAGTACGAAGTGGAGAAATTGTTGGATAGCCGAATAAGATGGAGGAGGATCGAATACCTGGTGAAGTGGAAAGGATATGATGAAGGACACAATTCATGGGAACCGGTAACAAATTTGACAAATGCTAAACGATCAATAACTACATTCCATAAAAAACACCCGGATGCACCCAGAATATAGTCATCGAGGACGATGGACTTTAAGGAGGGGGGTAATGTCGTGAAGACTAAATACTAACATTTTATTTCAATTACTAATATTCATTTTCCCTTTATTTTCAGACATTTACATTTGTATGTTCCTGTTTACTATTACCTTTTAACTTTATTTCCAAACCTTAAACCTTAACTACGCAGTGCGCGCAGCCTTATCGCTGCCTTGCACTTTTACACCCTGTTTACACCTTTCTTTCATTTCCCTTTCGATCATACTTATCCATAGTCTTTCCATAGCCTTACCATAATCTTTCCCGAACATGTGTTAGTAGTGCTGTAGACCCTTAGCCCTAGTTTCACATTGCCGATCTCAATAGTAGCATATTTAAACTCTTCATCCTGTAACCTAGTCCTCATCTTGACCTCTTGGTCTATCTGGACTAGGTATGCCTTGTATCTTCCTTATGGTTCTCTAATCTAACTTGGTCTATCTGGACTAGCTCTGTGTTAAGGTCTCTCGCACTCGTCTCGCTCTCGCTTGCCCTCTCGTTGTCGCCTTCTTCACGACATTACTCTTGAAGACAAGAAAGGAACAAAGTTCCTTTCATTTGTTAAACTGTTCTCACAAGATACTTTGTATTGGCTGAGACATTCAAAGCAACAGTTGCACATTGTGTGTGACAACAGCTTTACCTATTCTTTGAACTATGATCTTCTACACCAACGTGTAGGACATCCTTCCAAAGAGGTACTTCGCCACATGAAGGACCATACTAGAGGTTTCCCTGAGATCTCTATTCCTAACAACAATCCACTTTGTCGAGGATGTTTGGAAGGTAAATTGCCTTTACGCAATTTTCCCCGATCAAACTTGCGTGCTAAGTGCGCTTTCGAGCTTGTCCACACAGACTTGAAAGAATTCCCCACATTGTCGTACCACAAGTACAAATATGTGATAGTCTTCTTTGATGACTTTACTTCACGAGCATGGACTTACAATTTGTGAACCAAAGGTTCTGCAATTAATGCTACCCGAAACTTCCTTGCTATGGTTGAAACTCAATATAAGACCAAAGTTGAAGCAATGATGTCAGATGAAGGGGGAGAATACAAGTCTAAAGCTTTCCTTGATTTACTTGAGGAAAAAGGGATTAAAATCCTTAGAAGTGCGCCTTACACTCCACAGAAGAATGGCCGCGCTGAGCACTTTATGCGCACTATGATGGACAAAGTCAATGCTATGCGCATATTTGCATGCATACCTGATTCTTGGTGGGAATTTGTGATTGAACAAGCTGTTCACATCTCAAAGATTGCATGAGATGAAGTGAACACAACATTGTTCGGACTCCGCATGAACCTGTTTCCGTGACCTCCTGGTGCAACACCAATATAGGTCATTAGTTCAGATTTAGGAGAAAATTTATTCTTTTGAATTTTAGCTGGGATATGTACATATGCTCCATAGCCAAAGACTCGTAAATGGTCAATACAAGGTACTTCTCCTTCCAAAAGTTCATAGGGTGTCTGCCACTTAAGCTGACGTAGTGGTGTCCGATTGTAGGAGTCTCTACTCCCAAGATGCAAAAATGAGAAACGTGGTTCAAAGAGACTTCCTATCTCACCCCCAAATGATCAGGAAGATCACGAGGATGACATTGCTCCTACGATGCTCAATGACAGTGATGATGATTTTACACCATCTACTCAACGACGCGATAACCCTTCTCCAAGGAGACCTGACCCTCCGCATGACAACGCTAGGGAACAGAGTCTGCCTAAGACACCACCGGCAACGCCGAGACCACTTGCTCCACCTCTGCCACCTAGAAAGGAAAGGCCGAGAGGTAGAAAAAAGAAGGATCAACCTTCAGGTCCACCAAGGCGATCATTGCGTATTAGGAACCCATCTTCTCAACGGCCTGATAATGTCTATGGTGATAATCGGAACCCTCTAGATGTTGAACAGGAAATGGATGACCCATCTCAGTGGCAAGAGATTGTAGGTGATGACAAACCCTGGGATAAGTCGACAAACCCAGCACCACCCGCTCAGCCAGAACAGGTTCCTGGACCTAGTTCTGCACCTCCACGCCATGACGATACTGAGAATCCCGTATCAGACCCTGAAGAACAAATGGCACAACTATGCCGGGAAGGGGGAGTAGAATTAATCAACTTCTTGCTTTCGCATGCAGTCCCTGTCGAAAATCGTAATCCAGTCCGTAACATTCGTGAATGGACTTTCCGAGACATTGCAAGCTTACCCAAAGCTGAGCAAAAGGAATGGAAAAACGCTTGCCGCGAAAAACTTGAGGCACTTCACAAGCGCAAGGTGTATGACCTTGCTGACCGACCTAAAGATAGGAAAGTCATTAAAAATCGATGGGTCTTTGATGAAAAATTAGATGGCCGTAAAAAGGCCAGACTTGTTGGTAAAGGCTTTTCACAGGTTGAAGGTTTAGACTTCAACCAAATATTTTCCCCAGTTGTCTGCTTCGAAACTGTGCGCTTAATGTTTGCACTAGCTGCGTTACTCAAATGGCACATCTCTGCTGTTGATGTACGCAACACCTATTTGTATGGCGATCTCGAAGAGGAAATCTACATGGAACAGCCTGAGGGCTTCAAGGCTCAAGGTCAAGAGCATAAAGTACTTCGTTTACGAAAAGCTCTGTATGGACTAAAACAAGCTGGCCTATCATGGTGGTGAACTTTAGACAAGTCCATGAGTGACCTTGGCTTCAAACGAATCAGTTCCGATGCCGGAATATTTGTCTACACTGCACCAAATGGCTCGAAAGTTTTCGCCGTGGTATATGTAGATGATACTCTGTTCTGTGGATCAGACAAGAGTCTTGTAAACAAGCTAAAGGCTAAATTTATGAAGAAATGGGAATGCAGAGATCTTGGTGATGTCAAGGAATTCTTGTGCATGAACATTAAAAGGAAAAACGGCAAGATCTATTTAGATCAACATCAATACCTTATGAAAGTTCTTGAACACTGTGGCATGAAAAATGCTAGATCCACTCCGACACCACTACCTGCAGGCTTCTATCCAATTCCAAATCCTTTGGATGTTGACCCAGAACTTCGTCAGAGATTTCAAATCATTATTGGGTCTCGACTCTACATAATGTTGGGCACTTGTCCTGACATAGCCTTTGCTGTTACCAAATTAGCACAATTTGCTGCTAACCCATCTCAAGAGCACCTAGATAAAGCACTGTATATCTGCTGCTATCTTATAGGAACAAGAAATTATTCTCTTGTATATGATGGAACAAAAGGTATATGCTTAACAGCCTGCACAGACTCTGATTGGGCCTCTGACCCAACTACTCATCGATCACAAACTGGATTTTTGTTACATTTATACCTTTTATCCAGATCCGCTTTGTCCGAATTATTTTCCCGCACTTTATTTAAATCCCTATTCCACTCGGATCCGCTCTGTCCGAAATATTTTCTCGCACTATTTAACATCCTTTATTATCCACTCGGATCCGCTGCATCCGAAAATATTTTCCCACACTTCACTCCTTTATTATTGCTTCCTCACGGATCCATTGGATCCGCATTTTCCACACTTCCGATTTCTTCCGACTTCTCATATTCCTTCCGCATTGCTGTTCCATATGTTCCACTTTCGCATCCACATGTTTTACTCGTCACTCCTCATGACCTTTTCTCATGATTTATGTGCTGCGCACATTTCTCCTTATATCATTTTATTCCTTTGCTATTGTCTTTTCTCTACAACGTGTTTTATTCTGGTCCATCTCGGATCCGTAGTATAAAAGCTAGATACTTTTTTGTATGTAGCTTAAGTCAAAAATCGACTAAGCTGGTCTTTATTCTCTTGTGTTCATTCTGAGCCAACACAAATGTTGATCCGGTTCCAGCCCGGTAAATACTCAGACTTCATCCTCTCATTTCTTATTTCATAGGATCTGCTTTGGATCCGATATTTCGATTTTTAGTGTTTCTGAGACTTCTGCCCAGGCTCCGGAGCTCCAGAACTCTCTCTCCTAGCTTCGGACTTGCCCGGACTTAACAGTATTTTTGACTTTCCTCTCGACTTTGTGTTGGATTGTCACTATGTCTCAATCATCTCATTCTCACTCTCAACCTTCCGTCTCCTCTCCCATCCTTCGAAATCTCTTTGGAAACACTTTTCATAATACCAATCCCCATCGGAACTCACGCCATTCTTCTGGAATCTTTTCTCTTCATGCATCTGATCTTCCAACACCTACTCCTGCCACTCCACATAGACATCAATTTCCCTCTCCTGCTCCATCGCAGGCTCCGCTTGGTCCGGACCGTCCGGAAATTTTTTCGGATTCATTGGATCCTTTGCTGCGCGCACTCACTCAGTTTGCCACAACTATCGAGAAATTGGGTTCAGACAATTCTCTTATTAAAGAACCTGAAATCTTCGATGGCAATGATCCCCACAAGCTCCGCTCATTCCTAGTCACTGTTCAGCTCAACATTAACTCTTCTCCGGACACTTTCTCCTCGGATGCAAGTAAAATTGCATTCATCCTTTCCTATCTCTCTGGTCCGGCACTTGACTGGTTTGAACCGGAAATTTTAGATCCAGATCCGCAGAACCCTCCGGCTTGGAGTCTGTCTTTCTCGCACTTTGTCAAGGAGCTTCAGGACAATTTTGGACTTTTCGATGCCACTGGAGATGCAGAACATAAACTCTCCAACCTTCGGATGAGTGACAATGATCGTCTCTCAGAGTATACTGTCAAATTCAATCAGTATGCTGCATTAGTGCCCTTTGATGAGCCATCACTCCACTTTTTCTTCCAGAAAGGCCTGGCTCCAAGGCTCAAGGATGAGCTGTCACATCTTCTGGAAGCTAGTTTGCGTAATTTGCGTACGCAGGTTGCTCAACTTGATGCTTGCTATTGGCAACGTCATTCGGAATGCCTCCGAGAGCATGATCTCTCTCATTCTGGCTCTGCCGGATCCGATCATGGATCCGAGCATGCACCTGATAGCGCTTCCGACTCTGCTTCCGATCATTTTTCTGACTATGTTTCCGACTCTGCCTCCGAAAATCAATCCGATTCTGGTTCCTATCATTCCAATATTCCTTCCGACTCTGGCTCCGATAACTTTGATGTATATTCTGACTCTGGCTCAGATCACTCGGATTCTGGATTCGAACCAGACTCTACCTCCGATTCGGAATGATCTTCATGAACCTTCTTTTTATATATATTTTTACGTCCAAATCCTTCTGCATTTTATTTTTTCGCACCAATTTTGGATCCGCAGGCTCCAATTTTCGCATTGCGCATCCGATTTTCGGCTCCTTTCAATTGTTTTTAGTCCTGTACATTCAATTTCGGATCCGCATGATTTTTTCCTTTCCTTTGTGCATTTTATTTCGGATCTGTTCTATCTTTTTCACCTTTCACAATCCCATTTTATATGTATTAATTTTCGGATCTGCCAGCTCCTATTTTTATATATACTTTTGTATTGTTTCATCTTATGCATCCGATTCGGATCCACTGGTTCATTATTTGATATTGACCCTCCAATTTTCTGGATCCGTCAGATCCTATGTTTCTTTTATTATTCTTGCGCATCCAATTTCGGATCCGCTGGCTCCTATTTGATTATATTTTTTCATTCTTTCATTTTACACATCCGATTTTTGGATCCATCGGCTCCTGCTTTTATATTTTAACTATTTCATTTTACACATTCCATCGGTTCCTTGATTTTTCACACATTCAACTTTTCACATCCGCCGGATCCTATTTCTCCATTGCGCACCTATTTTTTCGGACCCGCCGTTTTCTTGTTTCTGGCTTGAATTCTTTTTGTCAATAATTTTTATTACTTCTAGCATCCGCTTCTTTTGATCTGCGTTGACTTTTTGTCTGGAGAGCTCCTACCTTACCTTGACATTTTTTTTGTCTATCTTCGGATTCTACTTGAAAACTTATCTAGGATATCATTTTGCTTTCTCACTACAACCCGTTGGTTGATCGAGTACAAAGCAAATACTTTCTTCCGGATACTAATCTTGTTGTTTCCTTCAGCGCGCTTGCTTTGGATTTGCTTCCAGCTTACCATTGCAATTTTTTGCATCCCATCCGAGTCACTCCAGTTTTCAAAAAATCACTTCAACTCAATCTCTGGTCCTCTGACTATCCATCTCGCTCTCAGACTACTCCCAGATTCACACATTTCAAACATCTATCCTATGTCTCTCGAGGGCTTGAGCCTAAGAGGGGGATACTGTTACATCCATACCTTTTATCCGGATCCGCTTTGTCCGAATTATTTTCCCGCACTTTATTTAAATCCCTATTCTGCTCGGATCCACTCTGTCCGAAATATTTTCTCGCACTATTTAACATCCTTTATTATCCACTCGGATCCGCTGCATCCGAAAATATTTTCCCATGCTTCACTCCTTTATTATTGCTTCCTCACGGATCCATTGGATCCGCATTTTCCACACTTCCAATTTCTTCCGACTTCTCATATTCCTTCCGCATCGCTGTTCCATATGTTCCGCTTTCGCATCCACATGTTTTACTCGTCACTCCTCATGACCTTTTCTCATGATTTATGTGCTGTGCACATTTCTCCTTATATCATTTTATTCCTTTGCTATTGTCTTTTCTCTACAACATGTTTTATTCTGGTCCATCTCGGATCCGTAGTATAAAAGCTAGATACTTTTTTGTATGTAGCTTAAGTCAAAAATTGACTAAGCTGGTCTTTATTCTCTTGTGTTCATTCTGAGCCAACACAAACGTCGATCCGGTTCCGGCCCAGTAAATACTCAGACTTTGTCCTCTCATTTCTTATTTCATAGGATCTGCTTTGGATCCGATATTTCGATTTTTAGTGTTTCCGAGACTTCTGCCCAGGCTCCGGAGCTCCAGAACTCTCTCTCCTAGCTTCGGACTTGCCCGGACTTAACAATTTTTCCTGAAACTTGCATCCGGTACCTTCAGTTGGCAATCAAGGGCTCAAACTACTATTGCCCTATCTTCAACAGAAGCCGAATACATGGCACTCAGTGACTGTAGTCACCAAGTTGTTTGGATCCAGACTCTTATGAGTGAATTAGGTTTTAACCTAAATGCAACTCCACTCTATGGTGATAACCAAGGCTCGATTTTCATCACCTCAAATCCTGTTACTGAAAAACGATCAAAACACATTGATATTTGGTATCACTACATCTGTGAGGTTGTGGACAAAGGATTTGTCAAAATTTACTTTGTTGATGGTGACAAAAATCCCGCAGACTTATTCACAAAAAATTTAGGCAGACTGAAGTTTGAGCGCTTTAGAGCGCAACTCAGCCTTGAAATTTACTCAGACTAATCCTGGCTGCTTTCAGCGCCAACCTATGCTTACACACACTACTGTGGTGCTTAGCAAGGGGGAGTGTTGAATTGGCGCTTCTATAGATGCCATCAATGCATTGCCACATTTATATGGCAACAAATCTTCTATCAGATCATTCTGATTGAACAGTTGTAGTATGTAGAATAACCACATACACATGGTACATATTGATACGGACAGCCTTATGCTGATAATCATATGATACTTATTGTAGTTACTTAGTATAAATACCCCAGTAGTTATCCTGTAACTCTAGCACTCTTAACAGAGATACTTCTATCATCTTATCGCCTCAGCTCTTACTCTCAATCCCCAGGTAGGTTCAAGGAGGCCACTGCCTCGCTGCCTACACAGGCCTTTCCATACCTGTACATTTCATCAGGCCCCTTATCCATGAAGTGATTCCCTTGATGGACACCATCAATGCAAAGCTGGAAAAGGCTTATAATGACCACAGCAAGATGGGTTCTATCCGTATCGCGGCACAGATGGGGCTCAAGATTCTTGACAAGTATTACGCAAAGACTGATGACTCCTTGGTGTATAGGAGTGCGATGAGTATGTCATTTTTCTTCTTTTTCTCATGTCTTTTGACGAGCTTTCACTAGTCATGAACCCTGCGTACAAGATCAAGTACTTCGATAAGTTCGATTGGCCAGAAGACTGGATCAGCTCTGCCAAGGATGCCCTACGCACCCATTGGGAGACGTGGTACCGCCCAGAACCTGTGGTGAAACCATCTCAGAGCCAGGCAGCTCAGGTATGTATTTGTGATTCTTCTTATTACATTGAATTGACTTTCCGCTAGTCTCCGAGTAGTAATGACAATGAGGAAGATGACATGGATCCCTTTGCTGACTTGCATGATGGCCCTAACTTTTTGACGTTTGAAGCTGATGCCCTTGACGAGTACTTGGCCAGTCCTTTAGTTGATTTCAAGAAGAACCCCGACCTTAATGGTAGCCCTCTCAAGTGGTGGTGCTTCAAATTGAGCAGCAAAATTGATGGAGTAGATCCTCACTTGGCACGCATGGCCATTGATCTTCTCTCCATTCCAGGTAGGTGTTTCCATTCACTTTTTCTTTTACAAGGTACTCATTTTACATAGCTGCATCCACAGATGTTGAACGTGATTTCTCTCGTGGAGGGCTTATGGTCAGCAAACGGCGGCATGGCCTAAAGGATGAAAGTATTCGTTCCGGTATGACTGTTGGCGCTTGGCATGACCAAGGCTTGCTTCCTATGGGGAAACTTATTAAGAACTTCAATGACAAATGCAAACACATTGGAACTCAGCTGTCTTTGAAGGGGAAGGGGAAGGAGGTAATAGAGGTCTCAGATGGCAATGCAAGTGAATCTGAAGATGGATCAAGCAGCAATGATGAGTGGAATGCCTCTTATTAGTTTATGCCTATGTAGTTTTCATGCTGTTGGTTAGAAATTTATAACTAGTCATCTCATACTTGTGAGTACTCGCAAGTACCCACAAGTACTTGTAAGCTGGCAAGTACTTGCATACTTGCAAGTGGCAAGTATAAGTTCCCATGGGTTTGCACAAGTGCAAGTGTCAATTTTGAACAGCATATACTCGCAAGTGGTGAGTGCAAGTTACTCGTAAGTGGACTCGCTGAGGGCTCTAAATGATGAAGACTTTCCAGTGACCTCCAATGCAGGCCAAGGCATGAGTACCAGAGGGTCTTGTCTAGCTTCTTTGCAACAGCAGATGAAAGCGGCTGCACTGATGACCGCAATATGGCTCTTGTCAAGTTGAGCTGCCATTTGCGTGACAGTAGGATAGGTGTAGATAGGTTCAGTAGGAAATTTATTGTGTTGTGTCCGAGAACGAGTGCGAGGTTTGATAGAGGGTGAGAGTGGGGAAACGACAGCGGTCACAGAATGGTCCGATGTCAGATCTGAATGAGAGGTACCTTGGACCGGAAGCACCAGATCCAAAGGTAGAGTCAACTGTGGAGAAACTACAAGGTTAGTGTCACGGAATCTAATATTTCCTTTGGTCCAGTCAACCAACAGGTTGTAGAGGGAAAGGAATGAGTATCCGAGAACGGCTTTGCAAGTAGAATCTAAAGAAGTGACGTAAAAGTCAAAAGTAAAGAGTTCTCCAGACGAAAAAGAGATAGGTATGGACACAATTTTCGTAATAATAGAAGAAACAGAACCATCTAATAGGTGTAATTTTACAGGAGGAACTGCAATTTTAGGGATTTTATACTTTGTAACAAAAGAAGAATCAATAAAACAATCAGAAGATCCAGAGTCCAATAAAGCAGAAAAAGATAAGGGTAAGTTGGATCCATATACATGCGTAGTAAGTGGTATTGTAAGGGATCGTAAGGAAAGAGCGGCTGCATTGAGGGTAACCTTGGTAATGGCACAATACTGGTCAATGCAACTCCAATCTCGCACCAAGGCATCAGAGTTGCGGACTATTTTTCCGGCTCCTTAGTGGAACTGGAAGCATCGTCCTTTGAAGCAGATGCAGTGCGTCCACGCGCATCCTGAGCCTTCTTCCTCTTGTTACAATCCTCCAACTTGTGATTACCTCCGCAGAACATGCAAAGGTTATTCTTCCTGCGGCAATCATGTTCAGCCTGGTTAAGCTTCCCATCTTTGCCTAGCTTATTGGCATAGGGCTTTTTGTTGTTAGAAGAATTGTTAGAACCACCAGAGTTGGAGTTGGATTGCAATTTGCTGGAACCAGATCTGCCGAAAGAATTCATGGAGTTGGATTTATTATTGGAGGAAGAGGAAGTAGAAGAGGCTTGGTTGGACTTCTTCAACTTAGAGTCAGAAGAAGAATGCGACTTTTGCTCTCTAGCATGTTTGAAATGACGCTGCCAGTAGCGATTGTCCAATTCAGATACTTGTTTTTGGAGCTCGCAGAGGGTGCGCACTTCCGCAACATGTACCAATTCATCCTTGAGATGCAGAGCTAGGCCTTTACGAAAGAAGTAGTGAAGTGCAGCATGGTCCCAATGAACCAAGGCAGCATACTGATTGAATTTGACAGTATACTTGTTGAGACGATCACTATCCTTCATGTAAAGGTTACTGAGCTTGGATTCCGCATCTCCAACCGCATCGTAGACCCCAAAGTTATCCTGAAGCTCCTTGATCAAATGTTGAAAGGATACGCTCCAAGTCAGTGGATCCGCCAGATCCGGATCAAGAATTTCCAGTTCAAACCAATCAAGTGCAGGACCAGTGAGATAGGAAAGTATGAACGTGATTTTCTTTGCATCCATGTGGAACATGTTGGGACAGTCATTGAGATTAAGATGCATGTTGACAAGGAAGGTTCGAAGTTTTCGTGGGTCGTTGCCATCAAAGAGTTCCAGTTCCTTGACTTTGGACTTACTGTCACTGGAACCGATTCTCTCGAGGACATCTGCGAAATGGTTAAAAGTAGTCATGAATTCACAATTGAAGTCGTTAGGCTCCTTGCGTCAGCCACCGGCAGGTCCTTGCGGACTGCCAGGAGGGCCAGGACGAGGACCACCACCAGGAGGATCACCACCAGGAGGACCAGATGGGTCGTCCTCAGGATCAGGGTCACCTCCTGAAGGTCCAGGACGGTCAGGAGAATTATTACGTGGATTTCCACCAGAACCTCTAGAGGGAGGCTGAGGTGGATCGTCTTCTAGATCGTCTTCTTCTTCTTGGACCGGAAGAGTAGCTGGAGCCATCGTGCGATGGGTCTGAGAAGGAGTTTCAGGAGGGTTGTCATTGTTGCCAAAGTTAATGTTAAGGTCCGAAGCATGTAGAGAGAAGATACCAGAGGAGCGACAAGCACTGTGATGAGGATTGACATTAGTGAAAGTATCGCCATAAATGTTCTGGAGAATGGGTGAGGGAGCAGCAGGTGGGACATAAGTGCGAGACTGCTGACCATAGTAAGTTTGAGTCTGAGACATTGTCAACTACTCAACGTAGAAGTTGTTAAGTCTAAAATACTGTTAAGTCCAGGCAAAGCAGATCCGGAGTGGATCCGCACCAGGTGGAAGTCTTGGAAAGGAGAGAAGTATTGAAGGAAGCTGAGAGAATTGAACTGATCAAGATGGATCCGGAAGGATCCGAGGCAAAGTCTAATTGTTTCATTGGACAGAACCAACTTACAACTTCGATGAGTGAGGAGTCAGACAAAGTCAGATGAGAAGAAGATAGAGACCAGCTAAGTTGATTTTAGACTTAAGCTACATACTACAAAGTATAGAGCTTATATACAAGGGTCCAAAAGCAGACCCAGATAAAACACGTTGTAAATAAAAGATAATAAGAATGATATAAAGGGAAACGTTCAGTACATCATCATCGTGTGAAAACCCTTTTACAATAGAGTACATGAGGAGGGTCATAGGATCATACATGAGGAGAGAGGAGTAAACATGAGGATAGATAAAGATGATAACAGACCGAGAGTCTAAGCGAGAATGTAATAGAAAACAGATGTGGAGCAGATCTGGTGAAAGTTGGCGAAGATATAGCTGTGATATGAAGGATGAAGGATGAAGGATCCAGACAGACCCAACGGATGTGCAGATGTAACAGTCATTCTCACATGTTTTAGATTCTCAAAATGCTGTTTGGAAATATGGAACTCTTGGAACTTTTAGGAATTCCCATATTCTCTGGATTCTCTGGATTTTTTTGGAATTCCTGGAATTTTCAAATTTTTTGGATTTCTTGAAATATTCTTTGGAATTCTCAGTATTTCTGGATCTCCCAGACTCTCTGGAATCCTCAGATTGTTCTGTTTTTTTTTTTTCAGATGAATTTCTCAGACTCTTGGGAAGATTCTCAGTGTTTCTGGATTTCTCAAATTTCTGGGTTCTGACATTTCTAGAACTCCTGGAACTTTTGTCATTCTCACATTTTTAGGTTTTTAAGTTGCTTTGTGGAAACATGAAATTCTCATATTCTCTGGGTTTTTTGGATTTTTTGGAATTCCCAGATTCTCTGGAGTTCTTTGGATTTTTCAGATTTCTTGCAATATTCCCCGGAATTCTTAGATTTTGACTTCTATGCTTGGCCAAAGTGAACAAAATTATTTTCCGACACTTTGGCCGATTTTGGCCTATTTTCGAACTTTTCACAAGTTGTTCGAAACTTTGGGGGTGACATGTGACAGGTTTCAATTTCCGCAACTTTACTCATTTGAACTTCTATAGGTTCATTTGCAACTTTCAGCGTGATGTGACATAAAAGAAATCAAAGACTTGTACATTGGAGTTTTAGAACTTTTGCATGTTTGCATGCTCAGAAGATCTGTCCACTGCTACATAAATATTGACACTTGTTAAGTTGTTAATTATTGAAAATAATTTCACATAATATATAAAATTATGGTTTTGCTTTGTGATGCCATGTTTGCCCATTGCAAAATTAAATAATTAAATATTGAAATCTCTTTGAAGTATCATTTCGGTTATCTTCAATTCAATTGAAGGCAGTTTTACCTTAAGTGGGCCACCACAAGCATGGCAAGTACGAACCTGATTTTCAACGGGTTGCTGTTCTGAAGAAGTCAAAAACTTCCGATCCGAACAAGACCACAGCAATGACGGACTCAGGCAAAAAGTTTCATGTAAGGACGATTCTTTCTTACAGTTGGCCTCGTGATGAGTGCTCTTCAATTCAATTGAAGGCAGTTTCACCTTATCTTAAATCATCAGGCCTCACTGTACATACCATGCTCACTTGATCCTCAAAGGTCAAGGATGCACCGCAAGGCCTGATACACAATGAGGCATGTTGAAACACATTAGAGCTTGTTGCAGTTGCCTTACTAGACTGTCCTCCTTGTAAGTGTGCATTCATTTCGGATTGATCAGACTCGTCAGATGCTTCCTTATAGATAAATCTGCATGAAAAAAGTGTTATCTATCAGATACTTAAATTCTAGCCAGATAGTAGATTTCAAAGGGCAGTAGACGAGAGGCTGTCCTATTTTTTTAAATACCCACGCCTCTCATGCTGTGACTTATTAGATAGAGTTACATGAATTAACCTTATTACTTGTCTATTTACATGTGTCAAGAGATTTCAATATTTAATTATTTAATTTAATGGACAAAATGGCATCACAAAGTGAAGCCGTAATTTTGAATATATAAAGTATATATTTTGTGAAATTATTTTCAATAATTAACAACTTAACAAGTGTCAATATTTATGTAGCAGTGGACAGATCTTCTGAGCATGCAAACATGCAAAAGTTCTAAAACTCCAATGTACAAGTCTTTGATTTCTTTTATGTCACGTCACGCTGAAAGTTGCGAATGAACCTATAGAAGTTCAAATGAGTAAAGTTGCGGAAATTGAAACCTGTCACATGTCACCCCCAAACACTGGGTGCAAATCAATATATTTCATCAAGCAATATTTTAAAAATATGCTGAAGATAATCTGGTAGGGAATAAAATAAAAAGCAGTGAAATAGGCTAATATTATTTTAATCAGACATTAAAATAAACCAGTACCAAATATGCATAAAATATGCAAATGAATATATTAATTTTACAGAGAATATTTGTTAAAATATCAATAAAATAACATTTGTCCACTTGTCTTGGAAATATTTTAATATGCATTGTTACCAAACCTCATATATAGCTTGAAGTTTAATTGCTTTGATTAATTTATACCCTCTGATATTCTTTATATAAATGCAAACCAAATATATTTTAGTGCAATCATGCATTAAGCCCTAGAGACAATTTCTTGCATAGAAAAAGTATCATTAAAATATTGCTTCACTATAAACCTATGCAATATTTTAACTGTCAGTGTCAGATAGATTCAGGCTTTTGCATCTTCAGGATTAAAATATTTTTTGCCTAGAACACTTGCAAATATTTTAAAGGAAATTTTTGGAAACCATCTCCAGCTGATTAAAATATCTATTCCCCCAAAACATGTGTAATATTTTAAAGATGAGCATGATGACCAACATATTCACCAACACATCACTTATAGGACTACATTCAATTTTCTTTCATTTACCCTACAACTGCTATCTGACTTGGTTTGTATGCCCTCTCTGTTTGCACATCTATAAGAACACACAGAAATATACAGGAATGTACTAAAAATATACAAGAATATACAGAAATATATGGAAATATCTAGGAATGTACAAAGAATATACAGAAATGTACAAGAAATATACAAGAATATACAGAAATATACAGAAATGTACAAGAAATTTACAAAAGTATACAGGAATGCACAAAGAATATACAGAAATGTACAAGAAATATACAAAAATATACAGGAATGCACAAAGAATATACAGAAATGTACAAGAAATATACAAAAATATATAGGAGTGTCAAAAGAATATACAATAATATTCAAAAAATGTACAGAAATGTACAAGAATATACAAAAATATACACTGAAATATATTCTTGTATATTCCTTGTACATTTCTGTATATTCTTTGTGCATTCCTCTATATTTTGTATATTTCTTGTACATTTCTGTATATTCTTTGTGCATTCCTCTATATTTTGTATATTTCTGTATATTCTTGTATATTTCTTGTACATTTCTGTATATTCTTTGTACATTCCTATATATTCCCATATATTTTTGTATATTTTTGTATATTTTTGTATATTTTGAGTACATTCCTGTATATTTCTGTGTGTTCTTATAGATGTGCAAACAAAAAGGGCATACAGATAGCAGTTGTAGGGTAAATGAAAGAAAATTGAATGTAGTCCTATAAGTGATGTGTTGGTGAATATGTTGGTCATCATGCTCATCTTTAAAATATTACACATGTTTTGGGGGAATAGATATTTTAATCAGCTGGAGATGGTTTCCAAAAATTTCCTTTAAAATATTTGCAAGTGTTCTAGGCAAAAAATATTTTAATCCTGAAGATGCAAAAGCCTGAATCTATCTGACACTGACAGTTAAAATATTGCATAGGTTTATAGTGAAGCAATATTTTAATGATACTTTTTCTATGCAAGAAATTGTCTCTAGGGCTTAATGCATGATTGCACTAAAATATATTTGGTTTGCATTTATATAAAGAATATCAGAGGGTATAAATTAATCAAAGCAATTAAACTTCAAGCTATATATGAGGTTTGGTAACAATGCATATTAAAATATTTCCAAGACAAGTGGACAAATGTTATTTTATTGATATTTTAACAAATATTCTCTGTAAAATTAATATATTCATTTGCATATTTTATGCATATTTGGTACTGGTTTATTTTAATGTCTGATTAAAATAATATTAGCCTATTTCACTGCTTTTTATTTTATTCCCTACCAGATTATCTTCAGCATATTTTTAAAATATTGCTTGATGAAATATATTGATTTGCACCCAGTGAAAGTTTCGAACAACTTGCGAAAAGTTCGAAAATAGGCCAAAATCGGCCAAAGTGTCGGAAAATAATTTTGTTCACTTTGGCCAAGCATAGACTTCTGTGTGCTAATGCAACCCTGGATCATATCATTGAAACATCTGTCAATGGTTTTCAAGAATCTAAAGAATCTGGGAAACTCAACAGAAAAAAAAAACAAGAATCTGGGAACTACAAAACATCAGAAATTCATCAGAAAAAAAATCTGAAAATTCAAGAATTCCAGAGAATCTGGGAGATCCAGAAATACTGAGAATTCCAAAGAATATTTCAAGAATTCCAAAAAACTCCAGAGAATCCTGAGAATATGGGAATTCCTAAAAGTTCCAAGAGTTCCATATTTCCAAACAGCATTTTGAGAACCTAAAACATGTGAGAATGACAAACATTCCAAGAGTTCTAAAACCTCCAAAACCCAGAAATTTGTGATATGACACAATATCTTTGACAAAGCACAGGTTGATCTTATGTTTAAATGAATTTTGAGTGTGAATCAAGACTTACATTAAAATATACTCCTAAGTCTAGTCTGAACATATTTTGATTTTTTTTTTCCAAACTTTAATTAGTAAACTGATTGGTAAACCATTTTTTCAGATAAAATATGATCCAACAAAAGTATTGGAATATGATTTGAATATATTTTATTGGAATTCCATGTCCTTTTTCCTATTGCATTAAAATATATTCCTGTATTGTTTTCTGATCATTTTTTAATCATTTTTTAATCATTTATTGGACTTTTTTAAAAGTTCTTTGCACAACTTCTGAGTGGTTTTTCAAAATATGCAACAAGTTATGTTCAAGCAATGATGTTCTGTCTTATTTTAATGTTATATTAAATTATGTTCAAGTTATATCACTAGAATATTTTTTAATCATGACTGGATTATAATCAAGCTATGATCAAAGTATACTCATGTGATATAATTTAGCTTGCATCCAGTGCCAGCAGAAAAGTGTGGAAAAGCCAGAAAAGTCCACCATCAAATCACCCCATTTGCTGATGCAGTACAGATGTTCTTAAGAGGTCTGTAACCCCCATCTACACCCCTTGATGACAGATTTGCCTAAAGTTTTACACCAGCATGAGCCAAAAAAAAATTACCAATATGAGGCACTTTCAACAGATTCCTCCTGAGGTTTGCTGCTAACTCACCCTCTCAGCAGTCTGACTAAAACATGGTTTATGAGTACATATTACTATTCTCTATGGATCAATTATGTATAATTTCAAGAGAACCACACATTTTGCTTCCCAGTCAGTTTTTGCATCTGGGTTATATTGAATTTATTTTAGAATTCATTTGGACTGTTATTCGTTTCATATATTAAATTTATTTCATAATTCCTTTGGACTGCTTATTGAGAATTTGTTAAAATATATCATGGTGAAACATTTATTGGTCTAAATCTTTGAACTGATTAGTTAATATATTTCATAAAGTCTCTCCCTCGTCACCTAGTGCTCCTGAGTGAACTAGACATAAACCACCTGTACTAACTGTCAAATAGCATTCACCCTAAATCCATTAAAATTTTTACAAAAGGACTGGATATACATAAATCTACTTGTGAGTGCACATTTGGCTTAGAAATAGTCACCTGCTCCAGCATAAGATTTCTCATCCATTTCATTTGGCTTTGATTGGGAGGATACAGACTGTAGCTGCTGATGAGTGTAATTGGTTGAACCGGGACCAAAAGCAGGTAAAGGAGGAGTATATGGAGAAATAGAAATGGCTGATATCCCTGTAGGTATTCGGGATTGTAGATCAGATTGTGTAGGAACAGGTTGAAAGTGTAACTAAATCTTGTTAATTTTCGACCAGTCTGATGTATAGATAGACATACCGTATCATTGATCTTTGTATAATGCTTAAGCCAAATTCCAGTGCTCTCCAATTCCCTTGCAACCTTTTCTTTGCGAAGACTTCGTTCCTTTTTCTCCTTTTCACCCGCAGTGATCCCAGACACTGCGCTACTTTTCCCACCATCCTTCAATTCATGTAGCTCTTTCCTAGCCCAAGTCATAAAGCCCACAGCATCGCCTGCCTTGTCCACACCTCCCTTTTCCCCAGCATCAATGGCGAGCCATTTCTTTCCCAAAGCCATGTGTAAAGCAGCTTCATCTGACAGATAATGCCGGAGATCGGGGGATACCTCTAATGACAACTCAGAGGATGCAGAGGGTGTTTTCGCTAGGATTCTGGCACCCGAATACTGAGACGCGCACTCAATATGTAGCTTGGCAATGAAACCTGGGGAAGGATGTGATTTAGGAAGAGGGGGACCGGGGGCAACGTTGGACTCGAAAGCCGGCTTTGATAAAAGCTTGCGAATAGCAAGATTTTGAGCATCAGCATGAGCCAGCCTACCAGAGCAGCCAATGAGGGAAGCTAGTGTGTAACAACGACGAGACTTACTTGGACAATGCTGCGACGACTTCCCTGCTCAAATCCGGCGGTTTCTTTGAGATGGAACCAAGTTCTTTCTCCAATTCTGGAAGCACGGATCCGCTGACATAGCTGAAAATGGAACTAGCTCTAGTTAAATGTGCTGTCGCATGCTTGATTTGCGTGTCTTTGTTTTCACGATCGAGTTGAGAGATAGTACGATCGTATTCAAAATCACCAAGGGAGAACACAATCGTACGAGCGAAGTTGGACAGAGCGAATGCATATGTGAGCAGACAGTACGCGTATTCGGCATGGAAAGAAGAATAAGAAGGACGAGTCGATGTGCTGAGGACGTTGGCGGATAATGTAGGTCGCCAGCTGAATTGGAGCTCCTTGACTGGATGGATCTCTCCGTCTGCTGCACACATCATGACTGCACGCAATTCCGGAATGTAATCGTCAAGAATCTGAAGGAGAGTGAGACCAACAAAGCTAGGCGAGAACAAAGTAGGAATACCTTGAGCAAAGAGAGATAGTCTTTTTCGCCATCGGAATGCTTTGCATGCTTAAGAGCACCTCGGAGATCTGCGCGCAGCTGGGTAGTATGCGCAAGATGGTGGGCATAAGAATGGTTGTGGCCATAAAAATCTGCGAAGGAGAGAGCGCCGGTGGTGGATAGATGATAGAGGTAACAAGGCATGCGAGTGTTGCTAGGTCACACAACTTGACTTGAACCTGATCAACCACCATGTAAGTATTCCCCGTTGGCTTGCTCGATATTGTTCTTACTCTGCTTGCTTGCTTGACATGTTTTCACTCTGCTCGACCTGATTTCCCTTCTACTTGCTCCACGTTATTCTCAACCTGCTCGCTCGCTCAACGTGTTCTTCTCTGGTTTGACATTTTTCTCCTTCGGCTTGTCTGGCATTATCCCTTTGCTTTGCTGTTCACTGTCTGTTTGTTTGACGTTCTGTTGCCACTCCGCTTGTTCGACATTCTACATACTCGACGTGTTCTGACTCTGCTTGCTTGACGTTACTCGTTCTCCTAAGGCCCCTACCGGATGAGCGGCCTCGTGCTTCCGTCGCTAATCTCATCGGCCGTTTTGAGCAGCACAATAAACGTCAATCACTCACTCCGGTTGTGCCCTCCCGCCCCCCCAAGGAAGATCCTAAAGATAAACCTGAATGGCCTCCCAAATCTCCTGATCCACCAAAACATGTTCTTCCCAAGGACGTGTCGCCACCATCCCAGCAAATCGTCAACCTAGACGAGCCAGAGGTGGCTCGGCCCGCTTCTCTTAGCCCCAGCCCGCCAGCCGACAAACCGTCGACCCCAAAGCCAGCTCTGTCGTCAGTGCATCCTGGTACAAAGTCTATACCTGCTCGGTCTACCCCGCGTTCTTCCAACACTCCATCTGCTCCTCTAATCAAGGCCCAGCACACCGGTCAGTCCACTGCCTCTAATAGCTCTTCTACCCGTAGACAGGCTACACCGCGCACTGCCCCTTCTACTCCTTCACGCCCAAAGACACCGCGCACCAGTAGCAGTGTCACCAGTCCCCCACGTGCGAAAACACCCTCGCGCCCCAAGACTCCCAGTTCTACTTCCCGCCCCAAAACCCCGTCCAGCGGCCTATTTGCTCCTACCGCTGCCTCTCTAGCTCGTTCTCGCAATACTGCACCCCAGCCCGCACCTCCCATAAGAAAGGCTACTCTCAGCAGTGCCGCTACAGATCGTCTTAGCAAACCAACTGCTGCTTCTCTATCCAAAGCCCGTGCTCCTGCTTCTCCTCCTACTCGTGGCTCATCTTCTACCCGTGGCACTACGACCACACGGGGTGCCAAGCCCAAGGCAGCTACAACTGTCCCATCCAAAGCAAGACAATCGTCTGCTAAAGCTTCGCCTACTCCCACCCAACAGGCTAACGATCAGAGTAATGATCACGAGCATGTATCCAGTGTAGATGACCTATCAGAGGATGAGAAACAAGGTGTAGAAACGCATGAAGAACTTGTCATCGCTTCTGAAGTCGATTCTGACTCTGGCGATCTTCCTTCGTCTTCCTTTTCTGAATCTCAATCATCCCTAGTACATGCCGAAGAGGATGATAGAAACGGGGAAACTACACCCGTTGCCGAACGTTTCTCCGATGCGCCTCTGACTGTTGTCAGTGACTCCAGTGACAACAAGCCAGACACCCAATCCAACACAGCATCCCATGCCGAGGCTAGTGATGACATAGAAGATATCGTCAACCTCCTTGAATCGGCCAGGGCACGTCCTGTCAGTATTATCAGTATACCTGACGAAGTAAATGAAATTCCAGACGAAGAGTAGACGATAGGTTCAATAGGGAATCTATCAAGGTCAAATCGCATTTCAGCATTGTATTTTACACAATTCTTCCTTCTACGGACATTGTATACTTTAAAAACGGTTTGTGACAGATCTACACTTCACTCTGTATCCTCACTGAAATCTCTGCGATTTTAGCAACCTAGTCTCAGTTTCCGAAGTCCATTATGCTTTTATTGCTGTCGGATGATTCTTTAGTAGGATTTCTTCAGTAGACCTTTCCGCTCGCTTTTGGTATTCAATTTGCTGTCCACAAACTTCATGTTTATACCCTTCAAAATTATTTTACTTAACCGTAAGCCAAACCAGTCCTTTTCAGGATGGATTCATTAACCATCCTATTTATCTACAATTGAACTAATATACATCTTGGAATGACTCATAACGAGATAGATGCATACAATAGTCATATCAACCCAGTAAACCCTTGACGTATCTCAGTAAATCTTTACCCTAAATTAAAACTCAGTACAGTCCATAACCAAAGAATAGAAAAGACTACTTACACCTCGATTCTTGACTCCTTGCACCATTGCTTGCACTCCGTCCATAACTTCGCTGGTACTATCAGTGCCTGCAGCGTTTCCACCCAATTGATGCCGCTGCGCAATCCCATGACGAAGTACAACTGTCAACACTGCCTTCCACCCTTCCAGCGCCCCGTTCAAACTCAAATTCCCATTTAATTGTGATGTGGAGGCGTTGGTGGGCAATGAGGGGACGACAGTGGATCGTACGACATATGGGCAATAAGAGCGATGTTCCTTCAATAGATCAAACGACCTTTGCTTAGATGAATTTGTAGACTGGGACGATGGATTCTCCCCAGAAACATCGATACTTGGTGGGACAAAGGCCCATAATCCTACGCGCCGTTGACATAGATTACATTGCAACAATGAAGAATCACGTGATAGGATTTTGGTTGTCGCCCCACGCAGTAGAGGTCTAGGATAACTCGTATTTGGTGGGACGGAAGAAGCACGAGAGAGGGGGGGCGTCCCCGACGTCGACGGAAGCCTCGAAGTTGATCTTGACAGTACACCTGAGGGACGTTCTGATGCAAGTGTCCAGCCAAAGAGGGACGCAAGGATAGCATTCGTACAAGGTCTTACAGCAGACGAGTCGGAAGGAATTTGCTCAGATGAAACCTCTGGATGCGACATCGCAGAAAGAAGAAGTGATAGTTGGTTTTCAGTCTAATTAGAAAAGTCGCTGTCAAGCGAAAATCGCGGCGTATTTGGCGATCACTCACTAGCGGATGCTTAACTTCCACATCCCGGAGGAGGATGTCGACAGTTAACGCATTATCTCGAAGATCTCGGACCATCGCAGCGGGCGACTGTAGAGGAATTCGGTATACTGATGCTGTGAACGAAACATGAGAAAACGGAAAATCAAATCAACGTTCACTTACCGTCACATTGTCGACTTCTCCAAGGACAACCTTTTTTATGATTTTCCACCAGTGAAGACCGTTGTTTCTCGATCAGAGCATTGGCTATAAAGCATGGTTAATTGCCAACTCATCATAGAATAACCCACCTTCTTACCAGCATCGCGCGTCATGCCATCCCTCCCAGCTACAACCCATGAAACATCGCATAAACCACACACCAGCCTATCCTTTCCGTCATTAACCCATCCACATTTAGCTGCAGCAACCGCATCGATAGCTGGAGGTTTATTCGCGTAGGTTGACAGCTTGAACGTCGAGAGACGTGTCAAGAAAGAAGTAATGGATGAAGGTCGATAATCAACTAGTGGTGATGACGATATAGGAGATTTTGTAGGACGTTCTGTTCTAAATGGCATAGCTCTTCGAGTGCGTGTAGCAGCTCTGGATAAAATAGCAGAGAGGTGTGGAGTATTTCTTGAAAGGCTGGGGGTGCTTCTAACCCATACTTTAGAACTCAGAAACAGTGTGGATAAAAACCAAACGAACTTTGAATTTTCAGAATCACTGGACTTGATGCCATACTTGGCCAACGTAGAGTAGAAAGAACGACTGGTAAAGGGCTTTTTAGAAGGGGGTGGCACGGACCCATCGAGCTGGTCTTTTGAGCGGACTGCATCGTCCAAATTGTTGAAAGCATCGTCTAGCTTGCGCTGGAAAAGATATCGGACGTCAAGTACTCGGAAAAAAGACCTGGAATACCTTGGTTGCTGTGTGCGAATGCCCACTATTATTGTTGCTCATGCCAATGGTTAAGATCAAAGCACATGCGTAAATCACACAGTCGGCAAATTTATTCTTTGTAGTTGTACAGTTCAAAAAATCTCAGCTCCCTATCCACTACACTCTTCATGATTTCATTCCTCCATGGCGTGCTAGTAGCCGCCTTGAACTCAGGAATATTGATGAACCCATCTTCCGAAAACTCGTGGATGGCAAGGTATTTAAGTGACTTGCACTCTTGTCCATCCGGCAGATGCCCTCGTTCCTTGGTGCTGAATAGTTTGTACCTCCTTCCCCTCAACCAAGTGGGTACTTTCGATAACATTGGGATATGTTCCTCCCCGTACCATCGATTGAATTCGTCCTCTCCCTCAGCCGTGGTCTGCATGCTTACCACCAGCAAGTACTTGCCAGGAAATGCGGTCTTGGGAGCATCCGGATGCGTCATGCTGGATTCCGGGATAAACGTGTATGATCGACGAGTGAGGTACTGGACCTTGCCCAACATCGACTTATCGCGCTCCGAACCGTTCGCGTGGACAGCCTGTTTATCAAAGTTAGCAAGCCGTTCCAAGGGACCAAGGCAGAGTTGCCTACTTGATATTCAGGACCATCTGCGGCAGCTGCCTCGGCAAGATCATATAAAGTGAGCCAAGTAGGTTTCTTTGAATCAGTTGCCTTGTATCGGACAGCGTTGAAGAACGCTGGGATAGTTAGCCTGCTGGGTACGTGCTCGTTGTCGTACCAGTCTGAATAAAGATTGATTTTCAGTCGAAGACGGTAATATCTACAGAACTCACCATGATACTCTTTCTCAGTCATATCCACACCGGGCTCAGTAAGCACTAGACAGAGTCCTCTGGCATCCATATCGTTAGTGAAGGAGTCGAAAACTTGAGCGGTGTTAGCTTATATATCATCCCGGCATTCCGAAGAGGCATCGGACTTCCGTGCTATAGCTAGAGTTTACAACACAGTAGCGTCTAGTTGTCTACAAAAACCTGCTACTCCCCTTCGCACTTCGCCTCGCTCACCCATTGCGGTAAGCTCTATGGATCGCTCATGCCCTTCTAGATCGTTTGCCTCTGTTAAATCGTAGCGCCCAAAAGCCCAGTTCAAAATAAACATGCTTGACAATTCCCCATCTTTCAATTTCAAAAACCCTTTTACTCTCCAGACTGATTCCCTCTTAAGTGAATCCAAAGTTGTCATGAACAGCTTTCGCTCTATGCCATTCTTGTCGTCCAAGAAGATTGACAGAGTTTGTACTTCGTCGTTATGAATATGATCGCCCATGCATTCGTCACCAACGAACAATTTCGACTCTAAGCCAAAAATGAGCTGAGGATCTACTCCGCTTCGGCCCTTGCAACGGATTTTTGGTGTGAGGTCGTTCAAAGTGTTGAGGTGGTCGTAAAGAATGTCTAGTTGTCGTTCACTGACGTTCTCCCATTTGTTCTGAAGAACCGTTAGATTTCTACAACCAAGTCCAGAAGCGCGCAGCTCACAATTAGTAGCATGTCAGTATATGAAGCCTACTCGACATTAGAGCCAGAAACGAACGAGAAATGCAGTCGCAATTACCTGCATTTTCGCAGTTGGAGAACTATCTTCATATCCAGCGAAATTTTCCGCATCTATAACGGTAACAATGGCGTCAAGAACGAAGTCTCCATTTGTTGATCTTTCTAGTTCACGAATTTGAAATGCAAGGGTAGCAGGGAAGGCAGAACCTCTTAGATAAAGCATGTTTTTAGTAAACTGGAGGTTTCGGATTGTTGAGAAAACATACGAGCATTCGATAATGATGCGGTCGGGATGGTAATTGTCTACACCGAACGAGTCAAATCACGTTAGCATGAAGAAAGTGCAAAATATCGTCACCCCTAATCTCCAAGAGTGCATTCTGCATCTGGCCGACCAGTACACAGCACCTTGAAGAGATTTTTCGGCAATACGTCCGTACTCTGACAATGATCGGTCCTACATGCATCCATTCAAAATTTCACTGACGGCAGTCAGACTAGACTGTTTCGCTAGTTGGCTGTCGACTTGAAAGCGCGGTATTTTATTTCATGATAACGATTTGACAGAAGCAAAGGATGTACCCTGAATATCGCCAAATTCATTTTTCAATAACACGACCTTGCAATCCTTGGGTAGCTGAGGAAGCAGTGACAAGATGGTGGTAGTTTTACCGGCGCCTAAAAAGCCAGTAAAAACGGTGATTGGGACTGGAGACATCAGAATTCGAGTAACTGGTAGGAAGAAAGGCAAATAGAATGACTAAGATCGGTTGTCGCGTCGTCATCTCCAATATCAAAACACGCTCGAGGCATAGGTAATTTGAATGACACTTATACGGCTTGGCTCTAGTCAACAATGGCTGCTGCGAGCTCTGGTCCCAAATCCACACATCTAACACTTCAAGCTTCAACTATTGTCCGGCTTCACACAGTATTAGCCTATACTGCGTTCACCGTGGCTCTGTTGCTTGGTCTCCTCCTTCATTATAAGAAAATCGTGAAGAATTCCGTGGCCGGCTATCCCCAAGAATGGTTTCCATCGGTATCTGCTACGTATGCTCACGTCTAAAATTCTCTTCCACAAAAAACAGTGTACTGATGTCCGACTAGCATTGGTGACTGGTATCCCGAAAGGAATGTCTTTCAAATACTGATAGCATTAACCTCTGGTGCGTGTTGCTGACGAGTATATTTGTTGTAAACTTAACCGCAGTTATAGGCCCACGTTTTGGTCTTGTAATCCTGTCCTACCTTCAACATTATTCGGAACAGTCGTCATTACCGATTATAGTCTTCATATGTGGATTAGTGCGGACTCTATTTTGCGGTGGTTGGGTTTATATCACATCAAGTGATGACCATGATATCCACGACTTTTTCATGATCGGCTACATTGTCTTGAACCTTCCCTGGATGATTGGGGGCATATTTACGACTCCTACGGAGAGAAAGATCACTCGGCAAAAACGGTATGCATAATTTTGCTTCAGTATTTCTCTTTGATGCTGATCAACCAAACACAGTATTTTTATAGCCTCTGCGTCAGTACTCCAACGCTTCCCTCTCTTTGGTTGCTCAACGACACCTACAACAGTTTCTTCTTCACTATAATGCCATTAGTCTATTTTTTCATACAACACAAAGTCCACAGGATACCAGGGGGTCGTACATCTCGTTTTAGCTTGTGCACTTTCTGACAAGGACTTATATAGCTTACACAACTTACAGTTTCTTCGAGTGGTCACTTATAGTCCTTGATATATTGTATGATGCATGTGCTGAAGGGGAATTAAAGGAAAGCAACATGTTATTAACGGTAAGGTTTTTCGCTTCCAAAAGCCGGACGTGTCTGACTTGAATGTAGATTTCGCTTAACGTGCCAGTGAAGACAAAATCGCCCGCTAGTGATCAAAGGCAAGTATATCTCATCTTAATTCATGCACTTATTTTGACATGCAATTGCCGCAATAGCAAAACATCTCAAAAGGTCTCTCAACAACCTGGAAAGCCTAGTCAACAAGAAAACATTACCGGTTCCATCCCCGCAAATGCCTCTGTCTTGGAAAATATGGCTACTACATTGACAGAGCTTAGACCATTTCTTAGTTTCTGCTCCGACCTTTATCTGTGTAAGTTGCCTCCCTCCTGTTTACATTTTCAGTGTATTGACTGCGATCCAGCTTACATCTTCTGGTCAATATTCACGGCTTTGACACCTACCCTTTTCTATTTCTCGATTTGGGAACTAGGAATTGCGGGTCATGAATTGGCATTGTTATCTACATTTTCACCTATACTTCTATCAATTTCATCATTGTCATTTTGGGCACATACTAGAGGAGGCTTGACAATTATTCAGTTATTTTCGTTTTCCGGCTTGGCTGCTTATATCCTCCACAGACCTATTCACCGGCTGTTTGCGGTTGCATTTTCTAGCGCAGCGACTGTCCTCTCTCAAGCGGTGCGATGGCGTCAAGATGCATACTATCAGAGCATCCGTAAATACAGCGTTCGCTTTTCTACCATTAACTAACGTCGTTGTAGTCACTGCTCTCGGATTATTACTATCCTCTGTCCTCAAGCACGCGAATCACTCTAACAACCCAGGTACTTATTCGTCCTCATAAAACCCATTGTTCATGTGCTTACTATTGTAGTATGGCCATTCATCGACGAGAGAACTGGAGGCTATAACAAGACGGGGATTGTGTTGGCTTTCCTTTCGCTCTTTGAATTCCACTTCAGGCAACCCTCCGCTGAACAAGCCAAGGATCCAAAGAAACCAGAGGCCTCGGAACATTGGTTTTTCGGTGCTCTTCCCCTAGGAAGTCTGATATTTATATCGCATTCGCTACTCTCTGATCCCAACACATTGATTGCGTGGTCGTGGACTGGATACGAAAATGGCAGGCCACGTGGTCCAGTGCCTACTTTGCATGGATCGTTGACCCTTTTGGCACAGGCTCTGGGTCTCTTAGTGGCTACTCATTCGTTGAGAACCCCTTCGAGCAACAGTTCTCGCGTGCTTTCTCATCCGGTTTGGTTTGTTCTCGGAAGTTTGTCTTCCTTTGTGATGTACCGATGGCGAAACTGGTTCGGTTACGTTGGAGGCCTTGGTTTTGCTTTCTTCGTGATGTCCAGTTTCCCGGTTATTTTTGCAAACGCTGCGGTAAACGGCTCCTTGACCAAAACCTCGTTTACGGTGATGCTTGTGTACTGCTTGTTAAGTTTAGCGAGTGTTTGGACTGTCGCATACGCATTTGTACCTGGTGGGGTATATCTCAGAGAAAGATCTGATTTGTAGGGATCCCAACTAAGCCCACTCGCTGCAGAAATCTGAGCTCATCTTTCCAGGGTACTCGTCGGCCAAATGTTGTGCTTGATGCCGTCGTTCAGGTGGTCAGCTTCGAGTAGTCATGCCTTCAAAACTATAACATCTTCGGTGTCGTCCTATTCACGAATGACTTTGACATTGATTTCAGTCTTTGGCCTGATTGCAACCTTGTATCGACTGCCGGACTCCCCCAAGCCATTTAGACCCGGACCTCGTATCCTGCGCGCCGGAATCTGGACTTTGCATTTTGGAATTGATAACGCGGGGCGTGATAGTCAACGTCGCGTTAGAAATGTAATAAGGTGACATTCAATTCCCCACTATTCCTTTACATTACTTAGACTGTTTTACCAGAGATTTGGAACTCGATGTCGTCGGCTTCTTGGAAACAGACCTCTACGTAAGTGAAATCTCATCATGTTGAGAAAAACGCCCTACGTTGACCCATCTCGTAGCGGACCGTATTCGGTAACCGTGACCTGTAAGTGGACTCCACGAATAGCTTCTAATAATCTCAGTGCATATTATCTCATCTAGAACAAGAGTGATCACCGAAGAAATGGGCTACGTGCGTATCGTTGCCGGGACGACTCTATGGCTAGCTGACGGGGAAAAAAAACAGCACGTAGATATCGGGCCAGGACCAAATTCTCATACGTGGGGTGCCGTGCTACTTTCCAAGGTAACAAAATTACACACGTTTGACTGCTCAATGTCTCAAATTGTTTGAGCAGTTCCCTATCATCAACTCTACCCACCACCTGCTACCATCACCACGTGGAGAGCTTGCGCCTGCAATAGAAGCTGTTTTGGACGTGTACGGGCTTCCGGTGACGATAGTAGTTGCTCATAACGGTCAAGGTTGGTTGGTTGAGGTGACTCAGCATCAATCAGTCTAATTTGTCTACTCTTCAGAGGAAGATCCATTGGATCGGGAGTTACAAAGTACAGAACTGGCACGTATCATGGCTTCGACTCATCCAAACCCTGTCATATTCTTGGGATATATCGTCTCAAAACCTCACGCTCCTCGCCGTGAGTGCTAGCTGATTCTCGTCTGATGCCAAGTCTGATCGCTGTTTCAGCGGCCCCGTACCAGATTTTAGTCGAGGTTGGTCTCTCGCATTTGCGGTACATTTCGATTTTATTAACCAACTCTTAGGACGGGAAAATGCATGATATTGACGACGAGGACCCTAATCGCTGGTAACAACATCTGTAGCTTGTCTGTTTGCGACTATTTCTAAGCTTTTCAACCAGGTGTGAATATATCCTATATCGTGGTTTGTACAGGACATCCTACGCTCGGATCTCTCGTAGTACTGTCACAGACACTGAGCTCCAAGTTGGACAATTCATGCTCCCTAAACACGGGCATGGTATCACAGATGAGACGAGAGAAGCCAGGTATCTCCGAGCATTCAAAGAAGACCTTCCTCCAGAACATGTAAGTTTATGTTATGCCTTTCCAGGTGCATTCTCTAATCGCGTTCGTAGTGGCTCCCGATGGAATACTATGGAAATAAAAAGCGTGGAGGTGTCAATGGCCATTTCTATCATGTTTTCAATACAGTGAGTAGCGATCTCAATGATCAAAGTGAGATCGACCTAATGACGAACGTCATTTCCAGCCGCTGTACTACAAGCTACCGGAAGAGTAAATACCTCAAGTAGTGTAATCCTGTTGATGCGTGTACTCCTTTGGAATGTGCCACTAGCATGTTATGTATAAAATATATTTATTTGCCCTTTAATTGTCACAGTTATGACAGCCAAGTTTGTATTTCATCCATGAGCCTGTCTCCATCTGTACCCCTCCAAAAATGAGAGCCTCCAGGTACTTGAATCACGCGCGTGTGTGGTGACCGAATATCTAGTACCCATTTTTCGTAGGCTATCTTTGAGGTGAACTCGTCCTGGTCACCGTGAATAATAAGTACGTTTGATTCTGGATGACTGGTGAGGTCCTTCAGGCATGTAGCGTACGTTGAAGAGTGAAACATGGTCAGCCAGCCGCGTGGCCCAAGTGGGTAGGAGATCAGTACATGTGAAATCTTCAATGCTGCAATATTGGGAGGACATGAAGAGGCGATAAGAGACCCATGGGAATATCCCTGTAATGTTTTTTGTGTAAACCTCCAGATCTACGGCGGTAGGTTCAGGCAACGCACAATTATAACAACGCCTGTGATATCGGGAATGTTCAAATTTCCGGAGACGGCCCAGTGAATGACTTCTTCCAAGTCCTTTCCTTCAGCCAAACCGGTGAGAGAAGGCCAACCTGAGGAACCTCCAACTCCTCTAGAGTTATACCTTAGAACATGGTAATTCTTTGAGTGGAGAGGTTCTATCAGACTGTTCAGCACTCTGGGAAATGAACGTTAGACATAGAGAAGTTGGGCCTGTGACCTACTGCCTACGGGTCGTTCATTCTGCCACCAAGATAGGACCAAGGATGCAGAAGTATCGCAAGCTTATTGCCTGTGATATGCTGCTGTGGAGGAGGGAAGTGTTGAGCTCTCAAAATGACATTGGAGAGTTTAATTTGGAGAGTCATGATGGATAGAGGACGTGACCGGTTTGTTCAAGTAATGCACTCTCATTAACATTATTGACATGGCCGAAACTTTGTTGGCTATTCTACTCGTTGATTCATCTGCTAAAGGGTCCAGTCTAGTCTTTCACTGGCCTCCTCATCCCGTTTCGCCACCGCGCCTTCGTCGTGCAATTCCTGAAAACATCTCATTTGTGCACACCGACAACCCATGGAAGTCTTCTCAACCACAAGCTTCTGTATCACAGCTTGAATCTTCCTTGCGCCCTCCGGATTACTCTCTTGACCCTGCGTACAGATGGGAAAGACCAAGTGCATCTGGGACTCGCGACCGTTCCGCATCGTACACACATCCCACAAGTCGTCCATCTTCTGGGAGAAACTCTCCTACCAAAGATGCTTTTACAGATCCTGAGATAAAGGACGACCATGACACAATATTTGGATATTCATCCGAATTCCTTGCTGGAATTCTTTGCCCACACAGGTCAATGTGCCACCAAAAATTTCAACTTGTGGTCGACGACCTTGCATTTATTGGACATCCTGTGTGTGCTGACGCTGACGGAGTCTGGCGATTCAAGCAAGATACAAGCAAAGTTAATTCTCGTGGACGGGAGTCTAGAAATCGTCATAGTGGTGAAAGTAATCCGACGATCGCGAGTCGTAGTCCATCTAGCGAGAAGGTGACTTCGCAGTCTCAGTCTGCTTGGTTGCATACATTCCATTTTGTTATGGTTTTGGACCTTCCAGACCCGTCCTCTTCTGCCTCGGGAAATGTATCCAAATATTTCGATATAATATACGAGCAAATCGCCTTTACTATGGCTGCAGTACTTTTTCAAGAACAAGTTCAATCAAATTTTGTTGAAACGGAGTGCGACCACTTGGGTATGCTCAAAGATCAATGCGTGCGCAAAGGTTTCCTTTTTCTCATAGTTTTATCTCTTTCATATACTCAATACGCGATATAGGCAGTTCCTTTATCGACTTTGTGGCTCAAGCTTTGCAAGTATCTTCCATCGCTCCAGCCATGAAGATCGTTTATGAGGCGATCAAAGCAAAATCTATGGCATATGTAACCATTCATGATTTGCCTTTGGAACTTCAGTTACCACCATACCTTGACCTCCTTTTGCATAGCGAAGAAGACTCGGAGAGTGACTTGTTCAATTCTGGAGATGAAGAAGAAACAGGATCTTGGGGTCCCGAAATGAACTTTGGATGGCGTCTCCCTTCACTCGTGCCCTGGAAAAGCCTGCTGCTACTAGATAACGATGAAGATCCATTCTCTAATTTGAGGGATTCGCATGTTGCTTCGGATGATAGAATTCTTGTTGACGGCTTGATCAAGTTTCTGGAAACTGTTTCAGTCACATTATCGTGCGTCTTATATATGGGTTGCCATCGAGTGGTCGTTAAACTGCCTCTTGTTAGACTCGCTGATGTCGCCAGTCTTTTGGATTGGGACCTTGAATCGCAAATTTACCCAACCGTTCGCTGGCTTGTGCAACACAGAAAAGCCAAAGTTGTAGACGCCGTTCATGAAAGTCTAAAGACAGTTTTCACTTTGCCGCCAAAGTTCTCGCTGCCGTAAGTCATCTTCAACCAACTAATTACCTAGACTAATTGTTCAAACAGAATTTCTCAACTTAGTGCTGAATTTCAGCAAACATTTGCCCACCCTGCCATTCCTCCCCTGCCGCAAATTCTGTCAATTGTCTCGACATCGTCAGCTAAACAAAGCGGTAACCACTTTTACGCATCGGTAGTTCAGTCAAAAGAGCTCATACCTCTTTATCACGACGTCGTTCTCTGGATGCTTAAACGTGAAATGTTGATTACTTTGCATCTCAGAATCCGGATTGTGGCGACAGTAGAGCTAAAGGAAAGAGTCAGAGTTGAAAGGGATCGCATTCTTAAGCAAAGGAATATTCGGGGGCGCAAGGAAATACGATCTGATATGAATAGCGGTGAAATTATCTGGCTACCCTCGTCTTCGGAACGATATTCTCAATCACGGGTCCCTTCAAATGACTCCATACACAGCAAATTAAGCGAGCTGGTTATCCAAGAGGACGACGAGGACGATGTTCTCCCTCGGGATGAAGTTGAAGCCGAAGATGAGAAGACGGGCGAGTCGAGTGCAGAAGATGAACTTGCTCCTTCGATGATCAACGATCCTGGACGAGCTACGCCTCTACAACGTCGCTGGCTTGCGGCCATGTCGGATGGAAAGGAATCCTATATCGCCCAACGATTTGAACTGTAAGTCGACCTTACTTAATCGGTGATGCACGCTGAACGACCCTTTGCTAGTATCAATCAATACTTTGATGGAAAGAGAACGGACGATGAGATTCTTTTTCGGGCAGAGATCACGAGAAAACAGCTTCGCGAAGTTCTGCACCACTACGATGAATATGTGAGTACTAAAGATTTGTTATGTATTCGGTGTATCTAACAGTCCGAAAATAAAGTTACAGACATTCTTACACCCATCTTGAAAGTGTGGGGTATAGTAAAGCATATGCATGTGTATATCAGTTGGTTAAGGAGTCTGTGTGAACCCAACCCAATAATCTCTCTGCTTTGCTGCAGTCAAAAAATGAAGCATTTCCTGGCAAATCATGGCCAAGTTTCAAAGGGATGTTGGCCCAGTATTGCTCTTTCAAAATCTTTGATTCCGTCTCATAAGCAGTCGTTGCTGAAGTAATAAAAAACGCTTCATGGCCAGACCACTTATCGCTGTCGTCTGTCAAGGTCCGAAGAAATGCGTCGGCTGCAGAATCCTCTTGCACGTATCCCCAGAGATCATTTTTTGCTTTCGAGGCATCCAACTTTCTCGCCATTTCCCGATCAGGCAGAGACCAATGGAGTCTAGGGCAATTAGTTATGAATAGTGGTTTCAATTTCAGGTTATTACCTGAGACTGGCAATCCTCATAGACGGATACCGTCGTACAATAGTTTCGGCCTGCATCTCGCAGATTCTTTGTGGCAAGTCAAAATATGCTCCTTGGGAAAAACTACGCGACGTACAGCTTGGATAATCCATAAGGTTCGTCTGGCAAACATGGATGGTCTTCGTCGATCGGGAAATATTCGAAATGGGGCCCTTGACTATAGACCAGTGTTATGATGTTTACTGAAGATGCTTGAGCAACACGGTTGATCCCCAGCTGAACAGAATTATAAATAGGGCTTTGGATGCTGAGCATTATCCTACCTCTGCTGCTGCTCTCAAGACATTCCAGGAAATGACTACGTTGCTATAAGTTGTATTAAAAGCTAGCAACAAAATGACGATACCGAGCACCGAGCGTACATGTTATGAGTTGCCGCCGCATAATCGGTAGGATTGGGGAGTCCTGCGACTACAAGTTAAAATGGCTGCTTCAAGTTGACTGTTTGAGATGAACCTGCAAGGTTGACTACACCGTCGCACCCACGCAAAGCGTTTACAACTTCTTCATAGTTCCTGAGATCGATTGATACGAAAGCGAAACAGGGATTGTCGCTGGCAGCATGGGTGTTGCTGGTGATGTCTAGACCAAGGACTGAGTGGCCTCTGGCCAAAGCCAGAGCGCATACGGCTCGTCCGACAGAGCCACTGGAGCCAGTGATTGCGATTTTCATGATGCAGGAGCACCCGGAACTAGTTATTAAGATTACGTAGCTAAGCAGTCTACGTCATTTAAGTCACCACCGAAGGGTAGCAAGATATAGCACTGGTTCGACGAATCGTAAGCAATCTATTCACGTTCACATACTTAACAGCTACCGATATCAAACCCACTACTTGGTGCAAACCAGACTATGCAGTCTGTAGTTTACAAAGACTTTTGCTGTTTTTGCGTGTTAGAAAGCCAATCTTATCATTGAATATTGTTAGACTAAGATTGTGCACAAGTCTATTGCACTAAGTTGTTCGAAAGCAAAAGAGCCTTCAAATCTTATGATATACACTACATGAACGCTACTAACATTGGCCATTTTGCCGCAAACACGAAACTCAAGCTTCATCACGAGAAAGTACTAGTGAAAATTGTCGTGCGATACCCTTTCTAATCTGCCAGCTCTCCAGATTTTCGAGTGGCAAGTATTGTCGGCAAGATTCTAAATGAACGAACATCTGAAGATACTCACTCTAGCTGAGGCAGCGGCTATGCCTTGTCAGCGTAAAAGAGACGAGGGTATTAACATGTACTACTAATTAAATGAACGACAAGCTACCATGGGGCTTTTGCAAGTCAGACTTCGACTTGCCATAGGAAAGTCCCCAGAGAACCTAGTAATTACGATTTTTGAAAAGTGGTCACAGGTATATGGAATACCTGGGTTATCGAGGGAGAACATAGAAGATATGCAGAAAATCCACCAAACTATAAAAAGAGAGGTCCCTGTTCTTCTTTGAACCTAAACTTGGATGTAATTGCGACGAAGACAGGAGAATTGGTCTGTGCGCATTATGTAATCGCCAGAGGACTCCAAATTGCTGTTTCGTTGGGAGGGTGAATGGCCTCTCTGCATGCTTGCTTTGCTCTGTGAATGATTCTGCTCCAATATTTCTTTCTGTCGTCTCCCTCCGCATCATGTCAACACCGTCTTCCCGCGAGAAACCACAGATAACCATTGAGACTAGACAAGGTTCATCCATACCTGCTCAATCCTCCTCGCTCTACTTACCATTCGTGATTTAGGCCAACAGACAGTGTTGACTCGTCTTCAGAATTTATTCCCCAATTCTGCTTCGACAAGCGGCCCGGCCGGCTCTCCTGCAACACCTCAACCTGACCCTAATGATACCACTAGAGAGTCTCTGCCAAGATTCCTCAAAGTCAGGATTTTGACATGGAATATGCACGATTCAGTCCCCAAAGTGATTTAATGCCAACTTTTACTACTTGAATTTATCTTATGACAATCTTAGGGAGATTTGGAAGAGCTATTTGGCAAGGTTCCGTCATATACCCCGCCCTCACCTTCTGCTGCTCCCAGTTTTCCCCATTTTTCCTTTGAAGGCGACCATCCTTATCATCTGATTTTGGTGTAAGTTGTCACCAGCCTTGATCCTAGAAAATGATCTCATTTGAACCCTTCCCGACAGAGCAGGCCAGGAGTGTCCTTCTACTTCCGGTGCGTAGTACCTTTCTGACCTCGAATCGCGATATTCAATCCACTGTAGGGTTACCCATGGGTATAGGTGCTGGATTTAAACTCATTGAGAAGGACGATCGTGATAAAGACGACAAGTCGCGCTCATCTAAGCATAAAGAAGACATGCTGAGATCCAAGAAGAGTCATGATAACATTCCCTACGATGGTTCACATCAACCAAGCGGGTGGACGTCTATGATCGAGGATTGGTTGTGCTATGGTGGTGCTAGCACTCGCGTCTCCTCGCCATCCGTGCCCACCGTTTCGGACATTGGTGTCCCCAAACCTTTATCGCCTCGAGTTCTTTCCAAAGAGCCTAAAAGAGGGCCATATCAATTACTTTGCAAAGAAAGATTGCTAGGCATATATCTCGCTGTCTATATCCACCGAGACCTTCGTCCTTTTATAAGAGGTAGATAATATTGTCACTACTTTGACCTTCAGCTTACAGATTCCTCGCTAGACACGTCAAAGTCGACAGTAACCGCTGGTCTAATGGGCGGGCGGTGGGGTAATAAAGGCGGAGTTGGCATCAGTATGAACATTGACGGTTCTTCCTTTTTGTTCATGAACTGCCACCTTGCAGGTTAGTACTGCAATCTATATTGATTCTGTGGTTCCTCATGTACTGGCCCGTTCAGCACAACAAGAAAAGGCCAACTTGCATGATCGTCTCAGCAATTTCAACAAGATCAAGGTACTCGTTCTCATGAAGTTGTGGTTTTTTCGCTGACTTTACTGTAGTCTGAACTCGCCGTGGACGATTTCCTGTCAAATGACGATCCCCGCGTAATGGCTGAAGGTAATCGATTGCTAACATTGTGTTTTTGGTAGCAGTATTAACACTGTTTCTTCAGATCTCACTGACAAATTCGACTATACATTCGTTTTTGGCGACCTCAATTTTCGTTTGGATATTTCTCGTCTTCATGCCGATTGGCTTATCTCTCGACAAGGCTAGGATTTTCGTCTCTATTTTTTTCTTGTTTGTTGAGCAAATTACAGATTACGCTCAAGCCCTTGCCTTTGATCAGCTCAAGAGCTTGATGGATAATGGACGAGCATTTGTAGGCTTCCACGAAGGCACGTCTTCTCTCCTTGGTACTCGTGTTCCATATCTGATATGTCTGCAGCACCTATCAACTTTCCTCCTACATTCAAATACGACGTCCTCCGCACACTTAAACGTGCCAAGCGCAGAGGATCAAAGTTTGAGCGTTTGCGGCACTCTAGTGAAAAGATTCAGCGATTGACAGAAGTAGAGGAAAAGGAGCTTGCAGCTCATGAGATTGAAGAAGATGAAGCCGATAAAGATAGTGACCAAGACGCAGCATCTCTAGTGTCATCTACTTTTACATCTATGCACTCAAGGCATAATGGTGATGGCACTCAAGACGAGGATTACCCTACGTCTGCACGCATGACACGAAGTGCTAGTGTGCCTGGAAGCAAAGTCTCCCTTTCACTGGCAGTTCACAAGGCCAAAAATAAATGGATATCTTTGTTGTCACCTACTACACCTTCGAGCCCGAACAAATGGCTCAAGTCCAAGCAGAGTCTATTGGATCAGCCATCGGATTCAGTCAACGATCTCAAGCCAAAGGAATCCACGGATAATCTGAAAATTCTGGTCCACGGAAGCGAGGGAAATCTAGTTGCCGATCAAGAGATGTTGATGTCGTCTGCTCCAAGGCTCAGCTCTGTCAACTCGAGTAACAGCGTCCAAAGTGACGATGAAGACGACTTGGACGACAAGGGAGTGTATGATACTTCTAGCAAGAAGAGGGTCCCAAGCTGGTACTTGGACTAGGTTTCTATTTTCCTTTCTCGTGCTCACGTTCATTTCCAGGTGCGATCGCATATTATGGAAATCTACTGTCGAACCCGAACCGGAGGAGGAGGAAGAGGACTCGCACTCTCGCCACCGTACGCGAGTTGGTGCATTTTTTGCCAATGCTTTTCGACCTTTATCCGCTCGTTCACGACGAGAGTCTTACAGTTCGACGTCGTCAAATGTCACCTCTGCCGCGTCCTCTTCAGTCTCTCCCACCCCCAATAGAGAGTCACCGCTTCCATCCCCTGATCTTCTCGAAAGCATAGCCCCCTTTTCGCGATTTGTATATGCCGATTCCCGTTCTCCGCCTCCCTTGGAACTTTCTCTGTCGGCCGATGAAGTCCTTTCACCTGAAAAGACCCAACCAGATACCAAACTAGATGCATCCAGAAAAGTAGAACGTCATCCTCGACGACCACCTCCCGTGGTATCAGCTCCTGCCGACAGCGGTTCGACTGGACCTCCCCGATGGCGCTTTTTGCCTTCATTCCTAACCCACAGTTCTACTCCAAGTAATGCTTCGGATGTGGTACCCCCGACGCCTGGACGTACGAGGCCGCCTAGAAAGGGTGAAGTTGTCTGCTTAAATTATGATACCCTTGATGATAGAGGAATGCGAAAGTTGGAAGGAAGAAGTGATCACAGACCAGTTATTGGATCGTATGCGGTATTTTTATGATTTACTTCTAGAGTAATAGTTGATATGATACCTCGAGTTATAATGTTGTAATTTCATGCCATCAAGTTTCCGTCCGGAAAGCACTATTAATATATTATGAGGGACAAGAAACGGATAGCGAGTAACAACATGTAGCAATACACAGAGCAGATAACCAAGAAGAGCGCAGTAGTACGACAGGGGGAAGAGTAGTAGATTCAGATAGTAGACTCCAAACCGAGAACCGTAGAATAAAATAAAAAAGAAAAAGAGATTATAAAAGAAAAAAAAGACATAGATAAATCCCTACTATGAGTTGAAGATGGCCCAAGGCTGCTCGTTGTTCGGCATGGCACCGTCCCACTTCCACTCACTCGACTGATAGTACGCCGACTCTCCGCCATCAATCTCTTTCAAAGTCCCAAGACGTAAAGGATCGAAATCTTCTTGCTTGATGTCAGCTATAGGACCGTGATGGGGATGCACAGAATCGGTATCAGACTCGGGACTAGGATTTGCCGAGGAAGAGGATATCAGGTCTGGCGTCTTGGAATCTTCGTCGTCATCATGGGTAAAAGACGAAAAGTCAAAGTATTGACCAAAGTCATCGCTACTACCAGGAGGAGCACTAGTGCTGCCATCCAAGTCTCCAGAAGCACCTCCAGATTCCGGCACACCACCATAATTCTTGAGAATCATGTCCAGAGTATCTGAAATATCCGAAGTCAACGATGCTTGACCGTCGTCTCCACTCATCTTCATCAACTCTGACAATGTCTGTTCAAAGAATTGGTTGGCATCCTCGTCTGTGCGAATGTTTTCGACAGCCTCGTTCTTCTTCTTTAGACTCTCGCTCACTTCTCCATCCCACTCTGTCTTGACACGTTTAGGCGGCGAAGGTTCACTGGCAACCAAGCTTGGACCTGCTGGTGTCGGGGCATTATTGTTTGGAGAGGAAACGTCGCCTTCATGAGGGCGTTTTACGCCAGCAACGGGAGCGGGTGCAGGAGGTTCAGTAGGAGCTGAAGAGGAAGGAGTGGCGGCTTGGTTGCCCTTGACCGACGGTCTCCGTGGTTTGGGTGTTGGCTTGGATTTGACCTTGGTCTTGGGCGATTTAGGAGTTTGTGGGGAAGCGGCGGCATTGGAATTGGTCGGGGTAGCGGCAGAAGCAACGGGAGTAGTCGCAGCGACGGCAGGTGGAGGTGTAGGGGCTGGAGCTACAGTTGGACTAGGTCCTGCGGTTGGAGGTTTTTTCTTGGGCGGCTGTTGGATATTGAGAGGTCGCGACAAGGACGGAGCAAGGGGAGGTGGAGGAGAGGAATGTTGTTGGGGAGGAGGGGGTATTTGGACCGGGGGACGAGGGCCACTATTGTTGTTATTGTTGGTGTTGTTATTGCTGCTGTTGGGTCCTTGGGGCTGAGCCTTCATCATGTTGCTTACTGCAAGGGAAAGCTGCTCTGCTGCATGTGTAATGTGCGCAAGGGACTGACGCAGCATGTCCATGCCGAGTATAAACCGCGGATTTGACCAGCTGAGCATTGTTCTTTGTTGCTGAACAAGTACAATCTAGCAACAGAGTTAGAGAGATTACAAGGAAAAAATCCAAGACCAACATTATGGACAAGTTTCTTGACAGTCTCTTCGTTCCTCGTCATGGCAAAGAATACGTTAAGTTTGGCTTCAAACTCTGTGGCTTGACGATTGGCACGTTCCAACAGATCATTGTATTCCACTCGCTGCTCAGCAGGGACGTCGACATTAGGCGCCGCGGAAACTGGAGAAAACGTGGTGGTCAGTTGGACGAGCGTGTACAAAAAAAGAACAATTCATACTTCGTTGAGTGATTTCGGCCTTCATCCTGGCAATGCTTATGTGAGCATTACTGATGAGTTCGCGATTGAACCGCGGAGGACCGGAAGAGGGTTGGCCATTTGGTTGCAACGGGAATTGGCCTTGGTTTGGGTTGCCTGATTGCGGTTGACTTGTCGTTGCCGGTAGAGGAAACGGCATAGGCCTATTACCGTCGATGGAAGGATTCTGATTAGGACGAATGATGTCACGGAAAGCCGACTGATCTGTGACCATTTGTTGCAACTGTGCACGGTGAGTTTCTATAAAGGTAATGGCGTTCTCTGGGAACCCCTGAGCGGCAAGAGCCTCGCGAGATTTGTCGGCAGAGCTGAGGATGACACGCAGCTGATGGGGGGTCCAATTTTTAGGTGGAAAACCAGCCAGTGAACCGCCGGGAGGGGTGGCGTTTGGTCTTGCATTGACACCCAGTTGTTTGCGTTTATTTTCCAAAGACGCAATGTATACGGCGTCAAACGCTGCAAGGTATTCCTTGTAGACGTGGGCCAAGTTTTGGGCTATGACGGGACCCGATTTGGGGGGTTCGTTGGATGTGCCGGGAAACTGCACAAAGCCCATTCGTGCACCAATAACGGCCCAGAGGTCCTTTGCTTGTACCTGTTGAGACCGAGGTTAGCGTGGCAATGCGGATATAGTTACAGGTTACCCACGTTTCCAAGACCTCCTTCTCGAATGACATGAGAATGTAAAGAGTACAGGTCGATGGGACGCCCGTCGATATTGAGCAAACGCGGGTCTATAAGGACCGACTTTTGCTGGCACCAAACTTTAAAGGACTGATCAAAGCGGCCTTTCTCGAGAGGGGAAACACTAAAGACGGGCAGTGCCGGAGGAGCACTGTTCGGCATAGTGCCAGGTCCAGATCCAGAAGCGGGGTTCTGAGGATTCATCGGATTCAAACCAAAGTTGGGATTTCCCATCTGTCCGTGGAAGGACGTATTGGGTTGCTGGGGAGTAGGACCGGTGCGGGGTGGAGCATTGTGTACTGGCAAACTAGGGGGTTGTGGAGGGTTATTCGGCTGGGATGCACTAAAGGGCGTCTGCATGTACTGGCCGTTGGGCAGAGGCCTTGAGAGGGTCAATAGAGGGAGAGAGACCAGAGAGTGTGTTACATACATGTTTATGTTGTTGAAGACTGTGAGCATCCGTTGCAGAGCTTCTACACGATTATTTTTTTCTGTCTGAAACTGTCTCATCTTTGTGACAAATACGGCATCGTTCATGCCAGCGCGAGAATTCTGGAGCTGGTGCATGGCGTTGTCGACCTGAGCGATTAGAGTGCGCATCTGCTGCACCCTCTCTTGAATTTCTGGGCGGGAGATTTGCCTCATGGGCTGATTGGAAGGTTGGGGAGGAGGTTGGTTGGGGTGAGCGGGAGAGGGGCGACGCATGGCTTCGCCGTTGATGGCAGGGGAAGAAAAGAGGTCGGTGGAAGGACGGATGGGGCCGTTCTGGTTCTGCTGGTTCTGGGCCATTCCGATGAGCTCTAGCTGACGGCTGTTCTGTAGGGTCTGTAGCATATTGTTTCTATTGTGCATCGACTGCTGGATGCCCATATTGAAGCCCATGGGCATATGGGGTTGGTTCTGGTTGTCCATAAAGGGCTGCTGCATAAACTGTTGCTGTTGCTGTTGCTGCTGCTGACGGGCGCGGAAAAGGTCCATCTGGAGGCAGAGTGAGCAGGAGAAGAGGTGGAAAAACAAGAGACTTGCCTGATTCTGGGGGCGCATCTGTTGCTGCATCCAGTTTTGGTCGTTGAAGCCGACCATGGGATGGTGGTTGTCCTGAGGCTGCTGCTGTTGTTGCTGGATAGGATGATGCTGCTGAGACATCATTCCGGGGGTAAAGTTGGGGGCCATTGGGTAACGATCGGCCATGATGAGGACGCCGTCGTTGGCGGGGATGGAGGGAGCGCAGGAGGTGGTGGTCTGATGGGAACTGAAACGGAAACCAGAGGACTGCACCGTCCAAACAAATGCATACTCGAAATTATTATTATTATTATTACATCTATCTATTTACGAACAAGTGATGGTCCTGCCTCGAGAATAATATCGTCGTCGTTGTCGTCGTCTTCGTCGGAAGAATACTCGACCGTGTTCTTGTTGACTGCCACATCTTCCGCCTCCTCTTCTACTTCTTCTACCTCTTCAAGCTGCTCCACATCACGCTTGAACCAATACCTCAATCCGACCGGGATCAGCACACCGACTACAATGGCCGACAGACCAAGGAAATTCTTCCAGCTGATCAAATGAAAATCATCGGCACTCGTCATCTGGTCCAGCCCGCCTCCAATCGTCGTGTGGATGACGGTGACACCAAAAATGCCCAAAGCTGTACTGATCCAAAAAGGGACGATGCCAATGCCAACATGGGGACAAATGACATTGACGACCCAGTGAGGAGGCAGGGGAGCGATGCGCAAAACGATGAGAAAGGAAATCATGTTTTCCTTGTTTTGCTGAATCTTGACTGCCCACCTGTCTAGCCGAGCTTTCCATTTTGGGAGAGTTAGGAGAGCGGGACCGAGAGCGGCAGAAATGAGGTAGCAAAGCGAAGCACCGGTGGCTACGCAACAGCAAGCGAGAGGAAGAGCGCGGGCTACGCCCCAAACAGCACCGCCGAGAATGGAGAGGTACATGGACCCCGGGAGAGAAAAAGCTTGTAGACTAGAAAAATGAGACAACATCACTCTTAATTGTCGAGAGACTCACAAGAGATAGGTGACAATGTAGCACACGACGATGCGATATGGATAAATGTCTCTGTATTTTTTCAAGAGTCCATTGAGATCCTGGAGCTGCTGAAAAGACTTTGGTATGCGCAACAACGGCCGGTCCTGTCTGCAGACCAGTCAGCAGGGGAACAAACAGACACAGTGTGCACCCACTCTTCAAGTGTGGGCAATGCAAGCCAGAGAGTTGCACCGAGAACAAGAGAGCTGAGAATGAATATACAGGCCATCTTGAGGACGGCATTGAAGACGAGTTTGCGGGAGTTTGGACGGGTAGTCGTGGGGGTGGTAGCACCGTAAGAGGGGGTTGTGGGGGTCATAAGAGGCTCTACATCGTTGAGAGAGTAGGAGGAAGGGTTGTCTCTTGAGCGATTGAGGGAAAGCATGGATGGTGATGACAAATCAAGAGGCAGACTTTGCAGAGCGAGGCGAGGACGATGCTCTCGAACCAACCTGTTATCGCCTCGAGCTCCCTCCAGACTGCCCTTCTCCCCCCGACCACCGACCCAATACCCATGGACAACCCGCCCCCGACCCAGCAACCCCCGCCCAACAAGCGCCGCAAGAAAAACGACGACGGCGAGCCCCCCACACCCTCAGAGCCCCGCCGTCTCCGTCGGTCGCACGAGGCATGCGCCAGATGCAGGGGCAAGAAAATAAAGGCAAGTCCCGTCGGCAACTTCCAGCCATCTCACCTCCAACTCTTGCTCTAGTGCGACTCGAAGCATCCCCGATGCACCGCCTGTGTCACCGCAGGCACCCAGTGCAACCAGGAGGACCGCCACAGACAGACCCTCACCCCCAGAGGCCACACAGAACGTCTCGAGCTCCTGCTCGCCCAGTCAGAGGCCCTTCTCAAGCGCCACTATCCTGCTTTTACTTGGGACCACATCGACGACATTCTCGCCCGCGAAGGCATCGATCCCTCTTCCGTCCAGACGGCCATGCCAGGCCTTTCTCCAGTCTACTCCCAGCCAGCCCGTCCTGCTCCCCCGCCACCTGCTCCTCCTCCTTCCATGCCATACCACATGATGCCTCCTCCCCCCGGCTATCCTCCCCATCCAGGCATCGTCTACGGTCCCTATCCTCCAATGGGCTACGTCCCACCAGGCTTTCCGCCCTATCTCGGCCCTCCCAGCCACCAGCAGGAACCAGATCCAGCCCGCACCGACATCAAGGGCCAGGATCCAAAATTCAACGACATGTCAGACACTCAGGCCCTCGCAAAAAGCTTTGGCGTCGCCCCTTCCATCATTGGTGATCTCGGCGGCGGTCCCGTCGACAAGGAAGACCTCGCTGTCGGCTCTAGCGGCCTCACTTCAGGTCGCGATCGCGTCATCCAGACCCCCCGCGATACTGCAAAATGGCATACCGTCTCGGTCCGTCGTACCGCTAGCATGTCCGAGTCTATCGACGTCTGGCTTCCCAAGGACCGTAACATGGTCCAGCGCATTGTTCAGGTCTACTTTACCCGTCTCAATTTCCACAGACCCGTCTTTACTCGCAAAACGTTTGACAGATGCTTGGACGATCTGTACTCGGAACGAGCCGTCTATGACCCCGGTTTCATTTGCGGTCTCTATCTCGTCATGGGTCTCGGCACCCTCAGTGAACTCAACAATCGCTCCGCAAAGATGGACATCGACACAAAGGACGAAGGCAGTCCCGTCGCCAGCAGTCCCACCATTGCCAAAAAACTGTTGCCGCCAGAATGGCCAGAGCATGACGAATTCTTTGAACGTGCACTCAGTGTCAAACCAGATCTCAAGGTCACCGTTTCCAGTCTCCAAGCCTTGATTCTTCTTCATTGGTATCTATATACCGAGGTGAGTCTTTTTTGCCATTCTTTCCATCCATCTCTCTCATTCCCTGCAGCGACAACAACGAACGTTGTGGCGACTCGTCGGCAGTCTCGTCCGTCTCTCCATCGAGCTCGGCTTGCACCACGATCCAACTACTCAAATCAACCCCGTCACCGAAACAAACACCTTTACCGAGGAAGAATGCCAATTGCGCATCCGGCTCTGGGGCATCGTCCTCGTACACGACCGGGGCACTTCCATTCTCCTCGGTCGTCCTCTAGCCATTGCTCCTTCCGACGCAAACACTCCTCGTCCTTCGCGTCCCAAAAACGGCCACGCAGAATTCTCGGAACATTTCGAACTCTCTCATCCCATCGCCGAAATTCAAGCCGACATCATAAACTCTCTCTACTCGCCATCCCGGCAGAGCGGCGACACCATCATGAGAAACGCCACCAGAATCATCAAGAGCATGCAAGAATTTAGGCGCGGACTGCCCGAAAAGTACAAGCACTACTTTGGCGGAACAGACGAGTGGCCTTTGGAACGCAAGTCTAAACTCGTCCAAGATATCACCGAGGACGTGGGATTGACTCTGCTCAAGATTGGTATTTCCAGAATTCTCCTCTTGCGGGCTCTCTTTAGCCTCAAAGAGCTGTCGTATCCCCAAAGGAGAAGAGCCTTGGTTGATGGTAAGCACGTTGTATCCCTTTTCGCCGGGGCCTTTTTTTCTGACGCGGTGCCGCAGCTATCGTCACCTCCCACAATACTATTATTGTCCACAGTCAGCTGATACGTTTCCCCGATATCGCATTTTTCACTTCCCCAATCCCACTTCACATTGCAGCCATGGTCATTCTCTATGGCCGCATGTCGAAATGTGACCGGCTCGGCCGAGAAACTCAGCTGGAAGACGTCTGGCTCGCTCTCGACATACTCCCACGTTTCCGATGGCGCTGGGAACGCAAAGACGCCAACGGTGGTCATCCTCTCATTGCCAAACTCGCTGAACGCGTCATGGAAGTTCGTCTTCATGAAATACGTCTCCCAGCTCATCCCCATCTGCTCTCTGAACCAGAATGGGAAGAAGACACCATTCTTTCGCCTTCCTTGCCCAAATCTCAAACAACGACTCCCACGCTCTCAGCAGCTTCACACAACTCGGCCGTTCCCAGTCCGACCATCTATGGTCCTCACCCGAGAGTGTACAACGGTATGCATCCTGTCGTTCACACCGGCGGAAACAACACTCCTCCAGACAAGAACAACTTGAACATGGCCGAGGTTCCTACAGGACTGTTTTATCCATTCTATCCAGAGGCTCAAGGACCCGCAGCTAATGGGCATCCACCTGATTATGCACAACTGTTTGCTGCTGCTGCAAGCAGCGTTTCCTCGGATACGTACATGTCGGAAGATCGAGAACCTGGGGTTGTAGCTCCTGTATGGAACGTCGTGAGTGCTTTGTTTTTTGCCTACTCTTTCTTGTTCTTATTTTTTTCGTAGCCACCTCCAAGGCCGCCTGGAATGTCATATGCTATACCGCCTCAGACTTAATCGCCAACTAATCGTACCGTATTCCTCTTCGTTCACCTTGCTGTCCCGCTTGTTTATCCCATGTTTCTGTCTCGTTTTCGGCTTGTGTTTACCTAGTCCTAGTCTTATTTCCTGTACAGTATGTACCTGTATGCCTTTTTCCCTTCCGCCAACCGCTTCTCCAACAAATTGTAATCGTGATGGCGATTACTTGTATACTTATCTCTTATTGTCAGGGAACGGTTCGCCAATGCGATTCTAGACTTTTCTTATAATGATACAATTGTAGTAAAATACAACAAGAGTGGTGCTACATTGTCTAATAACGATACGTGCCTCACTTTTTATTTATGGTCAATATTCGTTCCACCCTTTCCAAGGCCACATCAATACTGCGAATCAAGAGCGACAATTGTCGAGGAAGAAGCGCGACGGTGGCATCGTAGCCGTACATCTTGTTTTGCTCTTCCAATGCCTTTTCGAGAGCAATAGGAAGACTGAGTGTTATTCGAGTGAGCTGGATGGAAAGTCGGGATCGACCAAAGAGGTCAAAATAGGATAGTTGGCGGAGAGCATATTGGACTTCTATCAGGCGGGAGAGTTCGGTGTGGAGTGCATATATACATGTGCGACAGGCTGTAACAGAAACATGAGGCACTTAGGGGTAGAGTAGACGATTTGACATACTCAGCGCACGTTCTCGTATACTTTGAAGTGCTGTGATGACAGAATTGATTCCTTCGTCTCCTAGCGCAAGAGACGGGTTTAGGTCGCTGGTTGTTTCTATAAGAGAATTAGAGAGATGGTCACCTAGAAACAATATATACTTACTCAAAAGATTTCGCATAACTTCAAGATCTCCATCAAGAAAGTCATTAAAAACAGCTAAAACAGCACCTCGGAATGTTTCTTCGGCATGTCCAGTGGGGCGAACAGCAAAAGCATCGTAGGGAGAGTAGGGAGAACGGCCGTCGTATAGTCTTTTCGACGAGGGTTTGCTCAAGACGTCGTATGCTACTGCAACCTTTTGAAAAGCGAGTGTAGCGTTTTCCTTGTTGTTGGGGAATTTACTGTATTCAACTCAGCGGGCGTTGAATAGAGAAGGAACGGGACGTACTCGGGATGGCATGCTCTACTCCGTAAGAGATATGCTCGTCTGAGCGCAACTCGGTCTAGGCAATTGGATTTGGATATTCCCAAGACTTTGTACAAGTCGTCATTGGCGAGGACTTGTTCAAGAGTCTGGTTGCGTTCTGCTTCGGTCTGGGTATCTGATTCTTGTCTGGTGTGTGTTGATGAAGATGCTTCGGAAGAAGGCAAGCTGGAGCTGGAAGGATCCGCTCTCCATGTGAGGTACTTTCGTTGGTAACTCTTGATTTCCTTATCTTCGTCTTCGTCAACAGGTAAGTGAAAATATGTAGATGCTGCAGAGAGTTAGAAGAGATAAATGAATAAAATGGCAACTGACCAGAAGAAAAGGCGTAGGACAGCATCAGGCCTGAAGAGGCTTTAGGAGAGTTTGTTTAGAAAAATTGGCAAGATGAGAGGGGCATTTTATGATCGCAACAGCGGGAAACATGTGAATAAGGACTTTCACACTCACGTGACCTCGCTGACCGCATACACAGCCTTTTTTGGCAGGCTCCGACGACATCGACGCTCTACTCTACGCTCGTTTCATCTTTAAAGAGGCGAAATCTACGCCTGATTTTCTTTTTACTACTTCAACATGCCCAAGGTTGATCAAACGATGCTCTCACTGCTCCCTTACTGATCTTGCTCTTTCCTCTCGTAGAACAAGGGAAAGGTAGAGCTGCCCCGACTCGAATCGTGAGCGATGCATTGATTCTCTTCCAGGGTGGCAAAAACCGTCGTCGTGGAAAGAACGAAAACGACGACGACAAGCGAGAACTTGTTTTCAGAGAGGATGGACAGGAATATGCTCAAGTCACCAAGATGCTTGGGAATGGCCGTTTGGAGGCACAATGTTTCGATGGCGAGAAGCGGTTAGCGCATATCAGAGGAAAGATGAGGAAAAAGGTGCGTGCTAGCTTGGTTGCTGCACACGAGTATTTCCTGAGGGGATTTCTAGGTGTGGATTAATCAAGGCGACATTATCCTGCTATCTCTGCGAGACTTTCAGGATGACAAGGCGGATGTCATTGTAAAATACACCGCTGATGAGGCCCGCAACTGTGAGTAGTGTGCGCTCATTTCTTGTTGGATTTATCTGGACACTTTTTTTACAGTAAAAGCCTACGGTGAGCTTCCAGAGAATGCAAAGATCAACGAGACCGATACATTCGGTGAAGAGGACGGAGAGTGTACGTTCGAGTTTGGAGATGAGGGAGAGGTGGATATCGACGATATCTAGATACGATGGCGCCGACTGCAATGATTTTCTGTGTGTATGTCTCTAGGTGTTATATCTACCCTGTATTAGTCTCAAGCTATGCATCCAAACCATGTATGTATTTTTTCTGCTTGAGCTGGCAGACAAACGTTCTATTATATGTAAACGGAACTACAACTTTTTGGCATCCTCCCAACAAACACGTCTAGTGAGAAGCAGACTCATTGGCAATCTTGGTTGCGTATGGGTTCTTTGGGTCCTTGGCGTACTCGGGGGCTGGATGAAAAAGGTCAGGCCAAAACAAGAGCAGAATTTCGCAAGACGCACAGCGAACAGCAGCATCCTGAATCTTGGCTACATAGTAGATGGTGATGGAGCCGGCCACCATAAAAGGCCATAGAGGTTTGGCAACCTGAAGACACGTCGTCAGAACGAGGGTTATGGAACGACAGAAAATGAACATGCAGGAGTGGGCCACTTGCGGTATCCAAAGAAAGCCATTTGTTCTGTAGAAAATAAACGAGATGGACTTGAAATGCAAGTGAAAAACGCACAAAATATGGAGAGAGATGAGTTGTGAGTAGTCGGGAAACGACGGATTTCGGACACGTGCAATTCCTTTTACAGAACCCTCGCGTCAATACCAAGTCCGATCTACCCTTGACTGGTTTCAATATAGGTCCTTTCTTCAATGTCCTCGAGTGCTACTTCCAATACAGCCAGTACTTCCTCTGCACCAGCAGTAAGTTCATGTCAAAAAGTCCAAGGACAGTCCATGACTCGACTCAAAATATTCCATTAGTGGCGTCAATTTCCCTTCTTCGACGTAGTTTCCGTCAAGGATGTGCATGACCTTGCAAGTTCGCCCGAAATCTTCAAGGTGTGTCTTTTCAAATCAGTTGATTTCGTGACTCAATACTGGTTCACTCAAGGCAACACTCGAATTGTCTACCGTTGCCTCATCTTCGGCTGGAGTTCTTGTCGCTGATATCCATGGTTCCATCCATCTCCTCAATCAAGACTTTGAATCCATCAGTAGCTGGGTAGCTCACACTGGAGGACGTGTAACGCATATGGTGGAGAAGAAGGGCTTTCTGGTCACGCTAGGGGTTAGTTCAGCTGTATTATGCCCATTCTCTGAGCGCTGAATATCAGCTCTGCAGGAAGAAGGCTCCACACACTCTCCCTTACTCAAGATATGGGATCTCAACCAGAAGGACAAACGTACAACAGCACCTTTACTTTTACGTTCCACAAAAGTTCAAGCGAGTAACAGACCCCATCCAGCAAGTTCATGTCTCATCTTCTGCGTGTCTTTCATTATTCACCTTTTGCAAAGGTCACTACAGTCGCGCTTTCAGAGAATCTCTCGCATTTGGCAATAGGTCTAGGAGATGGTGCTGCATTGCTTTATCGACACCTTGACCAATCCCTCGCGTCTTCAGCTTCCCTTACCGCGCTTCCTAAACCTCGCACTGTACACGAATCACCTTCAGAACCAATAACAGGTCTAGGCTTTCGCGAGCCCATAACGTCTACTGGTTCTCAGCAATCTGGAGCGAATGGTCACTCTAGAGATTCTACCGCGTCTCTGGATCACCATAACCCCAACCTCTACCTTTTTGTAGTGACGACTAATCACGTACTTGTATACCAAGCTTCAGGCAAAGGATCAGGTTCCAGTGCAGTGGCAGTGGATGAAATTGGATGCGGACTGGGATGCGCGGTGATAGACAGTCACTCATTTTCAAAGGAAATGGTCATTGCACGAGATGAAGCAATTTATATTTGCGGAATAGAAGGAAGAGGAAACGCTTTCGCATATGAAGGTCATTCCGGTCGTGCCTTCCCTCTTGTGTGCGACTCATGCATGTATTTCAGGACCCAAGTCTTCAATACATACCTACCACTCATACCTGGTCATTGTATCACCGCCAATAGTTCCTTCTGCGTCTGCTGCATCAGCAACAGTTCGTAATTTTGCGCGAGTAGCGGAAAGCACAGACTCTGAGATCACAAAAGTACGTCCGACAGCTTTTCAACCCTTTTTGGTTGTTCAAGTTTTGTACAGGTGACTGTGTTCGATCCTGCAAATAGAATCGTCGCTTATACAGGAACCTTTACTCAAGGTATCCGTGAGGTGATCGTAGCACCATGGAGTGGTCTTTATGTTCTGGGAAACAACGGAGAGGTCAGTGCGCGTCTTTTCGGCTTTGGCTTTTCTAATTGAAGAGATTGTTATTAGGTCTTCCATCTAGTCGAAAAACCCACTTCTGAGAAGCTTGAGATGCTGTACCGCAGATCGATGTTTGGGGTAGCGACGAATTTGGCAAAGACACAAGGTCTTGATGAGAGTAGTGTGGCTGATATCCATCGACAGTATGGTGACCATCTTTACTCCAAGGGCGATTATGACGGTGCCATGAATCAATACCTGCAGACCATGGGCTGGGTGCAGCCCAGCTATGTCATCAGAAAGGTTTGTCTATTACTGCTGTGATTCAGGTGAATTCAATTCACTCGCTTCTAGTTCCTTGATGCTCAGAGAATACACAATCTTGTGACATACCTGCAAGAGCTTCACTCTCAAGGACTCGCCAATTCGGATCACACAACGCTGTTGCTAAACACCTATACGAAACTCAAGGATGTATCTCGGTTAGACGCCTTTATCAGGGCAGAATCTAAATCCTCTCGAGTGGACTCTTCAGATGAACTACCATTTGATTTGGACACAGCTATTCGCGTATGTCGACAGGCAGGGTACTTTGAACACGCCGGGTATTTGGCAAAAAAATACGAGCGGCATGAAGACTACCTCCGAATTCAAATCGAAGATGCCGAACAGTACGTGGACGCACTAGCATACCTCAGGGAGCTAGGCGCAGAAGCGGTACGTTTACAGCGTCTTGCTTGAATTTAGTCTAACCTCCAACGGAACAGGCGGAAAGCAATCTCGCACGTTATGGCAGAGCATTGTTAGCAAATCTTCCCAAAGAGACAACACAACTTCTCATCGACTTGTGTACATTGTCAGAGGTCAAAGTCGACGTCGAGCGTGATGGTTCTGTAAGCCCTTCCAAGCCGTCTTCTAACAACACAGCTGGATATCTATCATACTTGAACCTCAACCGTAATTCCATCGTTGCTCAGACAACAACGGTATCTTCAGAGACAGCTACCATTCCTGCCCCTTCTATTCACACCGTGCGACCTGGAGACACGACCTCTATACGAAATTCTGTTTATGAGAACAATGCCGCTGAAGTCAATGGCAATCATGACGGTAGCATTACAGGGACCCCTCGTACAGCATCCCCACCTCCTTCTGGACCAGCACGAGTTCCTCTACAGCCTGTCAAACGGCTCAGTCCGCGATTATACTTTGCGCATTTTGTTGATCACATGGAACTATTTGTTATCTTTTTGGAAACAGTTGCACTTAGGCGTTGGGGTCAGAGTGTCGATGAACAGGTTCAGCCCCCAGAGTCGGTATCATCGTCGAACGTCGACGACGAAGAAGAAAAAAAGGACCAAGTGGCTGTCTGGAATACCCTACTTGAGCTTTATTTGACACTTGGTGGTATTTCATCATCATCGGCGTCCGCGGCGCCACAAGATGAAAATGCGTTACGGGCCAAAGCTTTACAACTACTAAAAAGTGACACCATTCCTTACGACTCCACGCATGCCCTCATTCTATGCTCCAGTTGTGGTTACACAGATGGTCTAGTCTTGCTCTGGGAGAAGATGGGCATGTATGAAGACGTGCTTAGGTTCTGGATGGACCGGGAAAGCTCGATAGCGAGTGCCTCGGCTGAGGTAGTCAAGCATCTGAAGCTGTATGGTGCCAAGCACCCACACCTTTACCCCCTTGTTTTGAGGTTCCTCACTTCCTCACCCGCACTACTCTCAAGACACCAAGACGATGTCAAAGAAATCTTGGAACATGTTGACCAGGAGGGAATTATGCCACCGCTAGGCATCATACAAGTCCTTAGTCGCAATGAAGTTGCGAGTATCGGACTAGTCAAATCTTGGCTGATCGAGCGTATTCAACGTGAAAGGAGTGATATACAAGCTGTAAGTGCTAATTCATTGATTCATAATTTTCTGGGTTTGAAAAAAAAATATTTTGTAAATTTTAGGATCAAGAATGGATTCAATCGTATCGGATGGAGACTGCGGCGAAGCTCAAGCAGGTCGAGGAACTCTCCGACCCCGAACATCCCAAAGTCTTCCATGTCACTAGATGCTCCAACTGTGGTGGTCAACTTGACTTGCCCAGTGTCCATTTTATGTGCAATCACAGCTATCATCAACGGTCAGTCTGGGGATTTTTTTTGTTGTGCTACGGAGGACTAACACCTCCGGCAAAATAGCTGTGTTCTGGATCATGACACGGAATGTCCAAAATGTGCTCGCGAACATGGCGTCATCCGAGAAATACGGAAAAATAACGAGCAACTGGCGGATCAACATGAGCTGTTCATCTCGGAGGTCCAGGAGGGAGGATTCAATGCCTTGGCAAATGCGTTCAGCCGTGGTATTTTCCAGTATGTTTAGAACGAGGATTTAATCGCAGCAGTAGTGGTAACGGCGATGGATCGTTCATAGTGTGAAAGGGATTAAATTGTGAACTCATTGACGTAGCCATGCGATGGAGTTCCAGGGCATGACAACATGCTCCTCAGGCAAGGTGTTTGATTTGAGATCTCACAAGGCTCCGTAAAATCCACAGCTAGATACCTCTCTACTCTGATTTTGAAGGTGGGTATGTTTTTGTATTTCTCCGTGTGCGAGCTGTCTGTTCAGGACCTGAGGGCAGTAGCTGGCTGCCAAGTACTTGGGCAGAGCTGTACGAGGAACGAAAATCCAGAGGGACACTCTGAACTGTTACGTAACATGAATCTATATATCTGTTACCGCATTCGGACGAGAGCTGTAAATTGAATTGGGCGAAAAGCTGTATACCTGTAAATATGCTGCTGGAAAGTTGGTTCAACTTTACTGACCGTCATTTTCTATGTCGCTCCCTATACCTTCGGATTCTCCCTCCATAATTATTCAAGGCGACACTGACGAACCCCCGCCTCATACGACCCCCAGAATTACGACGGAACCTGGTCTCCTATCCCCTCATTCACCTGCATCGCCCTCCACGACTGCCGTAGACGACACCTCATCATTCACGACCGTCCCACCATCTCCCACTCTTTCTGAACGCTCTTCTGTTCATTTCGAACCTAGAACTTCTCTCGCGCTACGGGATAACAAGCCTGACACTAAAAGCGGTGCAGGCAACTTCACTTTTCTTTCTCCTGGTGAACCAAGTCTCTCAAAGAATCCATCTCATGGAAGAAAGGGCAGCATTGCAGGTTCTTTTGCCTCTACAACCGAAGCTGGCACAGACCCCGATTCTCACTCGAATCGTCTCTCTGCTGACGTCGAGCTTTCTCAAGTCAAGACGAACACGACTGATGCTACGCGTGTTTCTAATACGCGTGGCCAGAATGGGCCCAAGGGCAAGGGCAGGCAGGATTCTTCTTCAGAAGATTCGGATTCCGATGATGATCCCAAATCACAACGCGCAGAACTGCAACAAGATGTTGATGTGGATCCCGCACCCTTCCAGTTCAAACCATACGAACTCGCTCATATGCTCGACCCGAAGAGTTACGAAGCTCTCAAAGCAATTGGGGGCACGAAAGGATTATTACATGGCCTCGGTATAGATCCGTCAAAGGGTTTGAATCCTGAACAGGGTACCACGCCTCTTACACGCGTCAAGACTGCTGAGGGTAAAGGAGGTATCAATGCTCCTGGTGATACGGGGGCTTCTCTTCTGCGACGTGATCCTCACTACAATCCAGAAGCACAGCATCTCCCCTCCATAATGCTCACAGAACCGGATGGTGGAGTTGCCGGTGTTTCGCCTTCTCCGTCAGCACAGTCTGTAAATATTCAGGATGGCTTTGATAACTCAGGTGCTGTCGGTGCATCGATAGCGGATCGTCGTCGAGTCTATGGCGAAAATACACTGCCTGAACGAACGAGTAAAACTCTTTTACAATTAATGTTCGCCGCGATGAAGGACAAGGTTCTCATTCTTCTTGCCATTGCCGCTGTCGTTTCCCTTGCTCTCGGTTTCTTCCAAGATTTTGGTACTCCTCGGGAACCCAATGAACCTCCCGTGGATTGGGTAGAAGGTGTCGCCATCATGGTCGCTATATTGATTGTGGTATGAACCATCTACTCGCTTCGTTTCCTCAACACTTGCTAATTATTTCAATAGGTCGTCGTCGGTTCGGTCAACGATTGGCAGAAGGAACGTCAGTTCAAGGCACTGAACGACAAGAAGGAGGAGCGTGGTGTTCACGTCATTCGAGGAGGCGTAGAACTCGTCATTGATGTCAAACAAGTTGTTGTTGGAGACATTGCTATATTGGAACCGGGTGAAATTGTTCCTTGTGATGGCGTATTTTTGAGTGGACATAATGTTCGGTGTGACGAGAGTGGCGCAACTGGAGAGAGTGACGCTATTAGGAAAGTGAGTTGGGCAGAGTGGACTGCACTCAGAGCGAAGGAGAAAGTAGGGCATGGCGGTACCTCCTATTCTTTGGTGATACAAAATCGTCACTAACTTGTCATTCTTTCAGATGGTGTTGATCCACACAGCGAACTAGCGCATACAGATTGTTTTATTGTCAGTGGAAGCAAAGTGCTTGAAGGTGTTGGTCGTTACGTCGTGGTGGCTGTTGGCCAGAAGAGTTTCAATGGAAGAATTATGATGGGTAAGTCGAGTTCTTCAGACTCAGCCTAGATGCGGTTTCATCTGCCCTGTTTCAGCGTTACGCGGTGATTCGGAAAATACACCTCTTCAGCTCAAACTCAACAATCTGGCTGAACTTATCGCTAAACTGGGGAGCGCAGCTGGATTAATACTTTTTACGGCTCTGATGATCAGATTCTTCGTGCAATTGGGAACCGGCGACCCCGTGAGGTAAGATTAAAGTCATACACATCCTTTCGAGAATTCTCATCATGCCATCCCAGGACTGCGAGCGAAAAGGGTATTGCCTTTGTCAACATTCTCATCATCTCGGTTACATTAATTGTCGTCGCTGTTCCGGAAGGTTCATAGCTTTTTCTACAGCCTTTCTTACCCCATTTACTGATATGCTGTATCAGGTCTGCCTTTGGCCGTGACACTTGCGCTCGCGTTCGCCACAAAACGTATGACGAGTGAGAACTTGCTTGTACGTGTACTCGGAAGCTGTGAGACTATGGCGAACGCAAGTGTCGTCTGTACCGACAAGACCGGGACCCTCACACAAAATGTCATGTCTGTGGTTGCTGGGAGCATTGGTATTCACGCCAAATTTGTCAAAAATATCAAGGAGCACGAAGGCCGCCAGAACGCGAATGAAACGATCGGTGGTGACTCTGAGGCAATTTCTAAACCTCTCCGCAAGCACGACAAAGACTTTTCTCTGGATCAATCTGAGCTGAATTCGGCACTTTCCCCTCAGCTTCAGGCTCTCTTCAACGAGAGCATTGCTGTAAACAGTACGGCTTTCGAAGATAGAGACCCAGTAACTGAAGAAGTGGTCTTTGTTGGCTCGAAGACAGAGACTGCTTTGCTCAAGTTTGCCAAGGAGCTGGGATGGAGGAATTACAAGGAGACACGCGATGAGCTTGGAAGCGACGAACGAATTGTGCAGATGCTGCCGTTTTCTAGCGAACGCAAGGCTATGGGTGTTGTGATCAAAACATCCGATGGGAAGTACAGGCTACATGCCAAAGGTGCAAGTGAGATTCTGAGCAAGAAGTGTACGAGGCATGTCGTTGTGGGAAGGCCGGGGGAACCACGACAGGAAGGTGGCGAGGTCGAGACTAGGGAGATCGATGAACTTGCGGCTGATAACATTTCGCGGACAATTATTTTCTACGCTAACCAGATGTTGCGGACAATTTCTCTTTGTTATCGAGATATGGACCAATGGCCGCCTTCCGGAGCAACGCTTGATGAAGCGGGGGAGGTTCGTTTTTCGTTCTATGTTCTGAGCCTTACTCATTCCTCTACTCATTCTACGCATCAGGTGGCCTGGGAGGATCTTGCTCGTGACATGACTCTCATAGGTATCACTGGTATTGAAGATCCATTGCGGCCTGGGGTTACAGAGGCGGTTGCTAAATGCCACCGAGCTGGCGTTTCCGTCAAAATGGTCACTGGGGACAACGTCCTCACTGCTCGTTCCATTGCTTCTCAATGCGGTATCTTCACTAAAGGTGGTATCATTATGGAGGGTCCAGTGTTTAGGCAATTGTCGCAGCCGGAGATGATTGAGATCGTGCCTCGTCTTCAGGTCCTTGCACGATCTTCACCCGAAGACAAAAAGATACTCGTCGAGACCCTCAAACATATCGGGGAGATTGTTGGTGTTACCGGTGACGGTACCAATGATGGTCCTGCCCTCAAGACTGCAAATGTTGGTTTCTCGATGGGTATAGCTGGAACAGAAGTCGCTAAAGAGGCATCGGATATCATCCTTATGGACGACAACTTCGCTTCCATCGTCAAGGCTATCATTTGGGGACGTTGCGTCAACGATTCAGTTCGCAAGTTCTTACAATTCCAGCTTTCTACCAACGTCACGGCTGTGGTGATTACGTTTGTTTCCGCTGTGGCGTCAGTCGAGGAGGAGTCCGTATTGTCCGCAGTCCAGCTTCTGTGGATTAACATCATTATGGACACGTTCGCAGCTTTGGCTCTTGCTACCGACCCCGCTTCCGAGGCACTCTTGGACCGGAAACCCGAGAAGAAGACGGCCCCGCTGTTCAATACAGACATGTACAAGCAAATTTTGCTGCAATCACTTTACCAGATTATCATCACACTCGTATTCCACTTCCTCGGCAGACAGATTCTCGGCCTCGAAGATACGGACCACAACAGTGCAATTGTTCAGACTCTGGTGTTCAATACGTTCGTGTTTGCTCAGATATTTAACTCTGTAAACTCTCGGCGACTGGACAGGAAGTTGAACATCTTTGAGGGTATCACGAAGAACTATTACTTCATGGTTATCACTCTCATCGGTTTGTAGTTCACCCATTGCTTTGTTCCCCTGTCTGACTGGTTTTATGTAGAGGTTGCTGTTCAGATCTTGATTGTCTTCGTCGGTGGCGCCGCATTCCAGGTTACTCGCGTTGATGGTGAAATATGGGGAATCTCTCTCGGTCTCGGATTCGTGTCCATTCCGCTTGGTGCTCTCATCCGTCTTCTACCTAATGGACCGTTCGAAAGAGTATTCAGCAAACTTGGCATGCTCGGAAAGCCCGAGAAGGAGCTTCCTACTTCTACTGTCGACCAAGAAGGTTGGAATGGAGCCATTTCCCTGGTCCGTGATAATCTCAGTACCTTTGCCAATCTTCGGGGTGGTCGTTTGCGTTCATCATCCTTTGTCGTCAAAAGTCGATCTGCTCGCCTGAGCAACGATCAAGAACCATTACGAATGTAAGCATCTTTTGTTTCACGTTCCGTCCTCGGCGCTAACTCTATGTTCAGTTCGTCTCTTCTCACCATGGCCCCTACATTAATAGCAGGCGCTGTCGCCACCCAAGGCTATGTACAAAAAGGCTCGCTTTCTGACCCCACGTCTAATGACCCCTCAAAATCATCTACTGCCCTGTGGGAAGGGAAACTACAATTGCACCCAGATACCTCAGCTGACGATATAGCATACAAACGATTTGGTGGCGAGCAGAACAAGATATAGCACATTAACAAGTAAATTTACCTCGTAATCCCTCTGGAGGGTCGGCGGTTGGGCAGGGACGACCACTCGTCCAATATCTTATAATGGGCTTTAATCCTCACATTCTTCTTGGGAAGCAATATTCGTACTACAACACCTTAAGTATTTTATTCATTCATGTACATAGAATGACAGACACGATAATGATCAATGATATTCTAAGTAACTTCATGTCGGAATTAGCCAGCCTTCTGCGCCTTGACTCGGAGGGTTATGTCTAGGGTTAGGGTTTATTCAGAGTCAAAGTGGTATTGAAAACTTCGCGCTCGAAGACTCCTCTGTCAAATCCTTCCTCCCAGCTACGATGCGATACTACGAACAAAAGTACCCAGAAGTCGACGAACTGGTTATGGTCCAGGTTCGCCAAATTGCGGAAATGGGAGCCTACGTGAAACTGGTATGAAAGCGATTGTAAGATCTTTTGCGATATAGTACTTACGCTGCCATCAGTTGGAATATGATAACACGGAGGGAATGATTTTACTATCTGAATTATCTAGAAGGCGTATTCGATCCGTTCAAAAACTTATTCGAGTTGGGCGAAATGAAGTCGTCGTTGTGCTCCGTGTGGACAAGGAGAAAGGTGTGTGTTTTGACAATTCGTCTTTCGTGTCTAACACAAATTACCAGGTTACATCGATCTTTCAAAGCGACGAGTATCTCCTGAAGATATCACGAAATGCGAGGAACGATACATGAAATCCAAGACCGTCGCATCTATCCTTCGACATGTCGCTTCCAAAGTACCTTCCCTTGATGCAGATGCTAATACGAACGGTGCAGCAGCAGCCATAGCCGAACCCTCTGAGAAGGAAAACAAAAAGGCCCGAAGAGCTGCCAGGAAAGCTGCTGCTGAAGGAGGCGACGAGATACTCGACGAGATACCGGTCTCGACAGGAAATGAAGAAGAAAAATTAGAGATGCTGTATGAGACTATTGCATGGCCCCTTGGAAAGACGTATGGCCATCCATACGATGCATTCAAACTGGCTTTGACGTATGTACACCTTTTTACATTCGTCTTGTCGTCGAGACTGAGGGATATCACAGGGAGCCCGATACAGTCTTCTCAACACTCCAAACACCAATTCCCCCTTCCGTCCAATCAATTCTTATGACCACGATTGCTCGTCGATTGACGCCCCAACCTATTAAATTACGAGCTGATATCGAAGTTACATGCTACACCCCTGCTGGTATTGACGCGATCAAAAAGGCTCTCAAGGCTGGTGAGAAGGAGAGCAGTGAAGCTGTCCCTATCAAAGTCAAGCTTGTTGCGCCTCCGTTATACGTTCTTAGCTCTAATGCAACTGACAAGGTACGACACTGCTGTTGAAACTGATGTTCTCCCAACTAAAGCCCGTAATAGTATGCGGCCGTTGACCGGTTAGAGCGTGCTATAGAATCTATTCAAAGCACCATTGAGGAACAAGGGGGCTCATTGGTGGTCAAGATGAAGGTATGTCGTTTGATAAAAACAGAAAAACAGCTGTTAAGCCTTTCTCTTCAGCCCAAAGCTGTCTCGGAAACCGAAGAGCAAGATCTTGCACAACTCATGGCCAAGGCAGGGCAAGAAAACGCAGAAGTATCTGGGGATGAAGACGAAGAAGAATAGAGTAGATGTATCTAGTGTAGATTTTGTATTTGCCGGCATTGGCGTGTACATCAAACAATGACAACTTTGACTGACGCGTACACTTTACTTTTACGTGCTTTATTCCTTCCTCGATCATGGCCGACGATATTGTTCTCCCCATTCCCAACCTTTCTGTTCCCCAACACCTCTTTGTTCTTTTGAATCCCTCCCTCAGTCGTTTACACGAAGAATCCCGGAAAGAATGCCTCAAAGCAATCGAGGAAGATGGTAATGTCTTGAGAATTACTAGTCTTGATTTCACATATGAATGATTCTTGTCGGTAGAGATGGCACCATACTACCAGGCGATAACATCCTCTCCCAAATCCCCACTACCCCTCGACTCTAAACTCTTGTCTACTCTCCAAGAAAAGAATAACGCTACCCTCAAGACCTTGGACGAAGCTCTTGCATCTGCTGAAGCTACCGAGGGAGAATCAGAAATATCAGACGCTCTCAAAGCCCGTGCCAATTTTTTGACGCGTATCGGAGAGCGGGACAAGGCTATTGATGCTCAAAAACTCGCTTTGGAAAAGACGCCTGGTCTGGGGAGCAGAATCGACATTGTATTGACTTTGATTCGGATTGGGTTCTTTTGGAATGATGAACCGTTGATTATTTGGGGGCTGGATAAAGCTGAAAAGCGAGTGTTTACATTCTTGTTTGATCCTTGTAGGACACTGACATATATTACTAGACTGATCGAAGAAGGTGGTGATTGGGATCGACGGAATCGTCTAAAGGTCTATCAAGGACTGCATTTGCTTTCTATTCGTCAATTCAAGAGGGGAGGGGAGCTTCTCCTGGATGCACTTTCGACATTTACTGCTTCCGAGCTTTTGAAATACAACGATTTTGTCGCGTTGACTGTCATTGCTGGAGCATTAACTTTGAGTAGAGTAGACTTGAAGAAGAAGGTACGTAATGTCTGGGCCCGGTCCTAGACTTGCAGCTAATTCTTCACTAGTTGATTGGATCACCTGAAGTCAACTCTGCTTTGCCCGAGTTACCTATACCTGGAGACTTGATCAAGAATCTCTACGAATGCCACTATGACAAGTTTTTCAAAGCACTAGGTTCGTATCTCAAGTTTCATCGTCATTTCTATATTCAAAGTCTCGTAGCTCTTTTGGAACAAACTCATCTCCTTCCTTCGCGCATCCTTTCCCCACATGCTCGTTTCTATGTGCGAGAAATGCGTATTCTTGCTTACGCGCAACTCTTAGAGAGCTATCGTAGTCTCACACTGGAAAGTCTCGCTCAGGCGTTTGGTGTGAGCGTAGAGTTTGTCGACAAGTAGGTTTCTTTCATTTAACCTCGACTCGCGCTAACATGAATGACAGCGAACTCTCGCACTTCATCTCAACTGGACGACTACACGCATCAATAGACAAGGTACACGGTATCGTCGAGACGACCAAGACTTCAGAAGCTTGGGGCAAGAAAATAAATCAATTCGAGCAAGTCGTGAGACAGGGTGATGTCTTGCTGAACGAGTTGCAAAGATTGAGCAAGGTCCTCTACTAATCATTAGCACTATGAATGTAATGGGTAGATGCATTATCAGACTGTATACTACACACTTCTACTAGGTCTCCTCCTCTGCTGAGCGAGGTGAATAGCCTGCGCCTCTTGCTCCTTGAGAATCCCAATGACCATCTTGGCCGAGCCAACATCTCGTCGAGCATGGAAAGCTTTTATAAACATCTTGTACAAAGGCTTTGTATGCCTCTCGAACGATATCCGGCTCTTGAGATTTGAAAGCCAGGCCAACACTGAAGAAGTCCCAGTAATACTGGTGGCGGCATTCGTCCCAAAGGGTACATCATTCCTCCTCCTCCACCTCTCCTCTACCGGATATCCACTCCTGACGAGGTTATCAAACAATGCCTGCACATTCTCTGTATCAAGTACCCTTTCCCACTTTAGTAGAGCCTTGACGACGATATTAACCGTTACTCTATCCTCCTCGAAACCTAATTTGGTTTGTAAAAACTCTTTCGTTTCGAGCATTTTTTTGATCCCTCGCTTATTTCGCGTTCGGATTTGACGACGAAGTAGACGGTGGAGAAAGACGTTTCCAAACCACGTTTTCGCTTTTGAATCGAGGGTTCCAGAAGAGACATGGGATTGGTATAGCCTCAGAGCAGCCACGGGGCGTCCCGAGTTGAGGAGGATGAGAAATGCAGACCTGAGAGTGGGGACGTCGGTCTCTTTCTGTCCGAGTAGGGACAAGGCATGGATCGACTGTGAGCGATTTGGAGAGCCTAGTCGAAAGTCGACTCTACGGACAAGCATCTCGCGTAGTCTGGGAGAAAAATTGTGAAAACATTTCTTTGCAAGCCTTGGTGCTCCGCGGTGTGTCAAACTGAAAACGAGTTTTCGTCTCAGGTAATCTCTCTCTGGAAGGGAGGCATGCTCCCTTCGCAGGTTATAGAGCCTCACAGCTGCCTTGAATTGTCGGTGCTGTATGAGAACCCGAAGCATCCGTCGGAAAAAATGAGGCGTGAAAAATGATGGTGGAATAGATCGGATGAGGCGCAAGGACTCGTTGGTACGACCGGCAATGACGAGGAGAGGTAGAATGTATCGGATCGGGTAGGCAAGCTGACTATCTGGCTTGTGTTTGGTGTAAATACGGGTCATGGTTCTGGCAATGATAGATGCAGAGATGGGATCCAGATACCGACAACGATGGGTTCGAATAGCCTCTAGGATAGATCGTAAAAGGGTTTCCTTCTGACAAGTATTGAGTGACTCGTAGCGGAGCATGGGGACGACAAGATCATATCTTGAACTGCACAGTACACGTCCTAGCTCCACAATAGAAGCTGGAGAAATGGCAGTCCTACAATGCTTGAAAAAATCATACGCAAGGCCAACATCTCGCCGTTTCAGCTCGTCGAGGACAACTTCAGCCTCTACTAGATCGAGAATTCTGCCCCACTGCGGCCCATAGCACTTGGCCCAAGCCTCTACAAAATCTCCAATTAAACATCTCGCCTGTGCTTGGTCTGCCCGAGTGCCTCTCATCACCCAAAGATCCTTCGTTTTCACATACTCCAAACAATCTTCCAAAAGCCTGGGATACTTTACAATCCCCGCTAGCTTGAGAAACGACGACATGACGGCTCGTTCAACAAAGATTGGCCTCCCGGCACTATTTGGTGACATTTTATCCTTCCACTTGCTCCAGACGTTTCTCGTGACCATACGAATCTCCTCTGTTTGGTTGTGATCTCCCGAGGTAACGACGTTTTCTAATAAGCCCAGGGCTAAAACAACGTGCCAGTCTTCAAAAGTCGATGGAAAGGGACTGTTGAAGAGTTTTGCTGTAAACGCCAAGTTGGACTTGGATAAATGATACAAAGCGAGAAGAGATAGGTTATTCCAGCGTGGGCCAGTCGAGTTGGTTGGAGAGTGTGCAAGGACGGTTCGGGCTTGGTGATAAGCCCATTGTTTGACGGGGAGAGGGACAGGGACAGAGTAAAAGGGAAACAGGGTAGATGTTAACGTTGCAAGAAGTTGTGATGTGTCAACAACGAGGCGAAAGTGACGTCCAGAGACTGGATCGAATCGGTGTGTAGCCATGGCACGACCTCGGGAGGTAGGATTGTGGGGATGATGCATTGACAGGCGATTCTGCAAGGTCCGAAGAAAGCGTTCTTTTGGTAGAGTAGGGACACTTTCCACTGGTTGCATGAGCAACTTCCATAACATGGCGAGGAACCTCGAGTGAATGTTGGAATGGACGGCAAGCAGATCGCTGAGATGGTCGATTGCTCGTGCCTGGTGTGTAGACAACAAAGTCTCGAGATACGGTACGAGAATCTCGGGAACTTGAGTGCGACTCCAGATGACGTTGTAATGGCTCGTAGCTTCAGCCAGCGCGGCAAATGCGCGGTCTGGAATGAAATGAGACGCGTTTCTCGGGGCGTAGAAAACGACATACCAGGTTCTTCGTGCTTGAACGTATTAAAGTCGTGTAAACGCGCGGACATGAGCCAGTATCTGTCTCCGTCATTCAAATGCAGGCCCATTTGCAGCTTGTCCTGTACGACCTGCAGCATAAACGACCAATAGTCCTGTTTCCTGTCTGATGCGAGGGCATATCTGCTCTTGATACGTGGACTGTCTGCTGGAAGGGAAAGCGAGCCGTATATGCCAATGATGGCACTGTACTGAGCTGGAGAAAGCCTAGCGTGCTTTGTGGAGAGATAGAGGTGTTCTAGCTGGTCTGGAGAGTATGCATTTGGAGAGGGAGAAGCAAGAAAGCGGGCGAGGAGACGGCGCATTCCATGGGACGAGTCCCTCTCCCTCGGCCGGCATCTCTTTCTCGGCATCTGAACCTAATTTTTAAAACTGCATTTCCCACGCCTGTGTACACAGTGCTCGAAATTTGGTAGCGCTCACCGTCATACTCACTCCCGCCGCCTTGAAAAATCCATTGGCACTTCCAGGTATGTCGTTCTACGCGTTTGCTGCGCTTGCTCATCGTCTCGGCTGCAGAGGTCAATCGGGAGGCACAACTTGCACATCGACATAACATTTAAAATCAACAATGGGTGCTTCTCGCGCAGACAAGGAACTCTACTTCCAAAAGCTCAAGGAGCTTCTCAACAAATATCGTTCGTCCTAAACAACTACGTTAATACACATTCTTATATTCTCCCAGCTTCCATCTTCTTGGTCAATGTCGACAACGTCGGTTCCAACCAGATGCACCAAATCCGTGTCGCTCTCCGAGGTAAAGGTGTCGTTCTCATGGGCAAAAACACCATGGTCCGCCGTGCTCTTCGTTCCATCATGGCCGAGTACCCTCAGTTCGAACGTCTCCTTCCCCATGTCAAGGGAAACATTGGTTTCGTCTTCACCTCGAGTGACTTGAAAGAGGTCCGAGAAATCATCGTCGCAAACAAGGTTGCTGCTCCTGCCCGTGCTGGTGCCTTTGCCCCCAAGGACGTCTCTGTCCCTGCTGGCAACACTGGTATGGAACCCGGAAAGACCTCTTTCTTCCAGGCTCTCGGTATCCCCACCAAGATTGCCCGTGGTACCATTGAAATCGTCTCCGATGTCAAGGTCGTCACCGCCGGTACCCGTGTCGGTACCTCTGAAGCCACTCTGCTCAACATGCTCAACATTTCGCCGTTCACTTACGGTATGACTGTTGTCCAAATCTTTGACCAGGGCAACACCTTTTCTCCCGACGTTCTCGACGTTGACGAATCCGAGCTTATTAACCGTTTCATGACTGGTATCAAGACCATTGCTGCCATCTCTTTGGCCCTCAAGTATCCCACCCTCGTGTCCGTCATGCACTCTTTGGTCAACTCTTACAAAAACCTCATTGCCGTTTCCCTCGCCACCGACTACACTTTCGAGGGATCCGAAAAGGTAAAACTTTAAAGGTGTCTTGCATTACGAAAAAAAGTCTGACAATTTTCTAGGCCAAGGAGTACCTTGCCAACCCCGAAGCATTCGCTGCCGCTGCCGCACCCGCTGCTGCTGCTGCTCCCGCCGCCGCTGCAGAAGAGGCCAAGGAAGAGAAGAAGGAGGAAGAGGAGGAATCCGAAGACGACATGGTAAGTCGAACGTTCGCAGTCTTGACAAGATCAATCATCCTGACACGGAAATCTCCAGGGCTTTGGTCTCTTCGATTAGACGATCGTGTAGTTTACCATCACTGTATTCTTACAATGGCAATGATTTGCATGATCACGATTTCTTGTGTGATTCTAGAACATGTATCGATGAAAACCTGCGTTCGTTTGAGGATCAATACGGAAAAGTGAGCGGTTGATTATCGGATGTTCTATAAAATTCCGTCCGTGACGCAATTAGTACTATCATTTCTACGGTCATACATGACCTCTAGCCTAGTAAAATACCTAGCTCTTTCTTGATTTTTCTACTCTACCCACTCGTAGTCAACAGCTCGCACTGTCTTTCTCTTCTTCATTCTTGCCATCTTTCATTTCTGCTGTTGGCGAATTCGCGAAGTTCCAGGCTGCAAGACCCGAAATTATTCGCCTGAATTCGTACACGTTCGTCAAAGAGTAGACCTGTTCTCCCAAGTAAAGTACTTCGGAAACTTGCTATCTATACCGATCATCTGATGTTCTACAGGACTCTACTTAAGCTCTCCCCAATCCATGTCCTACTTTTCACCCCCAGAGTCTTCCCCAACCGACATGGAATTTGGCGGTAACAACCATCTCGTTGTCGTGTCTAATCGACTCCCTATCACCATTAACAAGGTGCATTCACTCTATACCATTCCCCTCTCCCTCTGACATTTCACAAGGATGCCAATGGGGAATACCACTTCAAGATGTCCTCCGGAGGGCTCGTCTCTGCCCTCTCTGGCTTCAAAAAGTCTCTCAACTTTACTTGGATTGGTTGGCCAGGCTTTTTCATTCCACCCAAGGACCGCCCCTACGTTGACAAACGCCTCATGGAGGAATACTCTTGCCAAGCCGTCTACCTAGACGACGACGTCGCAGACCGTCACTACAACGGTTTCTCAAACTCGATCCTCTGGCCCTTGTTTCACTATCACCCTGGTGAAATGAACTTTGATGAGGAAAACTGGCTGGCATATCGTCAGGCAAATCTATTGTTTGCAGAGGCTGTCCAGAAACAGATTACACCTGGCGCAATGGTTTGGGTGCAGGATTATCATCTTATGTTGCTGCCTATGCTACTTAGGGGTCTCGTGGACGGACAAAATGCCAGTGAAGAATCAGAATCCGAGCTGGCCAAGGTCACAGAGGGAATAGACGGAGAAGACATCTTGTCAAAAGCCCAAGTCGTTCCTGGAGTCAAAATTGGTTTCTTCCTTCACACCCCTTTCCCTAGTAGCGAGATTTACCGGCACGTCATTTCAAAACCTCTTGTTTGTTTCCTCAGCTGAACTGCCCGTTTACAGTATTCTACCAGTGCGAAGAGAAATCCTCCTTGGTCTCTTGTACTGTGACCTCATTGGCTTCCACACATACGACTATGCGCGTCATTTCCTTTCTTCATGTACCCGTATTCTCGGCTTGCCCACCATGCCCAATGGGGTCGAATTCGAGGGCCGCCTCGCCCATGTCGGGACTTTCCCTATCGGTATCGAACCGGGATCTTTTATCGAAGTGGGTATTCTCGTCTCGCCTTCTTTTCTCCCGTCCTCAACCCTTTTGTAGAACCTTAAAAAAGACTCGGTAAAAGCTCGGATTGCTGCTCTAGAAAGACGTTTCGATGGAGTAAAGGTTATTGTCGGCGTCGACCGTCTCGACTACATCAAAGGTGTCCCACAGAAACTGCACGCGCTCGAACTCTTCCTTTCCCAGCATCCGGAATGGATAGGCAAGGTCCGTGATCAACTGATTCATTAACCCCGGTCTACTAACCTTGCTCGACACAGGTCGTACTTGCGCAGCTAGCCGTCCCATCAAGGCAAGACGTCGAAGAGTACCAAAACTTGCGTTCCATTGTCAACGAACTCGTCGGTCGTATCAATGGACGTTTTGGTACAGTCGACTTTATGCCTATTCATTTTATGCACAAGAGCCTTCCGTTTGATGAACTCTGTGCGCTCTACGCAGTCAGTGACGTGTGTTTGGTTACCAGTACCCGTGATGGGATGAACCTTGCAAGTCTCTCCATCCCGTTTCTAAATGCAGCTAACCTAACCGTCTCTAGGTATCCTACGAATACATTGCATGCCAACAAGCCAAACAAGGTGTCATGATCCTTTCCGAATTCGCGGGAGCCGCTCAAAGTCTCAACGGTTCCCTCGTCGTCAACCCATGGGATTCCCAACAAGTTGCCGACGCTATTTTCGAGGCCGTCACCATGGACGCTGCCACTCGTGCAGAAAATCACAAAAAACTGTTCAAATACGTCAACAAATACAGCGCTTCGTTTTGGGGAACTAGCTTTATCAAGGAAATGGGCAGGATAAAGGCTGGGGACGCTGAAACGATCAGGGATGGGCAAAATGTGCTCAAGGCTGCCAAGGATGAGGCTGGTGGGCCAGGGACGATGCTCATCAATGGGTCGGTGCCTATATCTCCTGCAGTGAACGCTTAAGCTGTCTACGAGGGACAATGTTCTTGAATACTTGATAGATTTCACATTCTAAAGACAAACCCATCATATATTTACTTGTCTGTAGGTTTTATGGTTATTGCTTTCTCTGGCTCTCATGATGCAACCAATAGATGTATTATACACGTTCAAGGCGAATATAATTGTTGTATTCTAATACAGATCTACAAGTGTGTGGTATACAAATTAATTAAGGAATCCCGTTTCTCGCCAGTGCTGGACCCATTTCTGAACGAGCTCTTTCACAACCGGAGGAGATCCAGCAATACTGGGAGCAACAACACTAGTCTTGTCCGTGAGGAATACCATCGGCTTTCGGGGCTTGCTCCAACGTTGTCGCCAAAAGGGCTAGAGAAGACACGTCAGTAGACACGACTACGGAGATATAAATGACTTGCCAAAAGCTTGATCGAAGGATTCCTTTCTCCGTCTTGATCAGACTTGACCAAACGCTCAAGCCACGTTTGAATGTCCACTCTATCGAAACATAACCCAGCAGCTTCAAGCCCATCAAGAATCTCGCTCCAACCGACGCTAACGTTGGGGTTGACAATATGGTAGACTTCAGACTTTGACAGTGGCTGCTCGCGAGTGACAATTTCGGCAATGGCACTCCCAGCGTGATCGACTGGGAGCCAGGAAGGATTCTGCGGTACAAGGTTAGCATAAGAAGCTTGCGTGAATTCTGGGAAAACATGAGGTACCTCATCGATGAGGGGTAGAGCTCCAACGGTGTTTGTACTTTTGAACATGAGCGGCCATGCTTCAGTCTCGTTCCAGACGCCGCTACGAAGCGTGTAAGCGATGAAGTCGAAAAAAGGTAAAGAGTCACCCACTTGACTGTATCTCCAACCATCTGGCCAATTCTGAAAACACCAACAGGAAGGCTCGCTATTTCAGCAGCATTTTGGCACAGCTTCTCCACAACCCATTTACTTTGTGCATACCCAGTGCCAGCAGCCGTTGCAGGTGAGTCTGCGTAGTCTTCTGTACAAATTTCGTCTGGTGACCCTTGACGAGAACTGATAGAGGAGCTAAAGTAGAATGACGCTGGTTCGGAAAATGGAGATTGCAGGCAGAGATTCATGAGGTTGACAGTGCCTCCAATGTATTCATCGAAAGAGTCTATGCTAATATTGAAGTTGACGGGCCAAGCATTCTGAGAAATTCAATTTGTGGGTGAATGACGAATAAGAGACAATGCTCACATGTATAACATCAGTGACCTCGCTTCGAATGGCGTTGTACTCCTCCTCTGTGAGACCGAACAAAGGGAGGTTAGGGTTGGCGCTATATGAGTCAAACTTCTCATCGGCCGGTAAGGGAAGCTTGCGCAGTTTCAACGACTCCTTGACTCTATTCCTTGACTCTTCGTGTGACGAAGCACGAGATAAGCAAATCACTTTATGGACGGTAGAAGACGAAACAAGCTGGTAGAGGATGTGAGCACCAAGCGAGCCCGTCGCACCAGTAAGAAGCTATTCAATCGCTCGTCAGATTGTAGCAAAAAAAAATGACAATAGTGACCCACTATGACTCGAGCGTCGACAGGTTTCAATTTGGCGTCAGAACTTGATTTATGTGTCTCGAGCCTGGCAGTCCATCTGGCTACCATTTCAAGCATTCTGGAATGTACATTTCCAGTCTGGGCGTTCCCAGATTGAAGGTCCAGGATATAGTTGACTAGCCTGAGTATCTATGTCAGAACGTACCATGGCAGATTTATAGAAAGATTCACTTTTCAACAGAGGGCTGTTCATAAACAACTGCAAACTAGAGTCGAATGCCGGTTTTCTGAAGTTGAGAGAAACAATTCTTACCGTTCTGGCCGAGTACGTGGTCTCCCAAATCCAATTCCTTCTGACACATATTCCTCACCCTAGTGGCCTGTAAGGAATCGACGCCAAGAGCAAATAGATCAACCCGCTTGTCGAGTTTTGCTGCTTTAGCTGGGCCTATGGTCTTTTTAAGGGCTTCTAACAAGTAATCCTCGAGTTCATATTTATTCAGGCGCTTCTTCGTGACTTCACTTCCGCCTTGTTCGAATCGGGAATAGATATTCTCTAAGGTGAGAAGTGAGAACAAAATTTTCACTAACAATAATGCTACATACCAATAAGGTCCTTGAATTTCGCGTAACAGGCAGGACGGAGGATGCTCATCTTCGTCGCGACGGGAATAGCTGTGCCATAACTACCATCCAATAAGTTTTAGAAGCAATTGCGAAAAAACCACTCAACGGTAAAAATTCAATCATCTCAGGTAGCAGACGAGAATGACTGGGAGCTTGTTCATTGACCTCCTCAATCACAGGCCAGATCTTCTGCATTAGGTCTTTCTTGGACATGTCCTTAGCAAGCTCAGACGGAAGAATAAGGCAGCCTGTCTGAGGTTTGCCGGCGCCGAAAACGATGGCTGAAAAAGTTGTATTAGCTTTGACTATCTAGCCGGGAGAAGGTGGCGTACCTTCTGCTACGTATGGACTGTTCCCGCGGATACCAAGTTCCATTGGAACTGGTGGAATTTCAGCCAGAAAGAGGACACCATCAAATTTGAAAACTACCTGGGTTAGTCTTCTCTCCGAGAATATGCACAAGGGTGTCGTCAAGACTAGTTATGAGTGTGAGATTCAAGTCGAGAGAAAGACTGATGGTCTTCATACCGGCCTATGTATCTATATCTGTCATTGTGATCAGGGTGACGAAGGAAGAGATCCTTGGTCGCGTATGATCCGTCAGGCCTGTTTGTCTCGATCTAAAGCACATGAGTTTAGATGTACTACGAGAATCAGAGACACCACTTGCCTTGGGCGGATATCCATCTCTAACGATAACTTCAAATGTGTCGTTGCCCTGAGGTTCGAAAGCAAGGTAGTGTTTGCTCAGGGCCGTGGGCCTCACCCAGTTCCAATCTTTGTCTGTAACAAAATCTCGACTTGAATTCATGAGGGTTCCAGTCTGGAGGGGTGTTAGGGAATGGCATAAGGGTACAATGATACTCATGCCTCTGTCGTGCCATAAATACTGAGGATATTCACGCCCGCTGCCACCAAGCGAGTGCCTAGGTCATCCTGTACAACGAATTTAGCCTTCAAAGCAGATCCTAGATAGATGCAACTTACAGGAAGCGGAGCACCAGCGTAACTGACGACATCGAAACTAGCCATCATCTTAACACCCTCCTCTGTTTCTCCGAGTAACTGGATGGGGGTCAGTATGATCACAAGCAAAAAGAACACTTGAATTTACTTTGATGACATACGGAACAGCAAAGCATTGTCGACTATCAGGTGCTATTGCGTGAACGGCACAAACGTTGGCTGACGTTAGAGGTAAATGAGGAGGGAAAAGCACAAATGGCTTTCCGGGATACATGCATCGGAATCTGTAGATACCTCAGACAACGCAAGGTCAGAAGAAACTTGTCACCCACAAAGCGAAGTGACCATATCCGTGAAAAACAGGAAGTGTGCTGAAACCGGTTTTATCTTGGTTTATGGCAATGTTGGCGATCAAACCATAATGTGTAATAGCGACAGGCTTCGGAAATCCAGTCTAAGCTGCGGTGAGAAGCTGAAGGGCGAAAGTCTGAAAAGCGCTCACTGAACCGGAAGAATGAAGATAGATAGCAGGTCTGGGAGATTCCTGCTCAGGTGTTAAAACAGGTGGGAATGGCTTGATGCTTGCATTTTCGACTCCTTCAGGCCCCCAAAGAGGGAAACGTTTGTCCTCAACAATCCCAATATTTATTCCTTGAGAGGAAAGAAGGTCTTGGGCCTCCTTGGCCTCCTCAGAGAATTTAGGGCTGTAGATGAGATGGGTCGCCTTCACAAGTTTAGTCAAGTGTGCGACCGCAGGTACCGAGTTGTTAACAGATAGCAGAAGAGCGGTAAGGCCGAGCTTTGCGAGTGCGAGTTCAAGGAGAGTTTCATCCACCGCTGAGGTAACGAGTACTGCGATTGAACGGACGGGTGGGACTTCGCCGGTTTCGACCTTTGGCATGAGGTCGAGAGATGCATAGTACCAAGCCAGGCGATCCACTGCACGGAGGACATCATTGTACCTGATGTACTGTAAGCACCAGAAGATTGTACAAGGAAAAATGCAACGCATACGTGAGGAATCGTAACTTTATGGCATTGTCTGGCTCGGGAATGCCAGTATAGATAGCAGGATCGTTGGGTTGCTCACGAGCACGTAGCCCAAGAAGCTCGGTAGTAGATCTGGCCTTGAAGGTAGCCGCAGGCATCGTTCTTTGGAATGCATATTTGCGAACTTGGAGTTTTAAAGGGTGGAAAGAAGAGAAGATATTCGGACCGAAATAGAACACGGTCCACCCGGTCCGAGGAGCGGAACAGATCCCGTGAAAGCCGCCAGGGACTACACGCCATCACATGGGCTTGTACAACATCATCTGGGGAGAAATTTGATTTAGTTTTAGTAGTCTTCCCCGCATTCCTTCATTATGTGTCCAACCAAACAACCGTAAAATACCGCGCTAGCTTTTATAAAGCCGCTTGTTATGCAGGATAACCCAGGTCTTGTTCCTAGGACCTTTCAGCACTATCATGTCCCCCCTCTCTGATCCCGAGAAGCCAGAGGCACTTCAGATCGAGAATGTTTTTGCGACCACCGAAACCTTCGTCGAGGCTCAGCCCGGTGGCTTCTGGCGACGCTTCCTCAAGCAGAATCCGTCCCCTGACTTTCTTGCGGATGTTGCCAAAATGAATGAGACTGAACTCGATCTCAAGGAAGTACGACGCATAGAGAGGAAGATAGACTTGTTGATTATGCCTATGCTGTGAGGACTTTAGGCTTATTTTTCTTGGGATCTCGTGGCTAAAAATTTCTGCCTAGTTCTGTGTGCTATATGGTTAGTTTTCTCTTATGTTGTGTCTCTACTATGGCTAAAGTGCAGTCTTTGATATTAGTTTTACTACGTGTAGGTGCTTCATTGAACGTCTTGCTTTATCTCTTGTTTATACTGTATTGCAGAGACAAGACTACCCTCTCTTACGCCGCCATTTTTGGAAGTAAGTTCTTATTTTTAGCTCTGAGAATAGTCTCACAAACCTTCCGTTCCCAGTCAAGGATGACCTCAACCTTGGAAAGCAAGAATATGTCAGTTGAATCCTTTTATTCGCGGAGCCGCATACGGTACTCACGCCTCTGAAGAGTTGGCTCTCAAGTTTGTTCTACTGTACGTCTTCCATTTGTTCTCTAGCAGAATTCTGTGTGAACATTTTCCAGTCGGGTGGCTCGCCTGGGCATTCCCTACCAATATTCTCATGCAGAAGTTTCCTCTCGCCAAGTACCTAGCTGTGAACGTGAGGAGATTCAATATACTTTCCTCGCAATAGCCTAAAGTCTTGTGAAACAGATATTCCTATGGGGTGTTCTCCTTATGGCACAAGCTGCTAGCCGTAACTTTACGGATCTGGCAATTTTGCGAGTGTTGTCTGGAGCTTTCGAGGCAACCGCTGATCCGAGTTTTGTTTTGATAACGGTAAGTTTTACTCTAGAGTGGCTTCACCATATTCTAATGCTACTATCGCTAGGCTACATGGTTGGACGTCTTCCTCTCTTGCCGGATGTCAGCTGATGATCAATAGGTACACTCGTTCCCAACAGCCCACCAGAATCGGGTATTGGTATCTGTACGTCCTTCTCAATCTTCTTCTTGTATTAACAGCTGACGAGTAAACAGTTCCAATGGTGCGGGAATCGCGCTCGGTGGACTGTTCGGCTATGGCATTGGTCACGTTAGCATTGGTCTACGTTCTGCCTTATCTTTCTCAAGCTCATTATTTCTTCTATCTATGTTGACGTCTAGATCAATGGTATGTGGTGCATGTTCTTCTCATGTCTCGGAACAATTTTTTGAAAGCCTTTCAGGTAGCCTGCCGTCATGGAAGTACGAATTTCTAATCATTGGCGCATTATGTTCCATCTGGGCCGTGTTTATGTTCATTTTTATCCCTGATTCTCCATACTACACCCATTGGTTCACACGTCACGAGAGACTCGTTGTCGTCAGCCGTAAGAGAGGAGATAACAATCTGACGGACAACAAAGAGTAAGTATGAGAATTCTTCAGATCCAGGGTCCTGACATTTTGGCGCGTTTGTTGCTAGATGGAAACATAATCAAACCATCGAAGCTTTCCTCGATCCCAAGATCTACCTCTTGTTCCTTTTTGGATTCACAGCTAACGTTCCAAATGTAAGGGTTATCTCTTTGCATTCAATTCTCTTACTAAATTATGGAACTAGGGCGGAACTTCCAACTTGTAGGTTCTCCGCACAATCGCGTTATCTCCCAACTGATTTGATTCTCTCAAGTGGTACACTCATCGTCAAAGGGTGAGTTGAACTATTGTATAGTTCTAGCCGTTACGAGCTCAAAATTTTCCGCTCAGATTTGGCTTCGACACCTTCGAGGTTATTTTCTTCCCAATGTTTCGCTTGAGTATTTGTTGATTCGCTTCTGTAGACCACTCTAATGCAGATACCTTATGGCGCCGTCATAGTTTCCTTGTAAGTGCCGTCACTTAAACTTGGGCTTTTTGTAACCACACACACATCGTCATATAGTATCTTGGCTGCCATATATCTCAACTACAAGCTTCCAAAAGGCTACCGAACCTATCTTATGGCGGCAACAAATGTACCGACGGTTGTTGGATTTGCCATGGTTGCTTGGTGCAAAGGGCAAGGGGCCAGGCTGGCCGGTTTCTGTGAGTTTCCGTTAATATGCTATAAAGGTTTGGAATTGACAGCGGGTGTAGGGATGACTGGTGCGTCTAATGCCACGTTCGTTCTAGGTCTATCACTTTTGTCCGGAAATATCGGTGGTCAAACGAAGAGGGCTATTGCAAGTGCAGCTGTTTTCTTAGGTTAGTGCTGAATCAAATGTTTGCACATGAATTCTTAAACACCCGTTTTTACAGGTGTCGCTACAGGAAACATCGTCGGGCCTTTCTTGTTCAAGGATTCCGAAGCACCGGGTTACTTTACTGGCGTCGTCGGATGCATGGTTTCTCGTGCTCTCGAGGTTAGTCATAATCATTGTGTTTGGAACTCGTTTTCAAGGTCTACTCACTGTAGATCGTCATTATCTTGATTTTGCGCGCCATTTTCGTTATATCGAACAAGCGTCGGGATAGGCTTTTTGCAAAGGGGAATACCGAATATGATCCGAGCATTACAGTCCTCGAAGATATCACCGGTTTGTGCCTCTTTCGTTTCGTTCACGGTTTATGTGTCTAATGCAACGAATGAGTAGATTGGAAAAACCCTGCTTTCAGATATGTCACTGTACGCACGCATCTGTTTATAGCCAGATTTAACAACTGACCGTATTTTGTCCTGTAGTAATCAGAGATTCCAACCCGTCCTGCTTGGAGTCTGGTCTGGTCATGTAGTTCTGTAAGGACATCGTGTACAATAAAATTTGGTTATCGACAATGAGTATGTTACTGAGACTATGCTACAATATTCCATGAGCTTCTGTGTGGTCACCTAGTAGATACAGGATGACAGTTCAGGGGACTACTTTCTTGCACAAAGTGTAGGAATGGCCATCTTCCTGCCTTCGGTCCTCTCCCACTCTTCATCTTCCATATACATATCAACAGCTGCAGCCTCTAAACTGGAAGATGATGGACCCAGATGACTCGGGTTGGACGTGGTCCCGCTCTCCTTCCTTTTGACATCATACTTTGCCAGTTCATCGGGATCTTCCGCAAGTGCTACATAAGTTTTGAGTACTCTCCAGTCTGTTTCTTTAGTTATCAACTGTAGACGCCCTTCAGCACGAGAACGAATTCTCCCCACCGCTCTGGCTTTCTCTTCTTCGATAGCCCTGGGGTCGTTTGAGAATTTATTGCCGAATTTATCGAACAGCTTTGCGTTTGGAGGAAGTGTTAAAATACCTCTTGTATGCAGGAGATAGGGCGTAGTACTGAGAGTTGTTGGGGGCAACCTGTTGAGGCGACAAAGCTCCCTTCCCTATGTTTGATATTTTTAGTCGGTAAGTCATGTAGTGGTAACCTACTCACGTCTACTCCAAACTTGAGGGCAATACCTTGCAGGGTATCTCCCTTCTTGATATAGTATTCGTAAGGATTATTAGGATTAACCCCGGGGTTAGTGTCGGTATCATTCTTTCCGAATGGTTCGTTGGGTGGAGTAGATGTCTCAGAGGACTGCTTGGAAGAATCAGACGATAATGGGTAAGGAGGTGGTGGACTCGAATCGAGTCTGCCTCCAAACCCATCTTCATCTTCGTTGTCATCGTCGTCGTCACCAATAACATATGTATCCTCATCACGGACGGCGCCATCAATATTGACTTCCGTAGGAGGTATTGGCACTTTATTTAAAGGGTTTGTGAGCTTTCCGGCAGTAGTTTTTCGTGCGTTGACGACGTCTACACCTCCTAGGCAAGAGAGACAGGGATTGTAGCGCGCAAGACGGGGATTGGACGATATGCAAGATGAACAAATCGGCTGACGACAACATGATGTGATGAAGACGGAATCCACATTGGCTTTGGGAGGAAGCGAGGAGGAACAAGCCAAACAAAGGGAAGTGATAGAGTCTAGATTGGGTTTCTGAGTAGACATGATACGAACGTAAAGTACAATGCGACAGAGTGAGATGAAAGTCGGAAATAAGATTGACTCACGCTCACACTTCCGGTTCAATCATAATGTCCTCTCCAACCATGACTGAGCAAGACCAACCTCACCTCGTCACTCTCGTTTTGCAGTCTAAGAAGGCTCTGCAGCACGGCGAACAGCTTTGCAGCCAAGCTCATAATCTCTCTAATACATCGTCCCAGGCCGCTGTCGATGTTCTGATTCTGGATGCTAAAGTACGATGGATCACGGACAATGTTCTTGAACAGTTGAAAGTGCGCCACCTTACTTTTGCTAGACTTTGAGCTTTGCTGACACCAATAATAGTTGGCAGCAAGTGTTGCCAAAAGTATCGAGGAGAAACGCGTCAAACTTTCGGGACGTGTCCAGGTGCGTACGTACCGACACGGTCATAAACGCGCGGTTCAACGTTAATCTGGTCTTCCTCAGGAATGGGATAATTTGCGTTCAAAGAGGACAGGTGCACTCGACGATATTCTTGAAGAGCTTGGTTCTCAAAAAGTACCCCCGGACTTTCATCAAACGTCTGCGGAATCTTCCTTGTTTGGAAGCCAACACTCTGAGGACGAGGATCAAGCCCCGAACGGAGAGCTGCTCAGGCAGAGTCCATCTGATACGGTACTACCTCGCCGACCGCCTAAACGACAAGATGAGAGACGGAATTGGAAGACCTTGCGAGATTTTGTTGACGATCAGGGAATCGAAAACATTCTGCAAACTATGGAAGATGAAAGGACGTCTATCGAAGTGTGTACATAAAAGTTATTGGTATCATTTTCACCCACACGATTGTGCAGGACATAATGAGTAAGACTCATGACTACCCCGAGACACTCACCAGTGCGATAATCAACATTCGCGACTCCTTGCTCGACATTCCTGCTTTACCATCAATAGAAGAGCTGTTGAATTCGCAAGATGCTTCTATGGTCTCCATGGCTCGTCATCTCGAAAGTCTCGCATCCCACTATGATCAAATGGCCAGTGCACTGCGAGACAGTGAAAGTGGAGAAGCGTTTAGCGAAGAAGACGTCCAACGTGAGTGGTCCCTTGCACATTCTTGTAAATCTCTGTGATGACATTACTCTAGAAATGAACCGTGATACCGATGAGCTACCTTCAATACTAGGCGAACTGGAAGAAAGCCTTGGTCAAATTGATGCTACTCAGTAAGTCAAGGCAGGCAAATAACAAGGCACCTTCTCATTCTCATGTAGTACTCTATTATCGTCGACGCGAGAAACTCATCATAAAAACCTGGAGCAGCTCTCACATACCCTAGACGATCTAGAGGAGCTGGGAGACATTATGGGTGAGATGTTGCAGGCTCAAGAATCGGTCGAGGTACGCAATCCACTGCGCAGCCCGGTTCTCTATTAACATCCGAATGTAGGTAGAGTGTAATGAAAGACTAGGAGGTCTGGAGGAACATTTACAGACTATTCATAGCCTACATGAGCGTTATGTCCACTACCAAGCTTCATTCAGAAAACTCGTCTTGGAGATTGCGCGACGGAGACAGTACAAAGAAGCGGCGGAAAATATAGTACGAGGAATGATGAATCAGTTAGAGAGTATGACCGAAGGTAAATATCGACCTCCCGAAACCCAAGTTATGCTGACCCAGAAAATAGAAGAACGACATATCAGGGAAAGATTCAATAACGAGCACGGTGCGCATCTCCCTGAAGATATTTGCCTTTGCATCCGCAACACCCCGACAAGATGGGAGGTGGTCCCTCAGAGAGGCGAAGATTGGGAGGTCCTACCTGAACTGGCACAAGATTTTGTTACACAGGTGACACCTCTTCTTGTCCTCGATGTCTTCTCTGCTGATTGAAACGAGCAGGCTAAAGCTCAGCTTGAACGAATGTCAATATCACAGGTAAATGGAGAAATCAAGTAATTAAAGCGTTGGAATTATTTAAACGGGGTATACTTGGTAGATCTAGACGTGAATTTGGAATATAAAGGATAATTCATAACTGGGTATTGAACGACCGCTGCCTCGAAATCAAGGCGAGAACTTTTCCATTTCTTCACTTATTGACGTGTTTACGATTGAATGAAGAAACTGATGCATATATGTCCGGTGTGGAAATAGATAGTCTTGAGCGTCGTCTAGAGCTTCGGTCGAGCAATAAGTACACATCTTAGATATGATGCAGCGAGACTCTGGATTGTTCGTTCACGACGACGAATGTACATAGCCTCTCAACGGAGTTGTAGTCAGAGTGTAAATATATTTTGATGTTTGTGTAATACTGCGCTCTTGACTTGAAACTACAATCATGGCTCAGCTCGCGCCTGTAATATGCGACAATGGTACTGGATACTCAAAAGTCGGGTACGCTGTTGATTCGAATATCATTCTGTCCTGGAGCTTGACCGACGTTTAGATTCGCCGGAAACTCTGATCCTTCATTGTAAGTCTCAGCTCTTCAAACAAGACCTCAACGCGCCCAACAATTTCGTTTTCTCTAGTGTATTCCCTACTGCAATCGCTACCCGTGGTTCTGCAAACCAATCATCTCGTGCGCCCGCAATCCCGTCCAAGCCTGGCCATCTAGCATCCAAGCGTGGGGTCGAAGATCTCGACTTTTTCATTGGCGACGAGGCCTTGGCCAATGCAAAGACACCAGGCTATGGCGTGCACTATCCTATTCGACACGGAATGATCGATAATTGGGATCATATGGAACGCTACTGGGAGCAGACCATCTTCAAATATCTGAGGGCAGAGCCTGAGGATCACTACTTCCTTCTTGTGCGTAAACCGACCACCATGTTTTGATCACGACTCATCGGTCCCTTTTATGTATAGACCGAACCCCCTCTCAATCCTCCCGAAAACCGCGAACAAACTGCTGAAATCTTCTTTGAATCTTTCAATATCAAAGGTCTCTACATTGCTGTCCAAGCTGTTCTTGCTCTCGCCGCCTCGTGGACTTCCAACCGCGTCACTGATCGTACTCTCACCGGTACAGTCATTGATTCTGGGGACGGTGTAACGCATGTTATCCCTTGCGCTGAAGGGTACGTCATCGGCAGTGCCATCAAACACATCCCCATCGCAGGACGGGACATTACGCAGTTTGTGCTCAACCTGATGAGAGAAAGAGGAGAGACAGCCGGTGTACCGCCTGAGGATCAGTTGAAGATTGCGGGTAAAGTGAAGGAAAACTACAGTTATGTGTGTCAGGATATTGTGAAGGAGTTTAGAAAGTACGATGCAGAGCCTTACAAGTACTTTGAGAGGTATGAAGGTGAACACAGCGTAACGGGGAGGGTGAGTCTTTTGCAATATTCAATGCACTAGAGTTACTTATGGCCTTGAAATTAGAAATACGCCATTGATGTTGGTTACGAGCGTTTCCTAGCCCCTGAAATCTTCTTCAACCCTGAAATCTACTCGTCCGACTTTTTGACGCCTCTGCCAGAGATTGTCGATGATGTCATTCAGCAATCTCCCATCGATGTTCGACGTGGTCTCTACAAGGTGCGTACCCATTGTGCAAGGTTTGAAACTGCTTCTGACTGTACACATACAGAACATTGTCCTTTCCGGAGGTTCTACAATGTTCCAACACTTTGGCAATCGACTCAAGCGGGATTTGAAGCAATTGGTTGACCATAGGCTGAGCAGTTCTGTTGCTGCCAGTGGAAGTGCTATGCAGTCTTCTGGTGTCGAGGTCGATGTCATCTCGCACAAACGTCAACGATATGCTGTCTGGTTTGGTGGTTCCTTATTGGCATCTTTACCCGAATTCTACACCTCTTGTCACACAAAGGCTCAGTATGACGAGATTGGACCGAGTATTTGCAGGAGATACCAGATTTTCGGAAGTGCAACGTAGATGCAAGAAGTTTTATAGTGTACAAGTTGTAAAGTGGATGGAAAGACAATAAACAAGGACTTTTTTTCAAGTCGTAAATGCTACATATTTCCGCCTTTCCAAATCTTCAGCTAAAGATACAAAAATATACCTTACCATCGATACAAAAATCTTTGATCTAACTCGAGCAACTGCATTGAAATCCCAAGAGGTTCTTATCACCGATATCACAGTACCTCCTCTCCTCCTTCTGCTCGTCGTCCATTTCTTCCTCTACACCCTCTGTCTCTTCTGCACCCCAAGGCTCGTACGGATTGCATGCCATATGCAAAACTTTCGCAAGCACTCTCCTTCCGGCCAGCTCGTCGTTCTCCACCTTCTTAATCACCTCTTCCAACAACCACTGCCTCAATACAAATCTAGGATTAGCATTCTTCATGCCCTGGATCCTCTTCTCCTCTTCAACACCCTGACCTTGCTCCTCTTCCAAACGCTTGGCATACTTTTCCAACCAGCCATTCCAAGCCCTCTCGGCAGACATACTGTCGACCATTTGAGATTCGGCGATATTGGAGAGCAATTTAGAGATGAATGTGCTCCGTTTGGCAGTGTCGTTGAAGGTATCCAAAGTAAAGTTGGAAAGGACACGGAAGGTACGATGGAAATCAAGTCTTTGGTCTTGCATGATATCAAGAAGAGGTCGGAAAAATTCCGTTTCGTCAGTTGGTTTAGGATGATGGAGACCGAGACGCTACATGCAACGTGAGCAGGGTCATTTTGTAGTAAGATAAACGAACCTTTCTCATTAGTCGTCCATACTCTACACTGGTAGCTTCCTGAGCGATCCTTTCCATCTCGTCGCTAGTTTCGCTAATACCGAGCTTTGACCATTCGTCCATTTGTTCCTGGGATACAGATGAAGCCCAGCCTGCGGCTAGCTTGACGCCAGATGACTCGGCGCCGATGAGAGGAGCGAGGGAATTGAGAAGGGCACGAATAGCATATATACTGCAAGAAAGTTAGCATCGGTTCCTTGCACGATAAGTTGATACATACATCATATTCGGTTGATACCTATAAGCGTATCTCCCTCCTTCATCAGTGTGGTTACAAATATGGAAGGGGTCGAACACGTCCATGAAAGCGTATGGTCCGTAGTCGATTGTTAGACCAAGGAGGGAGACACTTGTAAAGCTATCAGCGAATGCATTCGAAAGCATTCTTCACACTTACTTGTCAGTATTGATCACCCCATGCATAAACCCATATGCCTGCCATCCTGCGCACATTTTACCGTTACGCCTCGCGACGTCGTAAACGAGATCCTTTGTCCATTTGTCTCCCTTGGCAAACGACTCGAGCTTCAAAACGTCTTTGGAAACGTATTCGGCAAGCTTCAGCAGACCGTCCCAGTCAGGCTTCTGTTGACCACCACCAAAGAACATCATATGTGTTGGTCCATTAAAGGCTTCAAATGAGCCAATTCGTAAGAAGGAAGGCGCGACACGGGTAGTGATGGAAGCATATTCCATCTTTTCGCGGACAACAGGGACGTCCGGGAGGGAAACGAGAGCCAGGGACCGAGTAGTCGGTATGTTTAGCGCATGCATAGCCTCCGAAGCGAGGAATTCGCGGATAGAGGAACGGACTACAGCAAGGCCGTCGGCGGAACGGGAGTAGGGTGTTCGACCTGCTCCTTTGAGCTGCAGTTCATATGACAGGTCTGGATTAGACGGATGAGGAGTGACTAGGACAGTGATAGCACGTCCATCTCCGAGCTGTCCCGCCCATGAACCAAATTGATGACCACTGTAACGGAGAGACCAAGGAGCAAAATTTTCTTCTTCAGAAATAATGACGGATTGGCCACTGAGAATGTCGATGAGTTCTTGACGTGCTACATCTGAAGACTGATATTCCTCTTCTTGATCCTCCAAAAGACTTGGGGTACCCAGAGAAGTAAATGCGTCCCCGACGTCGAGGCGCGGTAGACAGTCGCGCAAGCAAGTTTCTGCGAGACCGATGAGAATAGCAGGTTGCTTGCGTTTCTCGGACGAGTACAAGTTCTCAGCAATCTTTGATAATGGTTCTCGTTCCGAGAGCCATTGCTCGACGTACTTGGGGTCCTCGTCGGGTAACTGAATCTGGTACGGGAATGGGAGGGGGAGAGGAGTGACGTATGAGAAATGAGCGTCTTGGGGAGCTAGTCGAGCTCTTCTGAGCCTGCTGGGGTTCTCCTTGAGGGACGATAAAAATTGAGAGATTGTAGGAGGATCGGCATTGAGAGCCTTGGGAAGGGTGGAACGGATAGGTAACTTGGACAAGGTGGACTTCATAGTTAGCATACTGACTAAGAATGCGACTAGCAGCCCTTTTATTAACTCATGCTTTCCACTAAATATTTAAGCTTGAAAATACTGAATATTCTTCAGCAATTCTTCAGTTTCTTGTATTTTCAAAGCCTAGCCTCGCATCATGATCATCGGCAAAGAGCTCAGGGACCTGCGGCTCTGGGAGTACAGCCACCCAGTGACTTTTCTTCCTCCACTCATGGCAGCACGATACACTCGGCTCGCCTCCCAAGACGACGAGCTCGAGGAGGCTTTTGCATCGAATGATGAGCAGGACTCGACCACAAACGTTCAACGGCAACAGCACCGCCCTGCCCCAATCTCAGTACCAGGCACTTACGACTTTGAAAGAGAGTATGATCAACCGCCCCCAGGCTCTCCTCCCGGTCCTTCTGAGTTTGCCCAACCTAACGATTACGGGAACTCGAATGGCTATATACCAACTTCCCCCGTGCTTGCTTCTGCTCCTCGCCTTCCTCGCCCCTCATTCTTTCGCAGGGTAGTCGGCGCTGTCCTCCCTACTCACTATGTCCAGGTCCCGACTTCCTCTCATGTACCCAGGCCTGTAGAAAACGATGGTGTCTTTGCCAATGTGATGGCGAAACCACAGCCCGCCCAAGCTATCCAGACTATTGATCAAGATGGAAATATAAATGTCCATCTCGTCCCCGAGGATACAGCCCAAAAAGAAGCGCCTCCAGTGAGTTCCCGCATCAACCTTTGATGATGTCTTTACTTAGTCTTTGCCTTGTTTAGTCATATGCAGCAGCCCAAGCTGATGCGGTTCCTCCTTACTGGGAAACGACAGTTCATGCACCTGCGGACCCCGACTCCCCGGGCTCGTCCATGTATATTGACGACCTCCCCTCCGGTCCTGTCTGGGTGTTCTTCCTCAATCTTATCATCTCGTTCTTCTTCCAGTTCGTTGGATTCCTCCTTACCTTCCTTCTCCATACATCCCATGCTGCCAAGTATGGTTCTCGTGCTGGACTTGGGCTCACTCTCATTCAATACGGCTTCTACTCACGCTCTTTGAATCTCGAGAATGAAGTAACTCCCGAACCCGCTACCTCTGAGACTACAGACCCCAATGCAATTCCAGACCCTGGTTCTGAGCAGGTTGTGGGGAATATCACTTCGCGTGACTGGCTTTCTTTCTTACTCATGACAGTCGGTACGTACTATACTGTAATAATATTTTCCATAAAATTGACAGGACCCTTATTCCCAGGTTGGTTCCTTCTGCTCTCGTCAACAGTTGGTTTCTGGCGTGTTAAACGCTGGGAAAATTCCATTCGTTCCTCCGCCTCTTCCAACGCCAGTGCACTTCCGCCCCCCAACCAGCGCAACTTCCTCACTCGCGAGGAGGTTGAACAAGACATTGTCATGAGACGCAACCTAGAGTCAGTCTTTGGGATACCCTTTGAAGAAGACGAAATCCCCGGCGGTAGGGGCCCTGAAACTCGGGTCCACTTTGACGAGAATGGACACGCCATTGTGATCCCTGGACAGCAAGCATTAGAAGAGGCGAGGTTGGCGAGAGATTTGCGAGCAGCCGGGTTACTGTGATCGGGCGTTCCTGACACTTGGCTGGACGCTCTTCAACTTTTGGCGCATGGTAGATATTGAACAAAGGAATTCGATCTGATATCTAGTGGGTGCATGCTAAATCGTGTATTTTTTTCTCCAGTGCAAAGTTTTTACATTAGTACAGTTTTGATTTATTGCTTTTTTAACAAACGGGAATTTCTCCTTGCTTTCATGTTTGTGTTCATTCGGAACTGTATATTTATTAAATCATTATCCTGTCTTTCGTTTGAAACGTTCGTTGGAATATTCACATTCTTTTTGCCCTTCTTCGAATGTGTACAAGAACTTTTAGGCGGTTAGGGGTAGTTAGGTACGTCTCAAAGTCAACTGAATTTCATCAAGAAAAAAGTAGCTTCATTAATCGAAAACGTCAACGCTAATCTATCTATACATGCAACAATGCAGATCGTAGTGCGACCAGGGAATATTCCATACTACGAGGGTATCAGCACCCGGCTGACGGGGCTCGGCCCAGTGGTGACTGTTGCACTAGAGATCCAGAGGAAAGTGATTGGCAGAAAGGAGCTTGCTTCTTGAGCAAGCTGTCAGAGAAACATAGGGGAGGTATCTGTGAAAAATCTGTGGGCAATAATAATACACCGGGGTAACCGTAGAGGAGAGTAGAGAAACCGACTAATGGCTTTGCGTGCATGATATACACTGAAAGGAAAGATATACACTAGTGGAGAAGACTAAAAGATGGACAAGAAAGGGATATACGCCGGGAAACACAAGGTGAACAAGAAACCATAAACAGATTCTAAAGTGATAGAGCATCTAGAAATTGGACCACGAGATGATTTCCTCCCTGGAAGAAAACGCTGGGCCTTGCACCTGGACTGTGATTCCCAGACTCGAACTCCGTATCGGCCTTTCTGCTTTGAGTCCTTTCACTGGTTTCATAAAGCACCATGCGGGGACAACTCCTAACTCAACGTCATTCGGCTCGGCAGGCTGAGATGTCTGGAAGAGGGATTTGGCACTTGGTATGAAGACACTGTTTTCCCGCCCGACGACACACCACCCGTCGTCGAACGACTGAAAAACTGTCAACCGTTCGCCCAATGAGACGAGCAACTCGTCGGGCAAAACAGGGGGAAAAGTTTGACGAATTTTACGGGACGTTCCTTGAGTAAGTTGGGTATCAACAGAGGAACCGGAAAGAACTGAAAATCGGTTTTGACTTGCGGTCGAGAACGATCCACCGCTCATGAACGAGTGTCTGACCCAAGAGGCACCAGAGGATCTTTTGCCAGGACCGGAAGCTTCTGCACTTTGCAAACGAGCAAATGGACGAGGGAAATTCCCCGACTGGCGATGATACTCGAATATTTCTTCGTTGCGATCCGCCGTAGGGCGCATTACCGCTTTGGACGGAAGAACAACAGAGTCATTGATCTGAGCGCGAGAGAACATGCCATTAACCGTTCTATTGGACGCGCCGCAAGTGAGCTTGAGCATTTTGAACAATATTTTGAAAATCAAACTTACTCGTCAGGCAACGACTGGGTTTTCTCTCCATCTTTGACAAGCCCTTTGACATTCAAGAATGCAGCCCCACGTTCATTATCTCTCTTTTCCTGGGAACGACCACGATACCATCTAATGGCAAACCAAGTAAAAAGACCCAATGCAATAGCGCCTGCAAGGGCGATTCCCGCTATGTAGATAGGCTTCATGGCAGCAGAATCGGAAGGTTCATCGTCTGGGCTGGAACTCGAGCGAGGAATGAGGACAGTAAACAGAGCAGGCATCGTGAACGAATAGTAGATTGGCGTGGATCGGGATGGAAGAGACTAGAGGTAGTAACGAGAGTGGTGGTATAAAGGAATGACTAGAAGGCTGCGAAACCTTCAGGACTCGGACTGTAAGAGGTCGTGAACAGAGAGGAAGGGAAAAATGATTGCTTGTTGAACAAGGACCATACTTTACGGAAGATTTTTTTTTGATTTGATGGGGGTAACTTCCTTCGCTATGACGACGTCGACCCGCGCGTACATTCCTCGCGACGCCAGACTTATGCCCCCGAACGCCACGGCATCGAGATTAGTCGATATCTCATCCTCAGTCTTCAGGTTGCCCTAGGCTACCTTGGTTGCAAAGCTCGGCTATGGAAAATAGCGATTGATGTCTACCTTATTGTGGCGCACTTTCAATGCATCTACATATAGAACTAGATCTTGACAATTGTCTTGCTTCCTCGCCAAACGCCCAGTTACTGAAGGGGTGACGATATAAGTACATAGAATATGTAAATGAAATCACACTTGATCTTCTATCACTCATTCAAAGTACTCAAACAATTGCTATATATTCTTTATCTCAATATGCTGACGTCGCCCTAGAGCTCCAGAATCACCAACGCAGCACCGGAAGCTTCGACTTCCACCAAACCATTGCTGACCTTTTCTTCTACAAATTCCCCAGAAGCTACTCCTTCTGCAAAGGTCTGTCCCGCCCAAGTCGTGGCATTTGCGGCCTTGATATCGGCACCTGGTGCTTGAAGCCGACGAACGGTGACCACCGTGTCAGAAGAAGGAAGAAAGTTGCTAATGTCAAAGGTCACCGAAGGTCGCTCCCCAGTCGCATCGGTAGCATTGTATGCTTGTAGGTTGAGAAGAGCCATTTTGGAAGGGAAATCAGTTCCGGAAGGAAGAGACTCGTCCCAGAAGCCGTAAACGACTAGCTGCCCTGATGAATCATCACCCAACGCTGTAGTGATCGAAGAGCCGTTTGATTGTCGCCCTGGGAAGATATTCGATATCCTAAGATTCCTTGAAATACCCAGTGTTTCTGTCACGAAGAGATAGGCAGAGTAAGATGGGAAGACCTGTGTTGGGCCATTAAGATTGTCAACTGGCCACCTAGAGACCAAAGATCAATATCGAATTTACCCGACCATGCTTTTAACTCACCACAAGTCGTAGAAACTGAAACCGCCATGATTGAGCTGGGTTGCACTTTGCAAGGCCAGAGGTCCACCCTGGTGAATGTACAGCCTGTGAAGAGTCGGTAAAAGTGTAATATCTTTAAAAAACCAGGTCCACCTCGAGACATTGATAGAAGCCGCGTAAAAAGTCGTGTCCAACAACCAGAGCGCTTGACCGAAAGTATTGCTCACATTGTTGCGACCTGAGCACGATACTGAATTGTATTCGCCTGCAGCAGTGTGAATATGAGTGATAAACACAACAAGCAAAGGCGTTGACAAACCAATGACAAAGGCGTCATCCCCGAGCTGTTCACGGACCGAATTAATTCTTGGCTGCCAGAGATCCAAGTACCTATTGTCGCTTCAGCCTGTTCAGCATTCTGGACAAGGCAAGGGAACGCACTGAGCCACTCGTGTGTGGTTGACCTAAGGAATGAGTTAGTAAATGAAATAGATGTGAGGTTACCGGCGAACCGACAAGATTGGTTAAAGTAGCCACCCGAGTTCTTGCAGGATCGCAGACCTGGAGTATTCTTAGTAAATATTCCCTGAAAAAAGCAAGGCCCAGCCTACACTATATTGATACGTATGTTCACTGCAATACCTAACAGTGTTTTCGTCGTTTGCACCAGCGGCCAGAGCGCTCACACAATCCAATTGCGCGTTCGCAGCCGGTGTGTTGTATGGCCAGAGGGGATCTTCTGCCGTTGCACCCAATTGGAACATAGGCTCTGTTATGTTGAGAGCTTGTGAGATGTTGACTGACCAAGGCCTCCATATTTCCGTGTAACTTTTTGGGGTAAATGAAAGGTAATGGTCCGGTTCGTTACCAACTACAAAATGCAAAAATTACACCTCATAGATGCTATACTCAGCGCGGGAAGTATACTTTCAAATGCGACCAACTGGTCGGGTGCGAGTCCTTCGACGGCGGATGTTGCAACTTCCAAAGCACCAGTAAAGTTGAGATCTTGTAAATCCTTTGGAATGAGAAGATTAAAGAAGAATAGATTGCCTGAAGACGATTTACGCACCAAATTCACAGTGATTTTTGTCCCTTCAGGTAAAAGCTCCCTAACAGCGTCCCAAAATTGTGGTCCAATCGTCGTGTTCTGTAATGCTCCCTGATTATCAATGAAATTGAATAACGCTGTATCCAGAGATCCATCCCAATAAGTCGAATCAGCCGTGATGCCTCCGATACGAACTTCCGCAGGTACTCCGGTACGGTTCTTCAAATTCTCAAGGAGGCTCCTTGTTAAAGGATTTGGAGAAGAGATATTCCCAGTATAAGACACGAAAAATGCGGTTTCGATGCTGAAACTGGCCAGAGAAGGATTTAGAGGTGGAGACGCATCGGCGGGAAGGTTAGCAGGGCCTGTAAGGGTCAAATTTGTCAGTGCAGCGAGCGAAACGTTGACGAGGGCGCCTAGAAATGAGAGAGAAGTGACGGGCTTGAGGTTCTTCATTGAGTGTCCATCCCTTGTGCTTCAGGGACATTTTATACTTGTAAACCGGTCCGTCATCATTACACCCACTCGTGAGTCGTCATAAGAATGCCCAGGCGCGAACCATGAGCTCAACGAGCAGGTCATGAGACGATCCAAACGGGTGAGAAAGCAAGACCATTTATGACGGAATCAGAAGTCGGAGAACGGAGTTATCAGGGGCTCTTTAACATTCATGTTCCTACTACTAAAAGAAAATCCTTTTCTACAGCAATGAATCCTGATAGATGAACATGGCTCGTATGTTAGCAAGAGAAGGAACAGTGCGCCCAAGAAATAACCAACCAACTGTACTAATAACCACCCACATGCTCACTCAAAAGTGGTCGTTTGTCTTCCCGATCCTCCCTCAGAGTCGCGTTCGATGAAGCCCTTGACCACTGTGGCCGCCTTATTCTCTCTATTCCTGCCTTCCTGAACTCTTGTTCAATCTTTTCTGCGTCTTCTCGCAAATCTAGATGGCTGAGTCTGTACTGTTTCGGCATGATACCCTTCCCGAATTCTCTTGTGACATGGTTGGAACATAACAGAGCGGTGATGATGTTGAGGAGATGTAGTGGAACAATCGAAAAAGTTGCAGACCAGATCATGCTAAGGTTGTACTTTTCGAATCTATATAGTTTTCCCTTACATCCAGGGAGTGATGTGCGGGGATAACATTTTTTGCTGAGAGTAGCTTCGTGTAAAGGATTGTAATAACCGCAGCAACGCAAAGAATTCTGAATCAAGAGTCGACCGAGAGGTGTGTAGTACTGGCTCCAGTAAAGATTGAGTTTGAGATCAAGTCTGAAGGCATATCGCTTGTAGCTAGTGTATCCCACAGCGAGTAGGGATATCAAAGCAGGCCAAAGTAAAAGGGTATATGTAGCGAGGATGGGGCGAGAGTTGAGTAGCGTTCCGGTCAATCCAAGGAGTGCAGTGAAGAGGAGAATCGATGCGGCCATTGTAATGAGAACGATGACGTCCCAGTCTGCAACGTACATGACATCGGCGTGGTCCCAGGCTAAGACTAATTTTAGTCAAAAATTCGGAGTGAAAAAAGGGTGAATATGACCTCTGTACCATGTCAGTATTGCACACACCATAGCTGCTGTACCATAGCAAAAAATGGTAATAACCGAAGCCAGCAGGCACCATTTGAAACCCGTCCACTTCCCAACCATGTCGAACCCAAGGCCACGACCTTCCTCCAAAGCGGTCGCTGCGGCTTTAGCCATCCCAATACCAGTTACATTGTTTCCAGAAGATCGACTGGACCTGGTTTCAATGTCTTTCAAATTTCGCGGGGTAGGCCACTTGTTGGTAAATTTATCTGTTGTTCCAATAGAGGATATCAAAGACTTGTGTCCAGAACTGACTGAAAGAGTACTTGTGCGCGAGGGCGCGTATCGTGATTGTGAGCGACGTAACGATGGACTAGAAGCGCGAGAGAGATTGAGAGATACGTTGGGTGTAAAAGAACTAACAGCCCGGGAAAGGATAGAACGGCGCTGAGGTACGATTGAGTCTAACTGTCGGCTGGTATTGGGCGAGAATTGTGGATTATCAACAAAGTCATCTTCCGCGCCGTCGTGATTGTCAAGAGAAGAGTTCCGCGAGTGTGTAAAATGAGTATCAACTATTGAAGGATCTTCCAATGAACCAGCATGATCCGCAAAACGAGAGTAATTTCCGGAGCGATACCTGACGTTGGTATTGACGGTAGATCCTGAGGAAATTAAAAGTTCTTTTCGGCCTTGCATTGAGGAAGAGGGCAAATCGCAGTCAGGTGTTCTGCACACCGGCTGCCGGGTCAATCACTTACCGACAACTCCCAAGATATAATGTCCTGGGGCTTACCCCATTTCCTCGTATTTTAATGGCTCTTACAGGTGTCAAAGTTATCGAAGTATGTCTATCTCTTTTTGCTGTCGTCCGAACGCCAAATTTATCCGAATCTCGAGTTCGCTGGACTTGCACCAGGACCGTTTGCAGGTCTAATCCTCGCAGACAACGGAGCATCTGTTATACGCGTCGACAAGCCCTCGAGTTCCCCTACGCCGATAAATAATGACCTTCTATGTCGAAACAAGCGCTCTGTTGCTATAAATCCAAAGGTACCGAGCGGGCTGCAAGTCTTGAAGAAGATGATTGCCTCTGCCGACGTGTTGATTGACCCATTCAGACCTGGCGTTATGGAAAGACTAGGTCTGGGCCCTGAAGTATTTCTGGGAGGAAATGGGCTTACTGGATTAAACGAAAAATTGATTTACGCGAGAATGGTTGGGTACGGACTCTCCGACTTGCTGAATTTCGAGCATTGACAAAGTTCTCAGTTTTCCTCGTACAGGTATTCAGGCTGTCAAGTTCTACCCCTTCTCGACTGATAACTGGTGCAGGCCCCCAAAGGGCTATGGCAGGTCATGACATAAACTACCTAGCGCTCAGTGGCATCCTTTCTGTATGCAATCTCCCCCTATTTCGCGTCTTCTCGCATCGCATTGATACTGATACATAGATGCTTCCTGGAACACCAGACAGACCAGGCTTTCCTATCAACCTGCTAGCCGATTTTGCAGGTGGTGGAATGTCGTGTGCTCTTGGTATTATCTTGGCTCTTTTGGACCGCGGTCGCACAGGTAAAGGCCAAGTCGTGGACGCTGATATGGTACGCATCCATGATTTTAATTTTTGTCTTATTCTGATACGACTTGACTCTAGGTTTCCGGCGCAAGATATGTCTCATCTTTTCCGTTAATTGACAAGCAACAAGCGACTCCGCGTTCATTTGGAGGAAAACGAGGGCACAATCTACTTGACGGAGGATCTCCGTTTTACAACGTTTATCCTTGCAAGGATGGGGGTCACGTATCTATTGGCTGTCTTGAGCCTCAATTCTTCAGAATCTTCATCGACCTTTTCGATCAATCTTTGCCAGAGGAATTCAAACGTCAATTCGGATGGAAACCAACTCCAGAAACACAGTTCACATTGGATGAATGGGCTCGACTCAGAGAGTACATCGAGAAAGGTTTCATGACACGTTCTAGAGACGAATGGGGGAAGATTTTTCATGGTACATATATCTTTCGTTTTTCTACCAGGCTGCTCACACTTTGTCTCCCAGAAACTGATGCGTGTGTCGTTCCCATACTTACTCCCAAAGAAGCAGGTACTTTGCTCGGATCACAGATACCGCTTCCTCATCCGGCCATATCTGGTTCGAACGAGGTGGATACTTCGCAGATTAGCCTACGACCCGGCAAACATACCAGCGAGATTCTTCGAGAATACGGCCTAAGTGAAAAGGAATGCAAGACACTGCTTCAAGATGGGGCAATCGCTAAATTATAGGCTTACTTGCGAAGCGCATAGAGTACAGTGTACCTACATCCTGTTTTGTAATTGTGAAATCCATGGAAAAGTTCTCAATAAGAAGAATGATACAACGTCATGAGCCTCTTATATGTATTTATCCTCTACATTTGACTTCCATGGCCCTGCGTGGTTTCAAAGTCATCGAGGTTTGTTTCCGGTTCATACTATTCCACATACTAAAGCTGAGGCCGCAGTTCGCTGGTCTTGCGCCAGGACCATTTGCCGGTCTCGTCTTGGCTGATCACGGCGCGTCAGTCATTCGTGTTGACCGACCTTCTTCGTCTTCCATCGATGTCCTATGGCGCGGGAAGCGCTCTCTAGCCATCAACTCCAAGGTTCCAAGCGGACGAGATGCTTTGAAACGTATAATCTCAAGTTCAGATGTGTTGATTGACCCTTTTCGTCCTGGAGTTCTTGAGAGACTAGGGCTAGGACCTGACGTGTTTTTGGGACACAAAGGGCTCAACGAAAGGCTGGTTTATGCAAGAATAACAGGGTAATGACCATACCAACGAGTTCTTCACGAGCATTAAACATTTTGTTTTAGATTTCCGCGAGAAGGTGCTTCTTTTTCTGTGATTGTTAGTCGTTGGAATGTTACATGTTTTCAGGAAAGCACAAGGATCTAGCTGGTAATCTCATCCTACTCTGCAAATTTCTAGACGTTTTACATAGATGTAGGCCATGACATTAATTACCTAGCACAGAGCGGTATCTTCTCGGTTAGCAGCATCATCATGAACGTCCTAAATGTTCTACTCAGTCTTCAATTTCAGATGCTTCCCGGCCTTCCTGATAGGCCATCCTTTCCCCTCAACCTTCTGGCTGATTTTGCTGGAGGCGGTCTGCCTTGTGCTCTCGGAATCATATTAGCACTTTTGGAGCGCAGCCGAAGTGGCCGAGGGCAAATTGTCAATACTGACATGGTGAGTCCAAGATTGGTGACGACACCCAGATTGCTTCAACGGTATTAGGTATCCGGGTTGAGATACTTTTCATCTTCACCTCTGCTTCATTATTTCAATCCTGCTGGAGATCGATATTCTGGACCAAGAGGAACAAATATACTAGATGGTGGAGCTCCGTTTTACAACGTCTATCCTTGCAAAGATGGACAATGGATCTCAGTGGGATGCATCGAACCTAAATTCTTCAAGCTGTTCATTGAAAGGTTCGTCAGCGCTGTTCCCGAAGATTTCAAGCAGAGTTCGGCATGGACTCCGACCGCGGCGACGCGGGAGAGTCGAGAGGAATGGCCGAGATTGAAACAATACTTGGAGGGTGGTTTCAGGACCCGCACTCGGGACGAATGGGCTACGGTTTTCGATGGTCAGTGCATTCCTCAAAAAGCTTTCATATCTATATTCCCATTCAACAGGAATCGATGCCTGTGTCATGCCAGTATTGACACCAGAAGAAGCTAGAATAGTTGCTGAGGACAAAGGCGGTTCTCCCTTCCCTGACGTCCACCCGTCAGTGACTACGGGTGCTGATCAAGCTGTTCCTACCTCGCCATTTGAAAACGATTACTACCTGAATCCGGGAACACATACTGACGAAGTTCTTCGAGAGTTTGGCATTTCTGACGAGGAGCACCAAATCCTGGTCAAGGACCAAGCAATCGAAGTGAGATAATCGATGTACGCGGCCGCAGCGGCCCAACTTTCTTGACTGTACTACTACTACTAGGACTCGTTGATAAAAACAAAATATTCTATCTATCATCGTATAAAGCAAATAAGAAAGTCCAGGTACTGACAGGCACTGAGTTTGAATGACCTAGCGTCCTTGTCGAGACGCTCTACTTCTGAAGCCACTGTCTAAAAGCAGTAGTTGGACGTAGAAGAGATATTGGGTTACCAGCGAAGGCGAGTTGGACATTCGAAGCGACGTGGGCATAGCGGTTGCGGGCGACGTGGTATCTTATAGGAGGCTCTTAAAAGTCACGCAAATCGGAAGGAGCACAAAAACAGGTGAAACCGGAAATCACATGCATTGCACCGCTCAGCGGTAATAAACCAGAGTCTGCCTCGTACAGTTTTATCTCCTCTTTTTTGTCTCCAATCACCATGTCCAAGCAGCTCAAGACCTTTACCCGCGAGGAAGTCGCCAAGGTCTGTTTCTCTGCTCCTTTCATGTCTTTACGCGTTCTCAATTTCCCAATCTCAGCACAATACGCCTGATAGCCTGGTATGTCGTCATGTCCCAAGACCGTTCGCGAATACTCAGCCGTGTTTCTAGTGGGTTATCGTTGACGCAAAGGTCTATGACTTGTCGCGTTTCAAAGAGCTCCACCCTGGCGGTATATCTGCTCTCACAGACGAAGATGTTGGCAAGTGTCGCTGTCTATCCGAGTAGTGGTTCTTGCGTCTGAAACTCTCCTTAGCTGGCCAAGATGCTACCGAAGCTTTCTTTGGTCTTCACCGGATAGAGGTTCTTGAGAAGCCCCAGTATCAGCGTCTCCAGATTGGCGTCATTGAGGGAGAAGAAAGCACCTACCGGCCACTACAACCGGGAGAACTCAGCAAGGTCCCTCACGGCGAGCCCACTTGGTTAAGCGATGGCTACTTTAGCCCGTATTACACCGAGGTAGGTACTCTGGTCGTCGGCGATGTTGCAGACATTGAATTGCTTGTAGAACCACCGACAGTTCCAAAAGGCAATGCGTAAATTCATGGACGAACACGTATATGCTGATGCTCAGGTTTGTTTGCTTAAAACTTTTGTCTCACTCGAAGCTGACGTTTAATAGGCAAGAGAAGAGGATGGAAAGAAGCCTGACCAAAAGGTCTTTGACAAAATGGCGTCAGTAGAAAATGTTCAACGATTCCTTTCATTTTTGACGCGTTCTCTACAGAGAATTAAATATTCACGCCATGCGTATGGGTCCTGGAAAGCATTTGCAAGGACGGACCTTGATGGGCGGTCTCGTGAAGCCGGAGGAATTTGATTATTTCCATGAGGTGCGTTTTGTTCTGCTCATTTTGAACGCCTTTCTGATCCATCTTTTGCAGCTCATCATCACACAGGAGCTTGCTCGCTGCGGTGCTCGTGGTTATGGCGATGGTGCGTTCAGCTGTTATTCAACATCACTCACATACCAACGTTCTATCTCCGCAGGTCTTCTTGGAGGCAAAGTCATTGGTTTACCACCCGTCCTGAACTTTGGCAGTGAGGAGCTCAAGGCTCGCATCGTACCCGACATTCTCGCTGGCAAAAAGTTTATCTGCCTCGCCATTTCGGAAGCACAGGCTGGAAGCGATGTCATGGGCCTCCAGACCAAGGCAGTAAAGACTGAGGATGGAAAACACTGGATTATCAACGGTGAAGATATATCATTATGCATGTTGTTGACTTTTCGTTTCTAATTTGCCGGCCAGGATCCAAAAAGTGGATCACCAATGGGACGTTTGCTGATTATTTCACTGTTGGATGCAAGACTGAGGTGGATCTTCAGGTCTTTGTCTGCTCGTGCATGTCCACTGATATCGTTTTTCTAGGATGGCTTCACGGTCATCCTTGTTGAGCGTGGTCCGGGTGTCGAAACTCGTCAAATAAAGACCAGCTACTCTACTACCGCAGGGACTGCATTCATCACCTTTGACAACGTCAAGGTTCCAGTTGGGAATACTCTTGGAGAAGATGGAGGAGGTATTTTTGTTATTCTCAGGTATGCTTGCCATTCAACCTCTGTTCTCAAAAGTAACTTACGTTTTCACTCAGTAATTTCAACCATGAACGATGGGTCATGTGCTGTGCTTCAGCTCGTGGCCAAAGAGCTATTGGTGAGTTCTATTGTCGTCGCAGGTCTCGGTTATTCATTTGCATCGCAGTCGAAGAATGCCTCAAGTGGGCTACTCAACGTAAAGCTTTCGGCAAACCCCTCATATCTTTGGCTGTTGTACGATCCAAGTTGGCCAGTATGATTGAAAGGGCCGAAAGTACGTTGATTCTCCCTCTGCTCGGTGCTTTTTGACCCACACTCTCCAGGCACACAAAACTGGCTCGAAAACATCACTTATCAGATGTGCAACATGGTAGGCTCCTTATCGTGCTTCTCAGTCCCAGACATGTCCTAAATCGTTCGCAGACATACAAACAGCAAGCCAACAAGCTAGCCGGACAAATAGCTTTCCTAAAGAGTTACTCCACCTCATGTGCTCAAGAAACAGCGCGGGATGCTGTTCAAGTCTTTGGTGGACGGGGTATCACCAAGACAGGTATGGGTAGATTCATTGAGCACGTACGTCAGGGATCTATTCTTTTCAAAAAACTCCTATTCACTCGTTTATTTTCTAGTATCATCGCACTGTTCCTTTCGATGCACTCCTTGGCGGAACGGAAGATGTCCTCGCTGACCTCGGTGTCCGTCAGGCACTTAGAGCTATGCCTGCTGATGCTAGGCTATGATTGACAACTATATATCCATTCGTTTTCATTTCTGTCGTCACTTACTTGTATTGTTACACATAAGTATCCTTCCGCGAATGTTCTATTAGGATTAGTTGAGTAATACATGAGGCTGTCTGCCTCTAGGTTCCAAAAACACGTACAACATCTGAAAGCAATGTAACAAACGATACATACAAAGAATACAAAAAGCATAAACACAAAAAGAAAGTCCACATCAAGAGATGATTGATCATAAAATTGTTACTGCGTTGCCATATACTGCATGTTCTGAGCGTACATGTTGTTATTGAAGCCGGATGTTCTCATCTGTACGTCATTCTGGAATTCGGCAAGCCAGCTGTAGCCTGTCAGGATTGATCAATCATTGTACCGTTCGAGAGAGATGTCGAGACCCACCTGGTACGGCCATTCCTTGCCAGTGACTAGGATCAGATATAGAATTCATACCGAGCAGATCGTCGCCGTCCGGTAAAGTCATTCCCTGTGGATACGAACCAAAATCTGTCATTCCCATTCCGAAATCGTCCTGCCTCATTCTCGACGGATCGGGGCCTAGAGAGCTTTGGAAGGGGTCAATAGCTCCCTCATTTATTGGTGCAAACTGTTCAAAAGACATTGCTTCATGCGAAGGGGGCGGCGAAAGAGAGTGAGAGCTGGTGGTAGCGGGAGATGGGTGGTCAACAGGATGGATGTGATTATTTTGACCATACATATGTGCAGTATTGCTAGAGGTCGATGAAGATGGCTGGTGTGATCTCCTTCGAGGTACACCGTTCCCAGTGACCATCGGAGAAGCAAGAAGACCTTTCAAGAACCTCGCATACAGCTTTGGACCATGACGGCTATCGAAAGCAATATCTGAAGACGAAAAGAAGTCGATGACGCTTTGCACTCGACTACGGATCTCGAAACGAGTCTGATCATCCAGATATGAAGAGAATTTCGGTTGAAGTAGCTGAGTAGCACGAGGTCAGAGGATTTTAATTCAACTTTTCAACTCCGCGACGTACTTTGACAAGGAAAGCTGCTGCAAATGTTGTGAAAACACTTTGTGCTTCGGGTCCATGTCGGAGATATATTCCTGCATTGGGAAATGTCAGTTACATTCATCCGTATGAACAAGGAAAGTGACTCACTTTGGTCCGGCTTGCCAATGTCTTCGACCATGGCCTTCACTACATCAGTAGCAGCGTTCAGACAGCGCTTCAGGAAAGGATTCTCATCATCGGTGCTGTTCTTCCCAAACGCATGCTGGAAACCATAGGACAAAGCAATCAGCCGTGCATAACTGAATGCAAGCTTCAAAAGCCCGGTCCTAAAACAGCCTTGACCATTGTTTGGATCTACGTTTGCGTCAAGAATGGGGTACCAGAGTTGTTCAAGTTGCTTGAGCTTGTCGTCCGTGTCAGTAGCTAGCTTCTCAAAATCGACTTCCTGCGGAGCTTGTAAGGGATATGCAAGACTATCATATATAGACTAGCGCATACCTTGTTTAATCCTGTAGGGTGTTCGGGATTGCTGTAAATCTGCTTCATAAATTCTGCCATCACTCGCAACTCTGCATTGTAGCAACACAGCTGAATGTCAAAGTTCCGAATATTCCAATCCGAACTCCGCCACCAATTTTCGGAATGGTTGGCCAGATAATCCGTATTTGGAATAATTGGCGCCTTGCCGTACTGTGAACCTGTAGATCGGTCAAGATTGAAGCAGTTGAGCCAGACCCGGGTACGATTGAGTTGTTCACGAGCATGGAATTCGTTTTGCGGTTTAGCAGTGTTTGGAAGGTGAAGGTTAAGGTCAACAGCGATTCTAAGCAACAGACATCAGTTTAAGGGGCCAAAGTAAGCTTGAGGATCGCTTACCGAATAGCCAGCCCAAGGTATAACCAGCCCCGGGAATCTTCCCAGCGTTTAAAAGGAAGTTGATACAGACTGTCCAGATCAATATCAATCAAAATTTTGGACAGTAAACCAGTCAGTCAGGCGCACCTCAACACTATGTACGCAATACACATCTCGACATTCTTAGGGCCGCTAATCAACGCATTACCAGCGGCGAGTTGCGCACAATGCATTGCTTGGATGTACATATCACGCTGCTTGTGATAGAACCTTGAGGATACAGCACATACTAAAAAACATTTAGAAACTTGCATGCTGTTAGCAACAAGGATCAACTCACTGACTGTGAACAGGAAGGGGCTTCTATAGACTGTTCTTTCAGGAGTGTAAAGCACTGGATCAACAAGCGATATCGAGGGGTTGATGAGATCAAAGAAACTAGATGAATGAGTCGTCGTCAGTATGTTTGACCATCAGGAACGAAGGGATCTGCAGACTGACATCTTGAACAACGGCTCTATGTCTTCGGGAGTTATAATCCCGCGGGCGAGTATCTGGGGCGCTTGTGATGCCACATCTACAGTCTTGCTCTTCGGATCGGGTGTCGGGCCTAGAAGCCATCGATGATTAGTGCAAAAAAAAATCATGAAAGCAACTTACTTCTAAAGAAGTCGGCATTGGCAACACCCAATCCATTCTCTCCTTCAGCAGCCTCCTCCTCATCAATATCCGAGCCATCAGCCCTTTTATTGTTCCTTAAACTCAGTCCAGCCATTAGACCAAACGGCGCAGCCTCACTGGGCAGCGTTGCCATTTTTCCTCCACCCTTTTTTGTTCTAGATCTTGCACCAGTGCTCGAACCTGCATCTGCGTCCTCCCCATCAGAGTCGACGACGGCAATGTCGTAACGGGAGTCCTCGGTCTCGAAATCAGAACGTGCATCAGAATAGTCGTCAGAATCCTCGCCACTGCCAGAGTCTTCCGGATCTTGGGCGACAATATAACGTTTTGGCAGAGTGGCGCCCCCCATTCCGATGAAGCCACCAAAATGAGCGAGACTATCCTTTGCTTTAGCAAACCAGTCTTCGACGGCCTTGTTCGTCGTTGACGGAACCTCTAAGCCAAAATGGGAAGAAGTAGGAGAGAGGATCGGGGGAGAAGCAGCTTCTGATAAATTTTCCATGGAAGTACGCCGAGAACCTCTGTTACTTTCTACTGCAGCGAGTTTTGCCATGAGTTTTTCAATCTCTTCAGCCTGTTTCTGAATTTGAGCCAAAAGGTGTTCCCGTTTTCTAATTCAAAGAGTAAAATGCATCATTCCGAGTTAGCGCGCAGAATCCGAGTCAAGCCGATAACAACAGACGCACGGTGGTGTCCTCCGTTTTTTGCGGCCGGGTATCACACATTCATGACCTCCGTTCAAACAGCGCTTACACGGGTCTGTGTCAGTCTTGAATTCGCATCGTACTTTGAGGCTTTTGCATCGAGCGCATGCACCACTGGAAGATTAAAAAAGGTTGTTAACACGCGAGCGAGAAGCAATCGGGTTCATAAACGAGGACTTACGGCTTGCCCTTGGTATTTTCTTTATGCTCTGGAATGGTATCTGTGTCGCCTTCTTCGTCTTTTGTGTTATCCAAGGGTTCCTGTAAACGCTGCCGCTTTCCCGTGGAAGACGGAGGAGTAAAGTATGAATCACTTGGATGACGGCTGTGGGCTGAAGACGAAGAACGAGGAATGCCTTTGGTGTCGCGAACAGGGCCTGGATTGGTCCCTGGCATGCCAGAGGGCCGAAAGTCGTAAGACGAAGGAAGGTTTTGATACTGCTGCTGTTGTTGGTAGTGGGCATTATTCGGATATGCGCCGTTTCTCGAGTTAGACGCGTAGAAAGACTGTTGAGAGGCATCGGAGCGGTAGTTGTAGCCGTTGGTGAGGGATGTATCGTAGTTGGCGAATGCCTCAAGTTGGGGATCGAAGTTCATATTGTTGTTCCATTGAGGATACTGATTGGACATGGTGGTTGAGAGAAGAGAGGTTTAGCACCAATCTTCGCACCCTACATACATAATTATCTTGCTTCCATTTCGAGAAAGCAAAGCCATCGAGTGGCTGTGCGATACTCTATACCCCGCTTGTGCGATTGCCGGTCTTTGAACCGAATAAAATACTCCTCCAGTGGTATTCCGATTGTCCTCGGTACATATGGACTTTTCCTGAATTTTCGAGATCCCTGACTGAATGTGCCCAACCCTGGTACGTTCCTAACACAACGACTTCCGCTTATGACTTCATACTTGCCAGATAATGTATTTATGACTGTTCTTTAAACTCTTCTGACCTCTCCGATTCCTGCTTCACGTCTACATTCACGAAATAAATATATTGAGGTGTCATACGCGTGTCCTCCTCGAGCTTTTCCATCTCCGAAGGTATTAATTTATTGATGATATCATGCAAATCAAAGGATATTGGATTCAGTAAAAGACAAACAAACTGGTATATGTACATCCTCTGTTAGTTATACACTCTAATAATGGTGGTTGTCTTCGTAAAGACACGGAATGAAAGCAACTTGTTATAGTAACAGCTATCGACATCAAACTCTGCGATAGCATCACGATAGGTCGATATATCCGTGATGAATTGCCGCCTTCCCTTTGCCCAAACGGACAGCCCCGAGGGGATGAAACAACCCATAATCAACAGCCGAAATGATACACAAAAACAAAATCCTTGTCAACAGGGCTCCAAAACTTCAGGGAAGCAAACAAGCAGGCTGCAGGCAAAATTGCCAGATGGCATAGACAACGCAATCAGCATCAATATATCCCCTTTCATCCCAATGATCCACCGACCACTCCATGAAATGAATCAGGCAGTGATCAAACGCCATATCCCATGCCATCCTGAGTTTGATGGACACGGCCAAAGCCGCCAGCAACGGATGCATGAATGCGTGCGCTAAGGAGTCTAAGATTAGTGCTCCAGATTTTTTTGAGGGTAATGTTGTTGGTTGGATTACATCAAATTTCAACTCGAAGATAAATAGATTAAGTAAAAAGGGACGAATAACACTAGAGAGAGAGGCGGCGGCGGCGGTGGCCAGGCGAGGGATTGCATTGTCGAAATGAAAGCCGAAGTTGAATGGATCGATGCACAAAAGAACATAGTCACATATAAAGATAGAACAGGAAAGCTTGTCAACGCCATGAACAGAGGATCGACGGCGGAAGCAGCAAGGCATGTATGTGTTCAAAGCAGTCGATACCAGATCGATCTCTGGAACGACAACGATGGCAAAAGACAAGAAGTTACAGTGAAAGAGAAAGGAGGATAGAGTGAAAAGGAGAACGCAGAGTAGGAGGGAGGATAAAAGGGACAGGAGCAAGACGAGAGCGGGTGTAGTAAGGCAAAGTAAGCGAAGACTTTATAGCTAGAATCCTATGAGGACGATGTCGAATTGTTAGGCATCGCAGGGTAGCTTCCCGGTGGTATCGGGAAGGCTGCGGTCACGTCTTCTTCTGTGTACATGGAATTTGCGGAGAGAACTGAAGGCTGCATCGAAATCACTCGAGAAGCTTCAGGAGCCACTTCCAAAGCAGCAAGAAGAGACTGAATAGCCCTGTCGTTCGATGCCGACGAAGAAACAGAGTTGACAGCAGTGTGCGTTCTAGTCTCAGTGTCATGGTCATCGCTGAAAGGATTCTTGCTTTCCAAAGGAGGCGTTGTCACAGAGCCAGGAGTGATGTCTCTGCCTTTGCTCTTTGATACACTAGGTCTCCGTTGATCGGATTGAGCACCAAAGAAGGGATTATTGGCACTCTTTCGCCTGATTTCCGTGTCATGCAGGAAGGGATTGTTAGAGTTGGAAGCTTCATTTGAGGGATCAACAATCTCCGCAGATTGTCCCTCAAAATTGATGACTTCAGCAGATTCCCAGCGGTGTGGGTCAGAAGAGGTCAAGGGAGGCGTGGGTATAGCCATGTCAAAAGTAGGAGACATGGTGCCCGACAAACGATTGGAACGAAGTGAGAGGAAGGAGCCGCCAACGGAAGCGTCTCCGCCGTCCCAAGAAGGAACGGCTTCTGCTCGGTTCGTGAACGGTTTGACGGTAGGTTGTTCGGTCTCGTGGGTAGAAGCGAGTTCTCGGGCGAGATTGGGATGATACTGAGCAAAAGGATGGTCAAAATTGAAGTTGGTGGGCGCCTCGTCAGTATGGGTCTGAGTAGTGTATGCGGTCCGGATGCTTGGGGAAGATTTTTTGAACATGGTCAACTTCTCCATAGGCTCGGCTGCTGTATCAACGCCAGCAGCTATGGTGGTACCGCTGGAGACCTCTCTAGTTTTGTTCATGCCTTCCCATTTGTCTTCATCGTCACCAAGCCTGTTCCAAGTGTCCGACTTGCGACGAGCGCTGCGGCTTGGGCTGCGCTTGCGGTGTTTAGCATCTGAGCGTCGATAAAGCCAGATGCCAATAGAGATGATGACAACAGCACCAACAAAAGCACCGACACAGGCGCCAATAACAGTTCCCATAGGAATTTCGTTACTGGAAGTCTTGGACGAGCTGGTAGAGTCGGATTGAACAGGTGCATTGCTGGAGGTGGGAGTGATACGAGGAGTAGAAACGGAAGGGGGAACAAAGGCAGCAGGACCATCGGTGGTACCGCCGGTAGCAGAGGTGTCAAATGCCAACGCAGTCCCGGTAGCAGTACCGGCGGTGAGCATGCCATTACTAATTCCCTCTGCGTTGGGAGCGCCGATAGGGTCGTCTTGACGAATGACATGTCGATGTCGATGAGAGGGATTGTAAACCATGTTGAAAGGAAGGGAATGGACTAAAGGAAGGATAAGCGAATAAAGGAATGAAGTTGCCCGAAGCGGGGCAAAAGACTCTGCTGGCAGTGAGTAACAGCCACTACAAGGCAATTCTGAAGACTTACGGTGAATTAGCAGGACCTTTAGCACAACATCCAAGACGAAAAGACGAGAAAGCAAGCCTCTTGTTCAGAGCTCGAGGGCGTTGCTGACAAGGTCCAATCTCCCCGTCTCGTTGCCGCTTCGGCTCGTCCAAGTTCACACGCTCGTCGTCAGGAGAATTATTGAAACACGTCCTCCTCAATATTTTCCGCATGGCCATTTATCGTCCCCAACGGGGCCTGGCGGTAGCAGGAAGCTTTGCAGGAAACATGGAGACTTTTTAGAGTGTTTTTGAGCCAGTATCTGTCACTGTCAAAGCATGATTGACTCGCGCCGGGTCACTTTGTTACATACAAAAACAGCTCTGAACGAGCAGCGCTCAAAGTGTTTAGATTTTGATGAACAGTAAGTACTAAGTAGATTGCGGCCAGAGCGTCGACATTTCACAAAAATAAACACACGGGGCCCGTGTAGCCAAACACGTACAATCACTGTGCTCTATTGCAAACTTCCACATCACTATGGGCAAGAAAAAAAGCAAGCAGGTAAAGCGTTGTTTACTGCTTTTACCATCCTCTCTAATATATTGCAGATCATTCGACCTTGGTGCTGGTACTGTGAACGTGAGTTCGAAGATGAAAAAGGTACTTATCGTCTGCAAATCTCTGCGTCCTGTGCTGACTCTGATTTCAGTCCTTATGCAACATCAAAAGGCAAAGCACTTCAAGTGCAACATGTGTCCCAGAAGGCTGAATACCGCTGGTGGTCTCGCTGTTCATATTCAACAAGTCCATAAACTAGAACCAGAAAAGTGCGTAATATACCTGCCGACAAGAATTTCCATTGACCATTTTCCAGTCTTCCTAGAATTGAAAACGCACTTCCGGGTCGGGATGGGTACGAAGTCGAAATCTTTGGAATGGAAGGCATACCTGCACCTGATGTCGCTGATTACAAGCGTCGAAAGGAGATTGAACTTGGACTTGCAGCCGGATCTATTTCTCAGCCTGCTCCCAAACGACCTAAAACAGAGAACCGTCCCTTGACAGAGGATGAGCTTAAAGCCGCCCTCGAAGCCCATAAAGCATTGATGGGCGGTAACAATGACTCTGCGCCTGCTGCGAACCCTGCGTCCTCTGGTCCTGTACTTAACGCGCCTCCTCAGGCTTATGCTGTTCCTCCTACCCCGGCTCCTCCTATATCACCTGCCCCTGGGATGATGCCTCCCGGGGCGCCGGGTGTTCCACCCATGTTTCCTCCTCCAGGCATGGTCCCTGGCCAACCACCTTTCCCCCCAATGCCTGGCATGTCAGGCTTCCCGCCAGGGTAAGAGATTTTTCCCAAAATTTTTTTTCAGTTTCTTATTCTCTATTGATAGCCCACCTCCGCCCGGTTTCCCTATGCCTCCTGGATTTCTGCCTCCCGGTATGATGCCGCCGCCGCCGGGTGCATTCTCACCTATTCCCCCGGGAACGCCGGGAGCACCAGGTAGGCCTCCTCTGGGACCACCGCCAGCGTTTGTTCCTCAACAAGCTTCTTCCGCTTCGCCGCCACCGCTACCACATGGTCTCGCCACGGCCAACTTGGCAACACCTACACCTCCTCCGGGGTCAGCGAGTGCCTCTACACCTCCTTCAGACCAGGCGTCACGACCCGCATTACCAGACCCTGCTAGAAAACAAACTAATCCTCCTTTCAAAAAGCCAACGGAGCTCAAGTATTCTGATGCCAATTTCTCACCGGTACGTGAGCGTAGTGTGAATTTCCTATCTGTTTTGGCTTATAGTCCTTTAGGAAGAATTGCGTGCACATTCTCCGAGATATCGGTTTGTCAAATCATCAGAAAGTGCAGTGTCACAAGGAGAAGAACCGAGAGGGAAAAAGCGAGCAAGAGCAGAGGACTACCTGTAGTGGCTGGTGGTCGAGTTGCCCCCGGGTGTTTTATCCCAGTCCGTCCCCACACCTTTTCCCTGTCCTCCCTGTTACGTTTTTCCGTGACTCATCCTCAGTGTTTTTGTCGCGAAAAAGGTGATGACATATGGTTCGGTGGAACGGTGGGTTCTCGGTGGTGCGATACATTCCTCTATATCTTTTTCAACCGTTTTCCCTTGGGTTTCCCCTGTGAGGTGAGCCTTAAATAATTCGTTGTATTGTAATACCTACGGTTGGTGGCTTTCTCCCTGTTAAGTTATAAGCCATAAGGTTCGTGTTTGAATCTTGATATCTGAATGTAACACGTCTATTAGTCTCTATCTGCTTGAAGTCAAACTACCAGTAGTCTGCAGACCTCGGACACGGCGACCGACATTTACCGCATGGTTTCTCAAACCTCGGTACTTTCTTATCCGTTGTTGAAATTTGGTGAATGATTCTAGTATGATTCTGTACCGTGACTTTGATTCTCAGCTTGTGGTTGGTTGGCTGTTTGGCTCATGGTGACCAATGTCGTTTGTGCAAGATAGTCGTGAGATCGTCAGTCCAATAGATTCCTCTCCACGCTTGGCACTGATGGCTTGGTGTAATAGACGCTCACCTCTGGCTCTTTCAGCCTGGCCTCGGTGAGTCACGTCAGGTACCAGATATGAGTGCAAGTGTGGGCAATGTGGACACATCCATAGTTAAACCTTAGATTGTATAACCCAAACTCTCTTCATAACCAATACATCATGAACCTCGTTAACGCCCATGCTATGAATCCGATTTGGATCTTCTACTGAATGAGGGTTTTCGTATACCGACGGAAGAAGACACAAATCCTGGCCGCTCCGTTTTCCAACCCAACCATCTCAGTACAACATCTTTGGCAAAGATCTCCCCAAAACCCAACATGACGCCATTGACAAACGGGAGTAAAAGGTTGATAGCCAATGCAGAACCAAGCGCCATAAGCCGCGTCTTCGTGGACAGTGATGAATCGAAGATCGAGAGGGTTGCAGTGACAGGTTGTTCAGGAGGATGATGACGTGGACGGTCATCGTCTCGGTGTTCTGGTGATGAGTCTTCGTTGCTGTTACTGTTACTTTCGGGGAAAGACATGGAGGGCAAAGACGAGGTGATGTCAGAAGGTAAATCTTCCCACTTTTGGTCGTCGCCAGTCTCTCTTCGCGAGTGTGATGACGAGACCGTTTGTGCGCTGGTCTCAGCCTTGGCCCTTTAGGTTAGCAAGAGAAACTCAAAGAAAACAGGTACAGATGACGCACGACTACTCGAGTTTTGGATGATTCTCCCGTGACGAGATCCCGAGAGTCGGCAGGACTGGGAGATTCTGCAAGAGGAGGATTGCTGCTGGTGGAAAACTGGCTAAAGGTAGTCCAAGTTGCAGAGTCCGACAAGAGCGGTTGGTTATGTACACCTCCTGGGTCCGCAGCGCGAATGGATTCCCAACGTGCTCGTTCCTTCTCGGCCTTTTCTCTAGCCTCTGCGGATTGTGACTTCCAGAGTTTCACTTGTTCCTCGTACTCTTCCTTCCATTTGTCATGGGATTCATCTTGCGTCGGAGGTACATCTTCCGAGCTGACACTGACCAAAGTTGAGGCCTCGAATTCGACGGCAGGCGGAATAGATTGTCTTTTCAAGGATGGAGGTGTGAAGGATTCGGAAAGAGCTGCCTAGAAAAATCTGAGAAAAAGGACAATGGATCAGCAGACCGAATTACCTCCAACAAGGCTTGTTCATCCGACTGGCTCATGGTCACTAGCAAAAAGAGGACAGGAAATGCAAGTTGACAATATTGCGCACGTTGGGCAGCAAGTCACGTTTAGTCACGTAATTGCAGCGAAGTCAAAACTTTGAGTTTGATTCTGTCTGCAGGTTCTGATGCCACAGTTTTACTCCTCGTCTTCTCGAATGCTAGAATCAGAGTCCAGGACCAAGAGCTAGATGTGAACGGAAGACTGGGTTTGTGGTGCTTATTGCCACGCGTTCCTTAGTCGCCTGACTTTTGATATCACAATAACTCGGGCATCCTTTGCATGCAGGACCTCACTGTCTCCTCAGAGTCACAGCTTCCAGTTCGCACTTCTCAACATATTCACTCATCCACGCATCATTACTGATGTCTCCGCGAAATTGCTCTCAGGCACGCTTCATCGTGGTCTCTGCGGACGATCCCGACTTGCTGTCTTACAGAAGTACACCAGAGATACCTATTTTTCGTTCACTCTCCGAATTACAGGCGGCATCACTGTGTCACACGATAAGCTGTAAACGATCTTTCGCGTCCTCGTGTAAGCTGCTGAACACTAACCCTCTTAGACTCGTCTCCCGACCGCGCAAGCCTACTAACGCTATAATTAAGGCCCTAACACAGTCTACGAACGCTCAGAGTGTCCCCGAAGCTTCTTCCCGCCATGTTCGTGGTTCTCTCTCAATCCATGCTTCTCCCAGCGGTTCTCTTTCTCAGTCACGGTTGTTAAAATTTTTCCATCGGCAAACTACTATCGGCTGCCAAGGATGGACACTTGATCCTTCTATGACCTCAGTGCCAGCCCGGATGTTGGATCCGTTGGTTCAGATAACGAATTCCGAAGCTTCAGGGTCCTGGCTCATATAAGGAATATCGATTTCTATGTCTTTAAGGTGACTGTGACGTTGTGGTGGTTTATCTTTAGCGGCGCCATCGGAAATCTACGATTCGACTTATATACCCTGTCGAAACGAGTCCGGGTTCAGAATCTGCTAACCTTGAAGCTTTAAACCCCCACCTACTATTTTGTCTTGGTACGCCTTTGTCATTGTCCGGACCTGACGAATTGGCTAACCAAATTTTGTCTCCTTAGATGTGTAGACGAGAGTTGTAAGTATCATGGGGAGTGCTTTGACCGCTAACTGACGATACCCTTCTAGACGCGGTGATCTCTACAGAGGCTGCAAGGTTCGCGCCGTGTATGCTATCAGTTCACGCGGATTCTCATGTATCGACTCTAGCCCTATGGTCACTTTTTCCAAACAGACTATGTCCCAGGACCAGTCATTGATTGCGGTGACCGTTATTGTGCGGAATCAGACAATCACATTCACAAAAACTTGAGGACTCCGTGTTCATGTCCAAAGGTATCCTACATTCTCCTCTAGACACGTAACCGGCATCGTGGTCTTCTGTTTCTCATGATGAATGACAGGAAATCAAGATTGTGAAAATTACAGTAAATCAATTTTACACCATTTGCGATAATTGTAAACGTGCAGAACTGGATCGCTTAGTTGGAAGGCACTGAGAGTAGTTTCTTGGAATGACATCCACACTTTCTTTGTACCACCATATTTAACACCTTATACCTTGTATCATAACAAACGCCGAAGCTATAGTGAAGATGCACGGGGCGCCTAGAATCTTTTACCCCCTCTCTTAATTGGTTGCCTCGTGCCTCTTTTGACACCATCCCCCTGAACGTTGCGACGTTTACTCTCAGCATCACTATCGTCGCTAGATGAAGACGAAGACGAGGCAGGGGAGCTGGCTTTGAGCTTCTTAGCTGGCCGGCTAGGTGGTGGAGAACCATCCGTGTCTGATGTGGGCGTTTTAGCTGATGCGTCCGCCTTGGAAGCTAGAATTGGTGATGGGGATTTCGGTCGACTGGACGCGGGAGGTCTTGACGCCACAGACGCCCGTGCCTTGCCTTTTGCGAGCGGGATCACTTCCTCTTCATCATCCTCAGTCTCAGAGTCCTCATTCATTGGTTCAGCAGCGGTGATAGAAGTCCTCTGCTCGGGTGAAGCCATTCTAACTTCGGGAACTGACTCCTCCTTTTCAGCGAGCTAGATTCAACATATGACTCAGACCGTACGAGGAAAGGCCAAAAGAACATACCATTGAACCCGGGGAAACAGAGCGAGATTTTACCGATTCTGGAACTGGGTTTGACGGCGGTGCCGGGTGGGCCTGAAGGCTCGGGCTTTCAACGGCAGAACAAACAGCGGCTAGATGCAAAAAATCCGATAAAAGGTAAGAGTGGTCAGATAGATTAAATCCACGGCGAGCAAACATATGGCTCGAAAGACGCTCTCACGCAAGTCGGGAACCTTATTGGCCACTGCGGTCATACGACAAATACTTGTGGCCACACGCGGTTTTGATATGGCTGTCCTGATGTGGGTATCAAGGTCGTGTCTAGCGGTTTGGCCAACTCTATCTATAGCCTGAATTCGCGCAAATAGCCTTGATAGGGGTGACGGTTTTATGGAAAGAATCCAACTCACCTTCTCCAATTCTGTCTCGGACATCTTACCCACCGCTTCTCCGGAGTTTACAGTCAAGTGGTTGATGCTAATGAGTGGCAAAACAAGTTGTTTTGAAATGACTTCAGCGGATGCTTTGTAACCTATGAAGCATGTCTCCCATCTCCATTTGAAGACGTCGCATTCCATTTCAATTGCTAAATCCTAGCCAGTTCATTGGTTTAGATGATTCTCTGGGAAGATGGTCAGTAGAACTAACTGAATAATGTGAATCCATGACTTCAAAGTCCAAGTCGGTCACGCCACCCAGAGAATGTACCTTGGCTAGATTTTCGAGGCTGTTTCTCCGCCATGCATCTTCATTCTCATCTGAATGGTGTAATGACGCGTCGAGTCCGTTGCAAACTCTCCAACGACGTGCAATTTGATTACTATTGAGTGCTGCCAGCAAAGATGATCTGGTACATGTATTTTGGGGAGTGGGAGATGCACACCTTCTGCCCAGACAGATTTAGTATCTGTAATGAGCAAGACACATGAAACGTCAGTAGTGAATGCGCAGAATTTCTAAATTCATAAATGATCATCATTACTCCAAATTTGACTTGCCAAAAGAGCGGTAACGGATGGAGTACGAACGAAGAGGTATGCTGTCGACTTGATCGCATCTACTTTTGTGAGCCATGGTCGGCCGAGAAGTGCTTTCAAATGCTCCTGTTGTGAACCAAGAGAAAGGGTCCTAGGTTAATTCTTCATGAAAGCGAACATCGAAGTTTCATACCTCTGTCAGCGACTCCATGGGAATTGCGGTTCAAGTCTAATGAAGAGCTGTGGTGGGCGAGAGCTATCTTTAGAGTCCAGACTTTGTAACGAGGACGTCGGAAATTGCCGCGCATTCTTACTTGCAACACCTCACTAAGCTCAAAAGCTCGTAACTCTTTGTGAACTCCTGAATCTCAATGCTTGGTTTCTACACTCTAGAAATCCCTTGAACGTCATTCTTACTCAAGAGGACACGTAGTCATGGAAGATCGTTCAATTCACCACTCTTCTTCGACACATACTAGCACTCATGACTTTGCTCAGTATGGATATGATGGATCATATGAATGGCCATGGGACTCTACAGACATTGCTTCAGAACTGCCCTTGGATGCCTCGTATCAGCAACGTCCAGAATCTTCTGCAGACCGCGTGAAGGACGTTCGAGGCTGTCTTCGCGTGTTGGTGTCAGCATCTCAAGCACTTCCTTCCGCTCATCGCATTGGGCTACTGGATGGCTTCACTGAAATACAGTTCGGTCGAGATGCCACTGATTCAGGGACACCGAGGGTCAGGCTGAAGGAGATGGAAGTATCCAAATTACATGCGACTATCTATTGGGACCAATCATGGAAAGGATGGGGTATAGTTGACATGGGCTCAAAGCATGGAACTTTTCTGCGTTCATTTGCTGGTGCCTCAACTGCATTACCGGACGATCGTGGAGTTAGGTTGTCTACCCCGAAATCTGCTGGTATTCCTAGACGTTTATATCATTCTGACGAGATAAGCATTGGAAGTACCACATTCGTTGTTCACATTCATGAAGATGGACTTCCCTGCGAAGAGTGCTCTCCAACTGGTGGGGATGAGATCCCGCTCTTTCACACCAGGAAGACAGAAGATGCTGCCAAAGCTCGCCACGGATTGGAGACTACCAGGGCCAATGACGGTCTCAAAGCCAAGATGGCCCTCACTCAATTGAAACGCGATTTGCTGTCAAGGCATGGCGAAAAGTCGGGTTCAAATGCCTCTAGACGCCCATATATTGATCGCTCGGCTCTTAGACGTGCCATGCGTCCCTCATCAGAGGCACCTGGTGCTACCCGTCCTAGTTCTCTCGCAACTATCCAACAGGACCAAGGACTGGAAGAACAGGAATCGCAGCCTGAAGTCCCAATACCGCCTTCCAGCATCGGACACAAACTGCTCCTGAAGCAGGGCTGGGAACCAGGGACATCACTGGGATTGAATGGAGATGGCCGGATTGACCCTGTAGACTTGCGGGCCAGTAGTAGCTATGACCGTGCTGGTCTGGGACTGAAGACAATATCTACCACCCAGCCTAATTGGAAAGGCAACTGGAAAGATAAATACTCGCGATGGAACAATCAAGCATTATGATATCGGATGTATGTACAATGTATTGTACATATTCCGAACAAGGGCCTGTGACAGCGTACCACGTCAACTATGATGGCCTCGAGGCTCGCATAGCGACGTGACCAGACGCGATTGTACATGTTTGCGGGAAGAAGCGATCACGTGAGACATGTTCGTAAAACTGGAAATTCGTTCGACTTGAACTCAAGCGGGACGGTCACACCGTTCACAGTTTGGTTCCGTTCGTTTTGCTGCATCTACTCGTTCTTGTACCTTCTCCAGCCTAAATATCTCTCTCTCTCTTCATCCAGTACATAGTCCAATCTTTTTCAATGGCTTCCAACCACGCTCGTGTATGTCTCTTCCTACCCCTCCTTGCTCGCGACCTGACCATTGTCATTCTAGATGCCCCTTCGTACAACACGCCCAATCAATCATCGGGGAAAGGCCGACGAAAATGCGGCCAGCAGACACGTTCGTCAACCTTCGGGAATCGCCAAAGCAGGCGGGTCAGGTATCGCGCAAAAAGAGACTGTCGGTGGAGTGAAAAGCAACGTTTCACGTACCGCCTTGGGTGAGGTGACAACTTTGGCCGTTAACCGTAACAAGGTGCGTTCTTGATCTGCTTCATTCTGGCCCGACCCAACGCCGTTGCATCACAGGATATATCCAACCGTGTCTTTACTGGAAAAGACAAGGAAGAAGTTGGCCTTAAGCGAGGTCGTTCCAACTCTAGTGCCAACGCTGTTCAGCAGCGAGTTCCTCTGGGTCCTGGTCGCGCATCAGTCGCGCCTCCCATCACCAATGTTGCTCCAGTTCGCGCTCCTCCTCCTCGTGCTACCCTCCCGCCAACTTCTGTCACTTTTAATCCCCCAAAGCGACTACCCCGCATTGATTCTGTTGCATCTATCAAGCAAGAAGTCCAAGATGACATTGATATGGATGTCGAGGACGAACCTGTCATTCCTACAAGCGAAGGAACCGACGCTCTTTCAGACATTCCCGTCGAGCATTATATTGCCAGCGAAGCCGACAACATGATCGTTGTCGATCCCTCAGAGGCCGAGGAAGACAGCGACGACGAAGCTACAGAAATCAAGGTTGAAAACCGCAAGGCCCCCAAAGTCTGGCCAGATCTTGCAACTGTCCAGAAGATAAAATGTCAACGAGAAGTACAAGCTATCAGAGAAGTTTTCGACGATGACGACGAGGATTTCGACCCGTCGATGGTATCAGAGTATTCAGAAGAGATTTTCGAGTACATGTCACAATTAGAAGTTTGTCATGTTTCGTTCTTCCAGTTGCGTCGTGTTTTGACCTTGGGTTCATCTTTAGGAGAGTATGATGCCCAAATCAGACTATATGGATAACCAGACCGAGCTCACCTGGCATATGCGTCAAATGCTTGTCGACTGGCTTCTTCAGGTTCACCTGAAGTACCACATGTTGCCCGAGACGCTCTGGATAGCGATTAACATTATCGACCGCTTTCTTTCCCAGCGTACCGTTTCCATCGTCAAGTTGCAGCTCGTTGGCATCACCGCTATATTTATTGCCGCCAAGTATGAAGAGATCATGGCTCCATCGGTCGATGAATTCGTATACATGACCGAAGAGGGCTTTACCAAGGAGGAGATTTTGAAAGGGGAGAGAATCGTTTTGCAGGCGCTTGACTTCCAGATATCCCACTACTGCTCACCGTACAATTGGATGCGCAGAATCAGCAAGGCTGATGATTACGACCTCCAGACGAGAACTTTGAGCAAGTTCTTGATCGAAGTAACGCTTCTTGACTATCGATTCTTGAGGTCAAAAGCCAGCCTTACCGCCGCCGTGGGTATGTATACTGCACGAAGAATGTTGGAAGGTGACTGGGTAAGCGTTGCTATATTTCAAATTTTTGACAACCTTTTTTGACACGTGCATTGTCTATAGAACGAGGCCTTCATCTATTACTCTGGTTTCACTGAACAGGAACTAGTCACCGGCCATGAGTACATCATAGAGAAGTTGACCGAGCGAAGCTTTAGCAAATCTTATTTGTACAAGAAGTATTCCAACAAGAAGTTCCTCAAGGCCTCTATCTTTGCAGTCAAGTGGGCTAGGTCACAGGCGGGGATTATAGAGGATGTTGCCGATTCGGACGCGGCGTAAGCCTCCCGTTATTGTTTTTCCCTTTTTACTCGGTCTCTTTCGTTTGCATTGTACATTATTCCATATTTCATTTCACTATCTTTCACATCTAGCATTATGCTCCCTTCTGGGCTCTATTCACCTACATCTTTTTACTTCTTATTCGTGACTGTCAATAATCTCATTTTGTTAAATCGCCTGAACCTTGCCCATGTGTCTCCAATATGCCTCGCTTTCGATTGCTGTCGACCTATGCCCTTCGTTTTCCCTCCAATCTCTTGGTCAACCTAACAAATCATGTTGCCATGCGTCTCTGCATCTCTCAATCTTTGCATCGTTTCTCTCAATCTGCCATATTTATTGTTTTGTCACTTATGGACCAAACTTTAACTCGAGGCTCTTTTGTGGCTTTTGGTTTTATGGTTCTGCGTAGAGCGCCCTCAAACTTCATTCTCTTTATCTTCTTTCGATAGATGCTGCGCACGTATATACTTGCTGTATTATAGTACATTGGTATATATGCGCAGGGCGCGATTCCCTCTTTCTGTGGAATATCCAAATCATATGCGATTGAGCGAATTCACGGTACAAAGTAGCGCTGGGGTAAGATGGTCGACGTCGGTTGCCGCACCGGGCACCGGTTTTCACATGATACCGGTGCTTTTGGTTTAACTGGTCCGTGTCTGTCTCTTTCCAACGACTATCATCTTCTCTTCAACCAATTCGTCAGAATGTCTCTCTCTTTCAAAGGACACACCGTTGTCGTCACGGGCGCTGGTGGCGGTCTTGGAAAAGCGTTAGTCTATGTCTCGTCCTTTTCATGACGTCAGTACTCATTTGCCTTGCAGCTATTCTCTGCTATTTGCATCAAGGGGAGCAAACGTTGTCGTGAATGATTTCAACCCTGAAGCTGCTCAAAAAGTCGTCGATGAGATTTCGAAAGGTTTGACCCACCACGCCTAGCCGCACCCTGGTCTCATCCTCTCCCGTTTCAACAGCTGGCGGTAAAGCCGTCAAGAACACGTCTTCCGTGACAGATGGTAACGCAGTCATCAAGAGCGCTCTGGATGCCTTTGGAAATGTTACTATTCTCATTAACAATGCTGGTATTCTACGGGATAAGGGGTATGTCCTTCAACTTTGCAAAACGGTATGCATACTGACACCATCTCAGCTTCAAGAACATGTCAGATAAGGAATGGGATCAGGTCGTTGAAGTCCACTTGAAGGGTGCTTTTGCATGTACCAAAGCTGCTTGGCCCCATTTCCGAAAACAAAAATTTGGACGTGTCATCAACACTTCTAGTGCGGCCGGTTTATATGGCGAGTATTCATTCCAAGTCGCTTGTGTTATCACGCTAATTCTTTTTTCAAGGGAACTTTGGTCAAGCCAATTACAGCGCCGCGAAGATGGGACTGGTCGCATTCACAAAAACTCTCGCCTTTGAAGGTGCCAAGTATGGAATTAAAGCGACTGTAATAGCTCCTGTACGTTGTTTCGTCCTTTACGCGCATCCCATGTTTATGCCTGGTTTATAGATGGCAGCGTCAGCTATGACTGAAACTATCATGCCTCCGGAGATGCTCGCAAACCTTAAGCCAGAATTTGTAGCGCCCTTCGTTGCTTCCGTATGTCATCCCGATGGACCCGATGCCTCCGGCAGAATCTTTGAAGTCGGTGCAGGTTATGTTGCCGAAGTCCGATGGGAGCGTAGTGACGGTGCTATCTTCAAGACTGATGCTTCATTCACGCCTTCAGCTGTGAGCACTTCGTGCGATACAAGGATTCGCCATTAATTATTTTCTAGGTAAAGGCTCGGTGGTCTGAAGTAGTCGACTTTTCCAAACCCTCATAGTAAGTGTCACTGTAGCTGCCTTGATTTGATTTTGATCGCTCTCGTTAGCCCCAAGTCTGTCACCGATGTTGATTCATTGGTGAGTCGGCTGTTTGTGGATATTCATGTTGCTCATATTGTTTCTCAGGCCAAGCTAGAGGCCGCAGCAAAACTTCCTCCCAACAAGCAAGCTTCCCCTGAGGTTCGCTTCGATGGCAAGACTGTTGTAATAACTGGTGCCGGTGCTGGTCTTGGACGTGCTTATGCGTTGATGTACGCAAGACTAGGCGCCAACGTTGTGGTCAACGATGTCAGTGAGAAGGGTGCCAACTCTGTTGTTGACGAAATCGTGAAAGGTTTGTGTTGATTATCAAAATCAAGTTTACCGACTCATTGCAGTTAAAGCTGGTGGCAAGGCCGTCGCTGCTGTATGTTCGGCCGAGGACGGTGAGACGATTGTGAAGACTGCCCTGGATAAATTCGGGAGTGTTCATATCCTCATTGCCAATGCTGGCATTCTGAGAGACAAGTCGTTCATGGCGATGTCCGAACAAGAGTGGGACATTGTCCTGCAAATCCATCTCCGGTTAGTGGACTTTATCTTCATATGTTGACTAGAGTATTGACATTCTTCTGCAGTGCCACTTACAAGGTAATTTGTTCTGCTAGGAACGTCTCGAAATCATATCTTATCCTCGATCTCTGTAGTGTGCCAAGGCTGTATGGCCCATCTTCCAGAAACAGAAGTACGGTCGTATCGTCACCACCTGCTCTCAAGTAGGAATTTGTAGGTCACTTTGCGGTCGACTACTGAACCTCTCCGCTAACCTTGTCATACAGATGGCAATTTTGGTCAAGCAAACGTACGTTTTGGTTCGATGATATTTTAACGTGCGTAATCTCACTCCATACCGACTTCAGTATTCGACCGCCAAAGCCGGAATCATGGGTCTTACCAAGACCCTCGCTATCGAAGGCAAGAAGTATAACATTCTCGCCAACGTCATTGCACCCTCCGCAGGAACTGCTATGACACAGACTGTATGGTGAGAAGAGGCAGTACCATATACATAACCTTTAAATTTACATCTACCTTCCTAGGCCTCAAGAGATGGTCGATGCATTCAAGGCCAGTTACTAACAGCTTCCACGCCCGTTGCTCAAAACTGACATCCAAATTTACAGCCCGACTTTGTCGCCCCAGTTGTTGGCTACTTGACGAGCTCAGGTGAGCCGCTGTTGTTTCGTGGAGGGCTGTAATTTGCTGACGGTTATATTCAGACAACGAAGAGACATCTGGAAAGCTGTTCGAGATCAGTGGTGGATGGGCAGCGCAGACTCGCTGGCAGCGTTCCGCTGGTCATGGTTTCCCGACTAAGAAACCCTATACACCAGAAGACGTGGTCGCAAAATGGGCTGCTATCACAACCTTTGGTAAGTTATAAACGATTCGTATATGTATGTCCTAATCACTCACGTCGTTTGTAGACCACAAAGCTACACATCCTTCTTCAACTTCGGAGGCGATGCAAGCAATCATGGAGAACTTTGGAAACGACGGAGGGGCAAAGGCCAAGTTGTAGACCTATGTTTTTTATTAGCGAAAAGTTTAGCTTTGTACAATTCTTGTAATTACGTCTACATCCATTATTCAACTTTTGGACCGGGGTGCTTTCGGGATGGTGCAAAATGCATGTGATTCTGGATCGTCTTGAATTAGAAAGGCGGGGTAACGCTCTTTACATTACCACCATGTCTCAGTTCAACAAACCTGACGCCTTTGTTGACCCTCAGGATCCCGAGGTTGTTCGTGAGGCGAAAAAGCAAGTGGTCGACTACACCTACGCGTACACTGAGGTAATATTTGATTACACTTTATTAATATCAGAGTTGAATAAGTTGTTCTCTATCGATTTTATAGCGAGACGTAATCCTGTATAACCTCGGTATTGGAGCCACTGAACAGCAACTGCAATTCACCTACGAAGGAGATGATGAATTCCAAGCATTGCCTACATTTGGCGTGATACCCCAGTTCCATGCAAGCGGGGGAATTCCTTTGGACTGGCTCCCGAACTTTAATCCCGTGCGTAGCCTTTCTCAACTTGAATAGCCTTTCAGTCCAAATCTTTGACAGGCTAAACTGTTACACGGAGAGCAATACCTGAGTATCAAGGCACCTATTCCTACTAGTGGAGAACTCGTGAGCAAGGCTAGGTCGATACACTCACCATCCGTCTAAAGTATCCCTCGCTGAACTATACGCACAGGATCCTGGAAGCTCTGGACAAAGGAAAAGCCGCTGCTATTACTACTATCGTCGAGACACGAGTCAAGGCTACCGGTGAATTGATATTTGAGAATCAATCGACCGTTTTCATTCGCGGTGCTGGTGGATTCAACGGGAAACGATCAGGCATAGGTAATACGTTTCGCGGCTTGAGCGAAATGTTGTACGAGTTGTTCATTTATCTCTGTTTAGATCGAGGGCCTGCGTCCGCAGCCAACAACCCTCCGAAAAGAGCTCCTGATGCAATAGTCGAGGAAAAGACAAGTCCGAGTCAAGCGGCTTTGTATCGGTATGGAGTGTCTCAATATCTCGTGGCTGTTTGATCTTGACTTCTTGTCCCGCAAAGGCTGAGCGGGGATTACAACCCTTTGCATGTTAGTTGTAGAAATTTTTACTGAGGTAGATCTCTGAACGAGTTTATTACAGATTCTCCCTGAATTCGCAGCTATCGGCGGTTTCGATAAACCAATCCTTCACGGTCTTTGCTCCATGGGCATAGCTGGTAAAGCTGTGTATCAGAACTACGGTGCTTACAAGGATATTAAAGTCCGGTGTGTCTCCTTCCCTCTTCAGTTGCCAGTTTCACCTGACCGCTTGTTGCTAGATTCGCTGGCGTTGTGTATCCTGGTGAAACCCTCATCACAGAGATGTGGAAAGAAGGATCCAAGATTATATTCTGTAGGGAACCAGTTTGCAGTCTCATTTGTAACGAGACGACTAATATTTTCATAGCGGTGAAGGTCAAGGAACGGGACGCAAATGTCCTAGCCTCCGCTGCAGCTACTCTGGTAGAGAGCACGTCCAAAGCAAAATTATGATTGTATGAATGTTCCAGACGTGTATAAAGGGCTACAGTATGAATAAATATGGTAGATCTATCTAACACGTAAGCCCGGAGGGGTTGGAACCTGTATAAAGCTGAAGTCAAAAGAAAGCGGTCGCAAAACGGATTATCATTTACCAGGATAGAACCAAAAAGTGACTAGATGACGCAGTGAGTCTCGGAGTCACAGAAGATAACCAGGTAAACCAAGTGGACGTACCTCCCAAAATCACGTAGAGACCTAGAGTCAGTTTATCAGTAAGTTTTGAAATCACAACAACTGGCGATAACATACACATAAGAATCATGCCTTCCAGCCAGTTTGATTTCCCATCTTGCACACAATAATTGACAGTCAGAACTTGGAGAAATTCAAGCATGAATACGAAGTAATGTTTGACCATCCGAGGAATCTCACCTGCTAAGAAAAGCGTAATGGACTCATAAGGGTCAAATAACAGAGAAAGAGGTTTGCCGAGAATCCAGCCCAACGTGACGATAAATCTAGCAAATAATAAATCAAACAGGAAAAGTTGAACAATTTACAATGCCCTTACGGTATGACAAACAGAGCAATTTGCTTTGTATCGGATTGTTAATGAGAATTTCCTGTAATTTGTTCAGCAACTCACAATGGAAGATCCCACGGCAACGCCCAAACTCAAAGTAAGTTTGTCCTTCATCGAGACAGTGACTGCTGTGACGTGTTCTGTTGAAAGTTAGATAGACACAAGAGCAAGTTAGTCAAATCTTTTACCTGCTGCGTTGCCAACAATCGGCAATAGAATCACTCCAACGAACTCTTCACTGATACTGCTGCTTTCGACAAGACCATCGATGGAATCCACGAGGAATTCAGCGGTGACAGCGACGAGCTGATGGATAAGAATTGTCAACGTCGCTATTGTTCCACAGGTGTGTAGTGAAGTCATACCACAGTTACTCCGACCAGCAGCACTAAACACACTAACAGTGATGTCTGAGGCTGTTCTTCCTCTTCGTCCTTTTCCTTCCGTGCAGCCTCCGGGTCCTCGGTGGGTTGGGAAGGAACAGATTCATCTTTTTTCTTCGATTTCCTTGGCGCATATCTTGTCGATCGGAAATTGTTATTATCAGGAGTGTCGTCATATAGTGTAGCGTGCGAGTACAGCTGGAAGAATAAATAGGACCCATAGACTGCACCGGAAAAGAGTTAGATGTTTTCTGAACACTAGAAAAGCCTCCCTACTGAATAGAAGAATAAGCGCGACCTAGAGGTATACTGTATCAGTGACATTGAAAACAAAACAAAGTTCAGACATACTCCGTGGCTCATTTTTAATATATCCTGTTGTTCATCGCTATCCGAGTCGGGATTGACGTTCAAATGAAACGCAGCTGGAAGAAGTACGGCGATAACACTTATGGTTAACAGCGAGGAGTTCAGCTGTGTCGCCACTAAGCATAATATCAATACAAGGTGACAACGAATCGAGCCAGTTAAAAACCAACCTGCACCGAATCCTTGCTCTGAGAACCGAACACCTCCCGCGAAAAAGCACATGCCGAGCACAAGGACTTTAAAAAATGATAAGGCGTCGTAAACATAGAACGAAAGTAAGCGCTCACGAAGATTACTGAGAATGGAGCCGACCACTAAAAATGATTGACGCTCGGATTGGCGCTGAAGATTGGCGCTATGACTTACAAGATGATTGAACCAACCCCAGTTTACACTGGGTAAGAGCAATTATCTAGAAGCGGGGTTACTGGCGCGATCGAGAAACAGACAAGAGACATACGGCAACAATAAGTTCAACGCTGAAGAAATTATAAGCGATGGAATCAAGGTACAACATAGTATTAAAAGACGAACGCATTTCCCTAGTCAAATAGTCAGTGTGCAGTAACTAATCAAGTGCTGATGGACGCACTAAGGTAGCATTAAGGAGACCAGCTAATGTCTGGCCTACTCGCATTGAAAGTTCATCGGTAGCAAATGCCAGAAGCTATGAAATGATAAATATGGAGGATCCACTGCGCAATTATGAGCATACCTTTGCAAGGGGTATTATAGCAAGAAATGAGACTGCGACTACGTCAATGACAAAAGTATGTTCACATAGTGGAGGACTGACAAACAAAAATGAGCGTATTTGAATCAGGCATCGCGAAATGAAACGCCCACTACAGCGCAACTGATTAATATTTCGAAACTGAGGTTTGAATGTCACGACTTACAGATACTGGTATAAAGACCAACAAAACGTTGATCCCTAAAAGTGAATCGATATTAGGACATGTTTTTGAAATTAAAAAGATACCGACGAACATGAAGAGAGTATTATAGACTTGATACTGGGGAAAAAAGCAGGAGCTTCTCCTACTTTCTTTTCCGGGTGTAATAGAGTGGTAGCAGCACGTTTAAAGGTGAAAGGGAGTCGTTTTTCTGAAGATCGCCTTGAAAGGTAGCTGGGCTTCAACGGTTGACCATTGCTATGAGAATTGGAATTAGCCAGCCGTTCACTCTCGGGCTGAATGGGATCTGGAGGCACAAGAGGCTTGGAAGATTCATCCGACGCTGTAAACGGCAAAAATTGTGAGAGAGGACATTGGCGCCAAGAACATCCAACTCACTCATCATGGCTCTGAGGAGGTGCGCAACCACCACGAGTCAACTGCAACGAAAGGGGGCTGAAAGCTGTTAAACTTGATGATATTTGTTTAAGTATATATATAGTTAGCCACGTGGGCTCAATACTCTATGTTGTTGTCATTGGGCCGTCATTGCTATGGTAGGATAGAAAACTGCTTTTGCGGGTTGGCAAAGAACTTTGTTGGAAAGTATTATACAATTTTTTAGGTTAAAATATTGCTGTAGAAGCCTAGTTGTACAGAGTAGTCAAATGTAGCGACAGCTCTACTACTACTAGAATACAGCACTAGCACGCTAAAAAGCAAGCTGGCTTTCGCATGTCACCGTAAAACACCGTGGTTTCATTCCTTTCCAACGGATCACCCTTGGTAGGCAAAGGAAACAGCACCATACAGCCCATCTTCCCGCCCTAGCATTCCTCTTCCATGCAATATCTGAATGGCAAACATCAACATTTGATATTTGAAATAAACACCTCGCAACTCACCTCCATTTTTCGGGCGTGCCAGCCTATACCGCTGCTGACATTTCCATTGGCATCCGACAATTTATTCAGCTCGATTCTCAAGGGATGATCCGGCTCGAGATCTCGCCGCAAAATGCTCTTTCCATCTTCGACGCCCGCAACCCAACCAGCAGCAGTGTCTACATACCATCCTCGTCCGCCCTTACTCTTGATGATTTTCCAGCTGCCAGCACCAGCACCCAACCCACCTAGCAAAATCGTCGACAGCTCAATGACACGAAGATTAGTCGGAGGGGGCTGTGTCTTGTTTGAAGTGAGACTGAACGAGAATAACGGCACGCACAAAGGATTGATGATATCCGAGTGCAATGCAAAACAGGACTGCCGTACTGAGCCACGGGTTGCGACATTGACTGCAAGGTCAGGTCTTAAGCCACAGTCCAGCTCGCGCGAGGTGTTAACCAACGTCAAGATTTCTACATTGCGGGCTTTGGCGAGAATAAAAGAAGCAATTGCCTTGGTTGACAATTCAGGAATATAGGATAAACCGAGGGAACGCAAGTTCGAGAGAGGCTGGCAGGCATCCAAAACCGCTCGAGTAAGAGGAGCTGAAGACAAGTCCAAGTACACAAGGTTACCATTCAAAAAACAAGGTGCTCGAGAAACAATGATAGCAAGGTCCTCCTCATTCAGAGGAGACACAAAAGTCATGTCTCCATATAGATTTAACTCCTTCAGATCGGCACAGACGGGTGAGTCGACTAAGAAAGAACGAATACTTTCACTAGAGAGTCTGACGCAACGAGCCAGAGCCAGGGACTTGAGACGCACAGTAGAGGACCCGCCGAGTGCCTGCAGGAGTTGAGGCGAGGCCCGAGTTCCAGAAAGATCGAGATGGGTTAAAGAGGGGAAAGCCATGACAAAGGGTGTCAAAATCTCTGGCAAAGCCGACTTGACACCCCGCAAGCCGAGGCGCTGTAGTCCAGGGAAGAGGAGAGGCTCTTCCATTGCCATACGAGCGAGCCTGTCCGCATTGTTGTCGCCAGTTTGTTCAGTCGACTCCGCCGGTAAAAGGTGAGTAACAACGAATTCCGACAAGGCATTCACAAATACTCCACTAACGCAACCTGTAAAGTCGATCGCCTCAAGCTCCAGGCACTCTCGACGACGGTCGCGATCCTCCTCTTCTGTGTCATTGATCAACGCTCGGCCACGAGACGGTCGACCACGTCCACGGGACGGGGCACCACGTAAAAACAGCTCATTAAGAACGGGAAGTGTGAGTGCACCATCCATATATTCTGTGGCACCGAATTCAGTCAAATTAGGCATTTCCTGTACAAACGTTTAATGAGTGCCTAATCAATTAAGCTTCGTGAGACCATCCAACCTTGAGAACAGCTTCGACACGATCGCCAGTGACGAAGCGGGAATTGACACCTTCATCCACGGACCTTCGCATCCCTATGGTACGGAAATGATTAAAGTCGATGTGACGGACGTGTCGTCCTGGACGAGGATCCCCAATGGTTGGGACTATTGCATTTCAAAGAAAGCTCGCATTAATGTTTCAAAAAAAGTAATGAGAAGGCTCACCATAAACTCCAGGCTCATTCCGTTGAATCACGTTTTGGATGGCGTCGCTGATGGACCGCACCAGCTCCCACCGTGCAGGACTCTTGCTTTTGGTTCGGAATCTCTTGGGACTTGGCTCTCGAGAAGCTACTGGTGATAGCAGCTCAAGAGGAATGGGATCCTCGGGCATGCATATCGAATCCAATATAGACTCCTCCAATTTTTGTTCAGCATCTTCCTCCAACAACATGCGGGGCTTCGCAGCGGAGGCCATCGCAGCTCTTGCTGCGGCCTTGACTGTATTCTCCATAACTTGATCAACCGTCTCTTCCTCGTGGTCCCAAGCAATTTCTTCGACTAGAGAAAGCCACGAACGTGGTAGTCTAACTTCGAGTCTCCGCCATAGCCAGGGTTTAGCAGCTTCATACCATCCGTGGTTTACTAGGCAAAGGCTAGCAAGAGTGAAACGAGTCACCGGCTCATGCCAGTGGCCGGAAGGCAAAGATGAGGGTAGAGAAGTGGGTATTCCATGTTCCGAAAGGATGAGAGGGTCTAATGAAGTTTCTTCAGGGGGAAGACAAGCTGCGTAAATGTGTGCGCAGATAGCAGACTGTAATTCCGAGGGAAAATCGAGAGAAAATCCAGGTATCATTAAAATGAGAGAGTCCCTGTGGAGAGATGTTTTGGCAACCAAATGGATCATATTTGACTTCCGACTCTTATACCAAGCCAGGAAGGCACGTGGGAGAACATCATATTAAATAACGGCTGGCACATATGGCGGCACCTAACGGCATATCTATTCCAAGTAGCATTAGCCATTTTTATATGTAACTGTACGTTCATCCCTTGCTTCGCGAATCCCCAGCGTTTCTGCCATTTTACATGCGGATGACGCCTTTTATGGCACTGTACTAACCATGGTTTCACCGGCGCTACAACTGAATTTCCTTAAACAGCCTCAACTTGTTACTGAATTCCATCGTCGATTTTGCGCAAAAGTTTCCGGTCCATCCACATAAGGCCAGTGTCGCTCGCTTACCTTTACAGGCCCGGGAACATTCCAGAAACAAGCACTTTTCCCAAATGTCGGGAACAATCTACTCAAATATTCCAATCATCAGCCAGCCTTTCCATGTTCCAAGACACATCTGGGGGAACAATAATCATCACCACATCGTTATTGGTGTTGCAAAAATATTTCGCTATTCTTGCGATGGATGGCTAATACCGCTTGCGATCTATTGTAGGAAGGAAGCAACTCGCCGTTCGACACGCAAAATCCTGCCGGAGCGACGGATCCTGAAGCTTGACGCCGTTATTTTTTGTATGATTGGCTACAGTCCGAGGTAAGTGATGCAGACCAAATGGACGGCTTTGAAACTTCCCAGGTATCACCCTCTGGACTCGTATCCAATGTGCACAAACGTCATCTTCCAGTAGCGAAAAAATTTCCGCGAGCCCTCGCCAGACTCGGAGTAGCCTCTGCAGAAAGTCTGCCACTGTCAAATCACCGAAGCTGATTTCGAGGTCCGTATCACCTCCGGACTTGTCGCGAAACATAATACGTTCGGATCCTCTGTTTCACCATATTTCTTAGTCCCATTGATTTTCTGCCTGCCGACCAAGGTCAGCAGCCTCCCTACTAAGTCTCAATTATCCCTGGTCCAATAAAACTGACAGGCTGACGACAAAGTCATCAAGCTTGGATCTTGCTGTACCTGGAAGGTTGACCCCACATCAAGAGCGGGCGATGCCACATCACTGGGGTTCGGGTAAGTAATTTATTTAAGATTTCCGCGCCTCATTGTGCTCGAGCATAGTCGAGCATCCCTCATAATACGATTTACCTTTTATGAACGTGGAAGTGTTATGTACTAATTTACTTCCTACTCGAGTGCTGTCAACGAGCTCGAATACCGCTGATTTCATCATATATGAGGTACATGCTGTGAGGCACCGGTATGGCCTAAACGATGCGGTGAGCTGGTCTCCGAGTAAGTGTGCCCAGATCCTTGCTACTAACTCCTTATACAGTTACCGAACGTTCTGTGTGGTCGGATCCCGGATCATCATCACACCGATCTGCGTTCTCTCGTTCTCGTCCGCAAAAAACGGTGATATTCCTGAATTTCAAGTTCGCTGAGAATATTCGCCACGTACGTGTCTACAAATGAAATAAGGACGGTATGATTTGCTATTATATTCTTGTAGGGTCATATGGAAAAGGATTTAATATGCCAGTCATGGGACATTTAACACAACAACTTCAAAAGTTCCTCGATTCCTGATCAGTAGTGCGGCATTGCCCGACGCGCATGATGATTTTGATTTAAGGTTCGTACAAGACCGGAAAACTCCTCGCGATCGTGTCTGGTCATGTTATTCAAGTTCACAAATACTGAGATGGTTCGAGTGCGAAGCTTAATCCATCAATCAAAAGACAACTCCCCAAGACCTACACTGGCCTGAGGACAAGCAATATAATCCTCTTGTGTGTCTCCAGATGTGCTGGATCGCTACTCCACAGACTTTTCCGATTCACCGTACATTTCCACAAGATTGTCCACACTGCTATTGTAACTTCACAGGGGTGCATTCTCTTCCCTTTTCCTGCGTTCAAAAGACCGGGTTTACTCTGTTGAAGACTATTCTTAGTTGCGGGTACTTCAATTCAAGTTTGTATTCTTTCCTTTCCATGTAACACATCAATCACCTTCGAAGCATGATTTTCGTTCCCCCCGGCGGAAGCATGAATACTCAATAGAGTATACATACGTACTCATATACCCTAAGGTTTGTTCTTCTTCTATAGTCAAATATAGTTCCTTCTTTGTCCTAGTTCCTATGAATAACCCGAAGGACCACCCCGAGCTGATGACAACTGGCGACCATACTTGCAAGTGCCGTGGAATACCAGAAAAACAGAGCAAAACTCGAATCGCAGGGAGTGCGGAAGGATCTGTCAACCAAAGTATTCGTCCCCTTCGAGCCTGTTGTCTCACACCTGATCTCCCGTGACAACATAGCATGTACTCATCACGGATGATATTTCTACTCCACAGGCACTGCTCGCCCGTCTGGAAAAGTGTTAAAGCTTCAGATTCAATTAAATGTGGCATCGGAATACACGCTATAGCCGCAGTTCAACCTGACCTGAAATGCAACAAATGGGGCTCCGAAGCGCACTTGCTCTCTTTTCAGTGTCACTCTTCGAGACTGTGTTCCCGTACCCCACTCCAGCTACGACCTACGATCGCCTCGGATTCATGGTTTTCGTCTCCGAGACAGTAAGAGATTATTCTTAGATCTCGTTCGTACACGGCCGTACTGTGGCTCGGGTTCAACTCGACATTTTTTCCCTTCTATGGATCAACACACAAGGTAACCTATATCATTCACCTTTGAAGGAAGCATCGGTTTCTGATTTCCTCCATGTCCTTTTCGCCTCGGCAAAAATAAGAATAGTGCAGGAGCCCGTAGGTATCGATTAATCTTTGTTGCTCCCTAGGTAGATCCGAGAAGTGGGGATTGTGCATGCCCCCAATTGGGTGATATATTTACAAACTATCAGATGAAAGGACAGACGTCGGATGTGAGTACTAAAGCTTCATGTTACAATTATTACTATACTATCACGAAAATGGCGAGTTTAGCCGAGTAATCCTTCATTTCACAGCTGGTTTTGTCCAACTGCAAGTATACCCCTCGAAATTTCACTTTTTTTCAAAGATAATTACATTCTTTCAGCCACAGATGTGCTATCTTTAGTCTGTTACTTTTCGCTTGCGTACCATTCTCAACACCCGGTGCAAGTTCGAACCCCCTAAGGCAGAAAAAATAGCACAAGCTACATGCGTGTCCATTACTCGAAGGTTCATTCCTATCCTTGCCGAGTTCAACGCGAACGTTCTTAGAATAACAGGAAGTCTCACAGAGTTCACATAACATTCCAAACTGTCAGGCAGCCGCAGTCTTTACACAATTAGATTTGATTATTTTTCGTCCTTTCTTCTCGCTGAACAACACTTTAACGTGAATGTGGTACTATTTTTGACCCTCTTCTGCCTTTCGTTTCCCAGTTCATAAAATTATCAAGTACGTACACATTCATTCGTTGGACGCATGAAGGTTCGAAAGCATGCAATTACTCACCACCCTGTAGCTACATCATGCCACGGCGAGGAAAAGACTGATGCCATTCACAAGCGGGGTCGAACTACTTCAAATCAGAAACACCCTGATGACAGTGGCAATTCAAGTTCTCTGAAATAAAAGTATCGCCTCAAGGTAACGCAATATTGCATCAGCTCTCCTTTCCCTTGGTACGCTTCATTTCCTCAACGGTGCCTATCCTTGCACTTGCAAGTTCCAGGACGCCGTTTTGCTTGAGGGACTCCCCTGCTTCACCCACTTTATGCCGACTCGTACTTGCAATGCCGGCTCTGAAAAGTTCATCTCTGCCCAATCGTGAGCTGTCGGACTTGCGCGGAGTGTTGCGGCACCCTCGGCAGTACCAGGAGCAGTACCAGGATATACTGAAGTCCAAAGCCGCTGTATATCCTGTTACCGTCTAGCAGTAAACTTTGGCGGACAATCACAATTTACAAGCCCGAAGAAATTCGTCAGCACTGGCAACACAACCGGTACTTACTCGCCCCGAACTGTCATCACTCAATGCGCAAGTACTTGGTCCGTAACATTTTCTCCGACCTCCATCGCAAACGGGCACTGCAATTTGTCTGATTTCCAAGTACTTACTTGAAGGTGCGGTGGTAAGCTGTAAGTACCGCACGGGGTGGCGATAGGTCGCACCACTTGGGGAGGACTTTCTCTACTTACACATACCAAATGAGTTGAATCCCACTAAACCTGGTACATCAATATCACACGTCCGACAGGATCACTAGGTCTTTCCACATGTTCCGACATAGAGATCCGTATACCTCAAATTACAATCACCCCAGCTAGCAGACACAAATTAATTCCTCTTGGATTTCAGCCCTAGTATATATGTGCCTCCATACGATGGTTAGGGACTCGAGGATACCTTGAAACGAGCTTCATTATGGATCAATGAATGACTAGTTCAACTCGGAATTACACACTTGCAGTTTAAATTGCACGGTTAGCCAAGCCCGAAGAGTGCATCAGCGGGCTAGCGTATGCTGGACCACATAGGATTGTGGCAAAGGAACCTGACTCTTAATTACGTGTTGATTTGCACAATACTAATAAACCTTGAGTTTCATTGCTCGCCTCAGTGAACACGAGTGTATGGTCCTTGTAATCATTTCCGTTTCCTCTACATGCTCGCTCTCCATGAGAATCGGACTCTGACCTCCTGACTTTCTTTCGGTCCGTAGGCACCAACATAGACGCGCGTCAATTACCAACGGTCCGCCAGCGCCTATGCCAAGTCTGGCGTTGAACATGCCATCGCGTGCACGCTGACAGCGGTTGTCGGTAAATCAAAGACGACACGCGTAAAACAGAAGGTTTCAGAGGGATAAACACAGTGAAGAAACGAGTGAGCAAGCTGAAATCAGGTGCGACAGACATCTCGAATGGGTTGCCTCAATACCCATCAAGCCACTAGGCAACGTCCATTGCAGTTTCAATGAACGAGGAATGGTAACAGGAACCTACAGATGTGTAGGGGTGACTCAGACCTTCAATTCAGGGTAAAGAAGCAGAAGACAGGAGGGTGCAAGTAGTTTATTGACACATTCTAGGAGAAGAATCAGAATATTTTGGTGATAGGAGGCGACTGCATGACGCGCCACCTCTAGTTGCTGACGTAGTAGTCATACTGGGTAAACATCCAAACGAGCGAGCCAACTGCGGGTTCGTCAGGTGGGGTGGATAGGAGCAAGACGGGATGAAACTGACCAGAGACAATGAAAGGAGAAATCACAGGAGCATTGAACCTTGTGGTACGGAAGATGAAGAATTCTGAGGAGAAATGGCCGAACGCGATGAGATACGTGAACATGGTGATATCGTAGACACTGTCGACGCGTGAGCTGCAACGTCACGTACAAAAAAGCAGACATACGATTTCTCATGGATATGATATGCAGCATACGCTCGCACGACGGCTGAAGTCAGAGTCCAGATGGCAAAAGTACGCGCTTGGAGAGCATTGACTGCATCTGGAGAACGTGAATAGATCCGTTTTGTCAATTTGAGGGTAAGAAAGTTTTGAACGGTATTGAAGAGAGCTGTGGTTGCGACGACGAGCTGCCAGTAAGGCAACCAACCCTGTTCTTGAGGCAAAACTGGAAGAGAGATGAGAGAGGCCGGATGTGAAAAAAAGGACTTACAGGTGAAATTCATGGCGAGGAAAGGTATACCCTAGGTTAGGGTTATGTCACTCTTGGAGAGAAGACCTAGAGTTGTCCGTTCAAAGACGATGGTGAGCACATTCCCCCAGCTCTGTGCATTGCTCTGACCCTCTCTGCAGGACGCTTTTAGTCGTGTCCCATTGTCGCAGCTCGACCCGGACGGCAGCGGGAACGTCCGAGACTCGGTCCTCACACAGAGCACAGACCACCAGACCGCCTCCTCTTCTATCTACCCCCGTTCCTCCTCCATGTCCTCCGAATGCTACTCTCCAGTTTCCGAAGACGAAGACGTCCATTCCGAACACGAAGAGCCTCAAAAAATCGACAGCGACGACGTCTCATATCGTCTCCGTCTTCTCGTCAACAACAACTACTTTCTTCCCCCGGCCCATGCCAAACCGAGACCCTCAGACTTTCCCCCTCCTGCTCCGCCCAAAAAGAACTCTGCTCCCGCTTTCCTCGACATATTCAGAGTCGGAAAATCTAAATCAAAGCCTCCTACTCCCATTTCCGGAGATTTCGACGCTCTTACCCCAGCTCTTCGTACTACTTCAGACGCTACTGTCGTCTCGGGCTTTCCTGTCTCCAAATCTCCTTCTTCCGGGCCTCATTCTCCTGCGTCAGAGGTATCTCTCGGTCGGGTCGTAGTTGTTCGTGAAAAGATGGTCGACCTTGTCAGGGCTGCTAAGCAAGCCGAGGACGAGGTAAACGCCGTGCGGGGCATTCGACGTGATGGCTCTCAACGGGATCACCAGCAGGTTCCGTTTGACGATGTTATTGATCCTACAGACATAGTCGACGTACCTCCTCCGTCTAGCAGATATCCATTTGCTATTCAAGCCTCAAATATACATGGTCTAGGTGTACAAGACTCTGTCGGTGCTGCTCTTCTCGCAGACCGTCTACCTCCTCCCTCAAGTCCAGATAATTCTGCTTCTCCAGAGGGTGATTGGAGAACAGCCCTCCTCAAAGCTGCCGTCGGTCATTCATTTGATAATTTGGCCAATGCTGCAGAGCAGTCCCCATCCTCACCAATAATGAAACCCGGGTCTCCGTCCACATTTCGAACAGATACGCCAACCTCGAGAATTCTCGACAAGCGCATCATCAGTAATCCCATACTCGAAAGTGCCCAGGAGTCTCCCGTTCCTTCTCCAGCACCAGGCAGTCCTGATTCTGTTTTACCTAACCAGACAAAAGATTCCGACTCACAACCTTCGAGCTATGTTTTTAGACGAGCAGAAACTCCTGCCGCACCCCTTACTCCCCTCAACCCTCCACCTAGGAAGCAAATGCCGAATCCACTATACTCGCTATCTCAGACCGATCTCACAGATCTCACAGAGCCTCTTGCAAGTCCAACTACATCTTTATATCCCATGTCTTCGGTTCCCGTGCTTGAATCTGATGTCAGACATGCCATGATGATGACACCTCCACCCGGTCCTGTGTTCGCTTCTGCCAATACTTCCACCTCCTCAGGCGCGTTCACGCCAGAACCAACGATGTATTCCTCCCTTGACGATGAACACGAAGAGTTGCCTAGGCCTTCGACGTCCATGTCTGATTCAGACACAGATTCGTACCCTTCACCCACTGCTTCTGCTTTCCAGGATGCTTTAACGGGGTTGACACCTATCCATTCTCCAACGGAGATGGTGCAGCAGGAAGAAGAAAACAAAGCATCTGCTTCTGCGAATCGCGACAATGCTAGGCATAGTACCGACGAACGCCCGCCTTCTGCGCGCTCTGCTCATCGCCCTAGTCCTTTGGTCTTCAAGCGATCTATCACCTCTTCACCTCCGCCTCGCGTTTCCTCTTCTCTTGCTCGTCCTTCCTTTTTTGAGCCTCTAACAGCTCCTCCAAGGACGACATCATTGCATTACGGGAGTCTAAACAACCCTATCAATCCAAATTTGAGGACTAGTCCTATTCCCAGCCGGTTGGGGGTCAATCTTGCAGATGATGGTGATGGTGGTAATGATGGTGATGATGATGGGGTACAAGACATCGAGGTCCAATCAACGCCTAAACTTCAGCCTGTATCATCGAGCTCACATCCCCCCTCACCGAACAACCTCTTCCTCGATATTCGTGCACCAGATCCTGTAACACCGCCTCTCCCTGTCTTGTCCGTCTCTGCCTCCTCACCAGGTCCTTCTTCGCCTTCTTTCAACAATGCTCCACCTAACGGCTCGCCACCATCATCTCACGACTCTCCTCAATCAAATTCAGACGCCATCGGCAGTGCCAGTTCTACTCCAAATTCACGGCCGTTGTCATTAAGTCAAAGAAGAGGAAATCCGGCGCTGACAAACCTGACAATTCCCTCCTCAACGGTACCAAGTATAAAAAGTGCACCTGCTGTCGGTGCACCGTCTTTTCCAGGTGGTGGTGGGAATGGTCGGGCTAGGGTGGGTAGTGGTGCGAGCAGAGGCATGGAAGCTTTAAGACATGGTGTAGATGGCAGCCGATTTGGTGGGAATCTCCGAGTAGAAATGGCACCATCTTCCCCAGTTTCGTTCTTTGATTCTATTCAGAATCAACCAAACGCGATGGATGATCTGGAGTCGAGTGAAGAGGACTCAGATGAGGATGATATGTCGTCAATGACATCTGATTCCAGTCTGAGTGGTAGACGGCATCTGGAAGATGCACATAGCTTTAGCCAATTCAGCTCGACGCCTTTATCCCCCGTTCACCCTCATTATGCACTGTCTTCGCAGGCTACACAACGGGGTAGTACACACTCCCAAATACCGATGTATGGAGCTGGTAGATCAGTCAGACCCGAAGGATCAGAGGGCGTTTCTGGTTCTGGTTTCGGTATATCTACCGGTGCATCGATGTTGATGCGCTTAGGAAACCATTCAACGCCTTACTTCTCCCCTTCATCTTCCATAAAGTCAAACACAGCTTCTCCTTCACAATCTCGCTCTCCCTTATACTCCTCTTCAAATTCCCCACTGAGTACACATCCATATGCGAATTCCTCCCTCTCTTTGAATCACAAGTCGAGCTCGCGTTCAAACTTGAACCTTACATCGCATTCGATGATGCCACCTCCTTCACCTACACCTTCTCAGTTCAGTTTGAAGGACCGTTCACTGGATAATCCTGATTTCAGACCCAAAGAACACATAGCGAAGCCGAAAACTCAGCCAGAGTTTTTGAAGGATGTTGCAAAGGGCAAGTCTAAAGGCGTAGGCTTGAAAAGTGTCGGGATTGGATTGGGAATTACGGGTAAAGGAAGAGACAGGTCCAAGTCCATCGGGGAACAGGGATCTAGGGTAGAGGGTGGGAAGAAGGATAAAGGGAAAGGAAAAGAACCTTCGTTGCCTCCTCCCGCTAGCTTTAATTTCTATCAACGTCCGCAGAATAGAGGTTTACACGGGTCTGCGTCATTTGAGTATCCGAGGTCACAATCAAGTTTGGCAGGTGGATATGGTAGCCTTGGTGTTAGTGGAGGAGGAAAGCGACGCCCAGCAACAACAGAGACATCTTCCCCGTCCACTAGTGCGAGTCCTTCAGCTGCGGCTTCAGCTATGGCTTCGCCTCTGGTTTCACCAACTTGGGCACCAAGCTATGGGCAACCTGGACAGACACAGTCATTTTCTGGGTTGGGACCCGCTACAAGTGGGATTGGGGGGCAACAAGCGGTTGCGCTGGCGAAAGCTAAAGCGGAGGCGAGAGAGAGGGACCAGGAGAGTATGAGAAAGTTGGATGGGCTGTTGATTCAGCATATGGAGGCGGAGAAGAATAGGATGAGGAAGATTGCAAAGAGTGCTAGTAGTGGCAGTGGAAAGACGTGAAGTTGGTGTTGATGCTGTTGCTGAGGGTGCTATGTGATGTTGAGCTGTTTGCTGTCGGAAAATCTGTGAGGTGATCGGTGTTTGGACTTCGTTTTTTGTTCCATTTTGTTTTGTGCCTTTATCTTTATTTTTCTCTCGACCTCATGCTTTCTACCTAATTACTTTACGACTATTGATGACCAGAGGAAGGAGTTCAGCTAGTATTACATACCTTGCTTATACATACTGACCACTACAACACCCACATGTTGTGCGATATAGGGCTACACGTTCGTTACACTGCATATTCATATCTTTCTCTTTCTTTATACATAATTTCCATCTGTTGACTACTTTCACCGTTGGGCCTCTGTTCATTCATCCACTCATTTGCACTATATCCATGCATTTTATCAACGTACATACACACATCAGTATCTATCTAAATACATACCAGCGCCGCACGCATCGCACAAAACATTCTAGATAATCACTCGAAAGATTATTGCAAAAACAGTGCGTATATGTACAGTCCTATAGATGAGATGACCAATGGTACAAATGATTGCAGATACTCGGAAAGCGCTTGAAGCAGTCAGCAAGGAGAGAACTAGACAGTTCAATCCAATCCAATCCAAAATCAAAAGAAAAGGTGACTACGACCCTTGATTCCTCTTCGACCACGAAGAGAAGCTCAATACCCCAACGACCCCGACAACGACCAAAGCCGTTCCAGCACCGACAAGACCTGGTATCATATTCAACATGTACCAAGTCCCATCTACTCCCTCCTGTACCTTGGCAGCTGGTGTCCTATTTACCATTCCACTACCATTCTTGCTATTGGCTTCGTTCCTCCTTCTCCTCCTCTTCAACGTCTCTGTCTCTGTCCCAATACCTGCACCTCTCGTTCCGACACCTCCTGAACTCAATTCAATACAAGGCATTTCCAACTCTTCCCCACTCTCTGCTTCCACTTCCACCATCGGAGGTAACGTTGGAACATCCAAATCAGGCTGGAGAGCTTTAGCTCGGTCAAAAAATCTTCCAGCAGCTATTCTGTCTCGTCTCCAAGCTTCTGTACCTCCAAAACCTAGACCAGATGCTGCTCCGTCATTTAAATGAAGGGGAAGAGGCATTCGTATGGAGGATAGTGAGGAATGAGAACATGAGACAAGATTTGTGGCTGTTCCTTCAAGATAAAGCATCCCTGCTTCAAAGTACAGGCGAGCAAGACCGGAAGTACCTCCGATGCATTGAAGGTAATATTTTGTGGTGCCTCGTGCGGCTGGAGATTGAATTTGGGTTTGTGAAGAAGACGTTGAAGATGTCATGTCGGATAGATTGTAAGAGACGTGTATGGGAAGATAATATGTAACGAGTTTCATTGTAGCTGTTGGCGAGTGCGCGAGGTGCCATGCGCGTCTAGAAGAAAAGGAAAGTGGAGTTTTAGCGTTCATTAGCACCATGAGGCGGGAAGATATACGTACAAGAAGCATTCAAACGCTTCCTCCTTGTCTTTCTTGATATCAAACAGTTCCAGCGCTGTTAGCGTCAAACTAGTGGGGTCCATATTATAGCGGTGCTCGAGCTCATGACTAGCATCGTATATGATCGAATTATAGATGCAAGGCGCCAAACTGTCCGGAACGGGCCCCACCATTAACGAAGGCCAAATAGCTGACGTTTCCTTTTCCAAATGGAGGGTAAGGAGTCTCCCAGAGTCGTGAGTTGAGCCGAGTGACTCGAGTGATGAAAATGACGGTGGCATACTACGTAAATTAAGAATAGCAGCACGGCCGGGAGAGACGGGGCGGGAAGCAGCATTTGAACGACTACGCGGTTGGAACTGAAAGCCTCGTGCTTCGTCAGCCGAAGATAATGAAGGGGAAGATAAAGCTGGAGAGGGTGATGATAGGTCTTCGGCATCGGATACTTGACCGCTCTCTAGAGATGCTGCAAAACTACTTGATATTTCGGGATCCGAAATAATGGCATACGAAGATTGCGTAGAGGTCGTAGAGGTTGTGGAAGTTGTGCGCGTTCTATGAGAGATTCTGGAGGCTCGAGGCTCTAGTTGCCACACAGAATTGATAGTGTCTATATTTCCATACAGTCGTCCCTAGAATGAATCTAATGAGGACTTGTTTATGGGAACACACGACTCGAGTACCTTGACAATCGGTGGTTGACCACGTACGCCCGCAATGAGATAGTTTCGTTCAATGACAACCTGTCCGTCGTTATTTCACGAGTACAAAGCTTAACGGGAACATATATACCGTCATGTCTTCCTCGGTGGTGTCCGAAGGAACCATTAATAAACATGTCGCCTGATAATGATGGTTTGAGTGGACCAAGCCTCACGAAGCTTTCGAGGAATTCACCTGGTCATGAGACTACAGAAACAGCAATTAGCAACGACCAGGATGAGGACAGGATAAGTACCTGATGCCATGAATATTCTGAATAACGAAACATTGCCATGGTGGAGGAGAACAAGAGGACGCGTACACGTGCTTGATCATTAGTGTGTCCTTCTCTTCATGTCCCATTCTTGGAATACAGACTTTCTCACTTCTTTCTCACCGGACCGTATCCTTATTATTCTTAACCAACCCTTTTCTTTCCAACTTCTCAGATCTGTCTGGAATGCGTCCAAGTGGCACTATTGCGCCGACGGCGGTGCAAACCGTCTTTATGATCTTCTAAGTGCCTCGCAGAACGCAGAGAGTTTACTTGAAGTGTCAGTGATTTTGATAATTCGCATGTCTGCTCTTAATCTCGTATTCTGTCTAGATACCGGCCCAACCTTGTCAAGGGTGACCTGGATTCGCTGCGAGATGACGTGAAGACATTCTATTCTTCTAACGTATGCATGGTGTTTTACGAGAGCTTCTATTGGATTAAAGCCAGCTAGGCCGTCCCTATCATCCGAGATGAAGACCAGTACTCGACTGATCTCATGAAATGTATTGCTGCAGTCAAGGAAATGGAACAGACCGAAGGACGGGTATGAAACTCGCCCAGACCGTCATTTTCTTACTTACTTTCATATAGGAGTTTGAAATTATCATCCTCGGCGGTCTAGCAGGTCGTCTCGACCAAACTATTCATACTCTCTCATACTTGCATAAGCTGCGTAAGGAAAGGAGACGAGTATATGCTGTTACAGACGATAATGTTGGCTGGGTGCTCGATGAAGTACGCTACCTTTGAATTGTTTATGAAAAATGATCCCAATATCACTTCTAGGGGGAGCATGCCATCACCATAGATCATTCTATGCTCGGTTTGACTTGCGGTCTGTTGCCTGTTGGTATCGATGAGACAATCTTAACAACTCGTGGATTGAGATGGAACTTGAGTCAGTATCTTCTCATGATGCTCTAATCTAGGTTTTGACCTGTGCATCCAGCGAACAACCCCTCGTCCTTTGACGGCTTGGTTTCTACATCTAACCATCTTGTTCCCGAGGAAGACACTGTTTATGTAAAGACTACGAAACCCATCTGGTGGACCGCAGAATTGAGACCATTGAAGCCATGCTCTGAGCCTGTAAAACTAAATGGAAAAATGCTCTAGACGTGATAGATTAGACTTTCGGACTGCTAACTGCTATTCATTTCTTTATCTGTATACATAAACTACGTAGTGTAGACCGACCGTGTCTAATCGATGTCTTCTCCGAAGCTTCCGGGCATTGCTTCCACTATAACCACCACCATGTCGTCCTCGAAGGCATCTCCTACAATTACCGTCCTCTATTTTGCCGCTGCCTCGACCTCTGTCGGTCTTACTTCCGAACAAATTACTTTACCTCTCAACGAACCCGATGCCAAATACCCTCTCTCGTCCCTTCCGTCACTTATTCTCTCTCTCCATCCGGCCGCTCCGAATCTCAAACAAATCTTAGAAACAAGTCAATGGAGCGTGAACGTCGAGATGGTGGATAATGACGACTTGGACAAGGTCGAGCTAAAAGGCGGAGAAGAGGTTGCAGTCATTTGCCCAGTTTCTGGCGGTTGAGTCATCGAGGGCTCCCGATGTAGACGTTTGGGGGGTTGCATTGTAGTTGGGATCGGTTTGAGGAAAGGGTTGCGTTCAAGAACGCTGGGAGATAAACGCGGACGCGTACATCAATGAATCAACGCGTATGCATTGCTGTTGTACTCTTATACTCAAGGAAATGTGACATTCAAAGACGTTGTAGTAATTATATCACCCATATTCAATATTGTCGTCTTTATTTCACAAAATAACGCTTTGAACGAGCAGACTTCACCAATATCATCCTATCAGACGCGATCGATAATAGGGGTTAATTTGTGGACATTATGAAGGAAGCGAATCTATTCTACAACAGCGGTTAACTAGAAGATATTAGGAGCACTAGACACACAATGTTGAATTGCTAATTAAACATCATTCTTACTAGACCTTACAGACCAGCACACCCTCATCAGCATACAATCCAGCCACGTACAACTTTCCCGCTTTCAAATCCCTTAAACCCGTCGATGAGCTCGAGAAGAAGTTGCCATTACTCTGGAACAACGTCTGAATCTCATAGTTCTTCGGGGGAGGGACCTTTTGGTGAGCTGGAAGAGGAACAGATGAATCAAACTCTGTTCTAGACTCAGACTCGGATTCGCCCAATGTTCTAGGCGTTAGTGCAACGACCCAGCTAGGCGCTACATCCGCTTTCTTTGCGGCCACACTCGCAAGTGTGGGGAAGTGTGGATGGCCACCAACAATCAGAGCACCAGACTCATCGTAATTGACGTTGTCTGTTGTGAAGGGGACCTTTTCCATGCTCTTGTACTTGAGCTCATTCGTGGTTGCGTTACGTTCATAAAAAAATATTTGGGACAAGGAAGTCGAGGCTATAGCGACTTCGTCTCCAGAAGGGGAGATGGATACTCCATTGGCAAAGGGAATGAAAGGGGCTGCGATGGAATGTGACACGATAGGGCTTTCAGACGCAGGGTTTGGGTCCAGGGTAACATGCGCAGCAAAAGACAGAGGAAGCGTCAAAAGAGTTTCAGCAAGAGGTAAGACGTGTCCGACATAAGAAAGTCTCCTGGTCATGACATGGTCATTTGTCACGTAGAACGAGTCGGGAGAAGTGAGAGCCAACGCGTTCGGAGCAATGAACCAGGGTGAGGTGAGAGTGCGGACGTATTTCGCGCTCGGAGAAGAGGGGGAAATAACAAATTGCTCGATAGTAGTGCGGTCTCTCGCATGATTCACGACGTACATGTTGGAAGCGTTCCCCGAATAAGAGGGATAGACTTCGATACCGAGAGGATGGAAGTCGTGTCCGGCAGGATAATTGTCCAGCACAATGCGAACATGCTTGTCTTCTGAAGGAGAGTAGACCCAAAGTGAACCATGGGGCTCTGGGTTCTGAAGTGGGCCCATGACTGTGTTCCATTCCTTCCTTCCAGCATCGCAAGTGATTATGAGGCGTTTTTCCGTGTTGTCGCCATTGTGAACGTCCCAGAACGTGATATCCTCACAATATTTAAGGTCAGGCGCTTTGAGGGTCTCACAGGACGATAGTGCGTCGCCAGAATATAGATAGGCGTCGGGTAGGTGAGGTATGGGGTTGGTGAAGATGGAGTTGAGGAAACTGTGACGTCCTCGGTAGAGCCAGGCGGCCTACAAGGCATCAGTACTACTAAGAATGACAATTTCAGCACGTACAAGTAATGCTGGGATGAGCGCTCTGCTGAAACGCATCATTGTTGATGCTTGTAATGGTACAAAGTTATGTAGTACTGGAATGCTCGGACGCGTCGCTGCCTACTCGGCTCCATCATGATGCTCGGTTACTTTCTTCTCTGTACCATTACAAAATAACTATGGAAAGTGGCCTGGTAGACCTTGGGACAACATTCGGTACGTGATTACGCGTCCATCCCTGGATTTCTGGTACTTATTGTTCGTAGGGGCAATGTTCGTCGGGTCTATGGTGTCACTCATCATCTATGGAATTAGCTGTCTCCAATGCTACTTCTACTACCTAAACTATCCTGGTGACGAACTTCATATCAAGATGCTGGTACTCTTGGTCTGGGTGCTGGACTCTCTGCATGTTGCCTTCAGTGCGTCTTTCTCAGGAAGCCCCATTCGTTTCTCATATGTATTGGCCCCAGTGTGCCATGCAATGTATCATTATCTTATCACAGGATATGGCGTTCCAAAGACCCTGGAATACGGAACATGGTGCTCCCATTGTCTTTATTTTTATGTCCTAATCCTAACATTCTTCAGGTCGCTCTTTGTTAGTCTCCGCCAAGCTGCTTTTCCTGACATTTGTTCACAATTAAATTCATCGACGTAGGGCTCACTAGCGCTCAATGTAAGTGTCATGCAAGTTCTACCTATTCTTCGATGTTCGAATCTGAAAGTTTTCTCTAAACAGGTAACAGTAGCTTTCATTTCTCAATGGTATGATCAAGGACATCAGAAGTTTGCAACCAATGTGTATTTAATCATTTCCAGTTTTTTCACTAAAAGGATACATGACTGTGAGTTTCGCTCGGTTAGGCATCGTGCAAGAGAAAACTCATATCGTTCTCTATTTTGTAGTGGGCCCACCAAAAGTCAAGTTCCTTTTGTCGACATTCACGGCGTCTATCGTCTTGGCGCATTTCGGTGAGCAAAGTTGCGTTCCTGTACGCGTACACGTTTATCGACTCTGAATACGCGTGTATAGTTTTTGGTCTAGGTGACTTCTACTTAATATGTAATTCTCGTGCTTTGCTGATGACGGGCCGCAGAGACCGCAGTCCAGTTGTACGTTTCCTTACGCTCTCAATTTGACTCTCTTTCACTCTTTCACATAGCTCGATAAAAAAGAGATTTGATAGGCTAGGTGAAAGTAATGTGCGTAATTAATCGCGTACTTTCCTCCTTGATTTTTACGGTGTCTTTGCTCACACCCAGTACGATTGTGTAATACCCTTTGGGGTTTTCGCTGTTCTTTCAGATATTGTCATCGCAGTAGCCCTCGTCATTCTTCTCCGACGAAATAGACATGTTAGTGAATTAGAAGGCTTTGCTGACACAAATAACCTCATCCACAAGCTGGTGGTATATGCTGTTGAAAGATGTGTCTTGACTTCGTGAGTATTACAGTTGCCGAAGATCTGTTAGCTAACTGATTTACTTAGAGCCGTCGCAGTACTCGAAGTAATACTCTTCCTGCTTGTTCCAGGATCTTTATTTGCTTTTGCGTTTGATTTTGTTATCGGAAAACGTAGGGTGTCCTGTTTTCTTTTACACAGCTCAGTGGCTGAGAGCACTTTAGTATATGCCAATTCTCTGCTCGCCTCCTTAAACTCTCGACGGCATCTTCAAGAATGGAGCCGGCATAAACGCTTGAGCAGATCCAAAAGCCCAAGAAGAGGTTTATCAACAGGACAAATATCTACCGGGCTTAATATTGCTGCAGTTGATTCGGTGGACCACGATCTTTCTGGGTTCGGGAGAGGGAGCGATGATACACGTAGACGAAGATTCCGAGAAAGAGAAAAGAAATTGCCCATCGATACGGTTCAAGTATGCATAAGCTGACTTCTTCATCCTATGCTGACGAATCTTTATAGTTAAGCCCCTTTGACCGAAAGATTCACATCAGTTCGGAAAAGGAGAACGGATTTGATACGGTCAGCTCCTTGTCATCAATGAAAACTATATAGTCTAAATGCAGAATGCATAGCTGGTATCAAGGTCAACAACAAAATCACATATGCGTAGACGTTCAATGCCTGTAATGGGGGTTTGAGCGCTGGAGGCAGGAGTCAGGCGGTCCGAAGATATCCGGAGAGTTGCATACGCAGGCAGTGACGTTACGGTTTTGACAGTGGAAGGCAGTGTGGATTGGTTGGTAGAAACTCACTGAACTGGTGCGCTGAACGCTAGAAGTGGAGGCTCGACGTACTGTAGCAGTAAGAATTATAGTTTGAGAGCGTGTAGGACACGAGCAGTGGAATCTGAATCCATGAGTTTAGACGCGGCTTTACATTTTTGCTTCGTTCTATATGTATGGTGGTTGTATCTCTGTTCTAAGTTTCTAATTCTACCCTCATGCCTGGTCGCTCCCATTCCCCGAAACTCATCTTTGTTGTCTTGCTTGTCGTTCACTGTCTTTTGTGGTCTCGCAGTCGGTATGCGGCCCACCCTCCTCGCGCTCTCTCTTCTCTCATTAAACGCTTTGAACCTGCTGAACAAGAGGTTTGAAATCCTTTTTCTTTTGAACACAAGTCCTGACTTTATCCCCAGTGCAGTCCAATCTCGTTTCCGCCCGTTGAACAATGTCCGCATGTCCACGACACCTGTCCTCCTTCAACGACTTTCCTCTCAATAAACTATCTCAAGCACTATTTCTGTGCTGACCCCTCTACTCGCCCGGCAATCTTTGTCAGTCTCCTGCTTTGGCTCATTTTTCTTTTCTCTACTCTCGGTATCTCTGCTTCGGATTTTTTCACCCCCAACCTCGCTACTATCGCTCAGCTCCTCGGCCTAGACGAAAATGTCGCTGGCGTTACTTTTCTTGCATTCGGAAACGGCTCTCCAGATGTATTTTCCACCTTCTCTGCCATGCGCGCTGATTCCGGCTCTCTGGCCATCGGAGAGCTACTTGGTGCAGCGACATTTATAGTGTCGTGCGTCGTTGGCAGTATTTGTGTCATCAAACCCTTCCGAGTAAATCCTCGTCCCTTTTTGCGAGATGTCGGCTTCTTTGCGGCAGCTGTTACTTTATTGCTGGTCATTCTTTGGGATGGAACGATTCATTCCTGGGAGGCTGCATCAATGGTGGTTCTGTATTTATTCTATGTCGGTTTTGTGGTCATTGGGACTTTTTGGGAAAAAAGAATGGAGAGGAAGAGGTTGAGCGAAGCTATGGCTAGGGCCGAATACAGGGATGACGAGATACCCCCACCACCAGAATTTTTTGAGCCATACCGAGATGATCGTGAGTCTCTATATTTCATCTTGAACAAAATAGTAACGCTGCCTTGATAGCGTCTTCTCCCAATGGTACTCTCCCATTACCCACGCCATCTCCTTCTCGTGTTCGAGCACTCTCTAACCCTGCTCCGCCGCGTTTGCGAACAGATTTACCTCCAAGATCTCACTCGCGGACGCCTTCGCCGACTCCAAACTCTTTTATGCGCCACTCCTACCATAGTCATTCCAGCCCCCAACAAACATTCTCTCACATGCCGTCCTTCTCCCTCGTTGGTGCTCTCGAATTCAGACAAGTTGTCTCCTCGTTGCATCAAGACGCTGCCGGGTCGACTTTGAGTATGTTTGATTCACCGATAACACCCTATGCTGGAGGCCATTACCACTCTCATCATAACGGTAGTATGAGGAGCAGTCGCTCAAGACCTCGTACTCCTTCACAATCAATATACCTTTCGAACTCTGTCCAGTCTCTTGGCAACGAGCACGACAGGGAGCGAGACCCTTGGGACGCAGCTTTGTCTGCACACTCCCAGATTCCACTTGATGAGAGACCGAGGTCTCCCAGAATTCAAATCACCTCTGCACCCGATTCACATACGAATAGCCCAACAGGCAGCGCATTTATGGATCTCCCATCTGGCGGACCAGCCTCAGCGTCTGTACCGACTATTTCCATCTCACCAGTGACTCCAACTACAGGACCAGACACCAGCGATACGCACGACCGCGAACCCCGTCCGACGAGGTATCCACGAACAAAATGGGAAAAGAGCAGATGGATACTAGGCGGAATATACCATACATTATTCCCTTCATTACATGAGTTCAGCTCGCAGAGTGTCCTAGGACAGATTGCAGCGGTCTTTGCTGCTCCTGCAGTGATGATGTTGACGTTGACATTGCCCGTCGTAGTCATGCCTTATCATACCGGAGAAGATGACTTTGAGAAGGATTCATCGAGTCCTTTGAATGGATTCAGAACAGATGGGACCGGGCATAATCTCATAGAGTTTGAGGAAGAGGGCGTTGAGAGAGTGTTGATTGCTGAAGAGGAAATGGAAGAAGAGCGTTCCCATCCAGTTGGCTTCAACAAGTGGTTGATCGCTGCGCAAGCAGTACTAGGACCTCTATTCTGCATGGGGGTGCTCTTTAGTGGGAATAAACACCAGCCATATCTCTTCCTTGCGGCAGGCGTTGTAGGGATTTCGCTTGCTACGCTCATCATCATCTTTTGCCCGTCAAATTCTCCCTCCTCCTCGGCAATACTCCACGACCGAGAGAGAGGAGATAGCAAGGCGTTCAAGATGGCAAGGTGTTCAATGGGCTTCCTAGTTGCAATAGTTTGGATCATGGCTATTGCGGATGAGGTAGTGAATGTGCTACAGACGTTTGGGTTCATATTCGGGTTGAGTGATGCTATTATTGGGTTGACGATATTTGCTGTGGGGAATTCACTGGCTGATTTGGTTGCGAATATGAGTATCGCGGTGAGTATTTCCGTATGTATATGTCTATCGTCGATGGTTGTCCTGATTCGTTCGTCTTAGGTCTTTGCTCCAATAATGGGATTCTCGGCGTGCTTTGGTGGACCTATGCTTAATATCCTTCTCGGTGTCGGTATCTCAGGGACATACATTACCTCTCAATCCTCCGACTCTTCTTCCTTCCTCTCTCCATTCACACAACTGTTCCACCCTTCCTCCATCTTCCGGACTCAAGAAGTCATCGAACTCCACTTTGGTAAAACTCTCTTCGTGAGTACGATAGGTCTATTATCGTTACTGGCCACGACTCTGGTGTTTGTTCCGATGAACGGATATTGGCTGAGTAGGTCGTGGGGAGTGTTTTTGATCTGCAGTTATGTGGTCATAATGTGTATCAATGTTTTTGTCGAGTTGAAGTTCTGAACGTGAATGGAGTATATTATCTATACATTACAGGATTTATAGGATACCTAATCCATGGATGCTTGCTTGGTGCCTCAATGTGCAGCAAACTAGCTAATACACGGCATTGTACCATGTACCTATGTATTTACAAAAGCATACCTGATTGCTGCAACTGCCAATTGATTTCTAGTCATCTCCAAACGTACTGATGCGCTCTGCGACAATGTATACTGATATATCCGCCCGCAAACGGGCGCGTCCGACATCGCAAGGCATTCTTTCACACGATACGCACTCCAAGGCTGATCCTCGTTTGCTAGATCCAAATGGCGACGGTGCCTATGTATGTTGACAAATCCGAGTCTTGGTGCCTTGACGATTCCACTTCTGGATGAATTCCTAGGACGACATACACGAGCCTGCACGTATCTTGGTCAAAGCGCTTTTACTGGCATTCTTTAGAACCGTTTCAACTAACGTTTACATGGTGTTTTCACCTTGTCTGAATCTGCATTGGTACTCAATCAACGTGCCACTGTGCTGAAAAGCTGGGTTGTAAGGTGGAGAATCGTCTATTCCAACCTCTATCCTTCCTCACCAACCTAACCTGGGTCCGCGGAAATCGATTTGTATCTGTTCCTGTGACACTGCCTTGCATCTTGTTTCAGTGAAAAAAACCAGGCAACATGAACGAAATGGCGGGTTACGCCCGTCCAGAGCAAAAACTGGATGGATTTCTGAAAATGCATCAATTTGGCCTTTTTTCACTCCCCAAGCTCGTTGAACGTGCTCAAAGTCGCGTATTAACCTGGGCTTCACTCCTTCTTTTCTTTTTCGATTCTGGGACTGTTTGGTTTGACAATGACGGATTTATATTTTACCAGCAAAGATGGTATACATTATTCGAGAAGACTTCACGGAAGAGAACGTTTTTCTGCCATTAACAAGTATGTCTTTGGCTCGTATATTTACGTTCTGCTGTCAACGACGATACACTTAGTCACTACGCAAACGGTTTCGGACATATTGTAGCCCTAGGCGATGTCGAGTTGAAGACATCTCTATCGCAGGAACAGCTAGCGCCCTATGTCAAAGCAGCTTGGACACAAACGCGATTCATCGTTCCTTGGATGGCTCTCCGTACATCAAATCTCGATACCAGGGATAACTCGTTCCTTTATTCATATGAGGTTCCCCAGAATCAAGACGTTGTCGATGCCTGGACGAACGAGACGGTTGTGTGGCACCATGAATGTTTGGAATTTGCGGAGTGGGAGACGTCGTTGAAAGGATTATATTTCAAACCAGGGGATAATCGATACTCTTTTGAGTTGCATGTGGCTGCATTGCCTGATGGACATTGGATGATGGCGTTGGTCTTTTTTTTTAAAAAATCTCAGGGGAAATACTGATTCTTGTATAGCCTGACGGCACCTCACTGGCTCACTGATGGAAGAGGCAAATTTCCAGTAATTGATCAGTTCTACAAATGTCTTCAGGCCGAGTTGGATGGATCAGCCCAAGCAGCTACTTCCATCAAATAGGGTAGCGAAGTGGTTCGATTGCCTCCTACTGGAATAAGAGTCTTACCTGATGTTGGTGACCTCCCGGAGAGCTTGGATCCTCCTTCGGTTTGTATGTTTGCTCGAGGATTTTGGCCGATTTGCTAATCACATCTTTGTCTAGTCCCAATTCACTCGTTTTACCAGAAAACCCCAAGACATCGACCCTAGTGCCGATGTCATCAACCGATGTATCGTTTTAACAAAGGAGCAGACGGCTGCATTCAATCAGGCTTGCAAGCGATATAGATGCAGTATAACAGCTGCAATCAACTCTGTCTTTATCCTCGCCGACATTGAGACAGATTTGAGATGTGCTGCCAGTGCAGAGGGTAAAGTCTGGGAAGAAATCCTGGATTCTTTTAACCAGTCGGCGTTTTTCACTGTCATGGTCAACGTTTCTGATCTGGTGCGTCTTTCGTTGCTACTGGCGAGTAGCCATTTATGATATTTCTCTCAGCGTCACTGTATATACCCACTATACGCCAAAGTTAGTGAGCCTTGCGGCATGGGTGGGTTGATCAACTGTGGTTTCCCGACCTATCACGACATGAAGCAAATACGAAACTGCATTCAAGTCAATGCTGATGGTCAAATTGTCAAAAACTACGGGCCCGGCACCTTCTGGAACGGTTTGGTGGTGGACACTCGCAATGTGCTCAAGGAGGGGCTTAGAGTGAGCCATGATTTTTCTTTTATATGACAATATTATCAATCTTTCCGCTTAGACAAAAGCCAGCCCGAGGATGTATCATCAGCTTGCTACCAATGCAGAAGCTGCTTCCTCGAGTGTAAAGTCGTTCAGTATGACTACCCCTGGTGTTATGGCTTCTTCTTTGGGCAGCTTACAAAAGCTGTCGTGGTTTTGTCAATTCCGACCATCGGTCGCAGTATCAGACCCTCGAACTGCCTTCAGTATCAAACAATGGAGGTTTGGCATCAGGACTGCAGGGTCATCGGCAATAGTGATCAATACTTGGGAGTACGATGGAATTCTGTCATTGAATTTGCAGGCCTCATCGCGTTGGCAGACAGATGAATCATGGAATTATTTTTCGGAAGCAGTCAAGGATGCTTTCGAACGTATCACGTCGACTAAAGCAGCTTTGTAAAGGGTTATACACGGCCTAGATTCGTTCGTTTTCACATTTTGACAGTAATTTATCAGTAATATCGCTCTTTAGCTTTACAGTTGTAACTTATTTGGTCCAGTACCTGGTTTATGTATCATTCCTTACTTCAAAATTTCGTGTCCTGAACGACGCGTCAAAGCGCGACTGAGGCGTGTGCGTGTAGAATTTGTTGATTAGTGATATATCGAGGCCGATTGGTCGATTGGTCGATTCCGTAAAGGGCGGTCGTGTCCTAAATGGATTCTTTTCATCTCAAATACACGATCTTGATCATGATCACGTATAGTCAGTCAGGTACACATACGATGATCAAAAAAGGACAATTACACTATTCTTCTCTTCTAGCTCGCTTGTTTTCGTCATGAGCATCTTCTGACGGTGGTTCCCGCCTCTGTGTTCCCGCACCACCACCGTCGCTCGGATTAGGCTCAGTCTCCATCGCCATTGAATATCCACCTACTAGTCCCTGAACCACTGCCTGTCCGACTAATCTCCGAAGTTCCCCTTCTGCCTGTTCAGGATCTATGCCCTGATCGACAAGGGACTGGACTTGGGATAGAAGGGAGGTAGTGAGCAGTTCGGTTGCAACATTTTGGGCGTATTGTGATTGTTGACCTGTTGATAGCACTGAAGAGTCATCTGGTAGAGTTGATGAAGCTGGCGAAGAGGGAGGTGGTGGAAGAGACGAGTGAGTCTGTAGGAAAGCTGCAACTTGAGGAAAATCTTCAGAGAGATAGGCTATAGGCTATGAAAATGAAAAAAAAAATTTGAGATGAGCCACGAGTTTCTGACTGAAAACGAGGACGTACTGATACTCCTTCTTCGTTCACTCGATCTACGAGTGCACCCTTTTCAACAAGATATCGCGCGGCCTCGATAGTTTCTACCGTGTATAATGGCGTATCACCATCATCATCTGTTATATTCACGTCGCCACCTAAAGAAAGAAAAGATGACGCGGCCTGGTCGGAAAGCAGAGACGAAACCTACCTTTTGAAATGAGATAGTCGAGTACGTCGAGGCGACCATATGAGGCTGCGGCATGCCTTGGAAATGTTTAGACAGAGGATACGATAGGGAGTGGTTCAAGCTGACATGGGTGTATAAGAGAACACGTCAGATGCATTGGGGGAGACCGCTAAATAGATGGATAGTCGGCGGCAGTCTTAAAGAAAAAGACGAGCGACTTGCAATGGTTCTCGACGAGGTCCTGGAGAGAATTAGGATAGGTTTTTGGGTCAAAAAAAAAACGCACCATGACACGGTTGAAGTCGCCATCGCCTGCAGCGACCCAGATGTTGGTTTGGGACATGATGGTCAGTGTCAGTGTAGTAATAGACGCGCGCGTTTCGGGGTTACTTTGGCTGATGCTCCTAAAGTCGACCTTCATCTTTCTACTTTATCAGTCCATCTTCCAGTGACAGTCCAGCCTCTTGCTCTCGCCACCATGAGCTACGTGCCTGGCAGGCTATACAACGTAGTCCCCGCCGCTGCCGATGCCCAGAATCAAATCCGGGGCATTCAACACGGTTCCGACTCCGTTCCGACTTTCGGTACCAACAACACCCAACCGTCGCATTTCACGTCCTCTCCTTCGTCCGTTGAACTACCCAGAATCGGCCACCACAGGTGCTGTAAGTTGTAGCGATCATCGTCGATCATTTCATAACCCAAGACTGACCTATACGTCAGACTGGACTTTACTTTCTACCACAGATCTTCGGTTTATTTATCTTGACCCCGTTCTCCAATTCCATCTCGAGGAGCAAGCATCTGAACTTATAAACCGCTCGCTGTTGGAATTCATCCACCCTGACGAACAGGCGACCGCTAGGGATGACCTCGGACAAGTTATTGGCTCGAAGAATTTTCATGGCAGTATTACCCGGTCTGTTTTTTGCCGTCCGAACGCGTCTTGATTCTCAAATTGCTTTCAGAACTCGTTTTTGTCGTCTGTCCCGTGTCCGCCGCATGTTGGGGCATGACGGACCCCCTCCGTCGTTTCCATCCGCCGAGAAAGTTATCTTGGATGCAAATTATATGGCAGTTGACATCGTTCTTAATTACGCTGCAGAAGGCCTTGGTTTATGTTTCATCCATGCAACTGTAGATATCGACCCAGCCACCGACAATGACAAAACTGTCAAATCTCCGTGGACAAATTGGTGCGGAACTCCTTTTATGGCTCAGGAGCAGCTGCAGCTTCTTTCTCGACAATTGCAACAGCTGGACTACATTCCACAGAATTCACATGACCGAGTGTTTCAGATGCTTGATAATGGTCCTGGAAGGACCTTGCTTTTAAGCTGGCCACCAGACGGAACCAGCTTTTCTGCACAAGACTTTGCTACCCTGGCGCATACTGTCAATCTTAGTGAACCCAACGCCGAGGCAAAGACGAATTGTACCAGAAGATACCAGCATAGTCGAGACCTACGAGGCGCAGAAGTTTTTTCTGTATATATCCCACATGGTAAGTGCATGGACTTTAGGGGCTAGTCCGCAATAATTGTCTTTGCTCCGTTGTGAATCTGACGTATTCGTGCGACTTCAGGCAGTGTGATTTTCGCGTGCCACAAACTTAAGTCTCTTTCGCCATCACCTTCATCTGCCCACACCTCCACTACTTCTACTGCATCGATCCCAGACGCAACCGTAGCCGCCATGGGTTATAACGCCTCTACAACATCGTCCTATCCGTTGCCTCCGCCTCATACTCAACAGCCATCATCGTATTACGATCAACAACACTACACTTTGCCCTCTTTGTCGTCGTCCTCTCTTCATTATTCATACACTCCTCCCTCTCAGCAACAATCAAACTCTGTGTCTGCACATTATTCTGCATATTCCAACTGGAACTCTCAGCCTCCCGCTCATCCCGCCGTGCAAAGTCTACGAAATGGTTATTGGACCACTCCGCCCACTGGATATGAAAGCTCTCAAGGAGCTCCCCTTTCGCTGAGTGGACCGCCTCAGACTCATGATAACTACCGACCCCTTTCCCCTGGGTACTCGGCCTATAATTCTACCCCGAACGCTAGTGGTGGTGCCGATCATCTGAGCGAGCATGGTTCTCCTATGTCGAGCTCCCCTCCTGCAGATGTTGTGCCGCCGCCCCGTCGAAGAGTTTCACCTGGAAACCCACGTGAATACAACAGAGGTGAAAATGCTGGTGGCAGAGAGGGCCGTGGGCACGGAAATAGACCTTCTGGAATACTCAAATGCAGCAGCTGCAAGGCTACCACCAGCCCTGAATGGAGGAAAGGCCCTAGCGGTAAAAAAGAGCTTTGTAATGCGTCAGTTCTTCTCAATTACTGATTACCTGTTTGAAACTGACCAGTCATTCATTAGCTGTGGTTTGCGTTACGCCCGGTCCCGAGCCAAAAAAGAAGGCCACGTCCCTTCCTCTGGTTCTAGACGTCGAAAAGACAAGATTCTCAAGCGTGACACGTCTCCTCCTACCTCCACACCTTCACCTGCCAGCTCGGGTACACCCTCTTCTTATGCTCCGCCCTCATCTGCGATCCCTTATCAGGCTCCGTCTACGCCACCTTATGGGTCTGGATCATCTGTCAGACGGTCGTATCCGGGCAGTTATGAGGACTCATCATTCTCGTCTGCAGGCTCCGCTGGTTCAGGTAGCGATATCTATGTTTCTCACCGAAGCGCTGGAACACCTTCTCCATCTCCTCCGGCCGGCACCAGTAGTTTTGTTTCATACAGCGCAGGTAGCTCTGAATCACATGGCCACCGTGCTGGATATTATGGGTCTTCCGTTCCATCTCCATTAGCCTCTAATCCACCTTCAATGCTTCCCTCTCAGTCCTTCGAACGCGAAAGTCACCGCGATGGCGGAACTAGAGACCCTCAAACTCCAGTCAGCGCAGAGCCCAAACATTACTACGAAACAACTAGTCTTCGTGAAAGCACAGTCAAATACGAGAAGAAGGAGGACAGACCCTATGAAAGGGATTACAGGGCTTACGAGCGAGATGAACGAGGACGCGGATTAGTCAGTGGTTAGGAACCATCTCTCACTTTTCTTGACCTTCGCAGGACGGCATAACTTCTAGATATGAAATTTTCGGTTGGTTTTCCCTTGCCTTTTCATTCACGTTTCTCTCCGCCGGTGTTTTCATAGGGTTTGCGGACAGTTCATTGTTTTAGTTATGTCTTTGGATAATGGTACTATACGATCAATGTTGCATTACTATATAGAAAATCCTCAAGCCTTCGTAGCGAAGCACTAAAGTACCTTACTCTCTCTGTCTACTACGTATATATCATGTAAGACTCGTGTTTTGTTCCGTATCGAGCGTGTACCCTAGTAGCATATGTCATTTCTAGGAAATAATGATACCTTGTAATTGGACCTCGCTTTTGATACTCCATTCTGGCCTTCTGGAAGTCACATTAATGGCATCAGAAACGCTTGAGACTCCGCTTGGATCCGTGTTCTCTCAACGTCCGAGTTTGCCGTCCATCTTCTCCTCAGCCTCGAGTTGAACATGCAGCAACCTGTGGGCATGTTCCACCCAATTGAATTCCCTTGTCTAGGTAGTTTGTGATACGGACCGGCTCTTGCCTGTCCTGACAGTAATTTGAACAGTGCATCGTGGCTGCCTGTAGGCGCTGTTTTCGCCAGAGTCCCGAATCTTGAATTTTCAAGCGATAACATGTTGATTCGTTAGGGCCTGTCAGGCCACACAGGGAAGATATCCTCGAGGAACGAGAGCTTTCTTCCTTGATCAGTGAAATTATCTTCCCTTGATCATGATCGACCTTGATGTAGATTAGAAGATAGATCTCGAAGATTAGACCGATCTACGATGGTATGAAAATCTCTGCTGGAATTACCGATCTTGGCGTGTGGCTGCGAAGGAGAAAAGTGAAATGACCGAGATGAAATGATTTTTCTATCATTTGATTGACTAGCCTCGAGGCTGTATCAGTGGGCTTCGCCGGAACCGACAGGCAGTCGTACTGCTGGTGCTCTAGTAAATAAAATAGGTGCATTGAATGTTTAGCTCGTCAAAGTGCACTGATGGGCACGATCAAATGAACGAGGCGTTTTAATCGATGTCCTTGAAACCTCGGGTTCAATCAAGATGCATTACCGAAAGAAAGAGGCCTTCATGTCTTTTGGGAAAGAGCTGTCCAACCGCATTTCAGAAACTACGCGTGATACACAACAAACCAGTCTAAAGGGCACATTTCTGCGTAAAATCTGAATTATGGGGGCGAACAACCGTGGATATCGTGTCGTATACATATCGTATTCGCAAAGCACCGAAGACCTTGTCTCGTGAGTCGCAGAATTCGACCTTCCAGACGTCGAGTTCATCCGGTATCAGTAATTCCTGGGCGGCAGCTCAACAGCTCCCTGTTACCATTTAACACTGTTAGTCATAGACGGATTCGAATGTTTGCAAAGAACTTCTTCACCTCACAAGCATCATAGGAGTGACGGAAGTTCGCGAATGAGTCATTTTCTCACGTTTACTATTAGATTTACCACCACCATGGACGACAAGGCTCAACTAGTAACTTCGGGTTCCGATAGTACCGAGCATAAAGTGACAGAGGTTGGGGAACGGTACGTCATTTCTTATCTGAAGTGCGGTGATCTGACCTGTAGCCGTCAGTACTCGAGTTGTGCAGGCGCCTGCTATAGCTAATGATAATAGCTCTGATGAAGAAGACGACAAGGAAGAAGCTTACGAGGTCGAGGAAGGAGATTTCCTTGCTGATTGGCCCGATGACACCGAGGTATGTTTACAGGAAATCTTTGCCGCGCGGTGGTCATTGTCACACTTACTGTAGGAGCTTGAACTCGTTCATGCTCGCATTGGGTCACTGGATGAACTGCGATTGGCTAGATTCGCCAACCATCTAACGAAACTGTGCCTTCGACAAAACCATATCTCTCACCTCGATCCTGAAGTTTTCCACTTGTTAACCAAGTTAGAGGAACTTGATTTATATGACAACAAGGTCAAAGATCTAGGGAACGCTCTGGAGAAGCTCCAAAACCTCTCGTACGTCACTACTAACGCCTGAGCTTTCTTGTAAATGTACTGAATGTTCCGGGTTCGCAGTGTGCTGGACTTGTCCTTCAATCTCCTCCGTGTCGTACCTGACTCTTTGAAACATCTGAGCAATCTGAAAACTGTATACTTCATTCAAAACCGTATTTCGAAAATCACCAACTTGGACAACCTTACCTCACTACGGAGTCTGGAGTTGGGTGGGAATCGTATACGAGTGCGAATTGTTTTGCTCTTTCCAATGGGTTGACTTAATGTCGTAAAAAGAAAATAGAGAACTTGGATTCGCTGGTTAATCTTGAGGAACTATGGCTAGGAAAAAATAAAATAACCAAGTTAGAGGTAGTGTTTTCCCTCGTTACACCAGCGCCATCACTTATAAACTGATACTCGCAGAATTTCTCCCGATTAAAACGACTCAAGATATTGTCGCTTCAGTCCAACCGCATTACTGTAATAGAAGGTCTAGAAGAGCTTACAGATTTGGAGGAGTTGTATCTGAGCCATAATGGTGTTAAAAAGCTTGAAGGGCTCGATCAAAACGTGAGTCTGCTAACCGTTTTCGACGACAGTTCCTTCATCGTTTATCTAGGTACACCTTCGAACTCTCGATGTGGGCAATAACTTCATATCCGCTATCGAAAATGTATCTCACTTGACTGAGTTGGAGGAGTTGTGGGTAGGTAAAAGTTATGATCGTCTTTGGCCTTTATCCTCACGTTTATCGTTCTCAAGATGAATGGAAACCAAATACCCGACTTGCTTGCTCTCGACTCCCAACTTAGTCACATATCAACTCTACAAACGATCTATCTAGAAGCGAATCCATGTCAAAAAGATGACATGACCGGATATCGTCGGAAAATAATGCTTGCACTGAAGCAGCTGAAGCAGATCGACGCCACGTAAGTCTCATGTTTGTAATTACATTTCAGCTTTGTTGAATGATGCCCTCAGATACGTTAGACCTGGATAACTTGTATCTTGAAGCAATTCTTCGTGTATACCGCCTGTACTATCTACACCAAATGCATGTATTCTACCCATAGTATCACGAAAAACTTGAATAGAATCGCCTCTTTCTCACTTCTCAGTATGGCCCCAAACATCCTACTTGACCATCACATCACTGCAATGTGTAGCTTAGAGCCAAACGAAGCTAGTTCTTGTGGGGATATCCAAATTTCTGGCAACTTCCTCCAGATTGCTCCCTCCTTCAACTCGTCGGTAAACAACAGTACCCGCAGTGCCTGCAACACCAGCAGCAATCAAGAATTCATCTCCTCCGTTTTCCTCTAGACCAATCTCCATTCCACGAATTTGGTCCAAGCCAGTGAAGACTTGATTGATCAACTTGAGGCTTTCTTGGGGGGTGCCAACGTCAACGAGCTCAAATATAGCAATGGAATCCCCTTTGCCGCTTGGGTCCTGCGTTCCAACATTACGGTTTGAGACGTAAATATATGGCGTGGTGAATTTCGACGTGATTTTCGGGATCAAAATCTCCGCACCAGCGTATTCTGCACCTGCGGGGGTTTCATCGGGGATGATTGAGACTTGGTCGATAATTTCCGAGGTGCCGTTGGGGAAAGTTGGGATAGGTTGCACGGTAAGGGTGGAAGCCAACTCGTGTACAGTCAACAGGCGGTCACCTACAGTTGATTCCGTTTACTATGAATGATGTACTGCATTAAATGAATGAATGAAACCAACCAAGAATGGCGATATGTCTCGGACCACTACTAGGGGGCTGAGGAATAGATCCAGTAATAGCCCAGTTTCCGTTGTCTTGACTTAGACGCCAAATTACGTCGCCACCCTGATACATGAAATTCAATCGGAAACGCTTCGTAATGTGTCAATACGAGATACCCACCAAGTCTGGTACGAAGATTTCGTCGCCGTGTTCTAAAGCCATGTGAGGGTGCGATGTACCTTCGCTCGTAGGGGCAGTTGGAACTGGAAATTTGATCAGACCGGCAGATGTGGCAGAATCCTCAAAAGTCAACCCATCTGTATCGAGGGGGATGATTCTTCCGTCTCCTGAATTATAATTCATGATGGCTGCTTGTCCAGTTGATAATGCGACGGCAAAGGCAGGGCTGTCGCCCCCAGAACTGACGGTATCGACAGCAGACGACACAACCCCGTCAGGGGTTACGGTGAAGGATTGGAGAGCCCCAATGGGATCTTCATTGGTTGCGCTGTTTCGAAAATGAGTAGATAGAAAGGACTTGAAGATTGCTCGTACTATAAAATGCTCCTGTTGCCTATTCCAGGAGTGATCCATGAAGGGTTGGAGCCTGAGGTGTATCGGCCGCCTACGCTGAGAGTTCCAGCGTCCGAGTTGAAAAGGTAAGAAGCAATAAACACGTCGTAACCTCCTGCCAGAATAGTAAAGTTGACCATGATGTTGAGGGGTAGATACCGGTCAACGTTCTGCAGTGCCAGGTGCAATGACAATTGTGTTGTGAGTAGAAATAGCTTTTATGAGCCATGAAGGAAGGATCCCGGCGGGGAAAATACGGAGAAATTCCAATCGTGTCGTCAAGAAGCAGGTGAACGCAAACGACGAATCTGGTGCACTCCAACAAACAGGAGAAACATCGGTTTTCGAGAACCGTTGTATATCCTTAATGACCCTTTGTCGGTGGAAAGCAACGGGCATTATAACGCATATCACCAAAGAAGCTACATATTGAAGAATTTCAAAAAAAAAGGATGTTATTGATACCATTTGCCCGCGCCTCATAAACAAGCATACTATTTCAACTCATCCCTTCAAGAGCATGATATCATCCGGCACTCCCTGGATCATCTTCGGCATTAGAGGCTTCTTCCCAGTCTCAGTCATCGTGGATATCTTCATCCGTCAGCGGCCAGAAGAGCCACTCAACCCTTTCTAATCGTGAAGGTTTCTGGTTTTGCGGGTCATCGACAAAAAATTGTTTTTTAGAGACCCATTGATGCCGAAAGGTATCGTCTTGGCACAGAAGGTTCACGCAACTGTCGCATTCGCCGGACCAGAGGATGTCATTGTTTGCGTCTCCGGTGCGAAGAACAGTTCGCCCAGAACGCAGGCTCCCAACAGTAAAGTGTATAGCTCGAAGACAGCACAAGGTTGAAAGGGCTTGAGAATAATGTCGCTGATGATCCAACAAATCAAAGGCGAGAAAGGTAGCTTGAGAGTAATAGTACCCACTGGCAGCCCGCGTACGTCATTGTACAAGATGAAGTCAGGACCTGGTTCTTTGAATTGTGGTATATCGCAAGTGTGACACATCGTACACCAAATTTTTTGTTGTCGCATTCGAAGAGTCACTAGAGAAGGGAATGTTTTGGCAATACCTTGAGTGACGTGTGGGGATGGCCACGAACAACCTCTGAGGTCCAACTCAGTGATTGATGAGAGCGAAAGACTTGAGAATGGAAGCATAAAGTCTGAAGTCAGAATTTGAGATCCATCTGCTAGTCTAATGTCCAAGCGAATTTTATAAAGATGTTTGAAACCGTCGATAGACCATACAGAACGTTGCCAGTCTTCATTTAAAACGCAATGTAATTCTCTAGCACCATAGTTAATACGCTTAGCTCACTAGTAAGTAATCCTCATAACGCACCTCGTCCAGGAAGTCCTGATTTCAGGGAAAATAAGATTCCGTTCGAGAAGATCATCTGGATGCTTTGCATGAAAAGTCCAAAACCATTCCTCCAGAGCCAAGGCGCGAAACTTCTTAGAACATAATGAAAAGGCTGAAATCAGTCCCCAGCTTTTTATTGGTACTTCAAAACCCTCCAAGGAGACGAGTGGGATTGGGATATTGGTATCATTCAGGAGAAAAAGAAGAATTTCATGGAGTAACTCGGTGGGGACCATGAAGGGACAAAATTAAGTAGATTGTTATTGTATATGCCGACGGCAACTTTTCTTGGAATTGTTCAAACATGTCCTCATGGAATCCTTCTCAGTATTCGTCAATATTTGCTCATATAACTCTCTCGGACATATCTCAGGCGCGCACTACTGGATCAAACGAGAGCCCCGTATTGGAAGTCACGTCTGAAGCGCGTTCTAAAGGTTACGATAGCGTCTGTCTGCCATTAACAACCGATGCTTGGAAGAAACGATGGACGAATATGTGTTTGGTTCCATCTTCCCCTGGAGATGACAAGAAAAAGAGAGAAAGTAGGAGAGAAAGCAAGTTGATGAGTAGAGATTTTTCTGCGGAAAAGAAGGCTGAGGCATGGAGAGAAAAGCCTGTCTTCGAAGCAAACGAAGTGACGATGACAAGATTGGGTGAGTTTACATGTATCGCAGCTTTGAATTTTTATAACAATAGACTAGATGAGGCAGAAAGTGTCACGGCTATTATTTCAGAGTGGTTAGAGCTAGACACGGATGACGATTGGATCCGTTTAGATACTGAGATTGTAAGTCAAACGCGCCTTGGTCTCTTCTCCGATAACGACGTGTCTTTGCGACAGGCACTTCACCAAGAACTGAGTTATGCGTCATATCTCAACATTCAAACCGCGATTCTTCCTGCTCCCCGAAATCGTCAATATACAGCTTGCTATGCACGCGCTGTGAACGCTTGTCTCCAGAGTTCTCCCTTTATGAACTTGGCTATTCGTTTGCCAATCTACGACCCTAGTGCCGCTCAAGATCCTCTGTCCCCAGCGTCGCCGTCATCCGGACGACCTCTACTTCCTTCGCCGAAAATACAAAGAACATCCAGTTTGAGTTCTTCCCTCCCGCCGACACCTCGTCTTGTCGTTTCACAGAGTTCGCAAAATACCTCTCATCCTAAAACACTGGAGGAGCAAATCGATGCGTCTTGGGAAATTTGGGATCTCATTAGATCTTTATGTGACTACAATCCTCGCCTTTCTCTAGGTCAGCAATACAAAAATATCATCGATCTTGGCTAATTGGTTCTCCTGTAGCTCTCGATCTCACCCCTCCTCTTCCAAATAGTCCAAGTGTACTTGGAAAATGGTCGGCCGAAGCCGTTCGCTATATTTTCCTCCCAGCTTCTGCATTCATCGCAAATGCGAAAGGATATCCTGTACTGCCAAAACCAACGCAGGCTTTTATTCGGGATAGCATAACAGTGAGTTTACGTATAGTTCTTTCCCAGAGCTACCTTTGACAGACAGAGTACAGCACCGACCCAATATCATACTTTCGGGAGTGTCTTCGGGGATACACTCTAAAGGAAGTGAAGTGGCATACTCTCAGTATATCAGGCACTTGGAAAGGACCAGTACTGTCGTACAAGCTGCAGAAAAGTCTGGTACGGTAGAAAATTTTGCGCAAGGCTATCAAGATTATCTACAAGCACCGTTGCAGGTTTGATTGCTTTTCGTGTAGTCTATTTGTGATATCTTGACGTTTTATTGAGCCCTTGATGGATAATCTGCAAAGCATCACCTATCAAACATTTGAACAAGATCCTGTGAAGTATAAGAATTATGAAGAGGTGAATGGTTTTCTGTTTAAGTATCGTCTGATCTGATTTTTTTTGTGCAGGCTGTGTATAAGGCTCTCTCAGAATGGCATGAGGATGGCAGAATGTAAGCTTTGTTCCAGCCAACACCCGTAGTTTTGCTGAATATCAACAGTGTCATATGTGTAGCCGGGGCAGGTCGAGGACCCCTCGTCGCTCGATGTCTTTCTGCCATTCAAAGGTCGAAACGTGATGCTTTCATCTACGCTGTGGAAAAAAATCCAAATGCATTTGTGACGTATGTTTGCTGCGTCGATTGCTCTGTGAATGATGATCATAATGAAGCACAGTCTGCAGGGACGACAACGCAACGAATGGAAAGATAAGGTCAAATTGTTATTTGGAGACATGCGAATGATTGAACTACCGGAGCAAGTCGACATACTTGTCAGCGAACTACTGGGATCCTTTGGTGACAATGAACTAAGTCCTGAGTGTCTGGATGGAGCTATGAGACTTCTAAAATGTAAAATTAAACCCTATATCCATTTGGCTGCATACTCACTCTTGCATTATACAGCTGATGGAATTTCAATACCATCCTCCTATACTGCCCATCTAGCTCCCCTGTCATCTTCCAAGTTGTATAATGAAGCCAAGTCGACCAAGGATGACAAGAATTTAGAAACACCCTACGTAGTCATGTTTCAAGCTGTCAACCTCCTCAGTGGTAATGGTGGAGGTCCTAGTGGTCAATGTGGTCCGCGGATTCAAGAATGTTGGGAGTTTGAACACCCTAGAAAAGAGACAGTCCTTGACCCTCAAGGTCAATCTTTCCCGTATTCTTGTCGTTTGAGATCTCACTCTATTTCCCAATAGGATTGCCTTTGACCAACAGTCATAATGCTCGATTTGCAAAGCTACGTTTTCACATACCACACGCGGGCGTTCTTCAGTGAGTTAGGCTACCATACCCTCATATGCCCACTAACTGGGTTCGGTCCAGTGGTCTAGCAGGTTACTTTGAGGCGGTTCTGTACCGAAACATTGGTTTGAGTATTCACCCACACCGAAAGGACCAAATATCAAAAGATATGCTCAGCTGGTTCCCTTTGTTTTTTCCTTTCAAGGTCGGATTGCATGTCCATTCTACTAAGCACCTGTGCTGAATTTCTCTTAGGAGCCTCTTTATTTACCAAGCAACTCCGAGCTTCAGGTTTCTATATGGCGTTTGACGAACCAACGTCAAGTGTGGTATGAATGGCACGCCGAGTCTTTCTTATATGGGCTTGGTTCAGATCTTGGTCTAACGTCGGCCCCTTCTACCCCGCCGATACCCACGCCTAATGTTGGTGCACCCATTGCAACTTCTAGTCCTCTGATTGATGCGGTGGACATTGCACCTGAACGTAGGAGCTCAGTTGTTTTGGATACTCTTTTGCCAGGACGCGCCTTGGTTAAGATCGGACACACTAGTCTTCATAATGCCGGTGGTCGGAGCAGTTGGATCGGGCTCTAAGATTCTAGGCTTTTCTTCCATTTTCAAAACATCCTCTTTAAGCAATCGCAGTGCGATTCACAGTACTTTTTTTGCTCGCTTCATGTCATCATGATGATAGGATAAAAATTCGTGCTGCGTAGCTATTTCATAATTTCCGTGTTTCCGTGATCTGCTGCGCGGGTTGAGTACTTAAGGAAGCCGTCTCAAAGTTCACTTTCTTTTTCTCAAAAGGTAGCCCCCCTTCGCTTTTCTTTAGACACTCCTTTCATAATGAAGTTCTTGGTTGCTGCTGCTGCCGCCGCTTCCCTTCTCCCTACCATATTTGGTTTGACAATCAACACCCCGTAAGCAATGGGTTCTTGTGTCTTGTAACTGCTCGTTAACCTCTTCTTCGGGTAGGTCCGGAGTGGTCCAGTGTCGTGCGTAAAAAGTATCATGTTTTCTTTCGACTCGCAACCCAAGCCACCCTGCTATAGAACCTTCCTTGCTCTCGTGGTCAGACGGCACAGCACCCTATTTCTTGTCAATTCTCCCTGGTATGATTCCCGCAACAGTATTGACAGCTATAGATGGTCTCATCACTTTCACACAGGCGGTCAAGTCTCTGCCACGGCGGTATGTATTAACATCAGAACGTTCTGACTTGGTACCGAATCTCACATGTTATACAGCTCAAATCGTTTGACTCTACCAATGCCACATCTATAACTTGGACTGTCGACATCGCTGCCGGTACATCCATGTAAATGCCCGTTACTGATCTGTGTTATATATCACTGACATTGGTGGATTTTTTAGTACCCTTCAAATTCGGGATAGCACTGGCACTGTCGCGTACTCAGACGTCGTGACTATTCAGTCCAGCAGCGATGATAGGTACCGTTCAGTACTGTATCTTACACGTAACTCTGCTCACTATGTTGTCAAGTTGTGTAAGCTCTTCAACTGCTGCTAGTGGCTCTACTGGCGCTGCTGTTTCCACTACTGCCAAGTAAGAATACTTCGGCTTACCAAATTATATTCTGACCTATGATTTCAGCACCGGCACTGGCACCAGCACTGGCACTGTTACTGGTACTACTACTCGTGCCACTAGTACCTCTCCCAGCAGCTCTGGGTCCTCAACGGCCTCTTCTGCTTCTACTTCGAGTTCTAATACTGCTCTCCGTGGTACCGTCTCTTATGGTGCCGCTGGTGTCGCTGGCCTTCTTGGTATCGTTGCTGCTATCTGAGCGGTCCGACAGACCGTATTTGCAATTTCTCTGGCGGACTAAGCCTCTTTTGAGTTTGTTCCCTCCCGACCTGCGTACTACAATAAACATGTTGGCCCTATGCCAACTTGGACTTGAATAGTTATTCCTAATCTAGTTTCTTTTATGAGCCGCAAAATTGATAGGGTTGTTACTGTTCAATTTAACGGCAGAATGGTCGTCCGACCATGCTTCGGCCACACGGGCACGTGAGATAAGACCGGAAAACAGCTATTCTTTGACGCGATTCTTTCTGGCCACGAGGCGGTTGATACGTGCCAACTGCCACTGTGTTAACCTTTTCCGTCTTGCTCGCTCTGTTTCCGGTTTAGACCTCGTGTAGCTTTATACTTGTCCTGTTCTTTCATGGCTGCTGTTGAAGTGGCCGATACATTGCCTACAACGGCGAACGAAGATCAAGGTCTTGTTCACGAAGTGACTTCAAAAGGACCTATCGTGGAAGATACCGAGACTGAAGTCTTGGACAAAGATGCTAGTCGTGAAACGGCAGGGGAAGTCGCAAAGGTATGTAGTACAATTAAAATTGTCGCAGAACTTTTTTGTTTTTCGTGTTTACACCTCTTAGCAGTCTGTTTCCGACGATGTCCTCTTGAATGATGGTGTACACTCTGCAGCAGAGACGGTAAGATTCTATTGCACTATTCTCTCAAGTAAGGCTCACCAAGCTCTTGAAGAATGGACATGTATCCGAAAATTCCAATATTCTCAAGGTGAGCTGTGTCTAATCAACTTTCTCTATCTTAAGTACTAATGTATCATCTATCAGGATGTTGCAACCGGCGAACCAATTGCCGGTCTGGAGGTATCTACGGAGTACACGTCTGTGCCTGTGAAAGAGGATGTTGAAGAACCAAAAGAAGTTGATGTTGACACAGAGCGTGAGCAGGACCAGGTTGCAAATAATTCTGGTTTAGAGGAGGGGAATGGCCAGCCTGCCGAACTGCAAAGAGGGCCAGAAACAGAACTCGCGATGACCGAAGATGCAACCACTGACCCACGAGAATCCGTCTGTGCGTTCTTGCCTGTTCATTGCTAACCATATCATTGATGGTGATATAGCGGTAGAAGAATCTGGCGATGTCAGCCACGTCAAGTCAGATTCAACGAATGCGCCAACTTCTGAGGAGTTCAATGGAACTGACTCGGAGGCAGAACAAAGTCAAGTGGACCTCGTGCAGGCGTCTCCCTCTGACGTGTTGCATGAAACTTTGGAAGAGATTGCCGAGCCTGAGCTCAGTCCGGCCGGAGATGTCACAGGAAGTATCAGCAATGATGATACTCAAGTTGTTGGAGAAGTTCATGCCGAATGCGAAGCTGACTTACTGGGCGCGGAGGAAGTCTCGAAACCATCATCTTCTCTCGAATCCCCCACGACTGAAGACCCCGAGGATTTCTCTCATATTCAAGTCATCGACGAATCTTCAGAAATCAAAGGAAACCTTCCTGTCGAGACTCTGGCCACAGCCTCTGAAGGTCCAGCAGGGGAGACTATCAGCGTTGTGCCTGTCGTCGATGGCGATGATCAACCTTCAACAGATGTCGCCATTCCCGAGTCCTTGGCTTCGGTGACTGATAATGACGAGGCTGTCTCCGCGCTTGAAGGTGGCTCGGCGTCCAATAGTGGCGATATCGAAGACAATACAACTCCTATAGAGAATTTGCATATGGGCCAGAACTCTGTTGTTGATGAAGATGGTCAAACTTCAGCAGAGGCTGACATTCTTGAGCCCGTCGTTTCTTCTGAGCTCACCAATGTTTCGATTCGAGTTGAAGCTCGAGCGGATGGTGACTCGCCATCAGATGAAAATGACAGTACCGTTGCTGCAGACGATTCGGGTGCGACCTCGCAAGATCTTGTGGGGGAGGTAGTCACTATCGCGCCTGTTGTTGACAACGATAACGGAGACTCGGCGGAGTCCGTCTCTACAGAGTACCCAGCTCTCGCGACGGATGATCTCGAGGCTGCATCAGTCACATCAGCATTTGATGATCTGAAAAATGAAATTGCGATTTCAAGGGAAGCAGATGACTTGGCATCCCAGGATGCTCCTGTCTCTCCTACTGGTGATGAGACTCATATGCAAGCTCAATTAGCTGAGCCTGCGCCTGAGTCTCAGGTCTCCGCAGATAATACCACCCCTGTGGAAGCAGACGTCGAGGCCGTTGTTACTCTCCAAGAAACCGGCAAAGCTCTGATCTCTGAGTCTCAGCCACCTGCTGAAATCGAGGTGGTCACGGTCCCAGTTGAGCATACTCTCTCTGAGACTGAGGTCGTAAATGGGCAAATAGATTTGGACGAAACGGTGGAAGATACCGCTACAAGCGAAGATGCCAGACTCGAAAAGGAGCTTGATGCCCAACGCGATATTCCCGCGAATATGAGCGCCTTTGAATCTGCTATTTCCCAAGTGGAAAACATGGTTCCTGTCGTTGACGATTCACCTGAAATTCCTGAAATCGAAACTTCTGCAAACGTTGAAATTGATCAAGTCGTCGAAGATCCACCTATCCCTCCTGAGCTGTCTAGCACACAGGAATCTACTGAATCTACTGAACTCGCGGAGACGGTTGATACCATGCAAGTCGAAGAACCTACCCAGCCTTCAGTACACGTAGAGCCGCTTGTCGAGGAGTCATCTGCTCAGGTCGAGATCCTTTCAGAAGAGAATGTTGATACTACCACAGGTCCCGAATCACTCGCACCCGAAAACCAACCTGTCCCATCCTCGGACTTGAAGGAGACCCTACCAGCCAGCGGAATGACCGAGGGCAGGTCTGCTGTAGACGCTGTCTCGCAGGTAGAAGAAATAAATGTACAACCTTCTCCGCAGGAATCCAACATTGAATCGCTCGATGTTACCGCTCCCCCTGAAGAATCCGTTTCTGAACCTGGGCCGGGAGTCCCTACTAATGTTGAAGAGCAGTCATTTTCTCAACTGGCTAAAGAAATTATTGTTCCGACGGAAGTATCATCTACGGATGGATCTTTGCAATCGAATACGCATGAGAAATTGGCAGTAGAGGATGATGTAGAATCTTCGCATATTCCAACCATTCTTACCGACGACTCTCAACTAAATGTGAGTAGATTTGTTCTTGGTTCCTGCCTTTTTCTAATTGCCCATGTACCCTAAGCAAACCGATGATCAGGCCATTGCTGACCCTGCTGGCGTTGAACGCTCCAATTCGCCATCGTGGACTCAGTCTTATAGTGTACAGAACCAAGGACACAGTCAAGTCGAAGCAGAATCCAACTCTATTCTTTCCAAATCCGAAATCGAACCTGACACGACTACCATCCCTCCAGGTTCAGAGGGTTCTGTGCCTCCTGCTCTTGAGACTCAATCAGACGTCCCAGCTGATGCACCAGTTGAGGGCGGGTCTACGCAGGAAATCGCTTCGCAGACGAATGTCGAACCTTCATCGCAGGAATCTGGCATTGCGTTGCTCGACGTCACTACTCCCCCGCGAGTGGAAGAATTGGTTTCTGAGCTTACTGGGAAAGAAGCACTTTCGCCACCGGTCGTTGAAGCTGCTGTTCGGACAGAAGAGTTTTCAACCGCTCCGATCATAGTCACCGAAGACTCCCAACTGGACGTGAGTAGTTCCCTTTCCGATTCTTTGAGGTATTTTCTGACCAGTAATCCCTTTAGCAGAATGACAATTCGTCCGCTGTTTACCATGTTGACATTGAACCCCCCAAATCGCCATCATGGGCACAGTCGTACAGCGTGCAGAACCAAGGACCTGGTACCAGTCAAGCCCAATCTGACGAGACAGGAGCCGAGCCTGAAATCATTCCCAGTGCTGAATCTGTTACGTCGCATGAAAGCCCAGTTAGTCTTTGCGTTTTTCTGTCTAGGTCTGCGATTGATAGTTTTTAGTCCACCTCTCACGTTGAGGCGTGGACTCCTTCCTATTCAGTATCTCGTCAAGGTAGCCCTCGTCCGGAATCTAAACCGCTAGCAGAAGACGCGGTTCCTGATTCATTCGAGGACATCCAAATTACAAAGGATGAGCTAGCCCCAGGCAATGATCAGGTACCGCCACATCTATATGGTTTTCTGATCGTTTTTGATCACAGTTCAATTACTTAGAAAATTGTAGAAGTCGATCCGGGTGCGAATGATAGCGACAAAATGGTCATAGACAACACGCCAGATATTGCAAAACAGGAGTCGGAACAAGGCCCTAGCGACCTTTCTGAGGTATGCACTGCAGATTTACCAAAGGATGATGCGGTAAGAACCGTCTAGTGTTATCATCATTTGCCGTTGGCTGACCTGACCCTGACAGATCTCAAATACTGTTATCAACGTTTCATCTAATCTGGATGTTAAGGATGCGATTGAAAGACCAAAGTCACCTTGGACACCCAGCTACTCAGTTACCAGCCAAGGTTCTGGCGTTGTCAATGAGGAAGATATTCCTCAGATAGCCCTTCCTGCTACCGCTCAAGTCGACGCTGTCCCTACTACAGAAACAGAGGTCTCAGAGGAAGCAATAAAAGTACATCCTTTCCTTTGTATATTTCCTGACTGGCTAACAACATATGTCAGACTGCTACTTCTCACTCAACCTTGCCTTGGGCTTCCTCGTACTCAGCTTCCGTTCAGGGTGGCTTGAAGTCAGACACAGAAGGCCTCCCAGAGGCCCAAAAAGCATCCAAGGGTGAAAACAGCGACGCACCACAGAATAATGTCTTCAAAGATATTCAAGACTCGGCTTCTGATATACCGCCAAGTGAAGACTCTACTGGAACTGTTGCGCCTGTCATTGAGGATCAAAAGGTACTGCCGGAGTCAGGTATCCAGCCAGATGAATCGACACCTGTTCTTGATGTTCAAGTGGTGCCAGAGACTGAAAGTCAATTCATCGCACCGGTCTCGACAGAGAATTTGCAAGGTCCCGAAGCTATCGAACGTCCCAAGTCACCTTGGACACCCAGTTACTCGGTTACCCAGCAAGGAAGTGCTGAGACCCCAGTAGATGGATCTGAACAGAGAGACAACGCTGTGAATGAGCCGATAGAGGCTGCGATTGATTTGCCTTCAGTAAGTTGTGCCTTTCCAAGTAAACATGAGTCCAAACCTGACATTACGGACTCTGGAGCCTAAGAATGATGAGCGTCCGTGGACCCCGTCATATTCTGTATTTTCTTTGCCAGGCGCTAGTACAAAAGCCGAAGGGTCGAGTCATGAGGAGGTGATACTATCCTTTGTTGTTCCTACTCGAGTACTGAATATATAAATGTCCCAGGCCTCTCTTGAGGACGACGCAAATCAAGACCCTGCTACCGAGGTCCCGACTGCGCCCAAGACCGTCGACGAGTCCCCTGAAAACAAACCAGCATTCCCAACTGCTCAAGACAATGGATCGCAAGAGTATGTCGCTTTGATTAAAGTTCTGCGCCTTGCTTACCGTTCTTTAGGTCACTCACTTCTCTCGATACGGTCGAGCCGAAAGACTCTAAATCTCGTGCTCGACTAGAATCTACGACTTCTTCTCTGTTTTTCCCTGGAGGATGGTTCTCACGACCTCCTCCGGCGACTCTCGACACAGCGCAAGGTCAGGGAGTTTTCACTCCGTCGAAGTCGACCGATGCCCCGGAAAGCCCGACGAAAGTTTCCTCTTCCGAAACTGCTGCAGCTACTCCCGACGATGGTGCAGAAGTCGAAGCTGCAGCCGAGAAGAAGTCGCGATGGTGCATAGTAATGTAAATTTTAGATAGGATATTTGCAACTTTTATTCTTCAGCCTTATGCTCTCCGAATTAGCACATACAATGACATCGACGACCTATAACGATTTAATTACATTCTTGTATCTACTCACCTCTTTGAATTGTCTTTAAACCTCGAGTTTTTCGCTGACATGTGATCCTTCAAACTCTTGTCAAACACTTCCATGTCGAAAGGTCGGGGTGTCAGTACTGGTGGTCTTTTCGATCTCAAAGCCGAACTCGCAAAGCAAGAGCAGGAAGCTGCTCGTAACAAAGCGTCAGGGAATAGCAGGATCGTTGGTCGAGAGCGTCCTGGTAAAGTTGGTCAATCACTTTATACAAGGATTACAGTCAGCTCAATGGTTCTCTTCCATTCAGAAACCAACTATCTGGTCTCGTCAAAATGCTGGCGTTCAGGCTCGAGCTGTGCGCGACCTGGAGGAGGATATTGCGGCAAGACGACAGGTAGAATCCGCTCGTTCAATACTGGAGCGCAAGGCAAGAACATACGACAAACTCAGACGAGGAAAAGGAGCGGGTTTAACTGAAGAACAATTCAGCAATTCTCTAGTTGATGTGAGTCGTCTAAGATCTTCACACTCCCTTTCTGAACCATATTCCACAAGTTTGAGAGCAAAGTAAGCGACGTATGGGAATCCGACAGTGACGATGTCGACGAATCTCTGACAGTACCACAACCCTATGAGGTGAGGCTACTACAATAACTGAATTTGTTCTCAAAATTGATGAATCCCTTAGGATGATCCTATAGTCGAATATCAAGATGAATTTGGACGGAGCCATTCTGCCCCCAAATCCGAAGTCCCCCGTGAGTTCTTGCCAGATCAAAACAAGGAAAAAGAGAAAGTACACGAGTGCGTCATAATCATATCTTCTATGTGTGAGCCATACATTGATACTTGAATAGCGATGAAGTTATCTGTAAGCCACTACGACCTACTTTAGTTTTACACAATATTCAAAGCTTTTGCAGACAACCCTGCCAATCCCTTTGCCTACACTTATGAACCAACTTTTGAGCGGGTCGAAAAAATTACGCAGGAATATACTGAAGAGAACAACCCACTTGACGTCCATTACGATCCCAGCCGGGAGGTTCGTGAAAAAGGAGCAGCATTCTACAACCTCCCCGGTAATGAAGAAGAAAGACGACAGAAGATGGAAGAGTTGAGATCGGAAAGGATGAAGACTAAAGATATTCGAAGAGAAACAGGTGCTATTGACATCCGTCCCGGCGAAGTAGAAGGCATGAGGGAAGGAGAGTCTGTCAAAAAGGGAACAAAAAGATGGAATACAGATAGGGAGGCTAGGAAGGAGATGCTTGCTGCTAAGCGAAGGAAAATGCAAGGCATCGAGGATGCGAATCCTTCATCTAGTAAATCTGATCAAGCTGAATCTGCGATATGCAAAGCCGTTGCACCAAGTCCGGCGGACATCACGGCTGATCCTCTAGCGTCTCTAGAGGCCTCTGTACAGCGAGCTACTAAAAGGGCAGAGATCGAACCTTCATCACACGATGATGCAGACACTTTTCTCGCATCGCTGGAGAAAGATATTGGATTCGGGAAACGAGAAAGATGACACTTGATGCTGTTTGTACTGTACCCTCTGAAGAAAAGAATATACTCATGAATTGCTTTCTAGAGCGTTTGCCTCGCTTCGATCACTAGTCTCTCCGGACAAATCAGCGAGAAACGATCTCCCGCTTGTCTATATTCCACCGTCTCTTCCCCTCTTTTCGTTGTACGCCTCTTCACCGTTTCTTTGCCTTCTACGACATCGAGGATGAATTCCCTGGTAGACCGCAGCGTTTCCAAAGCATCTCGTCTAGTTGTACAATGTCCAGCATTCAAGAATACCATCTCTCCTGCAACCTGGTTTGATTGAACAAACGAAATCAGGGCGTCAACGGAAGCAAGCCAGATGATAATCGAACCCTCCTTTGGAAATATGATGGGTTCTTCTTCGTACAGCGTATCTCCGACATAAAGCATCCTTTCGCTTCGATCGTAAAGCGCAATCTCGTCTGGTGTGTGTCCAGGGGTGTGAAGAATTTGTACATCAAGTGACGTCTTGTTGTGGTCTGGAGAGTGGATAATAAAGTTGTGCGGCACTAGTGTCGGGGAGTATGAAGGTGCTTTAATACCAAGAGAGTTACATAGGCTATTTTCTGGTATATTAGATTCCGATAGGAAAGATGGTGAATGTGATGAGGCGAGGATCATACTACCTTCACTACTCCAGTCATCAGCAGAACGTCATATTAGAGCGCCCTAACCTACAATTGTTCAACCGCCACTAGATTTCAAATCAGTAACAGTGAGTGTATTATGGCCGACAGGAACGTACATATATGATCATAATGGCAATGCGTAGTAGCTACAACGTACTTCATGGTGCCTTTTGGATTCAGAGGCTTTCCGCCATTATCATCTACAGGAAACGTTTCTATGAACTCCCTCAAGTTCGTTATCTGCACATCTTTGTCGTTGGACTTGCCACCGCATCCAGTGTCGATGACCAAGATAGTATTGGATGAGGGGACAAGCTTGACATAGATATGAGGATGCTCAGAAAAGATGTCATTGGTTTCTTTGACGAGAAATGTGGAGAGAGTTAAGCGAGTAGCAGTAAAGGCAGAGGTCTTGAACATCTGTATCGATGTGTAGTGTATACCAGCGACAATTCGTAGTTCTACTTTTGTAACAACTTTCACATGAATTTCTAATAGTAGTAAGTAGCTTGAATGCAAAACAGGCAAGTTCCCTGCCACGCTCAGAAAGTTTTCGCAGATTTAGTCTTTGTGTGCTTGAGAGCGACTCTGAGCGACTGCAAGTATTTTCTGTCGACAGTGATCCGTCAGCCCCAGGTCCAAAACGCTATTGGTAATACTTACAAAGGACAGGAAATTGACAGGTGGAATGGATGATCTATCGTGGTAAAGCACAAAATGGTGTAGGTTTTGCGGAGAAAAAATACTTCGTGAAAAATATACCAATATGATACCAATTACCATCGAATTCTACAACACAAAACGAGAAAATTCGGACAATGGATGATAATTACTGATTGAAAAATCAAGAGAAACAGGCAAATAGACGAGTAGAAACAAGATGACAAAGGTAAAGATCCAGGATTTGAAGACGTAAACAGTAACCACAGCGTCGAAAGCTCGGGTCGTGATCGGGGTCAGAAGCAGGTCACACTGACATAAGAGAAAGGGTGTCGTACTCATACAGCTTGTAGTTTGGGAGGATATAAGGATAGCTAGGGCGTGACAGCAGGGGAAAAGATAGATAAAAGAAGAGTAGGGGAGAACATGAGGCAGATTTGTTTGCTCATGAGAGGAGCGTTGGTAGGAACCTGAAGAAGAAATAAGCAAGATTAGTTGTATTCAATAGAACAGATTCAAGTGACACATACATAGCCCCGACCCCGAATACGAACGCGGCCATCCCAACAGCGAGTCCCTGGCGCTCGGGAGGAAGCCTCTCGAGGTATCCTGGTACTCTTCTGTTGGTAGCTATCGCTCTTTCTCCCACCTCAGGTTCCTTAAAGTTGAATTTCAACTGTTCTTCTTCCTCAACTTCTTGCCTCGCCCTCTTCGAGACAACCTTTTCCGGTCCATCTGCTTGAGCTTCCTTCAGTTCTACTTCTCGCTGAGCTTTCAGATTCTCAATGAGAACCTTTTGTTCGGCGATATCTTGTTGTCGAAGCTCCTCTCCTGCAACATAATCCACCGTCTCGGCCTCTTCTTCAACAATTGTTTCATCTGATGGGGTAATTTCCTCCTTGATCTCTCGTCGAGTAACCCGTTTGGTGGTCCTGCTAGTCGCTGGCGATATCGACGACGAAGATGACTTGGGCTTGACCGAAGGAGCGGGGCTTTTCGTTCGGGTAGAGCGACGTAGAGGAGTAGGAACAGACTTCTCCTTTTTAACCTCCACCTTGACTTCGACGGTAGACGTTGACTCTACTACGGGAGCAGGAGAAGACTCTTTGCGGCGCTTGGGTGGATTAGGAGCCGTTGGCGATTCGGCCTTGACAAACGAAGACTTTGCTGAACTCGCGGTTGATGGAGGCTTGGTCGTTGGTGTCGTAGCACCGTTGGCAGCAGCCGCACTTTTCCCGCTCCTCCTATAGTTTGCACTGGGATCTGGGTTGGCCTCCACCACACAACTAATCAACTCTCCCAACTTGTACGCCTGCCCCAATTCCAATGCGAGCTTGGGAGTGACCCAGGTTCCCGCCAAACGTGTAATGTTAGTTTCTCTCGAATTTCCGTTGGTTCCACTGAGATCATACGTGTCTTTAACCCACTGGACTTCAGTAGCTTCGTCGGCTTCTGTGGCGTTGGGAAAGGCAGCACGAAACATGGTAGTAAGGCTGATAGCGCCAGTGTCATATCGACGAAGGATGAAAGCATGGCCGGATGGCTATGAATAGGAGATTAGTGCCGAGTAGGAACGTGAAGAAATGGAAGTGTGTACAGTTGGTGTTTCAATTTTCATCCTGCCTACCTATATTAAAATTAACCGATGCACTAAAAGAGACGAAGCCACCACTCACAAGAATATCCTGTCCTTTACAGTGGAGTATCTGATACTTGACTGGGGGGAGATTGCCTGATTCGACTAAGGATTGAACCGATTAAGCTTGGTACAGGTTTTGGAGTAGAAACACGTACTAGTTGACCCTATGTGAGGGTTCAAATACTGTGAGGGGAGGGGTGGACGAGGAGCCATGGTTGAAGGATGACCTGGTTAGGAGATGAGGATACAAACGAAACAACGTCTCTAGCACGTGGTGTTTGCATCTGTTGTCGCTCCTCACTCCACGTGTCATTTATTGGAATCTAAAGGTCTATATGTGCACTAGAGATACAAAGAGTATACATTTCTTTTACTTGGATGTTTTACAGCGCTGCGAGGTCTTTCGCATGAATTCCAATCAGCTCGGGTCTACCTGCCAAAGCTTCTGTCAAATCTTTGATGCCATCCCACCAAGGCTTCTTTCCTCGTCGGTTTTGCATATCTGCGTGTTGCACCATCTCTTGAACAGGTACCCACTGAACCGAGCTTGATTGAATCGTGATGACTGCAGCAGAATCGGGGCTAGCGTGCCTAGTTTTTAAGGGTTGCTTCAAAAGCTGTTCGTGGTGTCGTTCAATGAATGCCATGCACTTCAGAGTGAGTCGGACTGCCCGAGCACGATCCATGGGTGAAGGAACTCCACCCTGGAGGGTATGCCCCAGAGATGCAGAACGAGAGTCGAACAGCGAACCTCCTTCCTCCTTTAACATTTTGGTAATAACATCAGTAGTGTAGACCTGGGAAGCTTGTTCGTTCCTAAAACACCGTGATATTAGACTACTTCTACACAGTGACGAGGAGTCATACCTGATAACAAGACGACCCTCGCTCTTGCCCTTGGCATCAAGAGTATATCTCGTCTTGAGGAACCGTACATCCCTTCTCAGCGTGTCGAGGTCCATACCCTGTTCGGGTGTATACACCAGCGATGCTCCCGTCTACATCCATCATTAAACATCGCCCGATGATACAAGATGAGCGATACTTACTGCCAAAGCTCCCATTGTGGCAATGTAGCCACATTTGCCTCCCTGCGTTTCAACTACAAACACTCGATTCCTGCTGGCACTCGCGCTCTGCTTGATGGCATCACAAGCATCTACAAGCGCATTCAAACTCGTGTCACTTCCCAGACTGTGTTCAGTCACCGGTACGTTGTTGCTTATTGTGGCAGGCAGATGTACCATTGGAATATGGAATGCAGGATAATGTTTCCTTCCCTCTTCCAGAAGCAACAGTGCGCTGAACGCCTCAAATCCACCAATCATCATGAGAGCGTCGAACTTGTGATGTTGGAATTTAGACGCAACCGCTCCCAGGTCTATGGAAGGTAGAGCACGATTGGTACCGAGCTCTGAACCTCCACGAGCCATCCAAGAGTCAACACCGAGCCATGACAACTCGTGGATGAAATCGTCGAGTAGACCTCGGAAGCCGTTATGAACAGCAAGGGGAGTATGACCGTTACGGATACACCAACGCGCAGCAGTACGAGTTGCGGCATTCATACCGCCGGCAGGGGCACCCATACTGAATTCATTAGCTAGGTCATGAATACGCAACTCTCACATAACTTACTGCATGATGGCAACCCGCATTTTCTGTTTTGAAAAGAGTGAATCACGTCAAAGTAAAGTCACAAAGTTTACCCACTTTTTCGGCGACGACATGTTTCTGCTCCAAAGTAGATGTAGCAATGAACCCTTCGAAAAACTCTCTGAACTCGGGATCTCGTAAAGACATTGCCTTCTCAAAGTCTTTGGCTTCAATAGCGGTTGAAACGGATCTTGTCTTGAGGCGGCCGTGTCAGAACCATGTAAACCAAGCTGGTAAACAAAAAAATCGTACCAATGCGACGGCTTCCATCAATGGGACCCGAATAATTTTGTTTTCCTGGACACCGATCATGTAGGACGGAGTTTCGGGTGTAGCTTCAAGAAGTGCTTCCACGGCTTCAACGCCTTGTAGAGTTGGCTAAATTGCTCCATAAAACTATGTTCCGTTCCAAGAAAGACATATGGTATACGTACAAGCACCCTGTCATAAGCAACAGGCCGACCACCTCGCTGAGTATGTCCAAGAGTAGTCACACGGGTGTCTAACCCGAGTCTGTTAGAAAGAACATCTTTGACATGGTCAGCATGAATTGGGTTGAGGTTCTTGTCAATTGCGCCTTCGGCGACAATGACTAGAGTTTTTCTCTTGCCGACCTCACGGTGCTAGTCAAGGAACCGCGATGTTAGAGCTGCTATACCCGCCTAATCGCCCGGTTGCACACTTACGCGTTGGATGCAAGCACACATCTCATCTTCCCAAGAATCTTGAGTAGGGGGCCGCTCAGGAATAAAAATAAAGTCGGCGCCGCCACTTTAGACGCAGATCACGTAAATGTTCGAGACCAGGGAAAGAACGAAGAAAAGACCATTACCTGACTCCAGCCAATAGGGCTAGCCACCCACAGTGCCTTCCCATGACCTCGAGTACAAAGGCTCGAGAATGACTTGCAGCAGTAGAATTGATATTGTCGATAGCCTCGCAGATCCTATGGAGTGCAGTAGGTGCGCCAATCGTAAGGTCGGTCAACGACATATCATTGTCAATCGATCCAACCAGACCAACTATCTTGAGATGTGCGTGGGTACTAGCTTGCTCCTGAGTTATGCGACCTAGAGCGAGAGATAAGACAGGATTCCTGTGAAAAGTTTCTTACAAGCCTACCTTCCTTGAGAAGAGCTGCAACCAGGTCAGGCCACTCAGACCTGAAGACATCGGCACCTGTGAGTGATCCGTCTCCTCCACATACGACCAAAGCATCGATGCCTTCTTTAATCAAGTTATGGGCTGCAGCCAGACGACCTTCTGAGGTACGGAATGTTTTAGAACGAGCAGTGCCGATCAATGTACCCCCCTTGAGCTATATTCAGCACGCTAACGCTCCAGTTTCTTTGACGATTTACCTCGGCAAACCAGCCTCTGACATCATCAAATCCTACTCTGACAATGTACCTTCCCTTGAGTGTCCTTCCTCCAACAAAGTCGCCAGTTCCATCTTTCAAAAGATCTCCGTCTCCAAATCGCAAGTTTTGAATGAGATTTATGTTTGATTCGCGATATGTCACAGGGAGGCTTGCGGGTGATTCTGATGGAGGGGCAGACGCTGCCTCTGTGTTCCCGCGTACGAGGCCTTCGTAACCTTCACGAACTACCCATGTTTCGCATCCTCTGTCGTGTACGAAATAAGATGCGGTTGGACGATAAACATGAATTCTACGCGCGCACGTACTTTAAGATACCAGCTTTGACCACCGCGCGCACTACGGCATTCATTCCAGCGCTGTCTCCACCGGAGGTGAGAATAGCAATCTTCATCGTCTACGATCTCGCGATGAATGAAGAAAGATGTGTAGATATGTTTGATGTCGGCTTTGAGAAATTTGAAGGTCGCGGCCGTCTGCACGTGCGCCACAATCCACGTGGGTATGACGACGTGCAGTGTACGTTGCTAGAGTCTGAGACCAACTCGTTGGTGAGCGGGAAATCCTGCATTGACAAAGATTGGCGAACGGCGCATAGAGGTTTCAATAAAGTATTATTAGGAGAGCTTGGGAACCTACAGGAAACTGACCCGGTGATGCGTCATTTCACGTGAGAGCTCTTGTGGCAAGCTGACTAGTACTTGCCGAAATCTTTCCTCAACCCCCGGGACCCTTGTTCAAGTTGCTGCTCTTTCAGACACCACCTCCCAAATGGTTCATCTACGATTGAACGAGACAGAAGCCAATCCTAATCCCCATGTCAACTTCATTACCGCACTCCCCACACATGAGAAAGAAGACCAAGAGGATGCCCGACAACTTTTGCGCGCTCTTGCGGCTCAAGTACGGCCTGTGATGAAGGCCCATGGCTTTGTGGTCAATTCTCTTGAAGAAGTACGCGTTAATCACGTTAAAACGCGAGATTATGTTATTGATAAACTCCAGTACGAACACAACAGCGTTTTTGCAGGGAGAAACTGGAATAACGGTGAAACTGTCGGTATGCTACGCTGCTCTGGATAACATCATGCGAATCTCATTCACCGGCAATTCTCTGGTAGAATTGGTTCTGCGGAGACCAGGAGGCCCATTCCTTCCGACGTCGTGGCTAATGAGTACACTGTGTCATGAGGTACGGTTACTTTTTGTTTAGACTAAGTGCTCCTGGCTAAGTTTGTGGTTACCGTTCAGCTTGCTCATATCAAGGTATTTAGGATCACCTTGACTGGATAGAGAGATGTATGACTGATTCCTTCAGCACATGAACCACGGCCCTGCTTTTCAAGCACTCTGGAAACGTCTTCGCACCGAAGTTCGTCAACTACAAGACAAGGGCTATTATGGAGATGGTGTGCAAGCTATCTGCCAAGCGGTAATCACGAAGCTCACAACTCTTTAGGATACTGGTCGGCAGGAACTCGACTTGCAGACTCGGCCAGGGTTTCGGGACAAGGAATAGAGACAGGTGATTTACCAGAATACATGGTACGTTGACCTCTACTTCAAGAGGTATTGCCTATAGTCAATTTCTACCTAGTGCGGAGGTGCTCAGGCACGCGCACGACCTGCGAGAAAACGTCAATCTCGCCGCCCTCGTGAGGTTGTCCCATCGAATCATACTGGCAGGCAGACAGCGAAACCACGCAAAGCTGGCACTCGTGTCACCTCTAAATATGCTTTTACGGGTGAAGGAACTACACTTGGCAATACCCCGGGCTCAACGACAGAAAAGGGAACTGGGACTGGTTTTGGGAAACGTGCCGGCAGGTTTGTGTCCGTATAGCAGATTACAGTCTCACTAAAATTGCCTGTAGCAAACGAGCACGTGAAGAACGAGCATTAGCAGCAGAACGCAGATTACGGATGCTACAGGGCCAACCTCAAGGTATTCGTCCGTTTCCGGTTTCCTGAATGTAAATCCATCTCACAATATACAGCCGGTCCTTCAACTGCAACTCCGGAATCACTTGAAGACTCTGGTGAAGAAGATCTTGAACCAGAGACAGACGCAGAACGCCGAAAGATGTTGCACGAATCGGAATCCAGCGATCTCAGCGGGCTGAACACTAGAACCTCCTGGAACGAGTTTGACGACGAATTTATCTTTACGAGACAAGATACCTCAGATGCCATTGAAATATCATCAGACCAGGACTTTCCCGATAGCTGTGATGTTGCCTCTGGCTTAACGTTTGTGACCGGTGGCGGAGGTGATAAGAAAGGCAAGAGGAAAAGAGGAGATGACAGGACTGATGACGACGGTCAGTTCATTGTTCCGGATCTCCAATCCAGCTGCTCTAATGTTATCAAAGGACCTTCCATGAAAACCGCTAAGACCTCGGGTACAAGCAAACCCGTTGCAAACGTTCTCGGAAACTTTGTTCGGAATGAAGTGGACTACCGCAAAAAGGAAGCTTTAGGTCTAACTCCAGCTTCTGGACACGGTAGAACAATTGGCGGAACTCGGTCCAGCAGCTCATTGATACCTTCGATTGAGAAGTGGACTTGTCTAATCTGTACCTTGTGCGTTTTCTAGACTCGATTGAGGCTGCGGCTATATGATTTTCTGACGCTCATTTCACGATATCAGGGAAAACGAACCCCAACATCTAGCATGTTCAGCATGCGGAATGGAACGAGGAAAAGAGTCATGGTCAGGAATATGACTGACGACTCGTTATGAGATGTCTTTCAGCCAGAAGCGAATGCCTGCCGCTGCTGAGCGTAGTTTTAGGAACGCATTTCTGTTTAGTCCAACTTTACCGAACGATTTTCTAGAAGTGGCAAACTCGCACTTTCATAGTCAACGACTTGCACAAGGAGTTTTCCCGAGTTTTTAGCCTGTGTATTTGTGAAGAACTCTGTATTGTACAATATCGTTTGTGATACATTGCCTCCTTGATCCTCAGAATCTCCAGCAACTTGTGACATGAGTTAGTACGGAGCAAGAGAACAAGCGATTGCCTCACTTACAGGATTTCGTATTGGTCCTGAATAACATGTTCCCCTCCGCCGAAAGAAACGTTAGCACCACGACTAAGTGCGTAAGTGGAAAGATATTAGGATATTAGGAACAGTCTTCTAAGAACCACGAATTGGAAAATCGGGACGTACAGGTGAGAACCCGTCTTTCCAGGGACTCGGATACCATTCACAACAGCAGCGGCATGGTATAATTTTGCGCCGTCTTCTTCATATCCCCCTTCAACGGGTCTTCTTCCTTCAGGAACCTGTCCGTAAGAAGTAGGGACCCACTCCATTGTATTAGGATCAAACGGTAGCAAGTCAAAACGTCCGTTGTGAGCATGTTCGCCTCCTCCGTAAGGAACAAGACAGATGGATGACAGATTGGGAGCAATCTTGCAAGGATGAACAGACTTCTCGAACAAAGCAGACCCTACAAAGACAGGAGAGCCATCAAGATCCTGAAATGGCGGATGACCTGCTTGGTCGGACGGAAAAGCAGAACCAGTCATTAGGGGGACACGGTAACCCGAGGAAGGAGGCTGCTGCGAATAACTCATAGTAATCTGCAATCAAAGGATTCGGTCAGAAGCCCGTGTAAGCTGAAATATTGAAGTTAAGGGAGCTTTTACTTGCTTGAAGGGATGTTTAGACCGCAAAAAGAAGTAGGACGACAAGCTAGAAGACGACAGCTTTTTGTGCCCAACGTCGAGATCAAATGGCTGTGTGATCCTGGGCGTTGCCTTGGACGGCATGTAAGACGACTTCTGAATAGAACAATCATAGCCTCAACCCAAGACCAACTTGAAATCATTACTTGTTCTACATATCATGTCGGAGTAAATGACTACATCTCTACAACTTGTACTTTCCTGAGACTATTTTTATTCTACTTCCTCCGCCCAGCTGGTGGCGGCGGTAAAGACATCTCTTCAAATTCCCAATCATTCGAATTCAACGATGGGAGAGTTACGCGACCAGTTTCATTCACGGGAGAAGATTCTTCGGAGTTTGGAGGGTGTGCCTCTTCGACACTTAATGACTGCATTGATCTAGACAATAAACTGCAAAAACAACCGGTGAGAAAGACATTAATCATTTCGAAGACATCCAGTCTCACTGGATCTCGCGTTGACGCTCGTTGCTCCACTGCCTGCATGTTTCCTTGAATTGCATGAGGATTCCGATAAGGTCATTGTAAAACTGCAAAAAAAGAGTCCATCCCCATTACGAAACAATAGGTCCATGTACTTACTTTAACTCCTTCTTGTAGGTTTCGTAATATTTCTCTATATTTCTGGTAGGAAAGGTCCAGAGACTGAAGGGCACGTTCTCTATCCTTGACAGAAATGTCGTCTCTTCGCGATTGTAGAAAGACATCGTTCTCCCTCTAATAAGAATCGCTTTAGCTATTAGCCACAACTTTAGACTATCCCCTACTCTGATAGATTGCATAAGCTCTTCTTGCTTGGTTTCGAGGTCTTTCAACCAGCCTATGAACTTGTCGTATTTTGCTAGTTCCTGGTCTAGAACATCTTCGAACATGGCGGGCTGCAGCTCGCCCAATCGTTCAAGGCCAGACGCCGCCTTCACGATCCTGGGCTGGATGTCGTCGACTTCTGCTAGCTTTTTGGCTCGTTCTACAATTTGCTCTCTACTTGAATGCAAGTCATCAACTTGTTCGAGGAGGACACGTAGAGCGCGCGCATGCCGATCAGTTTCAGTGTTTCGTGATGATGCCGTCGAGGAAGGTATTGATTCTTCGAGTTCCGTCTAAGATGACAGTATTGATACATCAGTACCATACGTTGAGTCGTTATTTCCTATCAAATCAACTTACTTCATCCCAAGTTAGTTCGGTTATGTTTCTTTCCCATTGGTCCCATTTGGTTCTTACGGTTTCATCACTAGCAGCAGCTTGATCAAGGATAGCTCGATATCGGTTGTACATTTCAATAAGATGCATATTTGCCTCGTGTGACGGCGCTCTGTCTACAGAGACGCTCTCGCGAGTAGATTCGTCTTCAGACGCTTCATGGTCTAGAATATCCATAGCCTGTCAAACAGAGTTTGTCCTAGTAGAGCAAACAGTGAAGAAAATAGCTCACCTCATCTAGAGTCTTTACGTTTTGTCTAGCCAGTTTCTGTACATCTTCTATGGCAGCTTCTATCTTCACCGGCCCATTTTCCAAACGAACTTCTTCTGCTTTTTTCAGTAAACTGGGAGGTAAGCCGACGTGGCGTTCCAGCGCCTCTAACGATGCAGGCAGATTCAGTGATCGCAGGGCCCTTGGTTTGACTTGTAAGAAACAGTTTATAGATGGGAAATAGTGTCATGAAACACACCTATCAGTTTCGTCTTTACATGATTGTGCCACTTCCACGAGTTGATCTTGAATGAGATTTTTCTTTCTATCATTGTAGATATCTGGACACACACACGTCACAGTATAAGTGCCTGGCGTTGGCTCGGAGGGAGACACTCACTGATAGCGGCACGAGCACCCCAACCGATGAGTTCAGAAAAAAGCATATCACTGTTGTTGACAATAGATGTGGGATTTGCTAGCTCCTTTGGTACGGTCATCTGAGCAATAGTCCCCTGCGAGATCGGAGGAAGAGAGGATACTGGGGGAACATCCTGATGATAGATCAAGTCATTGTCACGTTCTGCACGCGTTATATTTTTTTGAACAGCTTCCAGGAAAGACTAGATGCGAACGCAATTAGCACAATGTCCAGTGAAGACGTAAAGATGCGACCCACATGTACATCGTGTTGGACTGCGTTGGAGACTTTACCCTTACGAGCCACGTCGTATGCCCTCTTGGCTCCAGCAAGCGCTTGTGTCAGGTATGCAATTTCAGATCCATATCTTAGAAGATAGCGTGAGTAGTCAAGTGGGGAGAAGAATTAGGGCAAATATTGTTCAGACCTACTGTCATTCAAGTCATCCCTGCTTTTTCGGTATTGAGATACCGCCTCAAAGTGGTATTGTTTGGCTTCAATATGGGCTAGCCAGTCCTGTTTAGTATTACTAAAAGTCTGGAAGGAGAAATGACTCGACGCACCGAAGGAAATAGAATTCTAATTTCGGATGAGGCCTCTCGAATGATGGTCAATGACGATTTGTACATTGACGAAGCCTGGGATCATCATGAGGTTCAGCTGAAAACTAAATCGGAAATGTAACGGGTTCACACTAGCGGCGAGTCTTGCTATCAAGCTGTTCTTTGTATTGCCATCTATAGACAGGTATGAGGAAAGGATTCACCGATATGCCCGAAAACAGTTCTTACCGAATTTCGCAGATTTCTGCCAGCCACATTCCTGTGCTTGGGCCAACATGAGCCATTCCAAAGAGTGCACAAAAGGTATTGATAAGTCGATAGGTTTCTGTTCATCACCAGGGCAGAACACAAGTTTGGGTAAAACAGTCGTTCTAAGATATGAGAGTGTGCCTGCTGCGTTCTGGGACGGATAAACAATGTTGGTCAAATAGTGTACGACATGTTGGTCCACGCACCTGGAAATGTCCGACAGCACGTTTGATTCCATCAAGATGAGAACGGTCTTCAGAAATAGCCAACTGCGAATACAGGGCGGCCAAATTAAAGCACAACGAAGCTCTTTCAAAAACGAGGTTTCTCAGAGTGGCGGGAAGCGCTGAAGGTGCGAACACCGGTGCATACGCAATATCAATGGCTATCTACAAAAGGCAGTCAGTGGACCAAGGAGCGGTACAAGTGGCGTTGCGCACATACATCAGTCGGAAGTTTGGAGAGGATAGTGGTCAGATGCGCGTGGTAACTTGAAAGAGATTTTTCCTTGAGGGTTTGGAGTACATATCCAGGGTGACTGACGTACCTGAGCATATCCTGCACGAGATCTAGATGGGGTTTTGCATCAACCAGTCTTTGTCGCATGGCTTGCCATTGGTTGATATCTTTCTTGACCGCTGCGGGGTGGGTACCTCCATGCTCTAGTAGATAATCGTAAACCGGTTGTTTGACATCAATCGTGTAAGTCTTCTTGGATGGAATGGCGAGAAGATTGGTCATTGTCGAGGAAGGAACAGAGCGACGGAACCGCGCTTGGCGGTGAATTGCAATTACGTCAGGTACCTTTTGCTTTTTTTGGCTGATCTGCGAAGTATTTTCAATCCTCCGGGTCACTCACAATATTACTTCTGGCAAACATTTAAAGCTGTTGAATACTTTACGAACCTTCCGCTTGAACTTCTTCATTGTTTTCCTGATTGGTTTGCACTGCTTTCTATCACAAAACACGAAATAAACCGCCGTGTCGAAATCTTATACAATTCTGGCGGCTTTCTGTCGACACGACTCGTAATAGATCGCCGTGTGTGCATATATGGATCCGAAGGACCCTGCTTTGTCCGGAAGCCCAACCGAAAACTGACATAAGGCCTGTAACCTCCATCAATTGTTGCGTGAAGAAGCAAAGCCTGGTTTTCATATTAAGAAAAAAGATCTATTACTTGAACCGCTTAAAAGGACCAAGACCTCTTCGTTTGCAATCTGTCTTTCTTGCCATCCCGATGAATTTCTCTGGCAACCTTAGTTTCGACACCCGAGTTCCTTCTTCTCGTCCTCCTCCAAGCCAACAGACTTCTCCGCCACATCCTTCCTTCTATCATGATCCTCGTCAGGGTGGACCGCGGTATGACGTACCACCACAACAGCCAGGCCACTATCCATACAATAGTCAAAACCACGAAGCACCTCATGGTTCGATACCGGAAACATACAATGCACCTCGGAGCCCCGATTATCAGCAAACTAATGCTCCAGGTCGGCATAATTATCCTTACTCTGAGGCTTACCCCCAAGGACCTCCTTACTCACCGTCATCGGCAGCCTATCGGACGAACCAAGTTCAGCCACCTTCACAGCCTAGCTTCTTTAACAAATGCGTGAGTCGGAACGAGTGGGTTTGTCTTTCTGATGCTGACTGTCCTTTTTCGGTAGATGCAGTTTGCCATTGTCAGTAGCCTTTGTGTTCCCCGACGTGCCACCGTTTAACACTGATGGCGCGTATTTAGAACGAGCAAGTCGAGGTCACCCTTAGAACGAATAGCATTGCAATGGGAATAGTTGTGAGTGTGCTTAAGGTGTGCCACAGAGTATGCATTAGATCTGTCCGCTAGTTGGCTCGACTGATGTTGATATTCTAGTTGGCTGGTTGGGGATATGAAGTTCGTTACAGGACTCGCAACGGTCAAGAAGAAACCGACGAGTTCGCACCACAGAATATCCGGCCTCGTGGTCACAACAATTAGGATATAGTGTTTGACCTTTGTGCATTTCTAGTTTGCTCTTGCATGATACCGTGTATGATATTACTTTCGCGTGTCCGACTCCTTGATGTAATGTATAACATCCTAATTCGTCCAATACACGTTGCGAATATCTTCCTCATGTCTTGTCTTATCTTGTAGTAGCTCTGATATTAGATGAAAAGGGTAAAGTTGCGATCCGTTCCACGCAACTCCGAAATCCTGGACAGTTGAGATTTCATTAATCAAAAAGCCTTGCTTTGGGATCGACCCTTGGGAACGTCCAAATTAAGGACTGCATGATGTTTAAGAAACGTGCAATTATGGTTGTTTGTTTGCGGAGAAAAAGTTTGTGTGACATTGTCAAGCAAATAGCAAGCCCGGGCATGGTCAGAGCCGGACCAGTGTGCGTGGCAAGACCTAGGATCATGATCGGTATATGGCGTTACTGCGCCTTACACAGCGAAGGCGCTTGCTGCAATGATGCCCGACGGCGGAGCAAAGAGATAACAGATATCCAGTGGAGATACAAAGGCAGGGTTCAAGCAAGCAAAACGAGAGTCAGAAACTCGAGAGAAAGAAAATAGGACAATGGAGTGGCTGTGCCGGGGTAAAGCCGAGGCGGCGTTGTGCGATTGGGCATCAATCCCAAAGTTCAGTCTCACCACTACTCTTCAACGACCTTGGTCGCCTCCCGCTCGTTATACCCTTCAACCCAACTTTATCGTATTATCTTCCAAGCTTTCGCTGCTGCCAGGCTGCAAGCGCGGGGACTGCTTTAGTTGCCCAATTCTTCTCTCCGTCGCGCTCGCTTTTCAAGACCCATCACTCTTATCCTTTCCTACCCGCACTCTCAAACCACCATGTCTTACACAGATCAACCAGGCTCTCCCGGAAGCATAAATGGCCGCCGTCTCACCAACAGAAACACCAACCGCTACAGTGTCACTGCACTGTTCAGTATGGCAGCTGAACAGGATGTGGAAGTAGAGGACGACTTGGCCAGAGGTGCGTTTGCTGGAAGACCATTCTCCGCCCTTTTCTGACGCTTTTCTCCTCATCCTAGCGCAAAAGCGACTCCGGGACCTCAAGGGAAAGATCTCTGCTCAGTCCAAAAAGAACTTTGTCCTCGAGAGAGATGTCCGTTATCTCGACTCGCGGATTGCACTTCTCATTCAAAACAGGATGGCTCTGGATGAGGCGAGTCTCTGTCTTTTCATTCTGTAGAGCTACGGCTGATACCTCTCCCCACAGCAACGCGAGGTTGAACGAACACTCGAAGAAGTCGATCCGACGGAAGGTCACTACCCAGACGACCGCAAGTTGCAGCAATATTCCAATCTCTTTTTCCTGCTCCAATCCGAGCCACGACATATTGCTGCTCTATGTCGACTCGTCAGTCTGTCGGAAATCGACACACTCCTTCAGACAGTCATGTTTACGCTTTACGGTAACCAATACGAAAGTCGAGAAGAGCACCTTCTCCTCACGATGTTTCAAGCTGTACTCTCCTCCCAATTCGAGACTGCCACGGAATTTGGATCACTCCTCCGTGCCAATACCCCTGTGTCCCGAATGATGACGACTTATACCCGCCGTGGCCCAGGACAGAGCTATCTCAAGAGTGTTTTAGCGGAGCGCATCAATAGTTTGATTGAGCACAAAGATTTGAACTTGGAAATCAACCCCGTCAAGGTATGCGACCAACAGCCGCCGGTTCATTTCCGCTTGACAACTCTCGCTAGGTTTACGAACAAATGATCAACCAAATAGAAGAGGAAACGGGATCCTTGCCGCCTAATCTTCCCCGAGGTGTAGCGCCTGAAGTTGCAGCCGAAAATTTGGATGTGCAGGCCATCATCGCACCTCGCCTGACGATGTTGATGGAGATTGCGAACAGCTTTTTGGTCACCATCATCGAGAGCATGGAGAGTGTCCCTTACGGTATTCGATGGATATGTAAACAGATTCGAAGTCTGACCCGAGTGAGTCATAGATCCTTGTTTCGTGTCGATTTTCCTAACAGAGAAGTAGCGCAAATATCCCGAGGCAACCGACTATGCAATATGTTCTCTTATCGGTGGTTTCTTCTTCCTTCGTTTCATCAATCCCGCAATCGTCACTCCTCAAGCCTACATGCTCGTCGAAGGTGTCCCTGCCAAACACCCACGACGAACCCTTACACTCGTATGTTTCACGGTGGCAATTGAATGGCTTGATGCTTACAATAAATCAGATCGCCAAAATGCTCCAAAACCTGGCAAATAAACCCTCTTACTCCAAGGAAGCTTACATGATGACTTTGAATCCGTTCGTTGAGAACAACAAAGCCCGCATCAATCAATTCCTCAACAACCTGTGCGAAGTCGGTGATTTTTATGACACACTTGAGGTGAGCTGTGTTCCCTCTTCATATTCATGTGCCACGCTCACTATTCATTCTGCAGATGGACCAATACATGGCACTTTCGAAAAAAGATTTGATGATACATATCACTCTGAACGAGCTGTACAACACCCATTCATTAATCTTACAGCATATCGAGACTCTTGTAAGTCACGCGCGGATCATTTGTGTTGTTAAATTTAGCTTTTAAACTGCAGTCACCCAACGATAAACACCATTTACGTATCCTCACGGACGAGCTTGGTACAGCGCCACCCCAAGTCCCTCGCAAGGAAAACCGAACAATCGAATTGCCGTTGTACAGCAGATGGGAGACCCCAGTGCAAGATATACAAAGTGCGCTCATGGACTCGGTCTCTTCTAGCGACATGCTATACATGGAGACGAAGTCGATCTTTGTCCAGCTTATTCGTTCTATTCCCAATGCCGCGGAGAAACGACCCTACAACTTGGCAGCTATCGCTGAGCGAGCTGCGACCACCAAGGACGCCACTCTTGTACGCAAAGGCATCAAAGTCAAGGAGATGCTTCGCGAGCTGGAGGAGTTGAAGATCATTGACCAAACAGACGGTTACAAGCTCATGCAGGAAGAAGTTACCGCCGAGCTTGTCCATCTTGGTAACCTGCGCGAAAAGGTCGTTCTGGAAACCAAATCTCTCGAAGCCGTCTACAAGACTATCTGTGATCACAACAACTACTTGAGGGCGCAACTAGAGCAATACAAGGCCTATCTCCAGAATGTCCGTTTGACTGCGTCGAAGGACAAGGGCACTACTACCGGTGTCGGTGTCGTCTCTGTCAACGGCAAAGAGAAGAAACCTGCCAAGTCGGTGGTTCTCGGTCCTTATAGGTTTACACACGCACAGTTGGAGAAGGAGGGTATTATTGTTGAAAGTAATGTGCCAGATAACAGGTACGATCATTTCTCTATGCGCTGACATGTGCTAACTCAGCTGACGTCCCATTTCAGACGCCCAAATATCTACTTCAACATCACCTCACCTACTCCCGGAACATTCATTATCGCGTTACATTACAAGGGCCGGGAAAGGGCTATCCTTGAGATGGATCTGAAAATCGACGATCTTCTTGAAAAGGTTTTTCTTTCTTTGTTCTGTTCTTTTGATGCAGCGCTGACGCTAGTTATTCTATTCAGCAAAAGGATAACAAGCACTTGCTAGACCTGGAGTACGTGCAGCTCAATGTACCAAAGGTCTTGGGCTTATTGAAGAAGGTGTTTGCTAAGAGATGAGCTTCTGGTTGATTTATTTGTCTTCTATGTATTATCATTCCTTGAACATTCTCTGATTCTCTTGTTTTGATTATATCTTTTTTTGCTATCTCTTCCTCTTTACTGTTCGGTTTCTCTTCCCGGATGTATCATTTTTTGTTAGTATGTAACACTCACCATCATCGAGACTGTTGTTTTCCTATCGACATGGCTGCTACTTCACCGGAATCGATCCTTTTTTGACATGGTACGCTCAACTGTGAATGGCCTCGAAACTGCAAATTCAAACAGACGGACTACATGTTCTTGCGAAAGAATGGTTCAATTCGTCCTCTATGTACATACAAAGAGCAGCAAGCCATTGACTACAGAACCAAACTCGCAAGTCGTCCCCTCAGCTCGTTGACCTGGCCTTTGGGGACAAAGTAGGGGACCTGGGGTAATTGATTTGTCTGACTGGTCTGCGAAATTGTAGACCACGGTTCCTCTTGGATCTCAAGAGCAAATTACTCTTAATTCAAAGAGTCTCTCTGCAGAAATCTGCTCTAAAATCATATCGTCAGCATAAATAAGGAGAACAGACTGAAACAAAGACATACTTCGATTCTGTTATGAGGTATCAAGACTCTCATATTGAATCGCTTCTATTGCCCTAGTCAAGCTAGGAATTCTTAAGGCTATATACCGTCTCAGATCTGACATGGTAATCAATCAATACCAGAAACCAACTGAAAGATGGATCACACTCACAGAATTATTGTCAAAGTCTATCAGAGACTTTGACGCACAATAATACAACATTCAGACTGGAATGCTAGCGTCCTGGAACGGTTCAAGGAGGTGCCGGCTACCTCCTGTGAACCATAAAACTCGACACATACTCAGTGTCGTCTTCAATACATCTGCAGGTGATACATAACAATATCTCCTAGAATATCGCAGCGGTCAAATCGAAATAAATGGGATCAGGGAATGAATACACTTACCAGTCGCTCCCTTGGACTGGACTTCGATATTGGGGTCGTAACCGAAGAGTTATCATGTCATCTCCGACGATTTTGAGGGCAACTTGAGGGCAGGCACTTGACTTTCTCACGCTATCGGGAATATCATTCCGCCGCAAATCCGTTGACAAGTGTCCATTTTTACTCGAAAAAATAGGCGTACAAAAAGCTACAGACAGTACTACCTGCAGCGCAACATTTGTAAACCAAGAAAGCCTAAGAGTCCGTGCAAAGTGGTATCTAGTATCGAAGAGTCCATCCCAAAAGAAACTAACAGAGATACCGTCAAAATCAGCGATCAGCAGAGATTCTAAAAAATCAAAAACAAACCTGAACAACTGCCGCTCATCAGAACATCACTCAGAGCTCGTCAGAGCCGCCGGCCTTTTTCGCAGCGTCCAAAGCCTTCTGCACAGACTCTGGGGAGGTGTCATCGTTCCAGTTGTTGCCAGAAGGCACGACAGTAGCACCGCCAACATCAGAGCCCTTGAAGTTAAGATCATCAACGTTCAAGGAACCATCGTCGTTGACGATCTTGGAGGACAGAGAAGCAACGTTTTGGTCGAAGCCAACCTGTTTGACAGTCTCACGCTTAACGTCCTTCTGGAATGCGACGATACCAGATTGGAGCTGTATAGATGAGCGTTAGACAGATCATGTCAATCAAATATGTAAGAATGCGAACCTGTTCAATCACGATAGTTTGAGTCTCAACGTCACAGACAAGTTCCGTTACAATTCTGGTATCATATTAGTTCTGATGATGCGGGGAAAAAGAATTGAGATTTTCTCACCTCTTTGCCATTTCCTGGAGGATAACGAGTCTCTGTTGAATGATTTCGATTTGTTGTCTCTGGCAAACGACCTGTTGCTCTTGGACAACGACGACTTGAGCGTTCCTCGAGCCATCAAAGTTTCCAGCTCCACGGAAGTCGTCGAAACCCTTCATAGATTCCAAACCGGCGTAATCGTTCAAAGAGGTACCATTGTTGTTGTTGTTGTCGTTGTTATCGTTGTTGTCGTTTTTGTTGTTGTCGTCGACTTTGGTACTGTTATCGCTACTGGTGCTGTTATCTTTTCCATTATCCTTGATGTCGTCAGTACGAAGGTACAAGTTAACCAAGTCCTGGCCTTTAAAGCAATCTTTTCAGCACATTACTCGGGCACAAATGCAAAAACTTACTGTACGGTTGACGTTTAGCAACGAGAGGAGTGGCTGTGGCAAAGACGGCCAAAGAAAGGAAAGAAAGAACGGAGATGAAACGAAGGCTGAACATATCGATCAAACGAATGAAGAACAGTGGACTTCTGAGAGCGGACTACCGTCACTTTTGAGACTATCTGTTATAGAAGGAATCACCTACGGCACGAAGGTATGAAGCCGACCTGGGCAAAAGTTGGGCAAGAATGAACAAAAGTCAACGAAAAAGAGATTGCAACAAAGGCAACCAGGCCAGACAGTGAAATAAGTGGAACTGGTCCGGGAAAGAAGACGAACGGTGTGTTCCCTCATTTACATCGATATGGATTTTATACGAGAAGCCAGGACTCGTCGGACCTATTGGGTATCCATGGGGACGTAAGGAGTGATGCAGACGTGTATTCGTTGTGTATGGGTGGGTATGGTTAGCACGGAAAGGTTCTGGAGGAATCAAAAAGATATATTATCAGGTCCAAAAAAGGAATGTTTTCCCAACCAATGTGACCCCTACCTATCATAACCTTAGCGACTACTATACCAGTCTTCCGACCCAGTATGTCGGTTTCTTCTGCTCGCGAAGAAGCAATCAACAGCTTTGCGAGGACGAGACAGCTCGAATGCTCGAGTGCACTGTCAATCTAGTCGGGTCCCGTAATACAGCTCGCTCTGTGTTTGTTAGTTCCAGGTGTATGAATCAAACGAGTTTCAGAGGCCAAACCCTAGCTCGGTCTATTCGGATACGATACCAACCAACAATTTCCATCACAATAGTTTGAAAGGCTTGGCGTTCCACGAGAGCCACGAGCAAAAACGGAGGACATCAGGAACCCACCCATTGTTTCGGAGACATCTTGAGGTAAATATAGAATACATCGCTAGTGATTTCGAGTCAGTCCTGGAACGACCTTCCATCTTCCTATCTATGATCTATGATATAGCTGATGGACAGTCGCCCTCAGTCTGATTTTCAGAGCCTTCAAACTCGAGCTGCGGTGAATACATGTCGTGGCGAAGGGCACAGCGATCGTGGTTACTTCGTTACAATATGCCGGCATAAGAACTCGTATCCCCAAACTCGGTGGAATGAAGGAGGTAGATTTGGTCAGAAGCATTATGATAAGACTGATGGACGTGGCGGCACTTGCATCGCGAAAAGCAACCACTGCGCCAAGACACGAAACAAGACGTCGGGCATGCTAGAAGACGCGTATCAAGCATTCATACCAAGGAAGAATTCCAGCTCTAGGCTATAGCCGTCCTTATGGGATGGGCTTCTCGGAGCCTTGCTCAAGATTTGCGCTGTGACTAGATGAATTTGGAGTAGCAGAGATGCTGGCGGGTCTCTCTGGAAACTTACAGCATCAATTTCAATAGGGAACAAGCGCAAGGTATTGCGGCATTAATTCCTCTAAAAGACGGAGAATGTATAATATGATCATCTATAAATCGCAAAAGTTACAACTCATCATGTCCAGCTTCAGATGGCCGGAACGCTTCCGTCAGTTCTACGGAAAAGGAAAAATGTTGGGTTAACGAAGAATACTCAAAGGGTGGGCGACTTACTGCGACGTGTTTGTGGTGATATATCTACAGGTAGAACAACGTTGTATTCGACGAACAAGTCACCATGCAGGTTCTCATTTTCGGGCAATGGCATTCCTTCACCCTCGATAGTTTGGACGAAGCCTGCAGAATCTATGAGTGACACCTTGCAGTAACCAAGGTATTGGTATTCATACCTGGTTGTGTTACACTCTTTCTAACCAATCTGACAACATGTCCATCCATATGCGTTAGGTTGCGGTCGAAGCCTAGAAGAGCCTATAGTTTCAAAGTGATCAGCTACAAGTTCCGCAGAAGGAAAAGCATCATACTTCATCCACACCGATGGTTTCACGCCAATACAAACTACTCTCTTTTCTCCTCCAACCACCCTTGTTCCTCCTACTCCTTACACGCAGAACAACATCTCCAGCCTCCCAATCTGGACTCTCATCACCCTCTCCTTCAAACACCACCTCATGTCCTTCTGGCATACCGGGCGTGATTTCTAGGGTATAATGCGCAGTGTGATCCACGACTTTGTTGCCTTGGCAGTGCGGACACTTTTTGTGGATCCTCTTGCCACGGCCACCACATTCGTTGCAAGTAGTTTGACTTTGAGCAAACATTCCGGGGAAGATCTGATACATCAAGCTAAGAAGCCGCAGCAGTACAGACAGACGCCTTTATCACGCACCTGTTGTTTGACTACTTTTACACCAGAACCGCCACATCCTGAACACGTATGTATGTCACCATCTGATGCGGCTCCAGAGCCTCGACAGTGATCACAAAGAATGTTTTTCTTGATCATGAACTAGAGACGGTAATGTGTACAATTTATAGTTTCAAAGATGTTTCGACTCACGTCTATGCTCGCTCCTTTATACCTGTCAAAGAGCAGCTTCAGTATCAAGCTCAAGCCCAATCAGCCATGTACGCACATATCTGCAAGGTCAACTTCAAACTCTGTTACCGATGTTGGTCCACGACGGACTTGGTCTCGCGCGGGGTCTATTTGAAACAGTTAAAAGGGAATGGAAGATGGAAGGTGGTACTTACGACCGCCACCAAAGAAGTTGGAGAAAATGTCGAAAGGATTGCCTTGTTGTTGACCATCTGCATGGGCCTTGAGTCCTTCCTGGAGAGGATATTAGTGAAAGGGATGGTAGCTGAAGCAAGCTTTGGACGTACCTCTCCATGCCGGTCGTATATTTGACGTTTCTGGTAAAGACATGAGTGGTGATACAGCGAGCACAGCGGGAAAGCGTACAGTCGCGTCAGACAGAACCTCGTAGGCTACAAGATTATGAGCTTTGATATCGAGCCAAGAATACATAGTCGCATACCGTATGCAATTTCGACAAACTTTTCTTCCGCCCCTGGGTCCTTATTTTTGTCTGGACTAGACTAAAGTCATTGGATGTTTGAGACAGAGCGGCGGTCTAAAACGCACTGATATTTTCTACTGAGTTTCTTGTATGCATACCGAATGTCCTTTTCGGAGGCAGACTTGTGCACTAGAGTCCTAGTTAGCGGATATCCGGCAGGCGGAAGGGATACGTACAGTCGAGAACCTTGTAAAGATCGGCGGCAGTGGCAAAAGCAGCGAAGAAAAGAAGAAAGAGTGTAGTCAACATGGCAGACCCGGCCTGGGTATTATCCGGTGGTAAAGTTGTAGGAAGAGATAGATTGCTGGATGAATACTTGCATTTCTCGCGTCTACGTGTCCAAGTAGCAGGCTGTCACATGATCATCGGAGTGTCCTAGTTTTCGGTACCTGATTGGTCTTATCTCGAGATGGACGCGTCACCTGTATTTCTCACTTTTCTAAACACGACCTTTGCATAGTTTCTTCATTTGTGTCTTTGAAACGACGCGTTCTATCTCCTCAGGCGTGGATTGGGTGAAAAGAACAAAGGGGCTGCTTACTAAGCGGCTTTCGTCGCTGCGCCGGGAAGCAATGCAACTCGACAATTGGTTTCCCAGATCATTATATTCCTTCCCTTCGTTTCCTTCCAAAAACTGCCGCAGACTTGCATTTACACTTGGATGATTTGCTAGCTTATAATTTCAACAATCTACTCGACCATGTGGCTTTGTTCTGTGGTTTTGTCGCTGTTCGTTCTGGAGGTTCTGTCCGCAACAGTTTCTGTCAAACTTCCTCGTCGTCCTTCAAAAGAAATTGGGCGCCGAGATGTTGCTACCAATGCTGCATATATCACCCCCGTGTCGATCTCTAGTGACAGCCAGTGCGTCTCGCGGCCTTGTTTTCATAGTCTCTACTGAGGCAACTTTCCCCAGATCCTATTATGTGGTCATCAGCACCGGCGAGATCAGTTTTCGGCTAGCACTAGATACCGCTTCATCCGACATTTGGATAACTTCTACCCTGTGTCCCTCCTCTGAATGTGAAAAGGTTCCCCGGTATCCAGTTGCTTACCAGAATCCAACATTTGTGTCTGTAAACGAGAACAGTACAGAGTTTAAAGCCAGCTACGCGGATGGATCAGGTGTGCACATATCCTATATCTCTGTAATGCTATCTGATACCCTTCTCAGCCGTCTCTGGCTTTGTTGCAAAAGAAACATTTCATATGTCCAACCTTACTGTTCCTGAGCAGGCATTCGGTAAGTTTCATCACAGTGATTTGCCATCCATCATTCTGACTTCGGTTTCCAGCTCTCATTTCAGAATCAAATGTGACAATGGTTGACGATATCAGTGGTATTTTGGGCCTCGGTTTCCCGAGGATATCAACCATCAACGGAACTGCTACCAACTGTGCGCTTCTCTCGACTCTCGAACAACAGATTTCCACAGCTAACCCATTCCCAGCTACGCCACTGTTTCCGGGTCTGGCGCAACAAGGCTTGCTAGATTACCCGCTCTTCGGTCTTAGCCTCACACGGAACGAGACTGGCAGTCTTACCTTTGGTAATTGGAGCTGTGCGAACGTGGTATCATCATTCCTAACCAATATTTTAGGTGCCGTTGATTCTTCTATTGTCACCGACATTGAAAAGATAGTTTGGAACGAAGTAGTTGAATTTGCACCTATTGGTAATGAAAACAATGTTTCGAGCTATTATCAGTGGGCTGTTCCACTGGAAGGTGTTGCGGTTAGTTTATCCCGTGTGCGTCTAAAATCAGAAATGCTGAACAGATTCACAGGTCAATGGTCAATCGATACCGCTTTCGCCTTCATATCCCAATGTAACGTCAAACACTTCCATTGCAATGTTCGACGTGTGCGTGGCAGCTCAATCATTTGACTGATATAACTGAATGTTTTTACAGAGGAACACCAGGCATTTTTGGTCCATGGGCGGATGTAAGTTCGGCGTTCTCAAAGGTCTGCTTGCGACTAAGTCGCTTCTCCAGGTATCCAAAATTTTTGCTTCCATTAACGGTGCTCGACTCGTCGATGAAAGTGGACTATGGGCTATTCCTTGCGACACTCTAGACCCCATGATGTTCACCATTGGGTAAGGATACCATTCAATTGCATCTTCTGCTTCGAATATTCATCATATCTAGACGCCAAAACTTCACTCTGCAGCCTACGGATTATCTTATTGGTCGAGCTTCTGGGAACCCAGAGATATGTTTATCTTGGCCACAAGCTGTCTCCCCCAGTCCAGATGAGATTGACTGGCAATTCGGTATGAGTACTCGAAGCTGAATGCCCGCATCTACTAATGTTCTGGAACAGGGACTCCATTTTTACGAACGGTCTATTCTATATTCAGCCTCGGAATAGATAATAAGGAACCTCCCATGATCGGCTTCTACCCCTTACAAAACACCACAGTCTCTGCCGACTCGATCAGTTCCTTCCTCTCCTCAGCATCTGCCGTCTTTGACACCACCCTACCAAATTCTCTCCTCGGCACCCCTTCTCCTACGACGCCCGCATACGGTCTCAATTCTTCGGTGCCCGCTCCAACGGGCGGTATAGTAGCGACCGGACTTGCCACCGAGACATACAGCCCTATTTTCGGCGCTGATACCACTAACCTATCCGCTATACCCTTAATCACGCCATCTCCCACAGTGGCCACCTTCACAACGACGGATTCTGACGGATCAGTGAGTACCTCGGTATCAACACTATCCGTCGCATCCGTCGTTTTGGGTGTCCCACCTGGATGGAACAGCGCTCGTTCGGATTTGGCTGTTCATGTTTCACTGACCTCGTTGATAATACCAATCGTTCTCTACTTGATGAAGGACTGGATCATTTAAGTTATTTATTCAGACTTTTATTCGTTTTACGACTTTCTTAGGAATAGTATCTACACTCTACGCTCCGCACTTTTTGCATGCACACATTACTAGGTAGTAAATATCGCTATTCAACATTTCTGTCGTACTGCTGTGTTATCGTTCATGGACTTGATCATATCGACTTATTTTCGACTTGTAACATAGTTTAGTTAGTTGCCTTGCATATCCACAAAGGTCATCGACTGGCAGTTTGGCGTGACATGCAAGTCAACAGTGCAGCATAATCATCATACATACAATTGCAGTATTCTCGATTACAAAACGATAATATTCGTCAATTCGCCTTCATTCCTAAAGCCTTCATATGATTTTGAAGGGACTTATTTTTGTTTTCGAGTGCACGCAACCTCGAATAGAGTTCGGAGAAGCGGGGAAATACTCCTTTTATGAAGTCCCATTTGGCCTTTAGTTTGCTTTGAGCATCATTGTCCCAACTTTCTTCTTTTGCAATGATTTCCCAGTTGCTGAATCCTGAACAATCAGGTGCACAGATCTGACCCAATAGCTCCGGTAAAACATGCTCATCTCCATCTTCAACTCTACACGATGATCCCATGTTAAAGTATTTCAACTGCGCGACTTCATCAGATTGACTGGCTGAAGAGGAGGGATTGTTATGAAACGGTGGGGTATCGGATACTTTGGCATTAAGAGGGAGATTGACTGTGGTAAGGTTTGGACAGAGACGGGTAAAGAGGAAAACGGCATATAAACTGAGTTCTCTAGAACGTCGCCGTCTAACAGCAAGGGGCTGAAAAATCGGGGAAAGCGTGATGGAGCACAACTGGGGCCACGCCAACGCTATGGCCTTGACATCAGAATCTGATAAATCAAGATGATAGGGAGAGGAAAGCGCGAAGTTCATAATCTTGTTGCAGTTCAAGATGTCCTTTACTAACCCCCACCACCTTATGCAAACGGCCAAGTTATGCAAATCTCAAGTTATTCACTACTTCCCACTATCTGGTCTCCTCCGTAAATTTTTTATAGTCAGTAGAGGTCTTCAATATATATATTGGCTATACATAATGAAAGAATTCTATGATGAACAAGAATGAGACTCAAAAGACATGTTTGCGCGAAGGCATTACAGCCGTGACACAATCCAGGAACAGCAGTTCTGACTAGATTGGTGCAGTATTTTTTAGACCAGAATGTAAGTATGCTATCTAGACACCTGTATACCATACCAATAGCATCCAGATACAGAGGGACGTGAATTATGCATGAAACAACGATACAGTAAGTTCGAGCGTGATGCAAGAGTGACAATTTGAAACTCCGCCGTCAGTGCGCGCGTCCAGTGCTTGAGGTTGCCGGTCATGCAGAGCTGTGACTCTTCGTGACATATCGTGACCTCGCCGTTTGACTAACCTGGTTTTTGCTCGGACAAGGTCCGAAACTCTTCCTTCGCAAAATTAAAATCTAAGAAATTCATGTTATGAATTTACAAACGTGTTTAGTATATCTATCCACTTTTTTGAGTTATATGTGCAGCGAGGAAAGAGAAAGAAAAGATTTTGTGAATATTTGCATAGCTTGGTGGGGGTTAGTATATCATCGAACCCGAGCAGACGCTCGTTCGGTACGAAGGAATATTTAACATTGAGGTTAGTGATAGCTGGGCAGCATTGTGAAATCGCCTGAAGGAGCCTTCTAACAGATCTGTGGTTCTCAACAGAGTTTACACTGATCTCGATGTGACGCAATTGAAAAAAGTCACGTCCGCCAAAGAAGGAAGGGAGGGCTGAACAATTTTCAACACAAGCCTTGAAACTCTCTAGAAACGAAAAATGCGGGGTTTTTTTTCCTGTCATAGTCACAGGAGAACAACGTCTTCCAAGCGATAGTACTCGGAGTTTGGTGTGCATACCGAGACAGCAAAGAATAGAAGAAATATCCGCGAACCTAGGAAGTTCGAAGTGCTCAAGAGAGAGGGTTCCTAGAAGATCAGTCAAGGCATCAATCATGTCCAGTTCCGGGGAGACATCCAAGGTCAACGACGCGATCGAAGGGACACGGTATTTCAGTGCCTCAAAGAGAGGCACCAATTTAGTTTTAGGTGGGAGAATCGTGTCGTGAAAAGTAAACTCCTTTATCCCGTCGTGCAAAAACATGATGGGCTCAAGAAACCCGTCAGACTCAGATACCGACCATTTCATAGATCGCAGATTCGGAAAAATGGGTGATGTCGGTGATCTGATCAAGGAGATTGCTTTGACGATGTCGGACCAGTCGACACCAGAGTTCCAAAACCTATATCTGCAGTGGTTCTGAAAAACATGCACTCTGGCAGAGTACTTGGACTCAAAGCGTAACCAAGACTTGGGTCCGGGGAGACACTCAAATGTCTTGGAAGGAGTTTAGTTCAGATGTTTGGATAGATTGGTATAGGGTGGGCATACATATGAAATTTTGTCGTTCTCTTTTTTTTTTTTCACTGGCGAAAGAATATTCGCAACTCTACCAAGACTCTCCACCTCATACCAAACGACATCTAATGCCACTTCAGACCAGTCTTTACAGACTCGAGTACAAGTAATTCGATCGGTCCGACGACAACCTTCAAAGATTTGGCGGAGAAGCTCTGGAGGGAGAGGTTGCATAGTTGATAATGGTAAGATGTCAATATACAGAAGAGATCGTCGCATCGGTCGGCACGCATTTACTAGGTAGACGAAGGTTCATCAGGCGCCCAAGCCGAACAGGTTGCCGTTACAACAAGTATTAGAATAAACATCCGAATGCTGAACAGATAAGCTATGTATTCTTAACGATTCTGTAGAGATCTGGTTTTGTTCTCCAGTACGCGCAACCTCGAATAGAGTTCGGAGAAGCGGGGAAATACTCCTTTTATGAAGTCCCATTTGGCCTCCATCTTGCTTTGAGCATCATCATCCAAACCTTCATCTTCTGCGATTTCGTACCAATTACAGAATACTGTACAATCAGGTGCACAGATCTGACCCAACAGCTCCGGTAAAATATGCTCATCTCCATCTTCAACTCTACACGATCCCATGTCAAAGTAAGTCAACTGCGCCACTTCATTTCCTGTCATTTCAGATTGACCGGTTGAAGAGGAAGTGTTACGAAACGGTGGGGTATCGAATACTTCAGCATTGAGAGGGAGAGCAGCATGGGTAAGGTTTGGACAGAGACGAGTAAGGAGAAAAACGGCATATAAACTGAGTTCTCTAGAACGTCGCTGTCTAACAGCAAGGCTTTGAAATTCCGGGAAAAGCTTGATGGAACGTAAATGAGGCCATGCCAATGCCATTGCCTCGACGTCAGAATCTGATAAATCAAGATGATAAGGGGAAGTAAGTTTAAAATGCATAATTCTGTTGCACTTCAAAATGTCTTGCATATCATCAAACTCGAGTAAAGTCTCCCCTGACTCCTCGTCCACATATGTAACATCGAGTTCGGTGACAGCAGGGCAGCATTTCGAAAATGCTTGAAAGAGCTTTTTTACAGATTTGTGGTTTTCGACAGTGCTGAGATGGATTTCGATGTGATGCAGCTGACAAAAGGTGCGTCCACCAAAGAAGGAAAGGACTGATGAACAGCCGTCAACAAAAGCTTCGAGACGCTCTAGACACGGAAAATGCGGAGTTTTGTTTCCTGTGACAACTGCAGGAGACTGAAGTCGTCCAAGCGATAGCACTCGGAGTTTGGTGTGCGAGCCGAGACGACAAAGGATAGAAGGTAAACCTGTGAGCGCGGGAAGTTTGAGATGTTCGAGTGGGAGGATTCCCAGAAGATCAACCAAGGCCTCGATTATGTCCGTTGCAGGATAAACGTTCAAAGTCAACGACGTGACTGAAGGAGCGGAGTATTTTAGCGCTCCGAGAAGGGGCACCAGTTCAGAATCACGACGAATATGTTTGCTATGAAAGGCGCACTTCTGTATCCCATCATGCAGAAATATAATAGAATCAAGAAAACCAGCACTTGTGGATGTCACCCACTCGAGAGACCGCAAATTTGGGAAAATGGGTGTTGTTGTCGGCCTGGTCAGAGAAATTGCTCTGAGAATGTCAGACCAATCAATAGGAAAGCTATGCCAGAACGCGTTACAACTCCGGAAAATTCGCACTCGCCCAGAGTATTTGGAGTGGAAGCGTGACCAAGATTTAAAGCTAGGGGGATGCTCGAATGACTTGAAGAGATTTCAGTTTCAAATTGATCAATATACAGGACAGACGCACAAATGAGATTATGTTTTGATCCCTTTTCTTTTTCACTGGAGAAAGGATATTCGCGACTCTTCCCAGGTTCCCCACCTCATACCAAGCAACATCCAATGCTACTTCCGACCAGCCTTTACAGACTTGCATGCAGGCTATTTGATCATTTCGTTTACAATCTTGGAGGATTTGGTGGAGTAGCTCTGGGGGAAGGGGCTGCATATGATGGTCAACTTCTAAGTGGCGCGCGCGAAAGGGATTTTTCGTTTAGTGACGATCACGTGGCTGAACGCGTCGCTTCGAAACCCGCCTTTCATCCTACCAGTACCGCCATGACTGGCAGTGTCCTCCCTAAGAACAATCTCAATGATATTCTTACACGCAGAACTATCAGCTCTTCGCTCTCTACGCCCTCGATCTCTGCTCCAGCTCCTTCTAAAGTGCGTCGAGAAATGATATAGCTTTTTACGTGTTTCTGATACCTTTCAAGGCCAAGTTTAAACCTTCAAATGCCTCGGCCTCCTCGTCACGTACGTATCCCTTTCAATATTTTATTATATTGAAAACGATTTAAAAATGGATTTTTAGTGAAGAAAGGGTCCGCGCTCTCCTCGTTTTCCACACCAGGATTTGGGAAAGCAAAAGCCACTTCTAGCGCGACTCCCGTCTCTAACGCCTCCTCTTCCAATCACAAAGCCTCCAAAGATCCCATAGAAATCATAGACTTGTCGACGGATTCCATCAGTCCAGGTACTAAACGCACGTACGATCACTCAAGTAACCTGGCCGAGTCCCAGTCAAGCAAACGGTCGAAATTTGACTTTTCAGGTGATAAAGAAAACCTGTCATTGTCAACCTCTCCCTCGGCATCAGCAAAGGACAAGGGAAAAGAGAAATCTCTTCTGACCAAAGTGAAAGAGAACTTGCATCTTGGTAGCCCTCGTAATGGCCGTGACGCACAAAGTAAACGCAAGGACAAGGGAAAGGGGAAGGAGAAGCAAGAAGAGGATGTCATGGACATTGAAGACGACGACGACGACTACCTTTTAAAGGCCACCGCAGTACCCCAAGTTCGTAGCACGAATCCATTTGTAGCCGTCGACGAAGATTTCCCACAATTTCGGTCTGTCTCCCCAGTCAAGAAGCCCGGTTCCACCATTAAACTCGATTTAAAGTTACTACAGGTCAGTTGACAAGCAATGCGTTACCAACTCCCGAGTTGACTGACCATTGTCTATTATAGCGGCCAATATCGGAACTGAGGGAGTTTCTGTCGTTCAACCGCGAAAGCCTTCGAAAGATTAAGCAGCTTGTGCTCGAATGGGAACCGAAGCATGGTATTGATCAAGAATTAGTGGAAATAATCCAGTATGTATCTTGTTATGGAGACCACGTCATTAGCCGATTCCACTTTACAGATCTCAACTAGAGAAAAGGATCAAGGATATTGAAGCAGTGATCGATTCGAAAGAACCAACAGTCGGTACAACCATTTCCCCTTATTTCGCGTTCATGGAGAGCTTTTCGGCGTCGACTTCTGTAGGTGCTTCGTCATCTTCTGTGGCACTGTCCAGTGTCGCAACACCAACTTCGGCAGAGCCCGACGAAGACATCACTCTGGATGATACGGAACCTATCGATATTCCAGACAGTGACGACGCCTTGTGGGGCCACTTCGCCGATGTAGAGCTCCCTGAAGACTTTGAAGAGAAAACACTGTACGAGAGCCCATCTAGCTCTTCCCCGTCTGATTCAGAATTCTCTGGGCATGAATACTATCCCGAGGTCATGGACAAGTTGAAGAAGGTGTTCAAGCTGCCCTCCTTTAGAACGAACCAGCTCGAAGCCGTCATAGCTGCACTATCGGGTCGTGACGTCTTTGTTCTAATGCCTACAGGTGGTGGCAAAAGCTTGTGCTATCAACTTCCAGCTGTTTGCGAGGGTGGCTCGACAAAGGGCATCACTGTCGTTATCTCGCCTCTGTTGTCGTTGATGACCAACCAAGTCAACTCTTTGAGGGAGAAGAATGTGGATGTAGTGTTGTGGAACTCTGAAAGTACCGACGTTATGGAGATTATCAGGAAACTTCGGGGTCCTAGCAAACCGAGCTTGTTGTATGTATCACCCGAGAAGATCAAGGAAAGTGGGTCGCTTCGTAGCATTCTCACAGACTTGTATGCTATGGGCAATCTGGCGCGGTTCGTCATAGATGAGGCTCACTGCATCTCGACATGGGGCCAGGATTTCCGTGATGCGGTAAGTGGTCTTTCCGACGACTCAGAAAGTCTTTGTTGATTGGGTTTGTTCGTGCTTGCAGTACCAGTGTCTTGACACTCTCAGAGTCGATTATCCGGCTGTTCCTATCATGGCTTTGACAGCCACTGCCAACAAAGTCATGGTCGACGACATCAAGAAACGTCTCAAGCTCCGTGACTGCGAATTCTTCACCCAGTCTTTCAACCGCCAGAATTTGAACTATGTCATTCTGGACAAGAAGAAAGCCATCGATGATATTTACAATTTTATTTCGTCAAAGCATCCCGATGCAACCGGTGTCATATATTGTTTAGGACGAGATAAGTGCGAAAAGGTGGCGAAACAGTTGAGAGACAAGGGTCTTAGTGCGAAACATTTCCATGCCCGCATGGAGGCCGAAGAGAAGAATGAAGTGTTGAGGGATTGGGAGGAGGATCGGGTGAAAATTGTCGTTGCAACGGTGAGAGCTTGTGCCTTTACTTTTTTATTGATGCAGATCTGATATAGTTCATAGGTTGCATTTGGAATGGGGATCGACAAGCCCAATGGTGAGCTGAGATTTTCGCAAGCTTCTTTAGCTGTTCTGACTCTGCGAAACAGTTCGATTCGTTATTCATCACGATCTGCCCAAGTCCCTGGACGGGTGAGTCTATTTCCTTGATTCTTTCCTACGCATTGCTGATTCGCACTCAGGTATTATCAAGAAACAGGTCTGATTTGCTCTTTCCCCTCAGTGGCGACTTTTGTTCAACTTTTCTACAGGCCGTGCAGGGCGAGACGGATTGCCTGCAGACTGCATCCTTTGTGAGTGAGGAAAAGTCGACTTGATTTTGACTTGATACCTTGCCCTAGACTATTCGTACCGCGACTACAAAGCGATCATAAAAATGATCAACAACCCTAACACCAACAACGAGCGATTGACCCCGGAAGGAATTGCAAGGTTGGAGACGCAGGCTCGGAACGTCGTCGAGTACTGTCTCAACCAGTCTGATTGTCGTCGGCTGCAGTTGTTACAGTTCTTCAATGAAAAGTTCGACCCACGCCTTTGTCATCGGCGATGCGACAATTGCTCTTACGCAGGCGCTGTTTCCCAGCAGGATTTGACAAAGGAGGCGAGAGATGTTGTTTCACTCGTGCAGTATTTCCAGAATCGGGGAGAGCAGATCACTCTGGATTATTGTCGCTCTGTGTACAGAGGAGCAGACACTGCTGCTATCCGGTCCAAGAGGCATGATAAAGTCGCACATTACGGAGGAGGGAAGCATCTACCTAATGAGCTAGCCGAGCAGATGTTCAAGCGCCTGTGTCTACTCGGTGCCTTGGATGAGGTGTCGATGCCTTCTTCAAATGGTTGGCATAATTATTACTTGGTGGTACGTGGTTCCGTCCGTGGATTACTTTCAGATCTTGACTCATTCGTGCAGCTCGGGCCCGACGCGGATAGCTTTTTGAAGGGAAAGCAAAAGCTCGAACTTAATTTCCGTCCCAAGACTAAAGCTGCGGCGACTGCAAGTAAGGGTGCTTCAAAGCCTCGGAAAGGCTGGGTTGCTCCCAAGGCCAAGTAGAGACTGTATCTTGTAATTTTATTTTTGTTTATAGCGCTTCTTCGGGGTTTTCCCCTGACCCTGTAGTTCTTGGAATTCATGATTTCATTGGGGCAATTTTGGATACTTTGGAGCGTATGCCGGATAATCATATGCCTCTCGATGAGTGACCGAACAGTCCATAGTCCATTCCTGACATTCCGCTTTCTGCAACAAAGCTTCTTGGACATTGGGGTGCATTTTTAGTGAGATCCATATGCGGTCGTGGACGGAAACAAAAGAGTAGACTCGCTCACATGACGGAATGGTTTTTACTTTTTGGAGTGACGCGAAGCGAGCGTGGAAAGGTTGGGGTCGTGATTTGTGGGAACGTGCCAAAATGCACCCCAACGCCGGGTCTTTAAAAAAAAAGAATCGTGGCCGGTCTTTCCCTTGTCCGCGTCCGTCATGTCCCAAAAATCGCGCTCGACACCGTCCAAGGTCCAAAAGGACGAAACCCCCATTGACGCTGATATTCCCGACAACTACGTTTCCTACACTCTCAAAAACACAAAGCCTCTTCCCCCAGTAACATGGTCGAATCTACTTAATGAAATCAACTGGCTTTCTACTGCCATTCTCATTGTTCCTCCTCTCGTTGGTCTCATTGGTGCCAGTTATGTCAAGCTTCGCTGGGAGACGCTTGTCTGGAGTGTACTGTATTACTTCTTGACCGGACTCGGTATCACAGCCGGATATCACCGTCTGTGGGCCCACCGTGCTTACAACGCCTCACTTCCCCTTCAATACGCGCTTGCTCTCTTTGGTGCAGGTGCTCTGCAGGGTTCTATCAAGTGGTGGTCTCGTGGACACCGTGCTCACCATCGCTACACCGACACCGACCTCGACCCTTACAATGCTCACAAAGGATTCTGGTATTCGCACCTCGGCTGGATGCTCATCAAGCCCAGGCGAAAACCTGGTGTTGCAGATGTTAGCGACTTGAGCAAGAACCCTGTGGTCAAGTGGCAGCACAAGCACTACCTGTCTTTGATTCTTACTATGGGATTCATCCTTCCTTCTGTTGTCGCTTGGCTTGGATGGAATGACGCACGGGGTGGATTCGTCTACGCCGGAGTTTTGAGATTGGTCTTTGTTCACCATGTATGTGTCCTTTTTGACAGGTTGAATCATTCTGACCAATTTGGTTTTCAGTCGACCTTCTGTGTCAACTCTTTGGCTCACTGGCTCGGCGAGACTCCCTTTGACGATAAGCACACTCCTCGGGACCACATGGTTACTGCTTTCGTCACCATTGGTGAAGGTTACCACAACTTCCACCACCAGGTGAGTTTTTCGCGTTGTTTTTCTTTTTGTTTGGTTCTAATGCGTTTTGCAGTTCCCCATGGATTACAGGAATGCTATCAAATGGTACCAGTATGATCCCACCAAGTGGCTCATCTGGTTCATGTCCAGGCTCGGTCTTGCAAGCCATTTGAAGGTAGCTTGCAGCCTTCCATATCCTTGCAACCCTCTCATTCTTCTCTTCCCAGGTTTTCCCCGACAATGAAGTCCGAAAGGGTCAACTTACTATGCAATTGAAGCGTTTACGCGAAACTCAAGAGAAACTCACTTGGCCTTCGGACAGCAACGATTTGCCTGTCATCTCCTGGGATAGCTGTAAGTCTTCACCCTGTGTACTTGTCCAGTCTCTTGACAAATTCCTTTTCTAGTCCAAGAGCAGTCCTTGAAGCGTCCTCTCATTCTGATTTCTGGATTCATACACGATGTCTCCAGTTTCGTTGAGGAGCATCCCGGAGGTGCCCACTTACTTATTAAATTTATCGGTACGGAGTTTTGCGAGACTAATCCGTCCGTATCGCTGATGTGTTATTCGCAGGCAAGGATGCTACTACCGCGTTCTTCGGTGGTGTCTATGATCATTCCAACGCCGCTCACAACGTAGGTTTACACTGTTTTTGTAACTACGATATCTCACACCTTTCTTGTAGCTTCTCGCCATGAAGCGCGTTGGTGTCTTACACGGAGGACACCCTCATGGATTAGACGACAAGCTCATCCCTCCCGCTCAGAGACTCAAGATTGCACGATACAATGAACTGGGCTCCGCATATGGTAGCAGCACTGCGTACAGTGAGAGCGAGGAAGGTTTTGCCGATAAAAACTAAATAAGATAGAAGCTTTCTGGTTTGTTTCCTGGGCGCTGGTTCTCTCTTGTGTGTTTTTTTTGCATTGTCGGAACTTTGTAGGATGAATGGTGACGAAAAGTTGAAAATTATTGCATGCATGAATGACGATACAATCCAATCCTTTACAGTACATAGACTCCTCGTATTTTTCGAGTACAATTGCATTTTGAACCTCACGATATAAAGTATTGCGGTAAAACGCGTGTAGAATGACACAAATATAGATTTTTCAGCTAAAAGTAGAAGCGGTTCACATGCACATGCGAACCGGTTCAGACGCGGTTTACTTACACGCACAGCAACCGGACATCTTTTTCAGGTGACCGAAACATATACAGAAATAGGTGGAATCAGGACAAATTTACCGCGCCCTGAAACGAGACCGAAAAATGACCATAAACTGACGTCAGTAAATGTTGAAGGATTCCGATTATGTCCGGCCACGTTTCTGGTGTCCATAATAATCACGGATAAATAAGGCTTCCGACATTCCGATACAATAGCTGACTTAATGCCGAATCTTTGAATGATTCCGACTGCCGAGTAAAGGGAGAATCCGGCAAGCCGGATGTGTTACGGAAATAGCAATCATCCTTGCGGACCGATTCTTTACCTATTTAATGACGTTTCAGTAGCTCCATTCTTTCACGGAAATCACAGTGGCTGGGTCACTTTCCAGGTGACCGAAACAGGTCCGGAAACAAGCAGATTCAGCATGGTCCTGAAATATTGACCGAAACGGCAAGCGGGACCGACTGATTCGCCGTGTTTCCCTCAAGATTTATAAATTTTCGGTAAATCCTACCTTTAACCGTAGAAACATCGAAAAGGTACAGTTCCTTGGCAGGAGATTTTGAGATAATTCCTTTTTTTCATATAGGGTAATTTTCTCATTATATTTCACAGGGAGAATTACATTATATACGAAGTTTCGACTGTCAGACCTGTGAGGACTCGAGGTTTGGACGAAACAATCATTATATACGAAGTTTCGACTATCAGACCAGTCTCTTCTTTGATTCATTTGATTCATTCTCGTACGACTCGCTCCCTTCCCGCTGCTAGATCTAGATCTAGTCGTTCCATGAGGCCGATATGGATGTTGGTAAATGTAAGCCACACTTGAAGGCATCAAAGTCCAAAACAACCAAAGTATGTTCATCGATATGCTATCCTGTTCATTGTTGTTGACATTTGTCCGGTCAGGTCGAACGCAGAGAGCCATTCATGCGCTAGAGTTGTTTATGATAAACTCGGAAGCTGGCTACATCAGGTACAGGTACTCAACAAAGCAAATTTTTTTAGCTCCCCATCGTTTGTTTTCATCCTTCGATGCGTGGATTGAAGTGAAGTGCTGTCCATATTCATTTCGACGTTGGTTGGTGCATTTTTTTAAAAAAATTTTGGGCTCTTAAAATGCCTTGTAATCCCTTTCAAAATAATGCTCTACTGTTCAACGACATTTTCATTTTAGCAGTGGGGTATGTCGCAGCTCGCTGGTACAGTCACCTGTAGTGAGTGTATCCAAACTAGTATCAATTTGACGCCCTAAACTTATGGGTAGTACACTAGCGGTCACTATCTTTATTTTCCTTGAAAGCCTGCAATTGTCCATAGAAGCACTGGCGTTACGAGTATGTCGTGTACAGCTTCGGTATTAACGACTCGAATCACAGCAGGATACGGAGCAGTTAAGGGAATCCTAGTCCCGATAAGACAAAGTAGTGGACCGGTAGAGAGAGAAGGGGCCACTCAAGAATCAGATGCCTTTGATGGAACGGTAAGAGCACCTTTTCGATATAATCCACTTTCCATTAATTGATATATATATATATATGACGAAATCCCGAGCTTCCAGTCTTGAACAACGGTTGCACATTTGTCTAGCGCTGACTTCCCAGTGCCAACTTGCGTGGCCTCAGAACACTCTAAAATACTGGTAGCGTTCGCGCGCAGACTGGTTATAATTTTCGAGAAAAGTCAAAGCAATTACATGTGTGTAATAAGGGAATACTAAATCTGGTGTAGAAAAACAGCGGAATGTGAATACCCTTCAATCCGATCATTATTTGGCTCAGTTTTCCTCGGAGGAAAGGTCATCCAAAAGGTTGAAGTCATCATCAGTCTCGACAACTTGCAAGTCATCCAGTTGCCCAGGTCTTAGTGACTGCAGGAATTTCCGATCATAAAAGCTCATCGGGAGTCCTGTTTTAGCCCTTGACCGAGTACTAATTGTTTCCCCGGGAACCCGCGTTTTGCGTGCCGCACGATATTTCTTCAATAGTCTCAGTCCATCACTAGCTCTGTCAACTTCACTTAAAAGCTCTCGAATTTTCTTATTGCGCCAGTGAGGCAGCGTACTCTGCAAAGCCTGATCATACCCTCCACGATCATATGTGTTAAAGTCTTCATCAGATGATTGCCCGTCCTTACCCAGAGTGTTGACCAAGTACTGAAGTTGTTTCCATCTGTTTGCTTTGTTGCTATCAGGATTGAGATTTTTCAGCGTATCTTCAATTGCCACCCTGCGATGATCATATTTCTGTCCAGTGCCAATGAGATGATCAACACAGCTTGTGACGACGACTTTAAAGCTTACATGGAGCTTGCGAGTGCGCATTAAGCTATCTTGCTGCCTTTTCATCTTTCGGTCTGATAATCTTTTCTCAGCTTCGACAGCAGTCTCCAATTCACCAGTCGGCTTGACTTTTCGTCTCGATGAGCTCCAAGACTCTCGTCCTTGTTCTATTAGGGTCCAGACAAACGCTTTGATAGCGCTTTCGTCTAGCACTGGTAGTCCAGTCTGAAGGGGATCATGTGCTGAAAGAATGGCAGAAGTGATATTAGCGACTACTTTTTGATTCCATTTACATTTCCTCCAACGGGGAATCTCTCCAAAATACAACTGATAGCTTTCCCCAGGACCACCTGTCCCTTCTTCTTCATAAGTCTCTACTTCATTCTCAGTAGCGGATGAATAATCGTGAAACTCGGTAACATTCGGAACCTGCAGGAGTTCTTTGAAAATCCCTCTTACGACGAGCTGAAGTAGGTCAGTAATTCGCCACCGAAGCAGTTTGGAGTCGAAACCTACCCTCCACATATATTCCTCTTGAGCACTGAGTGACTGAAAAGCTTTTTTGACTATATCACGATTGCTGGACCTACTTCCGGGCTTCGACTGTGTTTTTTCAGAATTCAATTGCGTTTTTGCAGAAGAACTCTGAACTTTAAATTCAGGAAGTGAGCGGAGGATTTCTACAATAAGTTTTCGTAACTGTAGGCGATTTACTGCCAAAGGTTCAGTCTCTGTCTCGTCGACCATCTGAATATCCTCATCTATAGTAGAGAGAGTTACTTGTTCCGTTTCATCGTCTTGATCCTGCTCTTGGATTAAAGGTTGTACTCGTGGCCCAGAGGCAACAATTGGCTTTGTTTGCTTGGTCGTCTTCTGGCCTTTACTCGGACGTAAGGTGTTGAGAAACTGCAAACTAGGGTTGCGCCCAGACTCCTGACGTGACCGGAGGGAAATCAGCTCCGTTTGTTGCTCTGACTGGACAGTTGTTAGTAATTACTAGCGACTTGATTGGAGGACGTCTTACGGTGAGTTTCTCTGCTCGTATATGTAATTCTTGCTACGAAGGTATCAAAATAACAACCCGGTGAATGACGCTGGAAACTCACTAATTCATAAATTTGTTGCGTTAAATGCCCGAGCTGTCGATTTTTTTCCTCCATTTCCTCTTCCATTTCCAAATTATCTTGTATAAGCTAGATTGCGAAATGAAATTTGATGCAGCTCCTTCAAGACAGTGACCTACCTGTCCTTTCAACTGAGCCAATTCTGCTACTGCGTTCGCTTTATCCGTGACGAGGCAATCGATAGTTTTTTGGTTTTCAGTCTGTAATCTGCTCGTTTCAATAGTTGCTCGGTCGAGAGCACTATTGACGTCTCGGAGTTGTGATTCCAGGTTCTCAATCCAGAGTTGCATATGTTGACGCTCATCTTGGGCTTGTTTCTGGCTTTCAATAGCCTGTGAAAAAAAATGTCATTAGCAAAAGGTACCCGATGGACAGAAATTGTTGAGGACATGGTCAAATAATTGTCTATCTGGCCCGGGAACCGCACGACACTTGTCGGGTTTATGCCTGTGAGCAGAGGACGGTGATTCACTTCGTCGGCGAGATGAAGAACTTGAAAACAGTTCAGTTTGACTGCTCTCCATCGTTGGGATGTGTTTTGGTTGTGCTGGATGTCATTTTATAGTAGTTTAACGCCGCTAAGGAAACGAGTCTTTATTGTCTAAGGAGGAGAGAGTTTGCCGGACAGGGAAACGCTATTGTGCGACAGATAACAATTGACTACAATATTAATATATTTGGTGGTCATGTCAGCGAGCAAAACAAGGAGAAAAAACAAAGGAGAAAGCAACCATGGAAACCTTGAAGCAGGCGTGTGGAATATAAAACGGGCAATATACATGGTTATCTCTTCAATGGAACGCCGATTTTTGCCTCTCACTATCCAGCTACTGGCCAACACAGACATAAACTTGCCAATCCAGAGCAATGTAACGCTCCTTGCGCATACTGATATGTCTCTGAACCCTACTCTGAGCCCTGCCAATGTTGAACCAGGGCGGGATGGAAAAATGCATCGTGCTCTCACCTCTCGGGAGTCCTCGCCATTGTCTTCCATTTCTGATGGGAGCTCGGAAGAGAACGGTGTAGAGAACGGTGCAGATAACGTGTCGCCCGAAAGCGTTTCTACCGCAGGGAAGATACCCCGTCCGCCCCTCCGCCGCGGTCAGTGGGGTATAAGCCGTCTAGTCGATTGGGACAAAAGCGATCTTAAGCAAATTAAAGTAAGAAGAAAAATTAGTCCACTTCTGCCTCTAGTTTTGATCATGATCCTCGAAGGACCGTGTCCATGGCATCGCTGCAACGCATTTAGATACGTCGCGCACGATTTCATCGCAAGATCCTGTAGTACTGCGTCATGTTTTTGAAATTGTACGAGTATGCGAATGGGTCTGTTTAATGCGCATTTGACATTGTCTCTCAGATTGCAAACGAGTTTCCTATGCTTCGAGGATATCAGGAACTTTGGCCGGCCGAAAACATACTTCAGGCTCACCTCAGGTACACAAGTCGGAAAGGGAAAGGTATTGACAAAAACAAATTGAAGTTGAAAGATAGAGTCTCGGGTATCTTGAATATAAGTCCACGAAAGAAGTATGGTAGAGACTCGAAGAAAAGAATAGCCTCGAGGAAAGGTGTGACGGGTAAATGAAAGTTACTTAGTTGAATATCTATATTGCGTAAGTACTGCATAAGTATACTAGCTACTAGTACTCAGATTGGATCATATACAATGCGGATCTCGGGGATTCATATTATGATGAAAATTTTAAAGCAATTGCGAGGATATACCAAGTTGGTACCAAGTACACTTTAGTGATCTATTATGTAGATTCGACTCCATCGAATTATAACTACATTTGGCGCTAGCTCATCAAGCCAGCCAAAGACAATAAGCTACACGGGTGCACTGGCGCCAAGTATAGCAGAGACTCGAAGAAAAGAATAGCCTCGAGGAAAGGTGTGACATGTAAATAAAATTACTTAGTTGAAGATCTATATTGCGTACTGCATGTACTCAGATTGGATACAATGCAGATCTCGAGGGCCAGGGTCATGTATCAAGTACATTCTAGTGATCTATCATATATATAGATTCGACTCCATCAAATTCGACCCCTTATAACAACATTTGGCGCTAGCTCATAAAGCCAGCCAAAGACAATAAGCTACACGGTTGCACTGTCGCTAGGTGATATTGTGTTGTTTTACAATAGTACCGCGACGGGTTACCGGAAGTGCTACAGTATATAAAAGAGCTTCACTGGTCCTTCTGTGCCATATGCCTTCTCACTTTACTGGAGATCGAGTCAACTCTTTGCTAAAGGTTATCCAGCTGACAGCTTCTAAATCTTGACCTTTTCTGACGACATCTCAAGCAACACAGAGTAGAGATCAACACGCTCAAGATGCAATTCGGGACAAGACACAGGTATTTGCGGGGTAAACTGCGAGAGTTGGAACCAATGCTCGTTACGTTGAGTGAGGTTTCCGATGCCCGTGAAGTCAACGGGATTCTCAGTGCGGAAAGCCAAGAACGTGTTCAGCGATTGGTAAGGGAGTTCAGTGCAGTAAAGGATTCAAATTGGAACTATTGATATACGTAGCGGTACTGGTTGGATACATTACGCCAAGAAATTGAAGCCATAGAGCGAATGCCACAGAGCACAGCCCTTGGGGATGTACATGTAGGTGCCGGAACGTTTTCCTTCTCCAGTTCTTCGAAAGGGATAGAGACTGTTGGAACATCAGGATTTGGCGTTGGCGAGATCTTCGGGTTGGCCGACAACAGTAATCATAGAGAGATCTGTCTTTCGGCCTGTCTCAGCGAGTCTGTCAAAGACGAGCCGAATGGAGAACGCACCAGGAATATTAGAGATTCCGATTGCCAGTCACGCACTTGCTGCCTGAACTTGAATGGGTTTGCTAGCACTTCTGTTTTCTGTGCCACTCTTCTGTTGATGATTGCAATGAGATGGTGGTTGCGCGCTTGAAGCTTGAAGATCGATGAGTTCCAGAGCAGCAACGACATCAGCTTCGAATGAGCGGGGTGCCAGGATGCGGTGAAAGCGGGTAGAGTTCTGGGTCAAGATACCTTTCAGTATTTTTATTAGTATGAATAGCTGAAGTGAATAGAAACCGCACCAGAAAATAAAGCGTAGAGGTTTGTCCGGCAGCTAGGTTGCTACGCCTCCCTGAGCGAGCTTGTCTGAAGTAAAGCCGTGGTATGAGACTGGATTGCGACGTGTCGCCTCTAAGAACATGTCGACGAGAACAACGGAAAGGCGCCGTATCTAGGACGAAGCAGGGTCTCTGCGGCGTGTCTACAACTTGAGCCTGCCACCGGTGAGCTTCTACAACTTGGCTTGCCATTGGTAGGAGACTAAGAGAACAACGAGTGGAGAGAATTATGAACTTGATTCGGTTAATGATTTGTGAACCCGTTATTCACCGTATCATGTCGGTATCGTAAATAAATTCATGAACAACAGACGACACGGTATTGACACTCACACTAAACCAGCATTTCCTTCCCCTGCTTCGTCTCTAAGTCCCGAGATCGCGTCTATGGCAGAGGTTTTTACTATGGAAAAGGAAGGCAGTAGACGGTCGAGGGATAGTCGAGGGATAGTCGAGGTGAGTGTAAGAATGTATTGGCGGGTACCAGTTCACCGCTCCCGTACAGTGACACTGACGACAACTTCCACTTTGTATTTGCACTGTAGTGCTTCAAATTCTCCGTTTCTTTGGGAAACACGGCAAAAGGGAATATGTTTGCTTGTTTCTCGACACTCTGACCATTCCTTCCTATCCTACAACCGCCTAAATCATCCAAGTCGAAGATAATCGAACAGTCGTCACATTCTCGGTGTTCTTGGTGCAGTTCACGACACTTGGTCAACTTGAAGGAAGATACCGAGTCCTCGTTGAGGAAGTCCACTTTCTTCGACACGAATATAACGGACCCAAGGTGCAATTCAAGCGGCTTCCTATACAAGTACCAGTGCAACAACGGTGTATCTATATCTTTCATGCCGGGCTTACTACACACCACTCGCCTTCAACTGTCCAAAATCTGCCCTGTGAAGGTAGATTGAGGCTGTGAACGTTCATGCTCAATCCTAGGTGCCAGCGTCGTAACTCTCGCGACCACACTATGTGAGTTCACAGAATGGAATGGCACAAGTTCTTCCGAAGATTTTGGTGATCCCAGAACGGAGAACGAAGACGACGATGCTCGCGCCAGTCTTTGCAGTTCGCGAGCAGTCTGAGTCCAGGCCGCCAGAAGCTTGAGGTCAATATGTCAGTGGTGTTCCACAATATGTGTTGGAGTAACAAGGACGTACCTATGGACTAGCTAATCTTGCATTTGGCAGTGCGCAAAGAACGGAATGGTGAGACACTGAAGGCTAGTGCTGGAAGGGCGGCGGCTGGGTCCTTGAAGTTCTACAGATATCGGGTGCTTCTTGACCTCCGCGATGAGCGTGGAGTTCGGGTCAAGGGCCTTGCGACCGCGAGTCGAGATGGCTGAGGTGGCGAATTGGCATTCGAGAGTCTAGTGCAGATACGCCAGTCAGGAGTTAGGCAAAGAGCTGCAACTGGCACCCAAAACCACTTCTTCACATCTGCAGTGTATTTTGCATCAAGGTCTTGCGAGGTACAAAAACGCCGGGACGTTTTGAGCGAGCGTCCCGAGTCCTGAGGTACGTATTCAACGCAGGGATTGTTGTCGTGCCTCGGCGCTAAAGCATCACGCAGAAGGATGGTATTAAGAGGAATGCCGTTCCGCAGATCCGTTTTTGGCCATCCACCTTGCTGGGATCCCGACGAGTCGACGAGCTCGAGCTCCCTGGAAGCTACTGGGCGCAATTGCGAGAGCCGTTGGTAGCCGGTAGCTGGGGAGAAGACCTGCGTAGGAGGAGCAGCCTAGGAGTGAAGACTCGATACATCAAGGAAGACTTGGGAGGTACAAAAAACGCAGGGATGATTTGTGGAAGGTGGAGAGAAGCCCTGAGCGAGTGTCCCGAGTCCTGAAGCACGTCTTCAACGCAAGAACTGTCGTCGCGCCTCGGCAGTCGCGCCTCGGCACTCAAAAGCACCACTCCGAAGGATGGTATTAAGAGGAGTCTGCGGTCCTGTCTTGGTATTGGGGAGTCTGCAGGATGAAGGAGTTTGCAGAATGGTATCAAGAGGAGTATGCAGACCTGTCTTTGGCCTTCCACCTTGCTGGGGTCCTGACCGCCCCGACGTTATGCTGCAACCTCCGTCCAGAGCACACGAGTCGACAAGCTCCCTGGAAGCTGCTACGTGCGGTTGCGAGAGCCGTTGGCAGTCGGTAGCTGGGGAAAAGATCCGTGTAAGAAGGGCAGCCTAGGAGTGAAGACTCGGTGTTGGCTGAAGGTAAAGTATTCGGGGTAGAAGGAATCACGCGCCTCAGAACCAAGAGAGAAATATGATATCTCGGTCGAGAAAAAAACCCCGGGAAATGGCTTTGGGGACATCGAGAATGGCTATTGTTGAGGGAGAGTCGTCGATTTGGGTAGCAAAGGAAGTTCGGCAAGATTGGGATAGCTTCGCCGCTGTAAAGAAACAGCTGTTCAGCGACATTTCAGGGGGCTATGGCTGATTCACGCACTGCTCATCTTACACTGGCCGTGTCCCGGGCGAAAGGAGTCTCTCTCTCGGAGAGAAGACAGAGAAGACCAGAGCAGAGGGTAGATGAAAACATGTAGGTGGTGGGTAGTTAGGAAGGTGATATTTGTCATGCGCACGTCGCACTGCCTAACAAAAGGAACAAAAGGTCTCCTATCTCGTTCACCCTTTCCACAGCCAACGCTTCTCTAATGGAGGCTGATGGCGCAAAGACATGTCACGCATCGCCTGCTCTATGCAGCAGCATCAAGGTCAACGCGGAGCCGCCTACACAAGGCACTGGATCTCGAGGAGATTAATACCTTTCAAGTGACGCGGTAGGACTTCTCAACTTCTAAATGTTTGATTTTGAACGATTGTTTATTTTGAGTATCATGCAAGCTCAACAGTCTTCGGAGTTACGTTTACGTGCTCTCTTCACACTGTGAAGCGTGATTTCGGCACAGAATAGTCACTAATTTGGATCATCGGTACCGCAGGGATCCTTCTGTACCTACCACTACCACCCACTTTTGGTTAACTACCGATAAAAATGAATACCAGCAATTCGAACCACGCTCCGCCCACTGGCATCGCCCCCCAAAACATCAACGATGTGGAGGTATTTTATCGAACGACGCTTGCCAGCCACAGAGTCGCTCATCATTCTGCCCATAGATGTTTGATCTTGGCCCGGTAATGGGAGAGATATCTGCGCTCCGACGGCAAGTACGCCAGCTACAGCAACAGTTACAGCAGCAGCAGCAGCAGCAGGAGCTCGAAAGGGATCTATTGAATGTACGTCGTTCAGTTCGCTGGCATGAGCAGTCTGCTCACTTGAGCCACTTCGACCCAGTCCTTGATTTTCTTCCTTCAACAAAAATTTGCGGCATCGGCTCAGCACAGTTTCATCTGAATGCAAAAGAGGGAGAGCGATGGAGCTGTGATCTTTCTTGCTATCGTGCGTACTCCATGACACTCGATCTCTGTCGTCTCCGCCTACAGCCACTTTCTTATCTTTTTTTCAAGATCTTTACTTCTCTGTTGCCGTCATCATTGCTCTGAACATTCTTACCCACCGGTGATTCATCTTACTCCTGTTGTCGAAGCTTGCTCACTGATTGACGGACATCGCAGATCCGATCCTTACTGTTATCCGTGCCAAATCCTCGAAAATCCATCATCGTTTCGTTGTATATATAAATATTTAATCTAAGCTTGTGGAATGCTGTTGTTCAAATGCTTTGTTAATTTGGTGCGTAACTCTCACCCGATCCAAACTACTTACTGACTGGTCAACGAACAAAGCTGTCATCAAACACGATCTGTACGTTCACTCCCATTTCACGAGGTTTGGTCACAGGCTGACGTGTATTGGTGATATTCGACCAGTCCTATCGTATATACTTGCTGGATTATATCTAAACACTACTGCAGAGTCGTAGACTCACTCGGTTCGTGTTATTCAATTTGCCATTTTCCTTCCGCTGACACGTGTGCAACTCGAATCTTAGCTTTTTGGCCCAAGGATGTGGAATACTCCTTGCATGCTACTGAACCTGATTTCGAACGTATTTTACATTACTACAACATAGAGTCTGGAATCGCACTCCTTACTCGAATACTTGAATTCACTGCTACTATCAAAAGAGCCTGGAATCGTACTCCTTACTCGAATACCTAACTTACTTACTGCTACCGAAATCTGTAACAGTCAATACTGAATCGGACCCTGATCTCGAGTGCGACAAATGACTGTGAAATGGTCGTATTAATTTACCAATCACTTGGATGAATCACTATATACAGTACAGAGTACTGATATCAAACTCGAGAAATCGAAACTCGATGAACATGAAAGAAACTCAAGATGGATTATAGACCATTTCTGAACAACGATCTCGCGAGTCTGTAGATCAACGCAAGCCAATGCATTTCGAGATTGTTTGTGAAAGTCAGCTTGGTGAGTAGTCAAGGGGAGATGCATCAAAAAGCCGAAGAAAGAGACAGTAATGACAAAAAACAGAACCGCCTTAAAGGCAGAACAAAAGGGGCCAAAAACACAATAAACATGTTATTGTCATCTCGTCGTATAGTTACGCAATTGAACGAAACAATTACTGTCCCGACCTTTAAGAGGGCCCAAGTTCAGTCTCTTGTTGCCCTCCTCTGACTCCTTTATGCTATTGCTGCAAGTAGCAACTGATCACCGAGTATGCATCCTCAACATCCGTCAGTGCATTGTACGCACAGCAAACTGTTGTTCGATGATCCGAGTTGTAGAGAATCAATCCCCTACGCATAGATTGACCGACAAATAAGTATGAAAGGCTAGTGATAGTAGAGGAGAACGAAATACCCTGTTTTCTATAATCCGGGTCAAAACTCAAATGAGACTGGCCAGAGGCCACTGCTTTCCATGTGAATGAGCACTTTTGGGATAATCGTTCATCTGTTGAAAACTACGTGCATAAGATTCAAGAGGCTGCCAAGTTGATAGGACTCACCTTTAATGCTAAGTCTTCGCGGCTACTATGCGCGACGTTGACACGCAAGTCAGTCCTGGATTGGGTTGCAAATTTGCAACTTGGGGGCTGGAAGCTCGGATTTTTGCTGTGTATCTATACAGAATATCAATGGAAACTGGATTACATCGAAAAGATGCTCTTACCGTGCCAGTGCGAGTCAAAAGTTTGAGTCATAGTTTGGAGTCGACATGCATGTACAGTCGCGATCGCGGCGTCACCTGATTTTTACTTCTCTCTACCAGTCTACTACTTTGTCTTATTGGGACTAGGACTCCCTTAACTGCACCGTATTCTGCGGCGATTTGAGTCGCTAATACCGAAAGGCGCCAAAGTCCAAAACAACCAAAATATGGTACGGCTATCTTGTTCATTGTTCTTGACATTTGTCTGATCAAGTCGAACACAGAGAGCCATTCGTGCGGAGGTTTTATGATAAAACTTGGAAGCCCCAACTACATCAGGTACTCCACAAAGCAGGTTCTTTTGGCTCCCTATCGGGTATGTATGATCCTTTGATGCGTGGATTGAAGTGAAGTGCTGTCCGGATTCACTTCGACGTTGGCTGGTGCGTTTCTGTTTTCTCGGGGTGCCGGTTTTGGACTCTGAAAATGGTTGTTAGACGATAGATCCAGTACCTGCTGCGTCGCTGGGTAACTCCTGGTCGGAAACAAACCCTCCTTCTGTTCTGTCGTGTTATCTGCAAGCTCTTTTGGTGCACCCGATGTCCATTCTCTATCTTTCATTGGAGTCATCCCAGAGCTTCGTCGCTCTCGTCGGTCTCATCTGTGTTGAATACTGGAGGTGTCTGGGTCGGTATCTGTCGCAGAAACGAAGGGTCGAGATTGGATAGCCAGGCAAGCTGCCAGGGTTGTTTCCAAGCTAGGCTGTACTCTATCCGTCAGTCACTTGGTTTCGTGCATTTCCCCAACTCTTTCTGCGCCGACTCGGAAGAACCACTTGCCGGTTTTTCTGTTCTCTCACTTGAGAGAACTTGCGTATTGCGTGACTTCTGCGAGGAATCGAGTTTCCTAAACGAGTCAACCGACTGGGATCCGGAGTCACTTGGCCTTCCGATAGTTGAATGTTGGTCAGTCGATCTGCCGACTCTCTTTTCCCTCCTGGGATTCACCATTCTGTCCTGGCTATCTAGGTTCCCTATGCAACTCCGGGTCAAAAGCTTAAACAGACATCTGTTATGTGGCCTTGGCTGAAGAGGGATGTAGTCGGAAGGGCCACCGAACCCATCGTCTTTGCTCCACGAGCCAGCCGCAATTGTGCTCCGCGATTTCTATTTTATTTTATTTTATTTATTACGTCGAGCAGTGGTGAGACCCATCGGATACCTCGCTGAAGACATTTTGAACTGAAGTGGCCATGGTCTGTGTTACCAGTGTATGACTCCCTTGAATTTTGACCATACCCTACTTTCGGAATCAGTATCATATAGTGTTATCCGTTCTCAGGACTTTCGGAAGCACTGTTAGTGTTTTTTTTTTCACTAATGATTTCATTGAACTCACCACGAGCTTTCGCTCAGATTATAGGTGCTTCCTCCCGTCTCTTGGTTTGGAAGTCAACTGTACGACAATCCAAACACCAAAGGTTTCTCCGCCTTCAGGATTTCTCTCAGTGTCTTGTCGTATTGGGATTTTGCCGCATCCTTCTTTTTTTTTTTTTGCCCCCAGCTCCTGACCTCTCCGACTCTTAAGTCGAAAAATCGAAGCTCTCAATCTCCAAGACTGTTCAAAGCGTATTTGTCAGTATATTGTTTCTACATTAATGGTTCCACGGTGAGAACTTACTGCTTTCAGCTCCTGATCTCTCCGACTCTTAAGCCGAAAAGTCAACTGCGCAAAAAATAGTTCTCAACCTCAAGACTGTCCAAAGCGTACCTGTCAGTGTATTATTTCTACATTAACAGTTCCACGGTGGGGACTTACTGCTTTCAGATTCTCGGGAAATGCCCCTTCTGACACTAAGCTCAGAAGTCAACTGTGCGAGAATCCATACACCAAGAGTATTCTCCGCCTTCAGGAAGATAAGAAGTGCTTCTGTTCGTGTTATCTTACTATTGACTCCATGTTGGCTACTCACTGTGCTCTTGCTTTCGGGTCCTTATAAAATGCCTACGCCTCAACCTCGGTTTGGATGTTAGCTACGCGAAATTGTCGTCCCCCTCCAGGACTAAAGTTTTTTTTTTTTCGCAGTGTTCCTGTCCGGTCAGTGTGTTGTGTTTTGAGTGTGGCTCCACGCTGAGGACTCACCGTGCTCCTGCGTTCAGATCCCGATAAAATACTTCCTGCCAACTCTGAGCTTAGAAGTTAACTGCGCAAAAATAACTCGCCAACAAAACTGGACTCGTCCCTGCGTCCATTAGTATGGCATTAGTATGGGACGTCTGCCCAAAGTCTATTTATTGATCTGGCTTGACTGCGTGACGGCAGTCGATGTTCTGCGGACAGCAAGCACATGTTTTCCGTATCGATCTTGCAAGCTTGCGAAACCCTCTGCTCTCGTCGGTGACCGCGTTGCTATACAATTGAAATCGCCTCAGTCTTTGGTCGGCCTTGCCGTGCATGGTATTGACTTGACTGCGATTCTTGAAAGCTTTTTTTTCAATATCCACCTCTAGAGGTCTCGTCACCCCGACGTTGTCAAATTTGCGTGTTGCAGATGCTATCCAAGCACCCAGAGGTCTTTTTCTTCTCGCCGAAGCCAGAAGCCAGGCGAGGCGCGATCGTTTCGGGCTCTATAGGAATAGGTGCTCCGAACCAACGACTTCCAAAATATAGTTCTGTCTTGCCACACCTGTCTGGCACTGTCCTAAATTGTCTAGAAATATGCTCGGACTGGCGTTCGTATTTTGGGTCGCCAATCGCGCGCGCAACTTCGGATCTGTATATTACCATTATCGCAAGAGCCAAAGTCTAGGGCAGAGATCTATTCAGTGGAGCTGGCTTACTGAAGCTGTCCGTACCTTCAGTCCTGGCAAATGTCCTGTTTCCGCTCTTCATAAACCAGACTGACTTTGGCCTAGCAGCAGAGTCAGTTGCACTAAAGTCGAGGTCCAAAGCGTCCAGATGATCGACAGTTTAAATCAGGTGCGTGACTTCAAAGTGGCTTCAAGCTTGCTCTGACACCGATTACGGTGGGACTAGATTTCCTCATTTGCTGACTAGATACCTTGATCCCCGAGCTTTTCTAGCGCTTGTTAGACTCGCTTTGGTCGCATCCTATAAATACACAGCAGAAGATGATTGGTACGTTTCGTGCCGTTTCCAGTGTTATGTACTGATCAAGGACCATTTGTCGCAGGCCATTATCATCGGTTCGCTCAACACACAAGTGTAACTGGAAAAGTTCTCAACAAGCCTAGGCGTAGGGTTGATTTGATTTCAGTACCGTCTCTCCTAGTTTACGATATTTATAGGGTGCGACGAGTGCAGACGCCGCCATACTAAGTGTCACCAGAACCCGTCTGCTGCTGCCTGCAAAAAGTGTTTGGAAGTTGGTATAGGTACGTGTTTTTTTTTTCAGGTCTCAGAGGTCTCAGAACAAGGAGTCCTGATATTTTTTCTTTTAGAGTGCACGTTCTTCATGCTCAAGTCCAAGCGTCCTCACTCCGGGTCACAAAAGGTGCTTCTCGTGCCTCCGTCTGTCTTCTTACGCTGAAAAGTGCACCAGGAACCGCCAACCAGCGTCAGGACCTTCCAGCTGGATGACATCCAAGTGAGTCTGCATTTCTTCGTGACCTCACGAATGACTGAATCGTCGGATCTTAGTGGGAGCCCATGTCCTCCCTTTCACTTGGACTTCAAATTGTTCGTCCTTCAGCGCCCTCGCCGCCCCGTTGCTTCTTTGACGATATTCCGCCACTCTCACCAAGCTGCGAGTTTCTCATTTCCGACGACATTACAACCCAGTTCTTCTCTCCATTTCCACTTAATCCCTCTCTTGGCCGACAGCTGCGCATGCTGATCTCAACCGCTTCGCTGTATACATAGACTTAGCTATTAGCATCAGTATGCGTACACTGGCCCGGTTGCACCTTTATAACCACGTGTTGCAGAGCACAACATAAATAAACAGACATCTGTGTATTACCGCGACGCGATCTTTACATGTGGATTTCATTTTGTTCCTCAGCCTACGACCCTCTCCAGCCAAAATATTAATAGTCTGTCCCACCTTTCCTTAACGCGTACTCACGGCGGCAATTGCCAGTCAGCTGGGGAAAGTATAATAATAAACACAAACAGTCGTTACAGAAGTTACAGGAGAGGTTTCATCCAGGTCTACTAGGTCTGCCTATCAATTTGATGCTGCGTAAAGTATCTCATAAGCATCGCTAGAACGCTAACACCCGGCTCGTCTTCCAGCTCGTCCTCCAGCTCGTCCTTCTCTTCCGCCAATTTTGAGCTATCCTGGGGTTCGGCCGGCAATTGATTCTGGCTGTCACTGACTCTAGTATCTGAAGGACTTTCCTCGTCGTCTCCATCTCCCCTTTCCCTGAATCTCAGCACTGTGGACATTAAATTACCTAGGGACGGTAAACTCCAGCCTTCTTGTTTGTCCTGGTTCGGGAATGAGACATCCTAAGACAAGAGAAATCGGCCTTGAGCTTACTTTTGACATAGCTTCTCTCTGACACAGAGGTGAACCAATCAGTGATTTTCGGATACTTTAGGTACACGTTTACGCACCATTTGCTGAATCTTCTGATGTAGATCAAGAATCGTGCGTTCTCTATCTTTTAGTTGATTTTGAAGTGATCGAACGCGACATTTCTGTAGACATTCAAGAACATCAAACGCGGATCTGCATTTTTGAACTTACTTTCTCTTCCAATGCTATGCGCAAGTCCTTATTGCGATGGTGACAAACGGTTGCCTGTGGACCCTTGCTGATCAGTCTGTACACATTTTCATTTCTGACGGTACAAACCCTTTCTTGCTCCGAGCGCCGAAGTACTCTAGACCTAAGCTGCTTCGGTACTGGACTGCCAGAGGCAAGCAAATAGGTTACGTCCATGATATTGGTGAAAAGTAAGATGGGAGTGGGATGTGGAACTGGTGGAACTCGTAGTCAAAATATGCTTTTACAAGGTAAAGAACAATAGCGCGAACAGCTGGTTCCCAAGGATCAAGTTCTAGGCTGGAGAAATGTGGAGAAGAGGGTATCTGGGCACGGGTCGACTAAATTGTTACAAGCCCCAAGCACACTAACTCCCTGGTTCCCTACTTTGTACATCCTAAGCGGGAATCTAGCGCTTTGGGGCTACCTGCAATTGAGGTCTGAGAAAAATCCTGACTTCATGAGAACATCAATAGGATGTAGTAAAATGGTTGCGGTTTCATTTTGAACTCCGTCGAACCTGTCCCTAACCTATACCCGATGGAGGATCCTTACGGTCTAATCAAAAGACAATTAATAGCTCGACTAGTACTACTAGGGATATGGATCCGGAGGCTTCTCAAAGGCTTCCCACAGTCTCCTCTCGCAACCTTCCCACATTTCACTATGTGGGTGTACATGTAAGGCTTCTAATATTGTATTGGACGATTCCCCTTGAAGATATAGATTTGATGTATCCGCATATCATCTCTGCCACCTCGTCTGAGCAGCTCAGACGAAGGCAAGGAGATATATCCTCAAATGTTCAGTTCAAGTCTTCAAATGCTCAACTCAAGTCTTCAAATGCTCAGTTCAAGCTTTGAAATGCTCAGTTCAAGTCTTAAAATGTTCAGATCGAGTCGTCAAATGTCCCCTTCAAGTTAACAGCAAGTCAACTCCATCAGGTCCATAGAAATCAAGCAACCTGTTCTAAATGACACGAATGCGATTACTGTCGTGTAGTTTCCGGAATTTGTGAGCGCGAGTCATTTTGCAGCCCTGTTAGTCTACATGATCTGTATGATTCCGTCGCAAATTCATATCCACGGTCAATGTGGATCAAGTCGGACTTTGAAAATTTCTTCTAGCTAACGGACAGGACATCTAGACATGGGCTCAGACGAACAAAAGCCGACAACCGCGACATGTCCAGTACTAGTACTAGTGGTTGATTCACAGTTTGTTCTCAATTCGCAGGGAAGGCACATGTTTCTTTTTTCTATTTGGTTATTTTTCTATGTCTTCTTTGGCCAAGTACCCACCGGCTTTTCTACTAGAACTGGATGTGCTTATTGTCTTCCTCTGCCTGAGATACCCGGTCTCCATTGATTTTTCTGGGATAAAAGGAGGTTCTTTCCTCAGTAATTGCGCATTCCCAAACATCCTTGGCCTGGAGCCACACAGAAAAACCACACTCACTTCAGAAAATCGTTAATCCCGTTCAATCATTATGGATATTGCTTATATCGTTACTCCAGAGGTCTCAGCACCGTTCGTGCCCATTTTGTCCGGCGTTCCAGCGTCTCGCCGGCGCCGCAGTCGATCGCCTTCTCAAGATTTAATCGATCGTCCGACAAAAATACGTTTGATAGCAGAAGATGATCAGGTAAGGTTTTAATGATTCTCTGGCATACCGATATCAGAAGGTTCAAAATTCTGTAGATTGATGTTCTCCAGACTCAAAATTTGGATCTGCAACGATGGATTCTCGAGAAGGTTGAGATGCCATCCCGTTCATGTCCATTTGCGGTGTGCTAAATATTTGGTATCTCAGGACTCGCACATCCAACAGCTTCAGCAACAATTATTAGAGAAAGACACTCAAATAATTCAATTGTGTTTAGAACTTGAAGACTTAGTACGTATACCCTGGCTGGTGCTCCCTTGCCTCCACTAATTGTTAACCTCGTCAGAACGAAGCGAAAGCGCATGCGGTAAGCTATATCCTACAATCGATATGTCAGCCGTTGACTAAGATATCCACAGAAAAAACGTGACGCCGATCTCGCAGAGCTTTTTTCTTCTTTGGAAGTGTTAGTAGAAATGTTGATCACAAAAGAAAAAGATAACAAAAAGTCTGTGGTTGAAAATTATGTCGACGAAGAGGATGGTGAGAGTGAAGAGGATGAAACTAGATCAGATCAATTGGAGAGTGGCGCCTCGGGGTCTTTCAGTAAAGAGGACGGGGAAAACATTGTTGCGATTCTCCTCTCCTGCCTTGCTCCAGATCAAATAGCTTGTGCTTGATTACGAATATGTATACTTATACGACGTTGACACGCCTGCTAATGCATTAGCTTTTGAGCGAGCTGAGTTTCAGATCTATTCGACTCCGATCGTGCCTAAAAAAGCAAACCGCTTGCTTAAAAAAGACATGACAGAATCATTGATTTGATTGATCATGATGCATGATGGACTGGTCATATGAATGCATGAGCTAGGCCGAGATCTAGATGCGAGAATACTGTACATTTCTTACATGGATCTCGAAACTGATCCAAACGGACGCGAACTCAATGACCCTAAGTATTTTTTCACTCCTTTTCTCGCCGAGATTAGATAGGACCCTTATGAATATGGCCGCCGGGTTCCGCGTTGTTCTGCGCGACATCAACATGTGCCGTGGATGCAATGTTGCGATCGAGTGTCTCTCGCGCTATGCACTGGCAGGCCTCGTGTGTTGAGCCTCTCAGTTGCACAAGGCCGTTTTATCCCACAGCTTGAAATATTATGAATGCTGTAAACTATGAATCTCGTTGGACGCAGACCAAATGCCTTTTAGAGTATAAATGCAAACACAGACACAGCTTGTAGTAGGCAATAAGTGAAAATGGGGACAAGGATACACGCTAAAAGAACAGATTCTCTAGTTGATAGAATATACACGTAACCACTGTGACCTCCGAGGTCATTGTCACTGTGCTTGTATGGATTGTAAGCTAATGTAAGAGCCAAGCCCTGACCCATGCAACTACGATAAATTTCAAAAACCAGAGGAGGAATACATTGGATCAAATTCTCCCCAGCACTGAACGATATCGACACCTGGGTCAAACATCGTGGTAAGTGATGGATGTCAACTGTATTAGACCATCTTGAATCGATCATTTCGGCAACCCGTAGTTGTAAATTTACAGTTTCTAGGGTGTCATCATCTCTTCGAAATGCTATATTGAAGGTGATTTTATGCAACCGAGGAAGGAGTAAACTCCTTCGCTCAGGTTCATATGTGAGAGCTTCCATCAGGTCTGCATTGAACCACCCTGTGTCAAAGCTGTCACAGAGATCGAGCTCTTCGATATTGTTGCACTGAGAAAATAGCAAAGTCATTTCTGAAGATGTTATATCGGGACAATGCGCAAGCGCTAGTCTAGTCAGGGGAAATGGTGTCCGTTCTCTTAACACCATCAAAGCTGGTACCGCGTTGCCGACTGTCGTGAAGTCAAGGTATGCGAGTCGAGGAAACTCAAAGGGCTGAAATAAGCTCATACAATCCTCGTCCCCCGTCAAACAGCAAGACAAGGATTCCAGAAAAGGTATTGTTCGTATAGGAAGCTCCAACAGTGCACTGGGATCATTGAAATCTTGCGAGAGTGTGCGAATTCTGAGAATGACCAAATTCCGACACTGGAACAGAATGTTTCGGATGGTGGATAATTCCAAAGACTCTTCATCAATATTCAGTTTGGTTAATCGATGCCAATAGAACACAGTCAGAGTAGAAAGTGAATCAATCGTAATTCGGTTCACAGTGGCCTCGGAAAGAAGACTAGAAGGGTCGAAGAAGGTGACATTTACAGGGTTAAACAAGAGTACGTCAGAGCGTTTGTTCATTGAGATTCTGAGCCCCCGAAGCTGAGGAAAGGTTCCTAACGGCAACCGCGCGAGGGCATTGGCAAGACAGAATAAAGGAAGTTTCAATTCCAAAGTTACTAATCTCTGTCCTATGAAAATAAACAAAGAAATGACATCCTCAGCTTCGGCTTCGACGTCAATTGGGCCTTGGCCCTGACGTAGACGCAAATGAATGGGGAAATTAGCGCATTTTCTAGCCCATGATTGAACAAACTCAAGATGGAAGACGGTGTTTGTTTGGGAAGACGTAGATACATTTAGATGCGTCCATAGTCGAGGAGTATTGGAAGTAATGTCCCTCCATAGCCCACAAACGTGAGTTAAATTTAGAATCTCGTATGGCATTCTGTGTCTCCCATCCCGGAGACTCAGAAAGAAGACCTCCGCGATGATTTCTGGCGGCAGAGAATTCATAATAAGAGTAGGGAGACAAAGATGCACAATGCATGCATGCTCTTTATACATGGATCTAAGCTGTGAATTGTTGTCACAGCGACTAACTATAGTTACGGCGACAGTAACACAAAAGATAACACAAAAGCGTTACCGGGGTTTCTTGGCCGAAATATAATCGTGAATTGTTTCTTTGACGAAAAACCGGTTGTCTAGCGACACGATCCTTTTGTCCTTTTGTCTTTATCCTGTTGCTAATAGCCCGTATATAAAAAGAGTGATTCTCTGAACGATCCTTATGTCTTTTCGGCCTGATCCTATTGTACACCGCGTTGAGACCTTGCTTCAGGTAGGATTTCCTGAGTTCTGCTTTCGACCACGATGCCTTATTAGATTCCGTAGCGACATCGTGCCGAAATAAATACGCTCAACCAGCAGAACTGGACTGAACATCGCGATATCTTAGCTAAACTGAAAGAATTGGAAACCAAATTTGAGACTGCAATGGAAGATTTCGATACCCAGAAGTTTGAGGTCTTTGATGACACGAACTTAGTAAGTTATAACGTTCTAATGTTTTGGCAGGGTCGTTGATTGGTTTGACCTGGTAGGAACAGCAGGTTGAAGATTTACAGCAACGATTGCAGAGAAGCACCCTCCTTTCTAATATTACGCCTATCACGACCAGGAACAATCGTGATATCGACACTTTGTCTGATTGTAGTACACTTACCGAGCTATCCACGGACTCGGAGAGTAATAACCCCCCAGAGTTCACTGAGTTGCCGACTGAACCAGAAGAGCAACATGGTTTGAGTGAATTATTGGAGCAAACCCGTCTGGAGGTAAATTTCGAATGTGAATCTACTTTGCTTAAAGGCCGTGAAGATTGTATGAGGGTTGATGATACCAAGCCTTTATACCGCTTTCTCCTAAGCTTCCTCAGCCCCATCGAGCGTTCTCTTCCTTGGGTTGTTGTCACCGTTGTTGTCATCATGGTCGGGTTGTTTCTGAAGATCATTTTTGAGGCGATGAATTGAACGTCAACCCCTCCGGTGGCCAAGAGAGACGTCTGTTATACACGATATTTATATTGAACCATGTAAACTGCGTTAGTTCTTTCTTATTGTAATGACAAAACCGGTCAGGATCGGAAAGGATATGCATACACGCCATGATCAAGACGACCGTAGCGATAATATGGCGTATAGATTTAAATCTCCTCGACTGATGAGATTGAGCAGGGTGACTCGTCGACCTCATCCTCGTGTAACGTTTTTTATGAAGCAAAAAATGCCAATGTTTGGCTAGAAAATGCTCACTGCCGATGAGGATGAGAATATCGTTGTGCTGTGACCGTTGGCAGATATAGTATTATCTAAAGATCGTAATCAATTCATCATCACTGCCTCAGAGTTCTCAGGGTAATGAGTCCTCGGTATAAAAACTGTCTATGGTCAAATTTATGAGGTTATTCTTCGATGTAAAATACGAGTACCTACATTATAGCACTGGGGTTATGTGGGCCAGCAGATATGAGTCTGGAGACATGACTTGGGGTATGTGGGCCAGCAGGTTGCCGCTGGCAGGTATAAATCCACTTATATTATGTACCAGATATTGATATTCTTTAAACCATGCTCAACTGAACATTGTTTTTTCTGTGGTAATGAGATCTCTTTGTTCCCAACCACAAAATAAATCTGGAGAATATTTTCAGTTACTCTCAATAGTCAAGTCACAAAATATAATAGATAGAATTTGAACCAATAAGATAGGTTTGTTCAAGAGGATGCAAGTTCTACCAATTTTCAGTGGCAGAAATTGGGGATTGGTAGCAAGATCTATACCCAATTTATTTTGTAATACATAGTCCTTCATTTGAAAGTTTTTAACATGCAAACTAACAGAGTTAGACAAGATTTTCTTTGGAAACTTTATCATCAGCATTTTGACAAATTACTGGTCAGCTGGTGCCTGCCAAAATTTAGCAGGCGCCAGTGGAAACCAGTCACCAGTTGTTAAGCGAGGCTAAGCGACCAGTTGAGTCGAATTTCGCACCAGTAAAACTTTTAAATCGCAGTGTGTGAGGCATCTCCTGTCCTTTCTTTCTCTATATAATGTTCAAACAACTTGATTTGTATGTAAGATAGTGCACCTAGTAGGAATAATGGATAAAGTGTAAGGGGATGCAGATGTGGACACGAATTTTTGGCTGTACCAGTCAACCAGTCACTACCAGTTACCTGTATTTTGTCAAAACACTGATGATTTCTAGCATGTATTTTACTGATTGTATAATCAAAAACTTCATAATTAGATAATATGGGTGCTTCTCCATCATTCTCCAAGGAGAAATGAAAGGAGTTACTCACAAGGACCTTTCTATTTGGCCAGGCCATGTATGCCTCGAGAGTGGGAGCAAGAATGATGAGGACTCATGTACTGTCAATATGGCCCTGTATTAATGTCTATCAGCTATGAGGAAGGCATGTACTTTAAAGGTTTCATCCAGGGTATACATTTGTGAAGGAATCGATAAATGCTGAGGAAAAAAGTGCTTGGTAATCAATAACGTTTCTTGAACTGTAGTTTATTAGCCTGACACTACTCTGTGTGGGTGGGATGGGAGCAGCATTTTTAATGCAAAAGCACTCAAAACATGTCTTTTTGTCCTATCTTTACAGTCTGTTTTGTAGCCTTTTTTATGTTCTTATTTACTGTCTTTTAAAAAGATGTCTGTCTTTTGAAAATCTATGTCCTTCTCTGAAAAGATGTCTGTCTTTTTGTCTTTTTGGTCTTTTTTGGTCTTTCTGATCTTAGAAAAGAACAAAAAGACAAAGTTGTTACTTGTGTATGTGGGCCAGCAGAGGCCTTACTTGCAAAGACAGTGACTGAGAAAAAATAGACTTGTTAGGCACAAATTTCTAATTTTTAGGAATTGTTCATCTGTCTAATCTCACTGTCCTGTTTACATTTACAGAAACAGCCTGAGTGTTATATTGCTCAAATTTTTTGCAAGGGTCAACTTTAAAATTTCACTGGCTTCTTGAAATTCATTACCAATGCTTTCCTTGGATGAATAAAGTAACCATATTTATATTTTGCAATCTTACATTTGATCTTTTTAAGGAACAGCTTGAATAAGTAAACTCCTCATAACTGTTCAGTCTCAATTTGTGCCAGAATTTTCTGACAAAGTCTGAAAACTGTACCATTTCAAAGGAGTATACAAATCTCCTTTTTTAAAGAAAAATCTCTGTTCAAAAATTTTCCCATTCTTTCTTTATTTTGGCTGGGGTTGCAGCTTCTTTAGTAGGAGAATTGACAGGTAAACATACAAGTGTATTGGAGTCAAAAGTGAACCAAACTTTGATCCATAATGCATCAACTCAACAACTGAACTGAGTAAACTGAGGGGAAAAAGCATAACCCACTGAACACTTCAAAATGATAGGTATTCAAGTATTATGTCAAGCTACATCATGAGGAAAATTTTGAATTAAATTCAGAAATGAAACTTCCTAGTCATCTTTCAGCTTCTTTAGCTACCTGTAATTCCTAAACTGTGATTGATTAATCACAGTTCTCATGTGTAGAAGGTTCAAGTTTCAAGTATTGATTTGAATTTTCTGGATTTCTGAGCATACTGGTAAAGGATCATAAACCACAGTAAAAAACCCAAGAGTATTACATTGAAATTAGTACACTTTTATGGCAAATTGCTTTGATCCTTTATTGAATAGAGATGAAAATGGGTTACCCAGTCATCTTATAAATACAATACTTAGCTTTGGTCAGATTCTAAGCTCAAGAATTCCAAATCTGTACAACTTGAAGCCTTGAGGTTATGATTTAAAAAACTTAATTGTAAAGATCTGAATCTCAATACTGTACAATTTAAGCCTATAAAACATGCTTGCATTAAATGTGCATGTATATAATTGAGAATAATCCAAATAATCAGCATAATTAAGAGAAGTGCACACAGAATTCCAGAACCCAAGTGAAGTAAATAGAGGAATAATCACTGTGTTTTCTCCAGAAAATACAGGGCCAGTGATAGATAATCTATCCTATAACTATCCTGACTGTACTATCTATGACAATTACTGTCCCATATCAGATATTGTTTTAAATTTTTATGTCCAAAATGACCATGAAAGTTGAACCATTGTTAGGTCAATGATAGTCAGGTTTTGTGTGGAAAGCTCACATAATTTGGACAGGCCAGGTCCAATGAGTGATGGCTAGCTATACTAACCATCCCATCTTTCATTGCTAAATCACATAGGTACAATGAGAATACATACTAAGTACAGAACACTTGATGGCTCTACATAGCTTCATAAATGGTCCTCATTGAACCTTCCCTCATGCCACCTACCCAGCACACCCACACCCAGCACCTTCAGTCCACTCCAGTCTGCAGACCCATCTGCAGATGTGCAATACTACACCAACCTTGACACACTGCTGTTGCCATTCACTGAACTGTCAGTTCTGACCTGTAGCCTTGTCAATGCATTACTAGGGCACAACTGAGCACAAAGATTGGTGGTGTCACACAAGCTTATGGAGATTCATCTTGGAGAAGGTTCATATTTGTTGCATGATACAATTTTTCTGTTGACCATGTTCCATTAGGAGCACCTGCTTTTGGCTTGTGATTGGTTTCATGGATCAGCTGAGGGTCTAGAACATTGCCAGGAATTCACAGGAGGTCTGAAGGGATATGGGTGCATCAGTGTGGGGGTGGGTAAACTAACTATCATTGTAATCATAATAGCACTCTATCCTGTATCTTTCAGTGAATATGTATTTGATTAATGAGTCCATGCACAATCCCATATGTGTTGCAACATCCTCAGGCACCATGCCAAATGGGGCCTTACAAATAATGTTGCTGAAAACAGTGTCTGTTGTGGTGACTTGATCTTGGGATAAATATTACTTGGACCAACTGGGGATTGAACTCAGGACCTAGGCATAACTAGTGACCTCACTCTAACCACTGAGCTATTGGTCTGTGAGTGTTCAACCATGTGTGTAGTGACAAGTGGAGGGTTTTACTTGCACAGTATTGTAACTGGTTATGACAGTGTCACTATGAGGACAATTAGGGCCTGGATCAGCACTCGTATTATTCACTACTGTAACAACTTTGAAAGATCGTGAGTCTGCTGCTTCAGGTTTGCTTTGGGTTTTTTTGTCATTATTGATTTATTTGTTATCCTCAGATTCCTATATTCACTTTAATTTGTGCAACTAAGGGCCTATTTGGATGCCACGGGTTTTTCAAAAACCATCACAAGTTGCCTTATATGGTACAGATTTTAGCTACTAATTTCTTGTAATTTATTCTTGAGAGTGCCTGAAAACCCTGAAAAACCCTGGGTGTTCGGATGACCCGCATTGATACGCACCTTCTCGATTTGGTACGCATGTGGTACGCACCTTCCCGAATTGGTACGCATGTGGTACGCACCTATTACACAACCGATCCGCACTAAGTACGCACCTTGATACGCACCTAGGTACGCACCAAGGGTGTGCTAAAATCTGGTGTCCCGAAGGAGAAGGCTTTTCAGGTTGCCCGTGCTGAGGAAGGTCTTTCGCCTTACTCATTGTCCAAAGCCCATCGTGTATTCCGAGGCTCTGGTGAGGTTGCACGTGAGTATCTCAGCTTTGACTCTAAAGATAAGAAGGAGAGGGAAGCTCGTTGCTTTTGGTTGCTCAATGAGATGGAACAGGTTTGAGGTTACATGCTGCTTGCCATGTTACTACATATACTAGTTAATTGAGGGCCCCTGTGTACAGTGGCAGGTACGAGTCCATTTTTTGTCAACAAGAAATGTATTGAAACTAATAGTATGGATGTGACTTTCTAATTTCCAATTGCTACATATGAATTACATAAAGAGAATATCTTAATTTTTGGGATTATACCTTAAACATAATTTAGAATGAACTTAGTTTCAAAATATTACACTATTATTGAAATCAGGTGGAATGTTTTATAATGTGCATGCAGTGAATGTAAGTTTCTGATTTTGAGGAGAATATATTAAGCACTATATTATGAAATTGAGAATTGAAATAGATGTATAGTAGTCTCATCCCCAGCTCTTAGAATATCTCTTATATCAAAGTTGTACCTGACTTGTAGCATTAATAAAAAAGGACATGCACTGTAGATAGTTTACAATAAATTGAATAGCAGCACATTTTGGAATCCATAATCTCCCAACTTAATTAATCTTCATGCATTGTATTTCTCAAAATCACTCATAAGCTTTAGTTTAAGTATCATTCCACTGAGTCCATGCAGTTGGTTTGCTTTTGCTTCTGTGATAGAAATTCCATTGCAGCAAGACTGTATCTATAGTTTGGGTGTTTTTTGTTATCAATTCAAAAGGCAGCATTTTTGGATGCCTAAGTTTCTTGGAAATTTTTAAATGGAGGAGACATTGAATAAACTGCTGAATAAATTTTCTTTGATAGTAGTGGAATATTTTCATAAGCAGAGGCTTTTGTATTTTCCATTGCAGATATTGCCAAAAATGATAAGCATGTTAAAATCTCAAATATCTAGAAATTTTTATTTTATTTATTATTGGTAATTTGATGTCAGCTTAATGGACTTGTTCCTGCCAGCAGGCCTCTGCTGGCCCATATATACAAGTGAAGGAATTAGCTGGATGTAAATGGTCTCAAAGCTACATGAAAAAGAATGTCGGGTCAACGCTGGCGAGCTCACTTCTAAAGCATAATCAAAATGGACAACTTACAAGTCCTTGCAAACTTGGGACGTCGCAAGGATATCACACCAGCACATGATTCTGATCAAGGCCATGTCGGCGAGCTCAGAGTCACTTCTAAAGCAAATTTGTATATTGTTCATTTTGATTATGCTGTGACGAATATGGGACGTCGCCTGACGTCGCGAGGATATCGCACAAGAGGCGCGAGATCCGAGATCGGGTGAACACTGATGGCCCACGTGGGCCAAAGCTCACCAAACAACAGCAGTCCTTGCCGTTGAACAACAGTTTTCATTCTTTCGCCCACGACACGTCACGATGCGGACTAAGTGTCTCATTTTCCAGTCTCATGCTTCTCATTTCTTTAACCTGAACTTGTTTTCGACCAAATGGGAGTCTCGAGGTGTAGAACCATCATGTTACTGGGTCGCGGCAAGGACTACCGTTGTTTGGTGAGCTTTGGCCCACGTGGGCCATCAGTGGTCACCCGATCCCGGATCTCGCACCTCTTGATATCGCACCAGTAGATGATTCTAATCAAGGCCATGTCGGCGAGCTCGCTTTTCAAGCATAATCAACACACAAATCCTTGGCGAATTTGGGATGTCGCGAGGATATTACACCAGTCCATCATTCTAATGGCCATGTCGGGGAACGCCTGTAGAATTTATGATATGACATACTAATAACATTGAATACGCGGCACTGTTATACAAAAGCTTTTGTGTTTCTATACTATCAGACCGGCGATATACATCGAACATCCTGGCTGAGAGCTGGTGTACAGAGAACCAAAAGATTTCACCGTCCTAAATGAGTTCCGGTCCGTAAGAAAGTAATCCCCATCAAGTATAGCACTTCCGAGTCGCAAGAACAATTAATGAAATGCTATCAACCACTACATTTAATATGAACAATAAGCCAGTCCATGGTTCCGCGCTCCGTTATTGTCTTTTAGATGCTATCACAACCATGTCGGTTGACATGAACAATAAGTCAACCCATGCAATTCCGTATATAAGCCCAGTTTGACCTGCACTCGACTTCATTCACATTGGCTATCTCACCCTTTCAATCATCATGCGAAGATCACTCCGCCTCCAAGCTAAGCTGAGAAATCTCGGACCAAGGCAGCAAAGCACACAAACAGACGATTCTGAATCCTCAGGTTCAGACTCCGAATATCAGCCCCGTCCTAAGAGACAACGTACTGCCCGTAACAAGTCATTGGGCCGAAAAGTGCGCGGAAAACGCGGTGTTTTACATCAGCCTATCGTAGATGTCCCGCCCGAATTAATTTTGGAGGTGCGTGCCTCATTAATGATATATCTATTCCAGTTAATGATAATCTGGGACAGATCCTTTCATATTTAAGCCCGCTCGATCTCCTTCATTTGACAAGGGCCAGCCGCGGTTTATACGCATTCCTTACGGATCCCTCTTTACGGTGCATCTGGCAACAAGCCAGAGTGAACGAAGGTTTGCCGCCGCTCCCTCCCCAGCTAAACGAACTGCAATATGCTCGTTTTATATTCGATAAGTCCTGTTATGTACGTAGGCTTTTGCATTTTGACGCCTGGATAAGGGAGCCTAAGATTTGTCTGAAGATATGTGGACATCACAGCACCGCCAATGCAATATGGAACTGTCACATCCGCTGCTGTAAAAAATGCATCAACAGTAACAACGTGCCCTTGTATGTCTTCCACATGTTGTATTGCTATTTTTTCTGATTCTTGTCTAAGGTTGGGCACCGAGCATTACATTCGAAGCCGATACGCAGATTGTTGGACGCGATTTTGGGATGTCCAAATCCTCAAATTCATTCCAGGATACACTTTAGGGCAAACACGCTGTAAATTTATCAATATTTTCAACTTATGGACGGCGTTTCATCTGTTTTTTTTAAGATTATCTGTTACCCGCGTTCCAGAAGCGAAAGAAAGAGCTTAATGATTTACAAACTCGGTATTCACTAGCAATGCTTGGACCGAAATTGGACGATTGGGTTTCAGAGATGAGGGCAGATAAAAAAGCACGCCTTCAAGTACATCATATATTGTATTCCATGTTCAACATCCAGAGCTGAATTCGCTTTACAGAACGCAAGATTATGTTATGAATGGCAAGGTAGAAAACTTACAGAGTACTTGGAAGAGCGCGAAACCCTTCGTCAGGAGAGAAAGGCCGGGTATGTCGCTAGTACTGTCTCCCACTGCGTTCTATCTTTCCAATCTCTTTCCCGCGGTATATAGCATTGTCTTCAGACTCACCTCACTAGGATGGGGACCAGAAATTGAAAAAATTACCTCAAGTCTTGACGATCAATTCTCTATTCTCGAGTGTGTTACACGGCCTACTAAGCTGACGGAACGAGGTGAGTTCTTCAAAAGTAAAGTACTTCAGAGCCCCAATTTAACTCTATCCCAGGATGGCGTAAGATGGCACCCTTACTCATTGATATGATGCAAGAAGAGAGGCGTATTTCAACCCTAGAAAACCGGTATAGAATTTTGAAGGGGCTGTACAAGAGATACGTTGTCTCCCAAGGGTTGATTGAATCGGGTTATCCACCTTTTGGCGACATCATTGAATCCAAGATCTTTCATAGTGTGATCTGGAACACTTCAATTGACTATGTATTAGATGAGAGTACATTTTCAGTCGGCTTTTCTGAAGTGGCTGCTTTTATCTCAGAATGGATGGAAGAAAAGTCACGGATTCTCCTCGACCTCGTTCCACCTTTGACAAAGGATCTGAACCGAGCGGTAGTTGTCTTTTATTGTGACCTGTGCAAAGTTTTTCTTTGGTATCCAGGAGTTCTCGTTCATGAATGTTTTTCTCGATATCATGAGGATTGTGAATCATGCAGCCTACCCAAAGATAACTTCAATCCCCATTCCACTCTTAGGGATTCACCTTGGAGTCAGAACCGGTTAAGCTATTCCTTCCACGGGTCTAAGATCGTACAATCTATCCTCGAAGCTTTCAAATTGTCTTGTGATATCACTCTCAAGGACCTTGAAGAAATTGATCCAGTACTTGAATGTATGACATGTCGTGATGATATGAATGGTATGAATGGTTCACTATTGATGCGCTGGTCCAGAGCTGTGAGTAGTTGCTTACAACTGGTCATTCAAAGGAAATAAACCCGTCACTTTACGGCTTGCAGCTTTTACATGCCCCAGCTGTTCCAAAAAATGACCCCAGGGCTCACCAATTTGCCATTCCTGCAGAATCTCTTCTGCGATTCTGGAAACTAGGGGAGAGACCGCCCCGTGCCCTACAAGGACGGGCCAAAGTGTTCCTTTGTCGGATGTGTTGGCAGCGAGACCCAAGAGATCCCTGCCAAAATGTGATGGATTTCCGTACCCTCAGTGAACATTTAGAGATGAAGTTAGTAAACCGGATATTTAACAGTAGCCCGTTGACAAACCTGATTTATAGGCACGCAATACGGCCATCCCTTATTAGCCGTAAGGACTGGCAGTGGTATCCACATACGAGCCTTACAATCATGGCACCTCCAGAACTCAGAGTGATCATGAGACAGGGACCCTAGCCAAAGCAAGAATCAACGACAAGGGATAAAACGACAAAGGATAGACCCGGGAATTGCAACTAGCAGCAGAACGTTGGTAATACACGTACATACATATAAACAGTTTATTTAAATCAGCATGGCCATGGTTGAGCCGGCCAAATCTCTATCAACTCGTCCAAATTGAAATTCTATACATTCACCACTCCGAATGATCACTTCAAACGTTGTCTAATAGCACAGCTGGCATACTTCAGCTACCACGAACTTTATCTGAGTGCCGGGGAACATGCAGGCCTCTTGTAAGGGTTTGAGATGCCCTTAAAATCCGATGACTGAAGAGAAGAGTATTGAATGAAAACGGAGAATAAATGAGTTGATTCGACTAGAGTACTACAATACAATAGAATACTATAAGTACTTTAGTTGAATATCATAAAGTTAAAACTTGTAAGAAATATAAAACTTGTAATATAAGTAAAACTTGTAGTAACGAGCGGCAAGAAGTATAAGTATGAAATAAGAAGTAACTATAAAACAAGTAAGAAATGATAGTAAATAAGAAGTAACTACGAGGCGATCGTTACACCTCTTTGCACTACACTACACGGCGTCTCGTAACTCATGCATTTAAATAAGTAATCTCGAAGGGTACCGTGTATATATACATAGCATATTGAGAAATCTTACCTCGCGGATTAGAGGAGCGATTGTCTTCCAGGAGAATGCCTCACAATGAAGGAAGTCCGTATTAGTATATAAAACTATTTTCTCCTTCAGGGAAATTGTTACGACTGGGGCTTGCTGAGATCGGAAAGGTCCCCACGGAGTACCTACTAGTATACAGCATTCATAATATTACACCTTTCTTCAAGCTGTGGGATAAGTCGGCCTTGTGCAGCTAAGAGGCTCTGTACACGAGGGCTGTATAGCTCGAGAGACACTCGCAACATTGCATCCACGGCACATATTGATGTACTTAGCGCAGAACAGCGCGGAACCCGGCGGTCATGGCCATATTCATAAAAAATATTTAGTCTATATAGGTCGTTTAGCTTGCGTAGATCTCGGTCTAGCATTGTATCATGTATACATATCATACGACCAGTCCATCATGCATCATGCATCATGATCAATCAAATCAATGATTCTGTCATGTCTTTTTTAAGCAAGCGGTTTGCTTTTTTAGGCACGATCGGAGTCGAATAGATCTGAAACTCAGCTCGCTCAAAAGCTAATGCATTAGCAGGCGTGTCAACGTCGTATAAGTATACATATTCGTAATCAAGCACAAGCTATTTGATCTGGAGCAAGGCAGGAGAGGAGAATCGCAACAATGTTTTCCCCGTCCTCTTTACTGAAAGACCCCGAGGCGCCACTCTCCAATTGATCTGATCTAGTTTCATCCTCTTCACTCTCACCATCCTCTTCGTCGACATAATTTTCAACCACAGACTTTTTGTTATCTTTTTCTTTTGTGATCAACATTTCTACTAACACTTCCAAAGAAGAAAAAAGCTCTGCGAGATCGGCGTCACGTTTTTTCTGTGGATATCTTAGTCAACGGCTGACATATCGATTGTAGGATATAGCTTACCGCATGCGCTTTCGCTTCGTTCTGACGAGGTTAACAATTAGTGGAGGCAAGGGAGCACCAGCCAGGGTATACGTACTAAGTCTTCAAGTTCTAAACACAATTGAATTATTTGAGTGTCTTTCTCTAATAATTGTTGCTGAAGCTGTTGGATGTGCGAGTCCTGAGATACCAAATATTTAGCACACCGCAAATGGACATGAACGGGATGGCATCTCAACCTTCTCGAGAATCCATCGTTGCAGATCCAAATTTTGAGTCTGGAGAACATCAATCTACAGAATTTTGAACCTTCTGATATCGGTATGCCAGAGAATCATTAAAACCTTACCTGATCATCTTCTGCTATCAAACGTATTTTTGTCGGACGATCGATTAAATCTTGAGAAGGCGATCGACTGCGGCGCCGGCGAGACGCTGGAACGCCGGACAAAATGGGCACGAACGGTGCTGAGACCTCTGGAGTAACGATATAAGCAATATCCATAATGATTGAACGGGATTAACGATTTTCTGAAGTGAGTGTGGTTTTTCTGTGTGGCTCCAGGCCAAGGATGTTTGGGAATGCGCAATTACTGAGGAAAGAACCTCCTTTTATCCCAGAAAAATCAATGGAGACCGGGTATCTCAGGCAGAGGAAGACAATAAGCACATCCAGTTCTAGTAGAAAAGCCGGTGGGTACTTGGCCAAAGAAGACATAGAAAAATAACCAAATAGAAAAAAGAAACATGTGCCTTCCCTGCGAATTGAGAACAAACTGTGAATCAACCACTAGTACTAGTACTGGACATGTCGCGGTTGTCGGCTTTTGTTCGTCTGAGCCCATGTCTAGATGTCCTGTCCGTTAGCTAGAAGAAATTTTCAAAGTCCGACTTGATCCACATTGACCGTGGATATGAATTTGCGACGGAATCATACAGATCATGTAGACTAACAGGGCTGCAAAATGACTCGCGCTCACAAATTCCGGAAACTACACGACAGTAATCGCATTCGTGTCATTTAGAACAGGTTGCTTGATTTCTATGGACCTGATGGAGTTGACTTGCTGTTAACTTGAAGGGGACATTTGACGACTCGATCTGAACATTTTAAGACTTGAACTGAGCATTTCAAAGCTTGAACTGAGCATTTGAAGACTTGAGTTGAGCATTTGAAGACTTGAACTGAACATTTGAGGATATATCTCCTTGCCTTCGTCTGAGCTGCTCAGACGAGGTGGCAGAGATGATATGCGGATACATCAAATCTATATCTTCAAGGGGAATCGTCCAATACAATATTAGAAGCCTTACATGTACACCCACATAGTGAAATGTGGGAAGGTTGCGAGAGGAGACTGTGGGAAGCCTTTGAGAAGCCTCCGGATCCATATCCCTAGTAGTACTAGTCGAGCTATTAATTGTCTTTTGATTAGACCGTAAGGATCCTCCATCGGGTATAGGTTAGGGACAGGTTCGACGGAGTTCAAAATGAAACCGCAACCATTTTACTACATCCTATTGATGTTCTCATGAAGTCAGGATTTTTCTCAGACCTCAATTGCAGGTAGCCCCAAAGCGCTAGATTCCCGCTTAGGATGTACAAAGTAGGGAACCAGGGAGTTAGTGTGCTTGGGGCTTGTAACAATTTAGTCGACCCGTGCCCAGATACCCTCTTCTCCACATTTCTCCAGCCTAGAACTTGATCCTTGGGAACCAGCTGTTCGCGCTATTGTTCTTTACCTTGTAAAAGCATATTTTGACTACGAGTTCCACCAGTTCCACATCCCACTCCCATCTTACTTTTCACCAATATCATGGACGTAACCTATTTGCTTGCCTCTGGCAGTCCAGTACCGAAGCAGCTTAGGTCTAGAGTACTTCGGCGCTCGGAGCAAGAAAGGGTTTGTACCGTCAGAAATGAAAATGTGTACAGACTGATCAGCAAGGGTCCACAGGCAACCGTTTGTCACCATCGCAATAAGGACTTGCGCATAGCATTGGAAGAGAAAGTAAGTTCAAAAATGCAGATCCGCGTTTGATGTTCTTGAATGTCTACAGAAATGTCGCGTTCGATCACTTCAAAATCAACTAAAAGATAGAGAACGCACGATTCTTGATCTACATCAGAAGATTCAGCAAATGGTGCGTAAACGTGTACCTAAAGTATCCGAAAATCACTGATTGGTTCACCTCTGTGTCAGAGAGAAGCTATGTCAAAAGTAAGCTCAAGGCCGATTTCTCTTGTCTTAGGATGTCTCATTCCCGAACCAGGACAAACAAGAAGGCTGGAGTTTACCGTCCCTAGGTAATTTAATGTCCACAGTGCTGAGATTCAGGGAAAGGGGAGATGGAGACGACGAGGAAAGTCCTTCAGATACTAGAGTCAGTGACAGCCAGAATCAATTGCCGGCCGAACCCCAGGATAGCTCAAAATTGGCGGAAGAGAAGGACGAGCTGGAGGACGAGCTGGAAGACGAGCCGGGTGTTAGCGTTCTAGCGATGCTTATGAGATACTTTACGCAGCATCAAATTGATAGGCAGACCTAGTAGACCTGGATGAAACCTCTCCTGTAACTTCTGTAACGACTGTTTGTGTTTATTATTATACTTTCCCCAGCTGACTGGCAATTGCCGCCGTGAGTACGCGTTAAGGAAAGGTGGGACAGACTATTAATATTTTGGCTGGAGAGGGTCGTAGGCTGAGGAACAAAATGAAATCCACATGTAAAGATCGCGTCGCGGTAATACACAGATGTCTGTTTATTTATGTTGTGCTCTGCAACACGTGGTTATAAAGGTGCAACCGGGCCAGTGTACGCATACTGATGCTAATAGCTAAGTCTATGTATACAGCGAAGCGGTTGAGATCAGCATGCGCAGCTGTCGGCCAAGAGAGGGATTAAGTGGAAATGGAGAGAAGAACTGGGTTGTAATGTCGTCGGAAATGAGAAACTCGCAGCTTGGTGAGAGTGGCGGAATATCGTCAAAGAAGCAACGGGGCGGCGAGGGCGCTGAAGGACGAACAATTTGAAGTCCAAGTGAAAGGGAGGACATGGGCTCCCACTAAGATCCGACGATTCAGTCATTCGTGAGGTCACGAAGAAATGCAGACTCACTTGGATGTCATCCAGCTGGAAGGTCCTGACGCTGGTTGGCGGTTCCTGGTGCACTTTTCAGCGTAAGAAGACAGACGGAGGCACGAGAAGCACCTTTTGTGACCCGGAGTGAGGACGCTTGGACTTGAGCATGAAGAACGTGCACTCTAAAAGAAAAAATATCAGGACTCCTTGTTCTGAGACCTCTGAGACCTGAAAAAAAAAACACGTACCTATACCAACTTCCAAACACTTTTTGCAGGCAGCAGCAGACGGGTTCTGGTGACACTTAGTATGGCGGCGTCTGCACTCGTCGCACCCTATAAATATCGTAAACTAGGAGAGACGGTACTGAAATCAAATCAACCCTACGCCTAGGCTTGTTGAGAACTTTTCCAGTTACACTTGTGTGTTGAGCGAACCGATGATAATGGCCTGCGACAAATGGTCCTTGATCAGTACATAACACTGGAAACGGCACGAAACGTACCAATCATCTTCTGCTGTGTATTTATAGGATGCGACCAAAGCGAGTCTAACAAGCGCTAGAAAAGCTCGGGGATCAAGGTATCTAGTCAGCAAATGAGGAAATCTAGTCCCACCGTAATCGGTGTCAGAGCAAGCTTGAAGCCACTTTGAAGTCACGCACCTGATTTAAACTGTCGATCATCTGGACGCTTTGGACCTCGACTTTAGTGCAACTGACTCTGCTGCTAGGCCAAAGTCAGTCTGGTTTATGAAGAGCGGAAACAGGACATTTGCCAGGACTGAAGGTACGGACAGCTTCAGTAAGCCAGCTCCACTGAATAGATCTCTGCCCTAGACTTTGGCTCTTGCGATAATGGTAATATACAGATCCGAAGTTGCGCGCGCGATTGGCGACCCAAAATACGAACGCCAGTCCGAGCATATTTCTAGACAATTTAGGACAGTGCCAGACAGGTGTGGCAAGACAGAACTATATTTTGGAAGTCGTTGGTTCGGAGCACCTATTCCTATAGAGCCCGAAACGATCGCGCCTCGCCTGGCTTCTGGCTTCGGCGAGAAGAAAAAGACCTCTGGGTGCTTGGATAGCATCTGCAACACGCAAATTTGACAACGTCGGGGTGACGAGACCTCTAGAGGTGGATATTGAAAAAAAAGCTTTCAAGAATCGCAGTCAAGTCAATACCATGCACGGCAAGGCCGACCAAAGACTGAGGCGATTTCAATTGTATAGCAACGCGGTCACCGACGAGAGCAGAGGGTTTCGCAAGCTTGCAAGATCGATACGGAAAACATGTGCTTGCTGTCCGCAGAACATCGACTGCCGTCACGCAGTCAAGCCAGATCAATAAATAGACTTTGGGCAGACGTCCCATACTAATGCCATACTAATGGACGCAGGGACGAGTCCAGTTTTGTTGGCGAGTTATTTTTGCGCAGTTAACTTCTAAGCTCAGAGTTGGCAGGAAGTATTTTATCGGGATCTGAACGCAGGAGCACGGTGAGTCCTCAGCGTGGAGCCACACTCAAAACACAACACACTGACCGGACAGGAACACTGCGAAAAAAAAAAAACTTTAGTCCTGGAGGGGGACGACAATTTCGCGTAGCTAACATCCAAACCGAGGTTGAGGCGTAGGCATTTTATAAGGACCCGAAAGCAAGAGCACAGTGAGTAGCCAACATGGAGTCAATAGTAAGATAACACGAACAGAAGCACTTCTTATCTTCCTGAAGGCGGAGAATACTCTTGGTGTATGGATTCTCGCACAGTTGACTTCTGAGCTTAGTGTCAGAAGGGGCATTTCCCGAGAATCTGAAAGCAGTAAGTCCCCACCGTGGAACTGTTAATGTAGAAATAATACACTGACAGGTACGCTTTGGACAGTCTTGAGGTTGAGAACTATTTTTTGCGCAGTTGACTTTTCGGCTTAAGAGTCGGAGAGATCAGGAGCTGAAAGCAGTAAGTTCTCACCGTGGAACCATTAATGTAGAAACAATATACTGACAAATACGCTTTGAACAGTCTTGGAGATTGAGAGCTTCGATTTTTCGACTTAAGAGTCGGAGAGGTCAGGAGCTGGGGGCAAAAAAAAAAAAAGAAGGATGCGGCAAAATCCCAATACGACAAGACACTGAGAGAAATCCTGAAGGCGGAGAAACCTTTGGTGTTTGGATTGTCGTACAGTTGACTTCCAAACCAAGAGACGGGAGGAAGCACCTATAATCTGAGCGAAAGCTCGTGGTGAGTTCAATGAAATCATTAGTGAAAAAAAAAACACTAACAGTGCTTCCGAAAGTCCTGAGAACGGATAACACTATATGATACTGATTCCGAAAGTAGGGTATGGTCAAAATTCAAGGGAGTCATACACTGGTAACACAGACCATGGCCACTTCAGTTCAAAATGTCTTCAGCGAGGTATCCGATGGGTCTCACCACTGCTCGACGTAATAAATAAAATAAAATAAAATAGAAATCGCGGAGCACAATTGCGGCTGGCTCGTGGAGCAAAGACGATGGGTTCGGTGGCCCTTCCGACTACATCCCTCTTCAGCCAAGGCCACATAACAGATGTCTGTTTAAGCTTTTGACCCGGAGTTGCATAGGGAACCTAGATAGCCAGGACAGAATGGTGAATCCCAGGAGGGAAAAGAGAGTCGGCAGATCGACTGACCAACATTCAACTATCGGAAGGCCAAGTGACTCCGGATCCCAGTCGGTTGACTCGTTTAGGAAACTCGATTCCTCGCAGAAGTCACGCAATACGCAAGTTCTCTCAAGTGAGAGAACAGAAAAACCGGCAAGTGGTTCTTCCGAGTCGGCGCAGAAAGAGTTGGGGAAATGCACGAAACCAAGTGACTGACGGATAGAGTACAGCCTAGCTTGGAAACAACCCTGGCAGCTTGCCTGGCTATCCAATCTCGACCCTTCGTTTCTGCGACAGATACCGACCCAGACACCTCCAGTATTCAACACAGATGAGACCGACGAGAGCGACGAAGCTCTGGGATGACTCCAATGAAAGATAGAGAATGGACATCGGGTGCACCAAAAGAGCTTGCAGATAACACGACAGAACAGAAGGAGGGTTTGTTTCCGACCAGGAGTTACCCAGCGACGCAGCAGGTACTGGATCTATCGTCTAACAACCATTTTCAGAGTCCAAAACCGGCACCCCGAGAAAACAGAAACGCACCAGCCAACGTCGAAGTGAATCCGGACAGCACTTCACTTCAATCCACGCATCAAAGGATCATACATACCCGATAGGGAGCCAAAAGAACCTGCTTTGTGGAGTACCTGATGTAGTTGGGGCTTCCAAGTTTTATCATAAAACCTCCGCACGAATGGCTCTCTGTGTTCGACTTGATCAGACAAATGTCAAGAACAATGAACAAGATAGCCGTACCATATTTTGGTTGTTTTGGACTTTGGCGCCTTTCGGTATTAGCGACTCAAATCGCCGCAGAATACGGTGCAGTTAAGGGAGTCCTAGTCCCAATAAGACAAAGTAGTAGACTGGTAGAGAGAGAAGTAAAAATCAGGTGACGCCGCGATCGCGACTGTACATGCATGTCGACTCCAAACTATGACTCAAACTTTTGACTCGCACTGGCACGGTAAGAGCATCTTTTCGATGTAATCCAGTTTCCATTGATATTCTGTATAGATACACAGCAAAAATCCGAGCTTCCAGCCCCCAAGTTGCAAATTTGCAACCCAATCCAGGACTGACTTGCGTGTCAACGTCGCGCATAGTAGCCGCGAAGACTTAGCATTAAAGGTGAGTCCTATCAACTTGGCAGCCTCTTGAATCTTATGCACGTAGTTTTCAACAGATGAACGATTATCCCAAAAGTGCTCATTCACATGGAAAGCAGTGGCCTCTGGCCAGTCTCATTTGAGTTTTGACCCGGATTATAGAAAACAGGGTATTTCGTTCTCCTCTACTATCACTAGCCTTTCATACTTATTTGTCGGTCAATCTATGCGTAGGGGATTGATTCTCTACAACTCGGATCATCGAACAACAGTTTGCTGTGCGTACAATGCACTGACGGATGTTGAGGATGCATACTCGGTGATCAGTTGCTACTTGCAGCAATAGCATAAAGGAGTCAGAGGAGGGCAACAAGAGACTGAACTTGGGCCCTCTTAAAGGTCGGGACAGTAATTGTTTCGTTCAATTGCGTAACTATACGACGAGATGACAATAACATGTTTATTGTGTTTTTGGCCCCTTTTGTTCTGCCTTTAAGGCGGTTCTGTTTTTTGTCATTACTGTCTCTTTCTTCGGCTTTTTGATGCATCTCCCCTTGACTACTCACCAAGCTGACTTTCACAAACAATCTCGAAATGCATTGGCTTGCGTTGATCTACAGACTCGCGAGATCGTTGTTCAGAAATGGTCTATAATCCATCTTGAGTTTCTTTCATGTTCATCGAGTTTCGATTTCTCGAGTTTGATATCAGTACTCTGTACTGTATATAGTGATTCATCCAAGTGATTGGTAAATTAATACGACCATTTCACAGTCATTTGTCGCACTCGAGATCAGGGTCCGATTCAGTATTGACTGTTACAGATTTCGGTAGCAGTAAGTAAGTTAGGTATTCGAGTAAGGAGTACGATTCCAGGCTCTTTTGATAGTAGCAGTGAATTCAAGTATTCGAGTAAGGAGTGCGATTCCAGACTCTATGTTGTAGTAATGTAAAATACGTTCGAAATCAGGTTCAGTAGCATGCAAGGAGTATTCCACATCCTTGGGCCAAAAAGCTAAGATTCGAGTTGCACACGTGTCAGCGGAAGGAAAATGGCAAATTGAATAACACGAACCGAGTGAGTCTACGACTCTGCAGTAGTGTTTAGATATAATCCAGCAAGTATATACGATAGGACTGGTCGAATATCACCAATACACGTCAGCCTGTGACCAAACCTCGTGAAATGGGAGTGAACGTACAGATCGTGTTTGATGACAGCTTTGTTCGTTGACCAGTCAGTAAGTAGTTTGGATCGGGTGAGAGTTACGCACCAAATTAACAAAGCATTTGAACAACAGCATTCCACAAGCTTAGATTAAATATTTATATATACAACGAAACGATGATGGATTTTCGAGGATTTGGCACGGATAACAGTAAGGATCGGATCTGCGATGTCCGTCAATCAGTGAGCAAGCTTCGACAACAGGAGTAAGATGAATCACCGGTGGGTAAGAATGTTCAGAGCAATGATGACGGCAACAGAGAAGTAAAGATCTTGAAAAAAAGATAAGAAAGTGGCTGTAGGCGGAGACGACAGAGATCGAGTGTCATGGAGTACGCACGATAGCAAGAAAGATCACAGCTCCATCGCTCTCCCTCTTTTGCATTCAGATGAAACTGTGCTGAGCCGATGCCGCAAATTTTTGTTGAAGGAAGAAAATCAAGGACTGGGTCGAAGTGGCTCAAGTGAGCAGACTGCTCATGCCAGCGAACTGAACGACGTACATTCAATAGATCCCTTTCGAGCTCCTGCTGCTGCTGCTGCTGCTGTAACTGTTGCTGTAGCTGGCGTACTTGCCGTCGGAGCGCAGATATCTCTCCCATTACCGGGCCAAGATCAAACATCTATGGGCAGAATGATGAGCGACTCTGTGGCTGGCAAGCGTCGTTCGATAAAATACCTCCACATCGTTGATGTTTTGGGGGGCGATGCCAGTGGGCGGAGCGTGGTTCGAATTGCTGGTATTCATTTTTATCGGTAGTTAACCAAAAGTGGGTGGTAGTGGTAGGTACAGAAGGATCCCTGCGGTACCGATGATCCAAATTAGTGACTATTCTGTGCCGAAATCACGCTTCACAGTGTGAAGAGAGCACGTAAACGTAACTCCGAAGACTGTTGAGCTTGCATGATACTCAAAATAAACAATCGTTCAAAATCAAACATTTAGAAGTTGAGAAGTCCTACCGCGTCACTTGAAAGGTATTAATCTCCTCGAGATCCAGTGCCTTGTGTAGGCGGCTCCGCGTTGACCTTGATGCTGCTGCATAGAGCAGGCGATGCGTGACATGTCTTTGCGCCATCAGCCTCCATTAGAGAAGCGTTGGCTGTGGAAAGGGTGAACGAGATAGGAGACCTTTTGTTCCTTTTGTTAGGCAGTGCGACGTGCGCATGACAAATATCACCTTCCTAACTACCCACCACCTACATGTTTTCATCTACCCTCTGCTCTGGTCTTCTCTGTCTTCTCTCCGAGAGAGAGACTCCTTTCGCCCGGGACACGGCCAGTGTAAGATGAGCAGTGCGTGAATCAGCCATAGCCCCTGAAATGTCGCTGAACAGCTGTTTCTTTACAGCGGCGAAGCTATCCCAATCTTGCCGAACTTCCTTTGCTACCCAAATCGACGACTCTCCCTCAACAATAGCCATTCTCGATGTCCCCAAAGCCATTTCCCGGGGTTTTTTTCTCGACCGAGATATCATATTTCTCTCTTGGTTCTGAGGCGCGTGATTCCTTCTACCCCGAATACTTTACCTTCAGCCAACACCGAGTCTTCACTCCTAGGCTGCCCTTCTTACACGGATCTTTTCCCCAGCTACCGACTGCCAACGGCTCTCGCAACCGCACGTAGCAGCTTCCAGGAGCTTGTCGACTCGTGTGCTCTGGACGGAGGTTGCAGCATAACGTCGGGGCGGTCAGGACCCCAGCAAGGTGGAAGGCCAAAGACAGGTCTGCATACTCCTCTTGATACCATTCTGCAAACTCCTTCATCCTGCAGACTCCCCAATACCAAGACAGGACCGCAGACTCCTCTTAATACCATCCTTCGGAGTGGTGCTTTTGAGTGCCGAGGCGCGACTGCCGAGGCGCGACGACAGTTCTTGCGTTGAAGACGTGCTTCAGGACTCGGGACACTCGCTCAGGGCTTCTCTCCACCTTCCACAAATCATCCCTGCGTTTTTTGTACCTCCCAAGTCTTCCTTGATGTATCGAGTCTTCACTCCTAGGCTGCTCCTCCTACGCAGGTCTTCTCCCCAGCTACCGGCTACCAACGGCTCTCGCAATTGCGCCCAGTAGCTTCCAGGGAGCTCGAGCTCGTCGACTCGTCGGGATCCCAGCAAGGTGGATGGCCAAAAACGGATCTGCGGAACGGCATTCCTCTTAATACCATCCTTCTGCGTGATGCTTTAGCGCCGAGGCACGACAACAATCCCTGCGTTGAATACGTACCTCAGGACTCGGGACGCTCGCTCAAAACGTCCCGGCGTTTTTGTACCTCGCAAGACCTTGATGCAAAATACACTGCAGATGTGAAGAAGTGGTTTTGGGTGCCAGTTGCAGCTCTTTGCCTAACTCCTGACTGGCGTATCTGCACTAGACTCTCGAATGCCAATTCGCCACCTCAGCCATCTCGACTCGCGGTCGCAAGGCCCTTGACCCGAACTCCACGCTCATCGCGGAGGTCAAGAAGCACCCGATATCTGTAGAACTTCAAGGACCCAGCCGCCGCCCTTCCAGCACTAGCCTTCAGTGTCTCACCATTCCGTTCTTTGCGCACTGCCAAATGCAAGATTAGCTAGTCCATAGGTACGTCCTTGTTACTCCAACACATATTGTGGAACACCACTGACATATTGACCTCAAGCTTCTGGCGGCCTGGACTCAGACTGCTCGCGAACTGCAAAGACTGGCGCGAGCATCGTCGTCTTCGTTCTCCGTTCTGGGATCACCAAAATCTTCGGAAGAACTTGTGCCATTCCATTCTGTGAACTCACATAGTGTGGTCGCGAGAGTTACGACGCTGGCACCTAGGATTGAGCATGAACGTTCACAGCCTCAATCTACCTTCACAGGGCAGATTTTGGACAGTTGAAGGCGAGTGGTGTGTAGTAAGCCCGGCATGAAAGATATAGATACACCGTTGTTGCACTGGTACTTGTATAGGAAGCCGCTTGAATTGCACCTTGGGTCCGTTATATTCGTGTCGAAGAAAGTGGACTTCCTCAACGAGGACTCGGTATCTTCCTTCAAGTTGACCAAGTGTCGTGAACTGCACCAAGAACACCGAGAATGTGACGACTGTTCGATTATCTTCGACTTGGATGATTTAGGCGGTTGTAGGATAGGAAGGAATGGTCAGAGTGTCGAGAAACAAGCAAACATACCCTTTTGCCGTGTTTCCCAAAGAAACGGAGAATTTGAAGCACTACAGTGCAAATACAAAGTGGAAGTTGTCGTCAGTGTCACTGTACGGGAGCGGTGAACTGGTACCCGCCAATACATTCTTACACTCACCTCGACTATCCCTCGACTATCCCTCGACCGTCTACTGCCTTCCTTTTCCATAGTAAAAACCTCTGCCATAGACGCGATCTCGGGACTTAGAGACGAAGCAGGGGAAGAAATGCTGGTTTAGTGTGAGTGTCAATACCGTGTCGTCTGTTGTTCATGAATTTATTTACGATACCGACATGATACGGTGAATAACGGGTTCACAAATCATTAACCGAATCAAGTTCATAATTCTCTCCACTCGTTGTTCTCTTAGTCTCCTACCAATGGCAAGCCAAGTTGTAGAAGCTCACCGGTGGCAGGCTCAAGTTGTAGACACGCCGCAGAGACCCTGCTTCGTCCTAGATACGGCGCCTTTCCGTTGTTCTCGTCGACATGTTCTTAGAGGCGACACGTCGCAATCCAGTCTCATACCACGGCTTTACTTCAGACAAGCTCGCTCAGGGAGGCGTAGCAACCTAGCTGCCGGACAAACCTCTACGCTTTATTTTCTGGTGCGGTTTCTATTCACTTCAGCTATTCATACTAATAAAAATACTGAAAGGTATCTTGACCCAGAACTCTACCCGCTTTCACCGCATCCTGGCACCCCGCTCATTCGAAGCTGATGTCGTTGCTGCTCTGGAACTCATCGATCTTCAAGCTTCAAGCGCGCAACCACCATCTCATTGCAATCATCAACAGAAGAGTGGCACAGAAAACAGAAGTGCTAGCAAACCCATTCAAGTTCAGGCAGCAAGTGCGTGACTGGCAATCGGAATCTCTAATATTCCTGGTGCGTTCTCCATTCGGCTCGTCTTTGACAGACTCGCTGAGACAGGCCGAAAGACAGATCTCTCTATGATTACTGTTGTCGGCCAACCCGAAGATCTCGCCAACGCCAAATCCTGATGTTCCAACAGTCTATCCCTTTCGAAGAACTGGAGAAGGAAAACGTTCCGGCACCTACATGTACATCCCCAAGGGCTGTGCTCTGTGGCATTCGCTCTATGGCTTCAATTTCTTGGCGTAATGTATCCAACCAGTACCGCTACGTATATCAATAGTTCCAATTTGAATCCTTTACTGCACTGAACTCCCTTACCAATCGCTGAACACGTTCTTGGCTTTCCGCACTGAGAATCCCGTTGACTTCACGGGCATCGGAAACCTCACTCAACGTAACGAGCATTGGTTCCAACTCTCGCAGTTTACCCCGCAAATACCTGTGTCTTGTCCCGAATTGCATCTTGAGCGTGTTGATCTCTACTCTGTGTTGCTTGAGATGTCGTCAGAAAAGGTCAAGATTTAGAAGCTGTCAGCTGGATAACCTTTAGCAAAGAGTTGACTCGATCTCCAGTAAAGTGAGAAGTCATATGGCACAGAAGGACCAGTGAAGCTCTTTTATATACTGTAGCACTTCCGGTAACCCGTCGCGGTACTATTGTAAAACAACACAATATCACCTAGCGACAGTGCAACCGTGTAGCTTATTGTCTTTGGCTGGCTTTATGAGCTAGCGCC